>OU015770.1:24335434-24509661 GCA_907173295.1 Fagus sylvatica | reverse complement strand
CAATCACACTGCTCCATTGTTTAAGAGATATAAATGTGTGGAGTGCTGTTGGGACCATGATGCCTTTTGTCGACAAATTTTGGCTTTTTTCATTGGAAAAGACGTTAAGAAAGTGCTCTTACAATCGTGTGAAAGAGAAATTTCAGCTTTTCTCTTTGGGAGGGGTGAGGGGTTGATTTTCATTGTCATACATTGCACTAGATTTTTCTCCAAATTTATCATAACGAACGTTTACTTAGATCAGATTCTCTCTCGGCTTTTAAAGTATATATGTACGTATCAAGTCACCCTTTTTGTCAACGAAATTTTGTTTATGACTCACGATTGTAATGATATGTACATGTTACGTACCCTTGAAAACTAGATTAATTTCTTAATTTTTTTTTAAAAGTTAAAAACTAGATTAAACATTAAGAGCATTACTCAAGATCCTCAATTCTAATGGGCGTGGGTTAGAGCTCCCATTTAAACATTAGATTAAGAATAGATTAGGATTTCTGCCTTACTTAAAAAATAAAGTTTATAATTTTCAATTTTTTTAGAATACTTACTTTCATAATAATCACATAAATATCATTTATTTTCACCTACATTATTCTTGCTATTATATGATATCAATTCATGAATGATGTAAAATTGTAAACTTGTTAGCGACACTATTAAATTGAGACCTTTAATTAAATTTTGCAAAGAAACTATATTTATACGAGCAAAATTACAAATACAATATTTTCACAATAATAATGAGTTGACATGTTTTTATTAGTTCTCATATGAACCCATGCTTACTTCACTTTATTATTTACATTCACAGCTTGATACCTCAGTATTGTTGTAAATTTTTGTATAAAAGTTTTTTTTTTTTTTTTTTTTTTTTTTTTTTTTTTTTTTTATTGAAAAAAAGAGTTAATATTACTCTACTAGTCATCAGATCGGTGAAGGAAATACTCATGTCGTTACAAAACTACTTTTTTCTTTCTTTTTCACGCAAGAGAGTACTCCAAGTTAAGAAAACTTCAACCAATTAAGGTTCAGGTTTTATTGGTTTTTTTTTTTGGGTGAACTTAGGTTTTGGTATTACAAGTTACAACCATCATACTGTCAAACAGTGAATTAGCTGGATTGTATCCCAAATGATCAGCTGCCAATAGGTTGTTTTTAAGTGGCATCAGTTGGTCAGTCTTGTTCCAAACCAACAAGAGTATAATATACCCACCAATCTGTACACAAATGAAAATTTAATAGAACTTTTAAAGCTACACGGACTAAACTAAGTTCATTATGTAGAAAATAGTATATTAGGTTGGATGTTCATCACCACGAACTCATGCTATGCATGACCCATATAATAATTTTATGTGGGACAGATTCTTATGTTCGTTGGATGTGACACCGAGTTAAGGTTCAAACTCAAAGTGGATTTTTATTTATTTATTATTATTTTCCGTTTTAGTTATTCATTAAAAATTATGTAAGCATTCACAATGTTTCCCTTAAATTAAATTGCACAAAGTATAGCAACATGTGAGTGTGGAATTCCTAAATCTAATGGAGAACAACAGTATAGAAACATGGAGAAAGAGATTGAGAGAGATGGAAAGTGAAGGTTAGGGTTTTCATGTGGTTCGACTATGTGAGTCCAAGTTCACAGGATGGAGTCCAATGGACTACATCCTTATTAATATTTTCTTTGTGTGTCTACAATATTTGTGTGAGGTCCTATTTACATGACAATTGTAAATAATAATAAACACATCTAAACAATGTGGGATACAATGAAATTTATTTCTTAACAGTGAGAACCATGACCTACGGGTAAAGGTCAAATGGCTCTTAAAATGTGACCCAACCGATGATGGACCAATCATCTAGATTGAAAATTAATTTACATGTTAAAGAGTCGTTACTTATTTTAATTATTAGACAAAATAAAAAATTCTAAGAAAATGTACTTCATCTTTATTTCATTTTGAATTTGTACAATTACAAAATAATTTGTGAAAACAAAAATACATGTAGAGATTAACCTAATTACAATCTAGAACAATTACATTGAAATGAATCTCCTAGTTACAATCTAGAAAACACATCTTTTGTAATGTTACATACGAACCATCAATCTATGCTTGGGGGCTTGGCTATAAAATGGAAAGGTGTTAGGCACCCTATTTTACCCAACCTAAGTCGGCCTTCTAGATTTTGCTTTGCCAAACATTCATATCATGTCAAAGCATTTAAACCATGTTTGCAGCAAAATCAAGTTTTAGGGTTCAAGTGGTTATTAGGTTCATTGCATGTGAATCATGTTAAAGAAATTTAAGCATGGTATTCAAAGCAAAAATACATTAAGACATAAACAATGATGAGATTAGAATTTATACCTTCACATACCTTTTGTCATGGATCTCTTGATGTTCCGAGATTTGCTTCAATGGGGTCCAATTGATTGTTGCAATGAAAATGATTAATTAGTATGGAAAATAAAAGGTGTTTATTTGCTGAAAAATAATCTTTAAAAATTGTAAAAGAGAGTTGCAAGTGATTGCACAAAGAGGCGGCTTGTATGGCCTCAAAGAGAGCGGTTTGTATGGCCTCAAAGGGGCGGCTTGTATGGTCTGGATGGTTGCTTGTATGGCTGTAATGAGTGCTAGAGGTGCAATGTGTGGCGGCAATGGTGGTCCAAAACGTGGTTGCAAGGAGAAAGCTCGTGTGTGTTACAATGGATGAGTCGTGGGGGCATTTTGGTGGCTGTGACACAACTGCAAATGGCCAAAGTGGTAGCAAATGATCCCTTAAACAAGCTGCACTTGTTCGGTGGTTGTAACTTCAATGGATCACTTTGAGTTAGGAATTAGGTAGAGCTTCGCTTCTATATTTTGTAAAAATTCCTTTGGCTTGAGAAAATATCCACAAAAGGATTTGGGATGCTCTTCTTAAGAGGGAATTAGCTGCCCTTGACAATGGTGGAGGCTTCTCGTATTTATAGAAGAGGAATGAGAATGCATTGGATCCAAAATTTAACTTTTGGAATTCAAATTTCAAAGGGCTCCAATTGGGGGATCCCAATTACTTTCAAGAGGCTCCACCTAATCAATTGTTGGTTGATTACAACTATGAGGAGCTAAAAATTGAGCATTGAAAGAAAATTGGATGAGCTAGAAATGGGCTGCAAGGTCAAAGTGCTGGCCTGGAAAGTCTGTGCCAGTGTGGAGGGTGAGAGTGACGGCTGGCACTCTAATGTCCATTAGTACATTGTGAGGATGCTTCAGTATTTTAATCATAACTTTCTTTTCTGATATCAGGTTGAGGTAAAATTTGTGACGTTGAAAAACTAACTCAAAATTTAACAACTTTCTCAGAAATATGATGTTCCCAATTTGTGTTTACGATGCCAAAATGGCCTTGCAAGATGAGTCTTAGTAACTGTTTTCCAATTGGTTGGCACTCTCCTTTTTGAATTTTTGTGTGCATGTTTTGTAACATTTATTTTGACTCTTTGGCAGCTGTTAGTTTTCAGTCCCCTTAGCATCCCTTGTATAAAATTCAAATAAATTAAAATATCTTTTCTTTAGTCTTTCAATTAAATTAAAAGGATTTCTCTCTCAAATTCAAATTAAATCATCCCATGTGTGTGCATGCATGATTAACTTTCATCCCAACCAACCGGAAATTGACACCTTATTCTTTAATAATTAATTATTGTGAGAACCAATTAAAATCAAGGGAAATAATGGCATATGGTTGGTTATGATTTAAATCATGCAACTTTTATCATCAAATATTGATTTTACAATAACTTTAATCCAATGGTCCGATTTAATTACGTGACCCTGGCATAAAGATTTGTTTGATGGCTTTCAATTGTCAATCTGGCAGTCAAAATTAAAACCCCTAATTTTAGAAAGTTGTGTGCTTTCTATTGTTAGAATTTCAACTAGTGAAAAGTGTAGTATGTGTTTAGGGTTGAGATGTTGATAGCAAAACAAAGTGTTTTCTTAAAATTTTGCGAAATGAAAGTACCTCCTTTCTATTTTAGAAAATGACACTCCGTCCCCTCATGTTATTTTCTAACAAAATTGAGGAAGTAGAGTATCATTTTTTTAAAATAGGAGGGAAGTATTGTCATTTCGTAAAACCCCAATGGAGGTTGTTGTAATTTGATCAATTAAATTATAAATTCACACTCCAAATTAGTGTTAAAATTAACAAAATAATTGGATGGGAGAGAGGGAAAATGGAGTGACCATTACACATTAAAGTGCACTAATATGTTAACTTTAGAAGTGTGTTCCACCACTCAGCTTGTAGTTAATTTGTTTATGTTAACAGTAATTTAGATGATGGAGTGGATATTCTGAATTAATCTCAAATTGTAAACATTTAGTTAAAGGTAGACATTGTAAATTAACCATAATTTAGAATAGATAATTGCAATTTATCATTTCATTTCTTTCCTTTTCTTTTCTCTTTATTGGGCTTTGGTCTATATTCTCATTCATTTTTATCAGTAATGATGACGTAGGATATCTACCTCAGATAATATTTCTCTTCTTTTTTTTCTTTCTTTTTTTGAGCATTAATGACGGTTATATATATTTTTATATTCATGCTTGTTTAATTATTTCAGGGATAGTGCAAAACATGATCATGATTGTTCATGCACCAAATGTTAATGCAATTTGAGCTTTGGTCGGTTACATGCTTGTCCAATATACCACATACACAATCAAGCCTTCCTAAGCTCACCACAACAGAACTAATCCAAATCCCAGACATGTACATGCCAAGTTGCCAACCATATGACGCAATGGCCACTATGATAATATCTATTTACTTGAAACATTGGGAGACTTGGCACCAGTGGGCATTGGGAAGTCAACTTTAACGGTTTGCTTGTTTGAATTTGATTCACCAAAATTTTGGTGCACGTGGATCGGTGGATGTATGTAGCCAAGGTAGGTATCTAATTTTGTACACAAAAAATATGTCCGGATAAACAATGTCATTGTCCAATTGATTCTAGGTTTGTTTTTAGCTGTAAAAATAAAATATTGATATTGGATTTGGGTAAATTTATGCTTTCTTTGACACGTCCTGTTGTCCTTACTGAAGCCCAAATTTTGTGATCATTAGCATGTTATGGGGAAAGCTGCAAAAATATCCGAATCAAAGGATTGTTCAAATTGATGGGTGATTAAAGAGTTCAATTGTCGAGAAATAGAATATCCATTGCATAATAGCTTTCAATATCTGCAACTTTGTTTTGTTCCTGCCCTTTTATTTTGGTGAATAAGAAAATTTTGTAAAAGACTAAGTCACAAAGAAACAAACTTTGTCCTTTTATCTGGTTCATTGTTTTTTTACATTTTATATTACTAGTTGTTTTAAATTTGTTACTGCTAGTTTCAATGTCTTCTTTCTACGAATAGACATGTTCTAATTAAACCTTTAAATTGTCCGTGATTATTTATTACGATAAATTACGGAAACAACCCTAGGTTTGAGAGTTAAAGACAAAAACTAATAAGATTTTTTGAAAATATCCAGTTTGCCCCTAAGTGAAAACAATTTAAAATAAAAGTAAAGTGATATTTGTGCTTAAGGGGCAAATTTGATATTTTCGAAAAATCCTGATAGTTTCTGTCATTAGCACAAACTTCATGGGTGGTTTTTGTATTTTATCATATTTATTATTTGCGGGTAATAACTTCTTTGACAACTTAATTTTTTTTTATTTATTTATTTTTTTGGTTAAATTTTTATGACAAAAGGCTGTGCAAGCGTGAAGTTGGTCCACGGATTGTAGCGATTTGTATTTGAATCTTGAAAGCCTATTATGATGGACTGTGGATACAAGCAACCTAGCTAGCCATTAATGTTGATATTTATACCTTAAAATTCAATTGGTATAATAACTTGACTAAAGTCAATTTTTGGCGCCTAACTTAGGGAGTGTTTTCATTTTGGTCTCCTAACTTCAAAAATTTCATTTTGGCACCCTAACTCTGTTTAGCTATTAAATTGCCCCTTCCGTTCATCTCAATTAGAGACCCTCCGTTAAGTGCCTAACTGGACAACTGATGTGTCATCTAATGTGGCTCTATTTGACACGTCATTACAAAGAATAAAAAAAATTATGTCGGATCACTACCTCTCGAGCTCTGTTAGAAGTTTCTCTACATTTTTGTTTGGGAATATAAGTGTTGGGGATAATTGTTATAAATGTCTATTTTATAACAAAAATTTTGGGCCGTAACGATCTTCTCGGAGCTAGAGTTTTCCTTTACCAAATGTTTCATAGTAGACTGTAAGTCACTAATGGAGTTTAGATACCGTTTGGCCTCATGACGGTCATCTTGGAAAAGCGACGTGACTTTAGCATAAGCGGAGGAATCTGAGTCCCACTTGTTAATTATCGACTCAGCAATCTCAATGATCTTGTCCATTAAAGGTGAAGTATTTTGAAAAACACACTCCTCATTCCTTTTCTTGGCATTAATATTCAAACAAATATCTCAAAACCTTTCTTTCTTTCTTTCTTTATGAGGTTTTATTTCTTTCTTTGATATGAGAGAGCTATGAGAATAAGAGTAAGAATATTCTTAACTCTCAAAAAGTAACTTAGGCACTTATAAAGCTAACATTCATCTCAATCCTTAAGAACGTGGGACAAAATCCACTAAGGAACCAAAGGGTTTTTGTTTTTGCTTAGTTAATTAAAAAAGACTAATGGATAATTATTAAGTATTCTCGAAATATAATTAGTGATACTTTATGCCAATAAAAGCAAATCACCTAAATCTTAACACAGAATTTAATTTTTTTCACATTAAGTTTTTAGATTATTTAATTAATGTAGAGTAACACGTTAGGCATCAGCTATACTCCGAGTTGAGGCCTTCTCATAAAATCATCATAATTGAGCCTTCAGATCACGACAGTAGATCCATAGTTTTGGTTTAATTTAATGGAATGAATACAGTAATTTGCCATGGCTTGGAGTAGGCGTGCCAAATCGCATCACTTGTTTAACAAAATTATGCGCAGCAACAGGCATATACTCTATTAGGAAAGAGAATCAAGTAGAGGTACGGTTTGTTGTGGGAGGTAAAAAAATGTATATATTGGAACTTTTTTTTTTTTTTTGATTGTTATATATTGGAACTTTCTTAGTGGCTTACTTGTACTTTTTTGACGCAAAAGATTGGAAAATCTTCCACAAACTGGATCTTTTACTGTTAACTGTGGCATCCAAAAGGACAATTGCACAAGGACGAAGAGAGTAACATCATAACAAATCACATTTTATTTTGGGCTGAGTCATAACAATCCACTTATAAACCAAGTAATTAGTGAATGTTTGATATAAGGATCAGTCAATAAAGGCTTCAAAATGGTTTGAACGGGATGATTCGTTGAGACTTCTGACTCATGGCCAGCTGTCATCTTTGGTCTTTTTAAGATCTTAAAGTCTGTTTGGTTTTTTTTGTTTTTTTTTAATGAGCTTGATTTAACATATTACCATACAATGTAATGTTAATTCTAGAATTAACAGCTTTATTAGTTTCTAAACAAGGACAGCGGTTGAAGGATGTCAACAAAACCAAATGCTATGCAAACAGCGAAGAACCTTTGTCTGGAAAAGGACTACAGGACATGTACGATTGGTTTCCCAAACAATGGTTACATTGTGGGTGTGTCATGTGTGTTCTTTTAAAACAAACAAAAATCCTATAATTGGAGGTAAATCATAATAATAATCAAACACATTTCAATGTTACCATCTGTGAGATAAGATCAGGGCACCTCAGGGGGTTATTCGTGCTTTTGAACATTTTTAGGATTAATAGCAGAGGAATAAGAAAATGAGTCGTTATCTGATTTAAGTTGAAGAATTTGATATGATCAGAAAGAACACTGCGACTTTGAAGTGTGAATATCACTTTCTTTAAGATGATAATTCTCCTTGCTTGATAAAATTTTGATACAAAGTTAAGAAAATTTCACTTCCAGGATACAATAAAATCACCAATTACAAGAAGCCAATTCTCTAATTTTCTTCAAGAGTATTCAATACGAAATTGTGTATGTAATAGTTAATTATTATAGTCATTAATTGGCACTTAAAAAAAAAAAAACTCTTTTGCTTAATTACCAAATAATTAAAAATTAATTGGCTTACCTGAAAATAGGAGAAAAAAATAAATAAATAAAAAAGACATCCTCACTTTCTGACACATTCTCTCTCTCTCTCTCTCTCTCTCTCTCTCCCCCCCCCTTAACTAGGTTGGAAACTCATTCTATCGACGCTGGCTAAGTGGCTAACATGGGTGTCCCTTAAAAGCATCTCATCGATGCCGAGGAAGGTAGCTTAACTCAAGTGATTGGGGCAACTTGAGTCGCTATGAATTCATGGCTTTGGAAGCTTTTTATCCACACCCAACAACTAATGAGTGTTACTGGTGTTGCTATAGTCGAGTCTAAGATAAATTGGCTCATTTACTAGGTCATGGATACCGTCGCCTTGCAATGGCAAGCATCTCGACATGCATAGTTTGGAGAACAAGAAGGTTTAGGCTAGGCTTTTACTTGTCGTGGATGTGAGATTGTTGTTAGTTGTTTAGCTTTTGTGTGGTGATTAGAAATTTTAGGTATTTGGGTGGGTCTCTTAATTGTTGTTAGTTTTTTTTTGTTCTTTGAAGATTTGATTTGCTTATTGTGTTAAGGAGCTGAAATGGATAATTGAAAATTGATGATTTTATCCGATGTTTTATAGAGCTTTTGAATTCTTTCTTGTGTTTTGTTTAAGAAAGAAGGACATTGCTTATGAGTTTTGTGTGAAAAATATGTTTAATTTTGTGACTGAAATTTTGTTTTTTAAAGTTTCATTTGCTATCACAAAAATTGGATTACAGAGAAAATCTGATTGGTTTTGCTTCCATGATTAGTTTATTTAGAAAGCAAGAATAAGAGGAAAAAGAAAGAAAATGCTTAAATTTGGTTCAAAATGCCCGACACTATCCTTAAGTCCTTTGTCAGTTAATTTGATAATTTATTTTTTGGGGGAGGGGGAGTATCATTTCTTGAAAATCGGTAGAAAGACTAATTTTGCTCCACCTTATAAGTGTCAATGTAATTTACCATTTTTAAATCATAGAAGTATAGGTGGTTATTAGCAATTTTTCTTGTGCAAAAAGTGGAGAATATAGGGTTTCAAAATGCCAAATCCCTAACACTACAAATCCTTGGTATTAATTTTGTTTTTTGAGACTATGAGACATTTTTGTTATTTCTTTTTTAATTAGCAAAGCTAATGAATTTTTTAGTTAAAAGACTATTGGATATATAATAAAATAATTAATATAAATATTTGATTTGTAAATTACGGGAAAGTCAACCACAACTTTAGACTTTTTTTAAAGAAAAAATACAAGTGATGCATTGTTTTTTTGTTTGTTGTTAAATATGATTTATCATTAAGAAATAGAAGCAACAACAATAAAACCTCTTAACCAAGCCACTTTGAAAGAAGGAGGAAGAGATTCCTTATTAAAACAAAAAGGAAGGGAGTGGGGAGTAATGGACTTGGCAAGCACATGTGCTATCCTCTCCTTACCCAACAAAAAAGGCAAGAAAGAAAAGATAAAACTAACTTCTTTGCATCACTACAAAGAGAAAGGATTTTCCAAATAATGTCTTTAGAGACAACATTCACAGTGATAATGCCTAAAAATCAGTGGGCTCGCGCACTTATCAACTCGAATGGACGACGCTTTCACCGACGAATAAATACCTGCAAAACAGAGAAACAAGTAAAAGGGGGGCGCACCGGCGGTGGTCCGGTAGGGGGAGCCTCCGATGCTTAAGTTAGCAAAAAATGCAATGATTTTGAGTAAGAACACGGATTCAGAGAGTATAGAGGTGAGAAAAAGAGTGAATACCTTAGTCTGAGAATTCCTGGGGTTTATATAGGGAAGCTCCAACCCTCTAGTCGTTTATTGGCATTAAATGGTCTTTATGTCTGGATTTGTAACCGTCCAGTTATGATTTGTAACCGTTCTGGTCCTTGATTTCGGTCCTTCAATTATGTTTTTGACTTTTCCAGAGGGGTGTAAAAGCTGGCACATTTGACACGTGGGCCTAAGGCTGTATACAGCTGTACACTTTAATACTATCGTCCATGCCGAGTTACTCGTCGTTAGGGTTTAAGGTCGTCGGTATCAGATGCCCCCCACTCCGTATTGTCGTCATAGAGTGACGACATGCGGGGTACTGAGTTGGAGGAGGGGGGTTTTCAAGTAATTTTACGCGTACCTCGGGAAGTGGACTTCATTCAACGGGGAGTCGTCACTTCAGGTGGCGGGTGACACGTGTCGTTGTGTGACTGGTCGATATGTTCGAGGTGACGTTTCGTCAGATTTTGGCTTTAAATGAAGAGGCGTCGCCTCAGGCGGCGAGTGCCACGTGTCGTCATTTGACTGGGTCGGCGCGTTCGAGGCGTCGCTTCGTCAGATTTTGTCTTTAATGAGGAGGCGTCTCTTCAGGCGGCGAGTGCCACGTGTCGTCATGCGACTGGTCGGTGCGTTCGAGGCGTCGTTTCGTTAGGTTTTTGGCGGTTTTTTGAATGTGGAAGGGTTTTTGTAGGGTTTTTTATACCGAGTTCGAGGGTCCTTGTCCTATTTACAAAACGAAAATTTTTTCTCGGGCGAGCGTCTGGGTTTCCCTTCTTGCGTTTTTCCTGTGAGTTTCCTCCGTTCCTTTCTTCTTCTTTCTTTTTCCGATTTCCGCCGTGGGTTTATTTCGGTCAATCTGGATTCTTTGAGTCTGTTGTTCAAGTCTTTCTTCGTTGGGGTTTCTAGGTTCGCCGAGAACGGCTTAGGTCCTCCTCCCATCGAGGGTTTTGTGTCTCCCGATAGTGTGCTTCACCTGTTATCGGCGGAGCTTTACTCCATGATTTGTCCCGCTATTAATACGTGGGAAGCGGTTAGGGGTAGGATGGCAGCCAATGAGGCTGAGTGGCCTCTTCCGCTGTCTGAGGAGTTTCCGGAGGGGCTCTCCGATGAGTCTAACTGAGGGGTGACGAGAGAGGTCTCGTCCGAGGCAGTCCCGAGTGTGAGAACCACGACCCGAGGGTCAAATGGGCCTCAAAATGTGACCCAACTGACAATGGATCAACCCTCTTGATTTGAAGGTTGATTGTACATGTAAATGGAGTCGCCACTTATTTTAATTATTTGGACAAAATAAGAAATTCCACAATAACAATAATTCCTCTTTATTCATCTTTGAATTTGTACAATTGCCAATGAATTTGTAAAAAGAAATAATTACATGTAAATGAGTTTCCTAGTTACAGTCTAGTAAAAGGGAAAACTGTTTGTTTACAAGACACTTTGTAATACGAACCCTAAATTCAAGATTCGGAGGCTTGGTTATAAAATGGGAAGGTGTTTGCACCCCATTTTACCCGACATACGTCGGTCTTCTAGATTAAACTTGGCCAATATTCATATCATGTCAAAGTACATAAACTCATGTTCGCATCAAAATCCAATTTTAATGTTCAAGTTGTTGTTTAATTTATTTCATGTGAAATATCATGTTATAGTCATATAAGCATGGTATTCAAGAAAAGAAACAAAACAATCAAATACAAGTAAATAAATTTCAGTCTAGAATTTATACCTGTATGCTTGTATGACATGTGAAGAATACCTCAAGATTGCTTGTATAGCTTGTGAGGAATGCTTGTATGGCTTTGGGGGTCAAAATGTGATTTTTGAGAAAGTTGGGGCCAAAATGTGATTTGTGGAAATTTTGGGGTCAAGATGTAATTTTGGGAGAATTTGGGATTGAAATGTGATTTTGGGAAAGTTTGGGATCAAAATGTAATTTCAGGAGAATCTGGGGTTGAAATGTAATTTTGGGGTCAAAATGTAATTTTGGAAGTTTATGGGTGTTTTTGCAAATTATGTGAGGTGTGGACTGGTTGGGTTTTGATTTTGGGCTTGGATTAAGTGTGAGTATGAATGTGAGGCTTTATTTATTTTGAGATTGGGCTTTGGATTGGGTTGTGAGGAAAGTGGGTTTAAAGGTTATAGATTCGGGTTGGGCTTGTTAAATGAATTAAAATGTTGAGTGTGGGAGTGGGCTTTAAGGATTCGGATTGGGCCTAGAAAAGCATGGGCTGATTGGGTTTAGTGAGGAAGAGCCTGGTCCACTTTTGGAACCGGGTAGGGTTTCACTCAGACCGGGTCGGGTCTGACCCGACCCGACCCGCATCTTTCTTTCTCTTTTTCCTTTCTCCAGCCGCCTATCCCCTTCCCTCATCTTCTTTCTTTTTTTCTCACTCTCTCTCACTGCGTTCTCACCTGGATCGGACCAAGGCCACCATGGCCAAGGACCTTGTTCCTTCACCGGAACTATGCACCGCCGGTGCCGCCGGCGCCGCCACCAACCTCGACAATAGCTCTCTCTCTCTCTCTCGGCTTTTCTCCTCTCTCTCTCCCTCTCGGCTTCTTTTTCTCTCTAGATCACGGCTCACTCTCACTCACTCTTTAGATTTTGGTGAACCCGTGTGTATGGGTGATGTGAAATCAAGACCAAGAAGATTTCGAGTCTATGTATTTGAAGTGGGTTTGTGGTGAGTACGGGTTTATGCCGTGGGTGGTGGATATGGGTTTGGTTTGTTTGGGTGAACCTGTATGTGGGATTGGTGTTTTGTGTGTAATCAAGACCCTAGAGGTCGTGGGTTTGTGGAGTAAGAGCCAAGAGCGGGTTTGGTTGCATTTTGGCCGTGGGTTGTGCCGTGGGTGGTGGATGTTTGGCCGTGGCTTTGGGTGAACCTGTGTGTATTGTGATGAACTCTGAATTATGTTGTAATTATCCCGTGTGTGGGTTGTGTCAATGGTTGTCATTGTGTTTCTGGAATTGGTGATGGAAGAGGGTGGTGTTGTGCTGTTCTGCTGCCTTTCCCAAACCGGTTGTGTGTGTCATTGTTGGCTTGTTTCAGTTGTTTGCTGAAACGGGTGTTTGATTGTATCTGTTTGTTTGGTTGTATCAGTTTGAGTGCAGGCGTGTGTGTGTGTGTGTGTGTGTGTTCGGGTAGTAGCCCGATTGTGAAGTTGTGAGATTCAAGTGTATGTGTGTAAGTGATTTTGTGAGCAGAGAGGAATTATAGTGAATCTAAGTGTATAGATTACCATATTGAATAGCAACTGTGTGTTTGCTTTCCCTGTTGTAGTTGCTCCTTTTGTTTATGCTCATATTCCTGAAAGAAATAACAATAATGTGACTATATGAGATCACTTTGTATTGAAAACAACAAATAAAAATACAAGAAATCGTTTAGATTACTCCCTGCTTTGTTGTTGTTGTTGTTGTTGTGTGCTCCTTGTTTAGCCATGGTTGTGTGCTCATGCTCATGAAAGAATACATAAAATCAAGAAAATAATGTTAGTATCATCAATTAAAGCAAACTGTGAGAATGACTGTAAAAGAAACGATACATTGATTACTTCTTAATCTTACCTGTGCTGCCTCCCCCTTTTGTTTGTGACTCTCTTCCCCTTTTTATATCAAATGAATAAGAGTTTTAAAACCTTTGTTTCTGATATTATCCGTTTGTTTAAAACTTGAATTTCAAATTATTGCCAGTTGATTTCAGATATTCACAGATAATTGGTGATCTTCTTAACTCCTTAAAACACTGATTGATTTAATTCAAATGTTTTAATTAATTAATTAATCAACAATTATCCAATTAACACTTCCAATTTATCCAACGTACCAGAGTCCATGATAATTTAATACTTTGAGCCAATAAGATATTTACACCTTATTAATTAAAATTAATCCAATTAATGGACCAATCATAATTAATTTGGATTAATCTTATGTGCCCAATGCCATTTAATTATTATGCACTCTGTTCATTAAAACTTCAACCGGATATAATTTTCACACACGTGGTCCGATTCAAACACATGACACGTCATTTCAATCGTCTCAACTTAAAGATCTGTTTGATTACTTTTAGTTGTCGATCAAACGGTCAAAAAAACACTGTTGGTTTAAAACCCTAATTTAGGCAAGTTGTGCACTTTCCGTTTTTAGAATTTTAATTTGTAAAAACCCTAGTTTGTGTGAGGGTTAGAATGTAGGTAGCAAAATGGGGTGTCAACAGAATGCCCCTCATTGGCAGAGCTTGTAAAGCGAATGTCAATGTTTGAGAAAGACACCGAGTTTTGCGACCGAATGTTGGGGATAATTTTAAGTGTTTGTAACAACCCAACAAATTTGAAAACTTTTTTAGGATTTGATTTTATGTTGTCCATAACAACCTAAAAAATTGGAAATATCAGGAATGATTTTATGTTGTAAGAAACAACCCGATATTTTTTGAAAACTTTTTAGTTGATAACAACCTGAAAAATGGGTTTAGGAATGATTTTATTTTAACAACCTTTTTAAATTTTAAGTGTTTTCTAAAAATTTTGCCTGGGATATTTTTTACGTGGTTCCAAGACAACCCGAGCATGTGTGTTGTCAGAATCTTGTTAAGATGATGCCGAAAATTTTTAGCCGTCTGAAGGCGTAACTCCGGATTTTTTGAACTTTTTTAATCTCCTTGCTAGAACCAAAGTGCATTCGGTGTCTTGTTCAGCTGGTGGGTAGGCACGTACTCTCCTGCAAAAACAAAAACTATTTCTTTTTCAAACAAATTAGATATCGTCTACAAAAGATGATCTTGGGCCAATGCCCCTAGTTTAAACAAGTCATGAGAACTTGTTGAGATCAACAAACCTGCAAATGAAAACAACTGAGTCAATGTTCTAGTTTTAGAACGTTTACATGTAAAATGATGTCATGTGAACAAGCTAATTGTTTGCAGCTTGAGATCATGGAATGTGTGAATGTGGATGTGAATCTGGTACTGTGAGTGTGAGTGTGGGTGTGGGATCGAGCCTTAAGTGAAGACTGCCTACGTACCCCCATTATAGAGGATCAGGTCCGAACGTAGTTCGAAATGTGGAAAGTGTGGGTAAATGAATGTAGGTGTGGGACCGAGCCTTAAGGAAGGCTGCCTACGTACCTCTATCACAGAGGATCAGGTCCGAACGTAGTTCGAAATGTGGGGTGTGTGAATTCTTGTTTGGAAGTTCAAAGTGTATGTGTGGACCTCTTGTGTGGAAGGGAAAAGTGGTACATATGTGTATGTGTAGACATTAGGAGGTGCGAAATTGTATAGTTGTGAACCTTTTGTGTGGTAGTTCAAAATATTTGTAGTCTTCTTGTGTGGAAGTGAAAAATGTTTTTCATTGGGAATGATTTTAAGTGTTTGAACCAACCCAAAAAAAATGTGTATTGGAAAGATTTTATGTTCTCACAAATAATCCAAATTTTTTGTTGTTTTTGGATGTCTTGTGTCTTAACTGTGTAACTTGACTTGTGATCTCAGTTGTGTACCTTGATTTTATTTCTTGGTTGTGTACCTCTTTTGGAGAAAGTCTTTCAAAAATGAAAAGATGAACTTTGTAAATCATTTTGAAAACTAATTTTTTAAATGGATGCAATCCGTTATGTAAACGACAATCTTGAGAAACTTTTGTTTTCTTGGGAAGACATGTTGACAAACCCTAAGGTTGCAAAACAAAACTGTTCTCTTTCACTTTGAGGGGATTAAAGTCATTAAACCCTTATAAACATATTTGCATTTCTCTTGGAGCTTGTAAGGCTGAATCCTTCGAAGGCAATTAAAGAGATGAAGTGATTGAGAGTTTTCCCGAATCAACAAAATGACGAAAAAGCAATGATATTTTTGAAAAGTTTGGATGACCTTGCAAGTCAATATTGTTTGGAGCAATGATAGAGACATGCTATTGACTTGAAATTCTGACCCATTGACAAACTAGGGAGAATGCCCCTAATTTGGAGATTTGTGATCTGGTTTGGATCATGTTGAGGAAAGACTGTTTAGCCGACAAACTAGAGAGAATGCCCCTAGTTTGGAGATGTGTGATCTTATGTGGATCATGTTGAGGAAAGACCTAGTTTAGTTCGACAAACTAGGGAGAATGCCCATAGTTTGGAGATGTGTGATCTTATGTGGATCATGTTGTGGGAAGAATTGACAAATTAGGGTGAATGCCCCTAGTTTTGACTTGAAATTGAAGTTTTCGAGAGAGACTTGACTGTTTGCAATGAGAGAGGAAGTGAACTCTGAGTTTGAATCATTTGTGATAATTCACCTTTTCATGGGAGATTTGATTGGTGTTTGGACCATCCATCATTTTTTCTTTTTTCTTTTTTCTTTTGCTCTAACTTTTGCCTAGGCTGCCTTTTCAGGTTTTCAACCTAGCGAGCACTTTTCATACTTCCAATGGAGAATAACGAAAGAGCTTAACATCATGTCTTGAGCAAGCAGAACCTCAAGGAGGGCTTTGTTTATCGGTTATAATGTAGGCCGGGTTTGGGCTGTGAAAAGAAAGTTATAAAGGCTCAAATTCCCCAATGTACCCCCAAGTGTGAACTCCAAGGATTGGATTTGCTTCGTGACTTCTTTCCTTTGCTTTTTTCCTTTCACGTCTTCTTTGTATTTGTGTTGACGCCTTTGATTTTTCTTATCTTTGTGTTGGCATCCTTTGTCAGAAACGCCCTTTTTTTGTATGTTGACCTTTATGTCAAGTGTTCTCAATTTGGCTTCATTCTTATTGAAGATTGACGCCTCTGTCGAGCATGTCCTTATTCTTTTGTTCTTCCTTTCTTTGACACTTTGATCTTGAGAAAGAAATCCATGATCTCCTTTTTGTTCACATCTAAAATTCCCACCCCAGGTTTGGTTTATGGGTTTCAAGAAAGAAAAGGCTCATTTTTTTTTAAAGGCCCAAATTGGCTAGCAAGTGATTGCATTTGTAGGGTGTTGGCAAGAATATTTGGGTTTAATGAAAAATGGCCTCCTGTCCTTGGTAGAGCTTGCTTTTGGCATGCAGTGTTTGAGCTCTTTTGATGAGTTCTTTCTTGGAAGTAAATTTTTTTTTTTTTTTGTCTTCTCTTTGTGGAGCCCTAATTTTTGCTTAGGCCGCCCTTTTGGGTTTTCGGCCTAACAAGCTTTCATTTCTCTTTTTGCATGGATGATCCATTGTAAACCCAACTATCAGGATACTTTTCTGAATGAATGTGCAAGAATGTGACAAATCATGACCTGATTTAGAAGGAATTTCGGAAGGAGTGACTCGAGATCTCTCAATGACCTTATTTCCTTGATTGTCTTTCTAGGATCCATTTTTTGTTGTTCCAAGTATTTGGCAACAATTTTTATATGAATTGAATGAAAATGATCCCCTTCTCAGTGCAAATTGATTGGTCAAGTGATGTGACCCTATGATTTGTCATTTGTTGCCCAAGAAAGAAGATTTCAAAAATTTGATTTTCCAAAAGTACTTTTTGCAAAAACAATTTTGAAAATTTTCCTTCTCCAAAAGGATGTGAGAACATGGGAGACTTGAAGATTGTTGCTTAAAGTTTCTTTTTGATGATGTGATCAAATTTTGAGCAATTGTAATTTGAGACGTGAATTTTAACCATTAGAGTGTGATTCAAAAATGTGAATTTTAACCATTAAGGTGTGATTCAAAAATGTGAATTTTGACCATTGAGGTGTAATTCATTTCGTGAATTTTAACCATTGAGGTGTGATTCATTTTGTGAATTTTAACCATTGAGATGTGATTCATTTTGTAAATTTTAACCATTAAGGTGTGATTTAGAAATGGGAATTTTAACCATTGAGGTGTGATCCAAAGTTTGGTGAATTTTAATCATTTAAGGCGTGATTCAAACAAGTGAATTTTAACCATTTAAGGTGTGATTCAATTTTGGTGAATTTCAACCATTTGAGGTGTGATCCAAAGTTTGGTGAATTTTAACCAATTAAAGTGTGGTGTAATTGTGTGAATTTTTAACCATTTAAGGTGTGACTCAATTTGGGTTGATTTTAACCATTTAAGGTGTAATGAGTTAATTTGAATTATGTGAGTTGTGAGTGAATCTTAACCATGTGAGGTGTGATTCAATTGAGTGGATTTTAACTGTTTAAGGTGTGGTTCATTTGAGTGAACTTTAATTTTGGGAGGTGTGAGTGAATTTTAACCATGTGAGGTGTGATTTAATTGGTGAATTTTGATCGTATAACGGGTGAGTGAATTTTTTAACCATGTGAGGTGTGATTCAATTGGGAATGTTTAACCATTTAAGGTGTAATGGATGAATGTTAACCTATTTAAGGTGTGATTCAATTGAGTGGATTTTGAGCTTTTGAAGTGTGATTCAATTGGATAAGAATTTTAACCGTTTAAGGTGTGATTCAATTTGGGTGAATTTTAATTATGTGAAAGTGTGGAGAATTGTTAACCGTTGAGGTGTGATCCAAAAAATATGAATTTAACCATTTAAGGTGTGATTCAATTTTGTGTGAATTTTAACCTGTTTAAGGTGTGGTTGCATTGGGTGAATTTTAACCTGTTTAAGGTGTGATTCAATTTTGTGAATTTTAACCTGTTGAAGGTGTTGTGTAATTGTGTGAATTTTTAACCATTTAAGGTGTGATTCAATTTTGTGTGAATTTTAACCTGTTTAAGGTGTGGTTGCATTGGGTGAATTTTAACCTGTTTAAGGTGTGATTAAATTGGGTGAATTTTAACCTATTTAAGGTGTGATCCAAATGGGTGAATTTTAAACATGTGAGGTATGATTCAATTTGGGAGAATTTTAACCATTATGATGTTTGATTTAACCAAGTGAATTTTAACCATTTAAGGTGTGATTCAAAGTTCGGCCCATTGAGGTTTTTTTTTGTGAATTGTTGATTTTTTTTTGTCTTTCAATTTTTGATTTTTTTTTGTCTTTCAATTTTTGATTTGTGATCTGTGGTACAAAGTTGGAGAAATTCTTGATCTTTAAAAGATGTTTTTTTTTCTTGGATCCAAAATTTTATGCTACACACCAATAAGACAATCAAAGCAATTCAAATGAAAATCACACAACTAAATTTAGAAATGTAAAATCAAATGATGACTTGATGAAGCAATGCTGATGTCCTTGTGGGTTGTTGACGTAGAGGAAGCCCATGAATCAGTCGTGTTGGAGGAAGAGGCTTGTGTGACCTTCATGACCTTAATTTCGAAACTTGAATCTTGGAGGCTTGTGACCTTTGTAGAATGGTTGTCTTGTCCGGCTTGGAACTTGAATCTTGAAGCTTGATGACTGACCGTTTAGGGTTTTGGGCTTTAAGTGGCCTTTTGTAGAGTATGAAGAATGGTGAAGTTTTTGTGGTTTTGTTTTTGGTAAGTGAGTGACTATTTAAGAAATCAGGCTTGTGGGGCCTTTTGGTAGATGTGGGGTAGGTAATTGTTTAAGAAATTGGGCTTGTGGAGCCTTTGGTAGATGGGTAAGTGTTTAGGAATTGGGGCTTGTTAGGCCTTTTATGGAGTATGGGGAATGGTGAAATTTTATGGCTAAATGGGAGATTGTTTTGGAGATTGAGCTTGTGTGGCCTTTTGGTGGGCTTGAACTTGGTTTTCAAATATTTGAACCTTGTTGTTGTAGTCCACCGTATGATTGTCTTTTGAACTTGATCTTCGAAACTTGAGTGTTACGGGCCACCACTTGGTGGATTTTGAACCTGAGCTTTGAAGCCTTGAAGCTTGTTACTATGGGCTGGATCCGTTGAAGCTTGTGGGTTTGTGGGTTTGATCCTTTGAAGCTTGTGAACTTTATCCTTTGAAGCTTGTGAATCTTGTCTTTGAAGTTTGTGACCTTGTAGAGCTTGTCTTTTGAAACTTATGAACTTGTAAAGTTGGTCTTCAAAGTTTGTGGGCTTTAGCTCGAAGGTTGTGAACTTGTTTTCGAAATTTGTGGGATGTACCTTTGAATCTTGTGGGCTTGAACCTTTGAAGCTTGTGGGCTTGTGGGCTTGATCCTTTGAAGTTTGTGAGCTTTATCCTTTGTCTTTGAAGCTTGTGAGATTGTACCATTGAAACTTGTGGGTTTGTACCTTGTCTTTTGATGATCCTCAACTCTAAGTACTTGTAGGGCCTTAGATTTTTTTATGATGGACCCAAGTGTTGGGCTTGGGCCCATCAATGGAAAACATGGTTCAAATAAAGGCTTGTAATGGGCCCAAACGTTGGATTTGGGCTCATTCATAAGCAAACAAGGTTCATCCAAGTGCAAGCAACGGCAGTCAAAAAAGACGGTGGGTTCAAACAAGCATGTATGTACTTAATGGACCGCACCTAAGGATAGTTCTAATGGGCTTCTATATGGGTAGAAGGTAGGCTTGTAGGGAACCCAAGAGCTAGGACGTCGTATCTCCCAACTTGTGACATAGGAATGCCGCGTTGGTCCAAACGATACAGTTTATCCTTTAACGCATTGACTAAGAAGGATCATAGTCAATACTGCGCTATGGGCTGGTAGCTTCACCATGGGTACCCAAGTCTAGGAAGACTGTGATCCATGGATAGAACTACCGTGGCTTCCTGGGCTTCACACACTGTATATGAACTGGGCCCACAGCAAAATGATGCATGAACATGTTATAAAGAAAGCCTTTAAAAGACAAATACAAAGAACATGATAATGGCTTGGCCAAGCCCATTCTAATTTTTGAAGCTAAGCCCACTACATTAGTCCCCAGTGGAGTCGCCACTGTGAGAACCACGACCCGAGGGTCAAATGGGCCTCAAAATGTGACCCAACTGACGAATGGATCAACCCTCTAGATTTGAAGGTTGATTGTACATGTAAATGGAGTCGCCACTTATTTTAATTATTTGGACAAAATAAGAAATTCCACAATAACAATAATTCCTCTTTATTCATCTTTGAATTTGTACAATTGCCAATGAATTTGTAAAAAGAAATAATTACATGTAAATGAGTTTCCTAGTTACAGTCTAGTAAAAGGGAAAACTGTTTGTTTACAAGACACTTTGTAATACGAACCCTAAATTCAAGATTCGGAGGCTTGGTTATAAAATGGGAAGGTGTTTGCACCCCATTTTACCCGACATACGTCGGTCTTCTAGATTAAACTTGGCCAATATTCATATCATGTCAAAGTACATAAACTCATGTTCGCATCAAAATCCAATTTTAATGTTCAAGTTGTTGTTTAATTTATTTCATGTGAAATATCATGTTATAGTCATATAAGCATGGTATTCAAGAAAAGAAACAAAACAATCAAATACAAGTAAATGAAATTTCAGTCTAGAATTTATACCTGTATGCTTGTATGGACATGTGAAGAATACCTCAAGATTGCTTGTATAGCTTGTGAGGAATGCTTGTATGGCTTTGGGGGTCAAAATGTGATTTTTGAGAAAGTTGGGGCCAAAATGTGATTTGTGAAATTTTGGGGTCAAGATGTAATTTTGGGAGAATTTGGGATTGAAATGTGATTTTGGGAAAGTTTGGGATCAAAATGTAATTTCAGGAGAATCTGGGGTTGAAATGTAATTTTGGGGTCAAAATGTAATTTTGGAAGTTTATGGGTGTTTTTGCAAATTATGTGAGGTGTGGACTGGTTGGGTTTTGATTTTGGGCTTGGATTAAGTGTGAGTATGAATGTGAGGCTTTATTTATTTTGAGATTGGGCTTTGGATTGGGTTGTGAGGAAAGTGGGTTTAAAGGTTATAGATTCGGGTTGGGCTTGTTAAATGAATTAAAATGTTGAGTGTGGGAGTGGGCTTTAAGGATTCGGATTGGGCCTAGAAAAGCATGGGCTGATTGGGTTTAGTGAGGAAGAGCCTGGTCCACTTTTGGAACCGGGTAGGGTTTCACTCAGACCGGGTCGGGTCTGACCCGACCCGACCCGCATCTTTCTTTCTCTTTTTCCTTTCTCCAGCCGCCTATCCCCTTCCCTCATCTTCTTTCTTTTTTTCTCACTCTCTCTCACTGCGTTCTCACCTGGATCGGACCAAGGCCACCATGGCCAAGGACCTTGTTCCTTCACCGGAACTATGCACCGCCGGTGCCGCCGGCGCCGCCACCAACCTCGACAATAGCTCTCTCTCTCTCTCTCGGCTTTTCTCCTCTCTCTCTCCCTCTCGGCTTCTTTTTCTCTCTAGATCACGGCTCACTCTCACTCACTCTTTAGATTTTGGTGAACCCGTGTGTATGGGTGATGTGAAATCAAGACCAAGAAGATTTCGAGTCTATGTATTTGAAGTGGGTTTGTGGTGAGTACGGGTTTATGCCGTGGGTGGTGGATATGGGTTTGGTTTGTTTGGGTGAACCTGTATGTGGGATTGGTGTTTTGTGTGTAATCAAGACCCTAGAGGTCGTGGGTTTGTGGAGTAAGAGCCAAGAGCGGGTTTGGTTGCATTTTGGCCGTGGGTTGTGCCGTGGGTGGTGGATGTTTGGCCGTGGCTTTGGGTGAACCTGTGTGTATTGTGATGAACTCTGAATTATGTTGTAATTATCCCGTGTGTGGGTTGTGTCAATGGTTGTCATTGTGTTTCTGGAATTGGTGATGGAAGAGGGTGGTGTTGTGCTGTTCTGCTGCCTTTCCCAAACCGGTTGTGTGTGTCATTGTTGGCTTGTTTCAGTTGTTTGCTGAAACGGGTGTTTGATTGTATCTGTTTGTTTGGTTGTATCAGTTTGAGTGCAGGCGTGTGTGTGTGTGTGTGTATCTTGTAAATGTGTTCGGGTAGTAGCCCGATTGTGAAGTTGTGAGATTCAAGTGTATGTGTGTAAGTGATTTTGTGAGCAGAGAGGAATTATAGTGAATCTAAGTGTATAGATTACCATATTGAATAGCAACTGTGTGTTTGCTTTCCCTGTTGTAGTTGCTCCTTTTGTTTATGCTCATATTCCTGAAAGAAATAACAATAATGTGACTATATGAGATCACTTTGTATTGAAAACAACAAATAAAAATACAGAAAAGAAAGAAATCGTTTAGATTACTCCCTGCTTTGTTGTTGTTGTTGTTGTTGTGTGCTCCTTGTTTAGCCATGGTTGTGTGCTCATGCTCATGAAAGAATACATAAAATCAAGAAAATAATGTTAGTATCATCAATTAAAGCAAACTGTGAGAATGACTGTAAAAGAAACGATACATTGATTACTTCTTAATCTTACCTGTGCTGCCTCCCCCTTTTGTTTGTGACTCTCTTCCCCTTTTTATATCAAATGAATAAGAGTTTTAAAACCTTTGTTTCTGATATTATCCGTTTGTTTAAAACTTGAATTTCAAATTATTGCCAGTTGATTTCAGATATTCACAGATAATTGGTGATCTTCTTAACTCCTTAAAACACTGAATGATTTAATTCAAATGTTTTAATTAATTAATTAATCAACAATTATCCAATTAACACTTCCAATTTATCCAACGTACCAGAGTCCATGATAATTTAATACTTTGAGCCAATAAGATATTTACACCTTATTAATTAAAATTAATCCAATTAATGGACCAATCATAATTAATTTGGATTAATCTTATGTGCCCAATGCCATTTAATTATTATGCACTCTGTTCATTAAAACTTCAACCGGATATAATTTTCACATACGTGGTCCGATTCAAACACATGACACGTCATTTCAATCGTCTTAACTTAAAGATCTGTTTGATTACTTTTAGTTGTCGATCAAACGGTCAAAAAATCACTGTTGGTTTAAAACCCTAATTTAGGTAAGTTGTGCACTTTCCGTTTTTAGAATTTTAATTTGTAAAAACCCTAGTTTGTGTGAGGGTTAGAATATAGGTAGCAAAATGGGATGTCAACACCGAGTACCTCGGGTTCTCGTCCACTCCCTAGGGTAGATAGGTCATGGAAGGCCATGTCCTTTTTTAGTAAGATACGTCAAGATAACGTAGATAGAATAAGACGTCGTTATCAGATGTCCTGACGACACCGAGTACCTCGGCCGGTCTTCTCGTATACAGCCTTTTGTTAGGGGTCAGATTTTCTTTCTTAGGAACCCAAGTGGCTGGGCACGATCTCATGGTGGGAGGGTCAGTAGCAACGGGGAGGAGGATCTCACCGTCGACGAGTTCCTCTTCTGTTACGAGCCCGTCCAGATTGCGCTCTCCCGGGGCTTTTGGACGTTTAAGAACCGGGACGTAAACTCTCGTCCAAGGATTACCTTCGTCCGACACGTCAAGATGACGTAGATGCCGCAAGGCCCTATGATTTCGTCGGAGTCCGTAGGTCTTGGGGGACGCCTTCGTCGTCGGTGTGTTCTTCGTCGTTATCAGATTCCTGACGACGTCGTCATAAGAATCCCTGATCCTGACGAGAGAGCGTGCGTTGCCCTAAGTACGAGGGTGACGTTGCTTTCTACGAGGCCGACCTCCGGGCCGGTCTTCGTTCCCTCCCTATGAACTTGTCTAGGGAGTTGTTAGATTTTCTTTCCTTGGCCCCGGGGCAAGTCGAAGCCAAAATACGATTATCTCGTGCATGATGTGGGGTCAGTAGCAACGGGGAGGAGGATCTCACCGTCGACGAGTTCCTCTTCTGTTACGAGCCCGATCCAGATTGCGCTCATCCCGGGGCTTTTGGACGTTTAAGAACCGGGACGTAAACTTAGGGCGTCCAAGGATTACCTTCGTCCGACTTGGAATCTGGAAGGACGGGTACTTCTTTTTCGCTGGCGGACTGGGAGAGGCTCCGTCCCTGGTAGTCTGGTCTGCCCGTTCTGGTGTGTGCTTCTTTTAGTAGTCTTCTTTCTTTTTTTCTTTTTTTTTTTTTTTTTTTGTTTCTATTTTTGTTTTGTAGCTTTGGATCGTCCGTTTTGAAACGTGGCAGGAGAATTTCGAGAATACTGGTTCATTGAGGACCGACGATACAACATCTTCACAGCCGGAGTGACCTTTTGCTAGGACCCGTCCCTTATTCTGTCAAAGCTTTAGTGAGGCTAACAAGAATTGTCTCTATTGATCTTTATTGTCTCTTTGATCTTTGTGCGTCTTTTGTTCGTAGGTATCACTACGATGAAGCTAAACAAAAGTAGGTTGAAGCAGATGGCCCAGTCGGGAGAGGTGGCGGCTGCTCCCATCAGTCTGAAACGCAAGAAACCCGACGAAGGGTCTTCGAAGCGGGCTGAGGAGGCGCCCTCTCGTCCTTCTGTACCGGTCGTTACTCCTCCCGTCATTCCAACTGCCGTCCCCTCAGTCCAAAAAGCCCCGACCGTCATCATGGTGGATTCTAACCTCACTCCTCCGTCTGCGGCCTCTACAATAAATCAGAGTCCTCTCATCGCAATGGACAGAGTGAAAGGTGCCATATCTTCTCAAGATATGGACGAGTATGCTGTGGCCCACATGGAAGACCTTTCGTTACTCATGGTTCATTCTTTAATGCGGGTACGGTCCTCTGTCCTTTATATGTTTTGTTTTTTTACTTTTGGCTTCTGACCTAGCTGTGTATGTAGGGTTTGACGGAGGCCGTGGTGATGAGCCGGAGATGTGCTTCCGTTGAGGAGGATCTTGCTGCGCTTCGAGCCAAGTCCATGGCAGACGAGGCAGAGATGAAGAACGCCAAGAGGGCCATCATGGAGCTGACGAGGGATAGAAAGGAGGCGTTGGCTGAGGCGGAGAGCCTGAAGAAGGATCTGAAGGCACGAGAGGACGACGTTAAGGCAGCGGTTGAGGCTAAGGACAAGGCCGAGGCTGATTTCAAACACCTGTTTGGCCAGATCGAAGGGGCCAAGGAGGCTGCGGTGTCTGATTTCAGGGCGTCTGAGGCCTTTGAGGACATCAACACCCGCTACTTCCTGTCTGGCTTCGAGGCCTTCAGGAAACAGGCCGTCCAACGCTTCCCTGGTCTGGACTTCTCTGCTCTTCAGCCGTACGACGACGAGGACTCGGTGATGGATGCTTCTCAAGACTAGGCGGGTGATGAAGATGTAACCTCCAAGTAGTTTGCAAATTTTTCTTTTGAATGTACAAGAGTTTCAAAACAATGTGGGGCCCGTGTTTAGGGCGTTTTTAGGATTTCTAAACAATTTGCTTGACTTATAGTTTGTTTTGTGCATGTTTCGTCGTTTTTAAGACGGTGCACAGAACCTTTTTTAATGGTTCTTTATTTTGGTGTGAACTTTCTATCTTGATAGACGTATGGCTCAGTCTTATTGGATGTTTGAGTGTTTTGTTTAGTCTTGCATTTTCTTGTCTCTGAGTATTTTTCTAAGTTAAAGTGTTGTTTTTAGACGATCCATCCTAACTTGTGTAAAGATCATGTTTGGACGATGCTATTTACCTAAATCATAGTATGTTGTAGGGTGATGTGTCCTAACTTTGTCTGAGTTTTAGGAGATTGTTTTTAGATGGTGTAGGTTGACATCGATTATCTGTCCAAGTTAAAAGATTGCGTTTGGACGATACGGTTTAACTCTGGATTTTTGTCTAAGTTAAAAGATCGTGTTGGACGATGCAGTCTAACTTTTAGTTTTTTAGTTAAAAGATAGTGTTTGGACGATGCAGTTTAACTAAGTCTAAGTTAAAAGATCGTGTTAGACGACGCAGTCTAACTTTTAGGTTTTTAGTTAAAAGATCGTGTTTGGACGATTCAGTTTAACTAAGTTTAAGTTAAAAGATCGTGTTTGGACGATGCAGTTTAACTGTTAGGTTTTTAGTTAAAAGATCGTGTTTGGACGATTCAGTTTAACTAAGTTTAAGTTAAAAGATCGTGTTGGACGATGCAGTTTAACTGTTAGGTTTTTAGTTAAAAGATCGTGTTTGGACGATTCAGTTTAACTAAGTTTAAGTTAAAAGATCGTGTTGGACGATGCAGTCTAACTGTTGGGTTGTTTGTATGATATGTGGGTATGAGCTGAGACACATGATTTACCGTGGTTTGGCAATAGTGCCTACGTCCACCCTTATTCCTTTATTCGAAGTGTTATATTTTTACAAGGTTGGTCCCTCTTTAGGGATAGTATTTTCTGAGGTGCTCGGCGTTCCACAGGTGAGGTAATCGTTGTCCATCCATGTCCTCCAAGTGATATGTCCCTGGTCGTCGTATCTCTATGACTTTATAAGGTCCTTCCCAGTTCGGACCTAGCTTCCCTTCAGAGGGATTTTTGGTGGCTAAGGTAACCTTCCGTAGGACGAGGTCACCGACTGATAACTGCCTGGGCTTGACTTTTGAGTTGTAATGTCGCGCCATTTTTTCCTGGTATCTTTTCATTCTGGTTTCCGCTGTTTCCCTAACTTCATCGATTAGGTCAAGGTTGAGGCGGAGTTGCTCTTCGTTTTGTTGGTCGTCGTATGCTGAAGTTCGTAATGTTGTCATACCTATCTCGACGAGGACTACTGCTTCGCTCCCAAATGTCATCTGAAACAGTGTTTCGCCTGTTGGTATTATGACTGTTGTTCTATAGGCCCAGAGTATACTTGGGAGTTCTTCTGGCCACAGTCCCTTCGCCCCCTCAAGTCGGGTTTTGATGAGCTTGAGTAATGATCGATTCGTAACCTCGACTTGCCCGTTGGCCTGTGGGTGGCCAGGAGATGAGTAGTGGTTGTGGATGCCTAATTCTTGGGAGAACTGCCTAAATCTGGGGTTGTCGAACTGTTTCCCGTTGTCTGACACAAGTACTCGTGGGATCCCGAACCTGCTGATCACTGCCTTCCATACGAAGTTCTGAACGTTCTTCTCTGTGATGGTCGCTAGTGGCTCTGCTTCCACCCATTTGGTGAAGTAGTCGATCGCAACAATGAGAAACTTGAGTTGGCGTCTTCCAATGGGGAATGGTCCCATGATATCTAATCCCCATTGTGCGAATGGCCAGGGTGCCGTCATTGGTACTAGCACTTCCGGAGGTGAGTGTAGTAGATTGGCGAACCGCTGGCACTTATCTCAGTGTTGGACGAATCTGCTGGCGTCAACTTGCATGAATGGCCAATAGTAACCTGCTCTGACGATCTTCCTTTGTAAGGCTCGTGCACCTGAGTGGTTGCCGTAGATTCCTTCGTGTATTTCCCTCATGACATAGTTAGCCTTGTCTGGTGCCAGGCATCTGAGATAGGGGAGGGAGAAGCCTCTCTTGTATAGTGTCCCCTGCAACATGAGAAAACGTGAGGCGCGTACCTTTAGTCGTCTGGCTTCGTGTCGATTGTCTGGTAGTGTCCCTCCCTGTAAGTATGAGATTATTGGTGTCATCCAGGAGGTTTCAACGTGAACGGGGTTCATCTCTGTTGCCTGCAGGCTTGATTGCTGGACGACTTTGATCTGGTCGTCGACTGTTGACGATGAAGCAGATTTTGCTAGCTGGTCAGCTTCTGTGTTTTGTTCTCTTGGTATGCGACTGAGCTTTACCTCTCAGAATTGGCTTATTCGATGCCGGGCCTGGTGCAAGTAACGTTGCATGCGTCCTTCCTTTGCCTCGTAATCTCCGTTTACTTGCCCTACGACGAGCTGGGAGTCGCTAAGCACCTCTAGTTCTGTTGCCCCCAGTGCCTTTGCCATTTCGAGTCCTGTCAAGAGGGCTTCATACTCAGCCTCGTTGTTGGTGGTTGGGTACTGGAGCCGCACAGCTTGTTTGATGGTATCACCTTTTGGTGATCTTAAGACCACACCGATTCCGCCTGAGTCCTTTGTCGATGATCCATCTATGTTCATTGTCCATTTCGATGTCTGTTCGACGTCTTCAGTTGGCTCGTCATCTTTCGAGGTGAATTCTGCTATGAAGTCTGCCAGGGCTTGAGCCTTGATCGCAGTTCGTGGTCGGTAGTCGATGTCGAACTCACTAAGTTCAATTGACCACTGGATGAGTCGCCCGGCTGCGTCGGGCTTGTTCATCGCTTTTCGCAGTGGGTGGTTAGTGAGCAATACTATCGTGTGGGCTTGGAAGTACGGGCGGAGTTTTCTCGTTGCCGTCACTAGGGCGAATGCTAGCTTTTTCATAAGCGGATATCTTTCCTCGGCCCCCCTGAGCGCTCTACTTGTGTAATAGACGGGCAACTGTCGTCTTTCTTCTTCTCGGATTAGTGCGGAGCTGACGGCAGTTGGTGAAACAGCCAGGTAGAGGTAGAGTTCTTCGCCTTGTTTAGACGGGCTAAGCAAGGGTGGTTCTGTCAGGTACCTCTTGAGCTCTTCAAACGCTTGCTGGCATTCGTCAATCCACTCGAACGCCTTTTTCAACGTTTTGAAGAAGGGTAGGCATTTGTCTGTGGATCGGGACATGAACCGGTTTAGTGCAGCTACTCTTCCCGTCAGTCTTTGGACTTCTTTGGTGCTCTTCGGTGGCTGCATTTCTAAGATCGCCTTGATCTTGTCTGGGTTTGCTTCTATGCCTCTCTGCGAAACCATAAAACCAAGAAACTTACCTGAGTAAACACCAAATGCACACTTACTTGGGTTCAGCTTCATCTGGTATTTGCGAAGTGTTTGGAAGGTCTCTCTGAGGTCGTCCAGGTGGACATCTTCCTCCTTGGACTTCACTAACATATCATCGACGTAAACTTCGACATTTCGGCCAATTTGGTCGTGGAACATTCTGTTCATCAGTCGTTGATAGGTGGCTCCGGCGTTCTTCAGTCCGAATGACATCACTTTGTAGCAGAAGAGCCCTCTGCTGGTGATGAAGGACGTCTTCTCTTGGTCGCTCTCATCCATCACTATTTGGTTGTAACCTGAAAATGCATCCATAAACGTTAGTAGTTTATGACCAGCTGTCGAGTCGACTAGCTGGTCTATTCTTGGGAGAGGGAAGCTATCTTTAGGACATGCTTTGTTTAGGTCGGTGAAGTCGACACACATTCGCCACTTCCCGGTACTTTTCTTCACCATGACTACGTTGGCAAGCCAGTCGGGGTAGAATACTTCCCTGATGAAGTTCGCCGTCAGGAGTTTGTCCACCTCTTCCATGATGGCATTGTTCCGTTCCGGTGCGAAGACTCTTCGTTTCTGTTTTATTGGGCGGAGAGAGGGGTCAACATTCAATTTATGTGAAATGATGGAAGGGTTGATACCTGGCATGTCTTCGTGACTCCATGCGAAAACATCCTTGTTCTCTTTCAGGAATTGGACGAGTGATTCTTTCATTTTTGGGGGGAGGTCAGCTCCGACTTTGGTCGTCCTCTCTGGACGTCCATCTTCTAGCTCGATGGTGTCCAGTTCTCCAGAAGGCTTCACTAGAATCTTTTGCTCTTCTATGGTCATCGTCTGATTCTGTCCTCCTGATCCGAGAGAGGCAAGGTAGCACTCTCTGGCTGCTACTTGATCTCCTCTGACTTCCCCTATTCCGTGTTCAGTGGGAAATTTGAGGAGGAGATGGTATGTGGAGGTCACGGCTCGGAGTCGGTTGAGGGTTGGTCGTCCGATTATTGCGTTGTACGCTGAGGGACAGTTGACGACGAGGAAGTCGACCGTCTTTGAGTGAGTACCGACCGTGATTGGTAAGGTCACAATGCCGACCGGGCAAACCTTATCACCTGTGAATCCCACGAGCGGTGCATCCATGGGGCACAGTTTGTCCTTGTCGAGCCGCATTTGCTGGTAAGCTGGGAGGTAGAGTATGTCAGCCGAACTTCCGTTGTCCACCATTACTCATCTTGTGGTGAAACCTGCAATGTTAACTGTTATCACAAGGGCATCGTCATGTGGCTGATGGGTGCCTCTGGCGTCCTCTTCGCTGAAAGATATAATCTGGTCATCGAGGCGGACGTTCTTTAGCGGTCGTTGGACGACCATGATGTTGTGCACCTGTCGTGCATAAGCTTTCCTTGAAGCTCGTGAGGTTCCTCCTGACGCTGGTCCTCCAATGATGGTTCTAATTTCTCCCACAGGCCCGGGTCTATTGGGTTTCGCCTGTCCCCTTTGTGCTGAGGGCTTTGCTGGACTGGCATTTGCTGGACGGCTGACGTACTTCTGCAGTTTGCCCTGTCGGATGAGTGTTTCTACTTGTTCCTTTAGGGCTACACAATCTTCAGTGAGATGTCCATGATCCCTGTGGAACCTACAATACAAGTTTTTAGGTCGGTTGTTAGGATCCGAGCGTATCTTACCTAGCCACCGAAGTGAAGGGTCGTCTTGTATCTGCAAGAGGAGTTTGTCGATAGGTGTGTTCAGAGGTGTCAAACTGCTGAATTTCACGGGGGGTGCGGTCGTCCGTTTACGTTCCGGAGTTTCGGTGAATTTCGGAACTTTTTGCTTGGCGGGTTTAGGTTTACGATCTTCAGTCTCCTTACGCCTTTTCGGTGGTGGGTCGTCCATAGCCTCTAGGGCGTCCTCTGCGTTCATGTGTTTCGTGGCTTCGTACATAAGTTCCGACATTGTCTCTGGGGGGTCCTTGCAGAGTTCGTAAAGGAAGTCCCCTTTTCGCAGACCTGCCATGAAGGCTGTCACCGTGACGTCTTCTTTTGGACGATCGATCTTCATCGCTTCTTCGTTGAAGCGGTGTACGAATGTCCTTAGTGATTCTCCCTCCATTTGCTTGACGCTGAGCAAGTGAGTTGGCGGTCGTCCCCTTCGTTGGCTGCCAATGAAGTGGTCGATGAACGCACGGCTGAGTTGGACGAATGAACCGATCGACTCTGACTCGAGTTTGTTGAACCATACCCTTGCAGATCCCCTCAGTCCCAGGGGGAATGCTCGGCACATTACTTCTTCAGGGACGGCTTGCAGCTGCATAATTGTTTTAAAGGCTTCTAGGTAGTCAAATGGGTCTTTGGTCCCATCGAAGTTTTCTAGTAATGGTACCTTGAATCTGGATGGGAGCGGGAAATCAGCAATACTTGGGATGAACGGAGAATCAACCCGGTGTACGAGGTTGTCTAAGTTGCGAGCAGCTTTCGCCCTCAGGCTGTTCTTCATATCTCCCATTTGTTTCCTCATTTCTCGCAATTCTTTCTCCAGACATGTCGTTTTATCATCCGGCTCTTTTGAGGATTGGGCTGGATGATCAGGTCGTCTGGATGAACTGCCCTGTCGGTCTTGTCGTTCAGGCTGTTTGAACGACCTATCTGGTCGTTCTGGCTGTTTAGACGACCTCGTTGTTTTAGCTGTCTTATGTTGGCTGGGTGGAGCGGAACTTCCTGCACTTTCTGCTCTGTGCCTGCTCCGGTGCGGAGTTCTCTCAACTTCACCGCCCCTACGACGAGTGACTTGATGGCTGTCAGCTTCCTGGTCGTTCGACCCGTTTCCACCCCGCGGAGGAGGTTGGTTGTTGTCATGGGGGGTTGGGGGCCCCTTCCTGATGGCCTGCCATAACTCTTGATTCTAACGAGATGTTTCTCGAGCAAGGTCCTGAATGCTGGTGGCGATGACCTGCATTTGCCTCTCAATTGGGGTCATGGCGGGGTCAGCACCGGTTCCATCGTTGGGAGCTCCTTCCATGATCGCTATTGATCTGTGTGCGGCCCTTTTTGCTCTAAGAACGACAGTGGCTTATTAAGTCGTTCCCACAGACGGCGCCAACTGATAATGCCTAAAAATCAGTGGGCTCGCGCACTTATCAACTCGAATGGACGACGCTTTCACCGACGAATAAATACCTGCAAAACAGAGAAACAAGTAAAAGGGGGGCGCACTGGCGGTGGTCCGGTGGGGGGAGCCTCCGATGCTTAAGTTAGCAAAAAATGCAATGATTTTGAGTAAGAACACGGATTCAGAGAGTATAGAGGTGAGAAAAAGAGTGAATACCTTAGTCTGAGAATTCCTGGGGTTTATATAGGGAAGCTCCAGCCCTCTAGTCGTTTATTGGCATTAAATGGTCTTTATGTCTGGATTTGTAACCGTCCAGTTATGATTTGTAACCGTTCTGGTCCTTGATTTCGGTCCTTCAATTATGTTTTTGACTTTTCCAGAGGGGTGTAAAAGCTGGTACATTTGACACGTGGGCCTAAGGCTGTATACAGCTGTACACTTTAATACTATCGTCCATGCCGAGTTACTCGTCGTTAGGGTTTAAGGTCGTCGGTATCACACAGTATCAACACAAATCTTTGCATCAGTCTCTACAATTATAGATTGAGAATGCTTTATGATAGCTAGCTTAAGAGCCCATCTAATTGCGAGCTTCAGCAACAGTGGGGTCCTCAGTCTCAAACAATTTAGAGCACGCTTTTAGAATATTATCTCTTTGGTCCGGGTCAAATACAACGATAACCGCAGAGTTTTGCATCATTGCCGCATCCACGTTTAGCTTTATAGAATTTGCTGAAGGAGTATCCCAAGCTTCCAAGTTTCTGACCGCAAGGTTATTAGACTCCTCTAACTCTAAATTGAACATGCTCCACAATTTTACCTTCTAAGGCTTACCATGATGGACAAACTTGATTTCTAAGATTCTATATAAACTCCATTTTTGAAAATTGTCAAACAAAATTTCGAAAATCAAAATCGATAAAATTAATATCAGCTCGTTGCTATTTTATTAATATTGAATTAGATACTAATTTGGATTTTACAAATTTTTTTTGGATTTCAAATTCTGATTCAGTTCTGCTCACTCAAAAATAAAAGATAGCTAAAATCTACATATTAAAAATAAATAAATAAATAAATAAAAAATTTGTAACGTTGCGGCGTAAAAAAGCCGCTTTCGTCTGTAGTGCAGTGGCAGGGCATTCGCTGTCTCGTCCAATAGATTGTTTTTTCTGATAGATGTCGTCCTTTTATTGGCTGATGGGCAACCCCTTTCATTGCGTGTGTGATCATCATTGGTGTATTTTTTGAGGCCCACTCTTCCACTTTCGTTTATTATTTGAAATTGTGGCTACTTTTTCTCTGTCGCTGTCTTTCTATCAACTGAAGATGACGTCCAGTGCTAGCTATGTTGCTAGTATTACTTTGTAATTTCACTAATTTTGTATGGTTGTGAGGTTGTCTCAGTCTTCGATTTGTAACATGTTTCGAGGATATTTCTAATTTCCTAGCTAAACATAATTTTCAATCAAAATATTTGTCTTTTTATTTTACACTTAGTGGTTTCTTCAAAATTTGTGAATTTTTTTTTTTAATTTTATTTTATGATAATTCGATAATTAGAAGAGGAAGAACCTAAATGTCTTCTTAAGAGTACATCAAGATATGTCAATTGAATCTCTTTAACTCTGTGCTTAAAATCTCTCACTACACATCATTTATGAGGTTAATAATAAAAAGGATAAAAATCAAACGCACTCCTAAATTTTGAATAAAATCAAACGCACTCTTTGTTATCCTAATTTGAAAACTTTAATCCCTAAACTTAGCGTAATTATCAGATTGGTCATTCAGTTAGATTTTGATTAGTTAAGTGGATGGAAAATATTATCACACCCACTGCACATAATAATATTTTAAAATTAAAAATAATAAAAAAAAATTATTTTCTTTTTTTACTCGCTCTCTCTCTTTCTTTTCTTCTTATTTACTCGCACATTTTTACATATTCAAAGCATAATCTTAATATATTTTTTCTTTAATTTGAAAGAGGGACATTATTCTTTTGCTAACAAGGGTGTCTAGAGCTCTTCAAACATTTGACTATTTACCCGAGTATGTGTAATCCCACTATCCTACACACAAGATAATTATAAGGAGAAATCCTTTAGAGGTGGCCCCACAATGCTAGCAAGAGGTTTTTAACCCAAGACCTTATAAGGTCTTAGGAACCACGAGGCCAACCCTTTAGGATTTTTGTTGAAGAGATATTGTTTCTAATTGATCAAGAAATCAGTGGTTGCACATCCAAATGGGTCGGAAGATTTACCCAAAAAAGATTAAAAGGAGCTTGGAGTGACATCGATGTGATGTTGGCTAAAGTCTCTATGATGCTTACGTTAGCCTATAAAGACGCAAGGAAATTTGCTAATATTAGAGTGTGTATATCTCATACCTTGGGGATGTGTTGTTGGAGAGACTTTTTTTTTTTTTTTGGCTAACAAGACTATCTAGAACTCTTCGAGTTCCTAACTATTGGATCTCATGGATCTAGGTCTTAGGAATCACTAGGTCAACCCCTTGGGGTTTTTGTTAGAGGGAAATTTTATCTGATGGATCAACAAATCAATGGTTGCAAGTCTAAACAGGTTCGACGATTTGCCTAAAAACATCTAAAGAGCTTAGAGTGACACCAGTGTGGTGCCGGTGTAGACACCTTATTTTGCAACTGAAAATTGGATCACAATGACAAGGGCAAAAGGGTAATTCAATCATAAAAATGATAAAACTGTTATTAGAAGTTTAGAACTGTTCAATGATCAAGAACTTGATTTCAAAATTCATGACGATCAAAATGACATGTTGATTGCTAAAATCAGACCATTGGATTGGTTAATTTCATTTGTTTTCAAATGAATTAAATTAAATTAGTTGAATGTCAAAATTTCATTGGTTATATTTTAAGTATCCTCAGCTCGGATAATGACTCTCACAAGCTGATGGAGACTGAAAATGATTAAATATGGTGTATTTTTCTTCGATGATTACGAGATATTATTTTTCATACCCTACAAACCCGGAAATCTCAAATATATTACTCGATCAATTTCTACTGTAAAGACAGTAAATTTGTCTCTATCATAAGTCATCAAAATCTTGTCTCTATCACATTAAAAAAAAATAATAAATAAAATGTACTAAGGTTCCCCAGAGTTTTATGTTTGTTGCAATAAAAAAATTTTAATTTTTTTTCATCAAGTTAGTACAAAAATTTTGGTATAGTAGCAATTAAATAGACCATACATTTTTTGGTCTATTTTAACATTTTTTTTTTGTACCAGATCATTGAAGAAAATTGCACTAAGAAACAAAAAGAAAAGTGTTTTACTGCAACAACATAAAATTTTACTGAGTCTTATTACATTTTTTTTTTTTTTTCCAGAGATTGGTGGAAAAAATTGTCAAAATATATAGAGAATAGACAAAAACAGTCTGTAAGTGGGTTTTTTGTAAATAATAAAAGGAAAGACTAATCAATATTATCAAGGCTTACTCGTCAATCGAATCCGAACACGCCCGAACTGAATATGGAGAGATCCGAACAAGTAGAAACTGATCCCGAACAATCTGGCTTGAAATCCGAATTTCTTGAGATACTCCTCCCTGTATAAAGACAATGAGAAAGACCCTCAGATAAACTTGGCTGGCCCCGTAGGGACCAGCCTAAGAACCTCCGATGGTTTTGTTAATAATTCCATAATCAATGTCACACCAATCAGGAAAATAATTATATCTCTGTGTATTTCACTCTAAATTCTTGTTGTATTGTGAGGAACCCCTTTTTTAGTACCTTCCTCTTATATTTATACCTCTTATTATTCAAGATATTTTCTCTGTTTCTCCTGTCTTCCTCTTCCTTCTTTGTCTGATTGCCATTAATGCTTATTAATTACAGCTCATTTGGCCTCGTTTACCCCCCATTTAACTCGTAATGATCCTGACATTAATGCGATATTTTGCTTACATTTAATACGCCTGACTGGTGGCTTGATATTTCGTTTAGCATTAAATACAATCATTATGGAATATCTCCACGTATGTTTTTATACTATTCAGACTTCCAGTAATAAATATCAAGGACCCGAACTCTTTGTTCGGAAATAATCCCATTCGGTCATGACCGAACAAATGACGTCACCTCTTATATTTAGTATTATAGTGTAAAATATTACCCCTCCAATTACCCCCTGATTTCGGCTTCCTCGAGTAACTTGGAGGGAGCCGGAATCAAGCGTTTGAGTTTCCCCAAAATTTGCATGATGACCCGCCGCCTTCCCTCGCACGTTTCCAAGAAGAATCGAACGGTTCAGCAGTTTGGAGGGAAATTATCCCCCCCCCTTTTGAATGCCAAATAAATATCCACCCCCTATCCTTGAATTATTTACTTTTACGCCCCACAATCCTTTGTCCCAACAAAATTTCTCTCTCTTTTTCTTCAAAGCTCCCCGCTGCAGTCGCCTGAACCACCGTAGTAAGTCCTCCGTCGTCTTTCCGTTAGGTTTTTCTCTTTACCAGTCTTTCGAAACACCTTGTTAGGATCCTCCCGAGATTATGGCGAGCAAATTGGCTATGTTAGTGAATACGGAGGAGAGTATGGCTAGGTTTAGGTCGCTCTATCAAATTCCCCCTTCCGTTTCTCTCACCTACTGTAATTCGGACGATTTCCCTGTCATAAACAGGGATGAGATTTTGATTCCGATTATGGCTATAGTAGAGGGGGGTGTTAGGTTCCCACTCCATTCGTTTCTCATAGACTTCCTACAAACCGTAAACGCCACCCCCTCCCAAATTTCAGTTAACACCTTTAGGATAATTATGGGGGTTATAGCCATTAATCGGCTTCTGGACGTGAATCTGACGATTAGGGAGGTCCTGGCCGTTTACCAATACAAATGCCTTGGAGCCAAGTCGAACACTCTGAGTCATCTGGTCGCTAGGAACGTAAACGAGAAGTTGGTGAATGGTCTCCCCAGCACCAACAAAGGGTTCGAGAAGGATTACCTGAGGGTGGGAGGGGATTGGTTCCCTGGAAGCTCACTTTGCCGGAGCGAATTTGGACAACCAGGTATGGAATTTTTATAAACACCATGAATTAGTATGTCCGAACACATTTTAACCGTATCCGAACACTTCTAAATATATTTATGGGCATTTCAGTCCGCTGTCTCATCATTGGTTCGATGTTGCTTTGCAGATCAGAGAAGACTTGAATCCGCCAGAAAGCAAGGGGATGCCGAACTGATTAGGCGGGTTCTAGCGGACAAACATCTGTGTTGATGAGAGAGGAGAACCACGCTCGGCACCGCTGCTCTTGGGATATGAGCCCCAAGTCAAATCATTCCTTGAAGGGCCCATAGTGCCCAGATCTGAGGCTGTCGAGATTCCGCCCCGAGCACCATATATCGCACAGCCAGCGGAGGTTGAGCGGCCCGAAGACTTCCCCGACCGTATACCTACCGGCCAAGTATACGCAATGGCACCGCCGCTCAACCCATTCAAGTTGATGGGCAAAACAGCTGATGCAGGCCCTTCAAAGAAAAGGAAAAGCCAGGCAAAAGGCAAAGGTAAAGAGACTGGTGCTCCGAAGAAGAGGAAAAAGTTTCCCAAGGACACTCCTATACCCGAGACAGTTAGCGCTCCGGTTGCCGAACAACGAACAACTCCACCTCCCCAGGCAACAGCTCCATCTCCGCAGGCCATTCATGTGATTGTGGAGTCCGAGCAGGAGGAAGCGCAACAATCTCACCAGAAAGAAGGGAGGGCCGAACCTTCTTCCATACCAGCCGAAGGGCCCTCCTCGCATCACGCAGCCTGGGACCCTGCTTTGCTGTTTGGCCCGAACCCGATTTCTGTTCGGGATACCATTCTAAACCACTCGGATGTTGATGCCTCAGCTCGAGTGGCACACGGCCTATCTTTTGCAGCCTGTCTGCCCGAGGATATGAAGAGATGGGCCAGTACTCAGCCGGGAGATGCATTTCGCCAAATGACCCACGGCCTAATGATGGTGAGTACATTTTTACTAACCTCATTTCTATGTAAAATTTTTTTTATTATTATTATTTTTTTCTTTTTGGAGTTCTCATGTCTTCCGTGTATTTTACCTGCATCTTTTTACTCAGACTACTCAGGGTGTCAGGTCAATGGAGGCAAAGTTCTATAGACTAACGGAAAAATTCCAGAAGAAGGAAGCCGAACAGAAAAAACTTTCGGAGTTACTAAAAGCTGCCGGTGACGACTACACAAAGCTGGAGGGACAACACCACAAGAATATTGCCATCATGAAAGAGGCTGAAGAACGTGCTCGGATTGAAGAAACCCGAAGAGCAGAGGCCGAAACCATAATGAAAGGGGCCGAAGAACGAGCTCGGGTTGAAGAAACCCGAAGAGTAGAAGCCGAAGCTGAAATTGTAAAGTTACAAGAGCAAGTGAAAAAGCTGGAGTCGGAGTGTGTCAATCGACTCGGCCTTGCTCATCAAGAGGGTATGGAAGAAGGATTGGTTAAAGGAGAAGAGCTGGGATTACTTAAAGGAAAGGAGCTCGGGCGAGAAGGAGCTATGGGCGAAGTCACGGCTCAATTCAAAATGGTATATAACACCGGATTTCGCCATGGTTGGAAGTCGGCCTTGAGTAAGACTGGACAACCTGAAATGTCCGAGCTCTTTCTTCGCACCAATACTCCTTTGCCATATCCTAATGCTGGGCTAAGGAACTCTGATGATGAAGCTGACGAAGAGGATGAAGAAGGGGAAGAGGAAGAAGAAGAAGAAGAAGGAGAAGAAGAAGAAGAAGAAGATGGAGACGAAGAAGGGGCAGAAGAACAAGGACACAAGAAAGAAGAAAGTAAAGAAGGAAAAGGAAGAAAAGAAGAAGAAAAAAAGAAAAAGAAAGAAGACATGCCTGAAGCAAGCCAACAACTTGAGGATAGACAGGACGTTCAGATTATAGAGATAGAAGACGGGGTTGATACTGCCGAACAATTGCCTGACATCCCGGACCAATCTGACCGAACAGAAGGCGTGACCGGACAGTCTTCCGGCTCTTAGATTTTATTATTCATTATTTTTCATGTATTTGTGGGATGCGAAATTTCTTTTCATTGTCTTTATCAGTAGCAGAACTTTTATCAATCGGAATATTTAAAACTTAGTTCTCCTTTGGAATTTTATACTTTTATATTAAATTTCTAAGAATTCTTTATCACAACTTGCATTCTTACCTTATTTCTCCATGTCAATAGGTTATAATATCGAGATATTGCCCATAATGATATAAAACTTAACAGTCGAATAAACTATCGAATAATTATTATAATACTCACTTCAATTCCATCATTATCAACAATTTGTCAATTTGAAAACTAAAAACATCTTACCTTGGCTTGACTCTAACAATCAATATCTTCTTTGACTCGTAAAGTCTTCAATACTTAATTCTCCCAACAACTCCCTCATGACTCTGATTTCATTTCAACATCCCATTGGATGATTCACTTAAAACCTTTAAGAGATCCGAACTTATGACACACCCGGAGGAGTGATAAGTGGATCCGAATAGGGACTTGTTTACTTATGACACACCCGGAGGAGTGATAAGTGGATCCGAGTAGATACCCTCAACTTATGACACACCCGGAGGCGTGATAAGTGGATCCGAATAGAGACTTGTTTACTTATGACACACCCGAAGGAGTGATAAGTGGATCCGAGTAGATACCCTCAACTTATGACACACCCGGAGGAGTGATAAGTGGATCCGAATAGGGACTTGTTTACTTATGACACACCCGAAGGAGTGATAAGTGGATCCGAGTAGATACCCTCAACTTATGACACACCCGGAGGCGTGATAAGTGGATCCGAATAGGGACTTGTTTACTTATGACACACCCGAAGGAGTGATAAGTGGATCCGAGTAGATACCCTCAACTTATGACACACCCGGAGGAGTGATAAGTGGATCCGAATAGGGACTTGTTTACTTATGACACACCCGAAGGAGTGATAAGTGGATCCGAGTAGATACTCTCAACTTATGACACACCCGGAGGAGTGATAAGTGGATCCGAATAGGGACTTGTTTACTTATGACACACCCGAAGGAGTGATAAGTGGATCCGAGTAGATACTCTCAACTTATGACACACCCGGAGGAGTGATAAGTGGATCCGAATAGATAATATGTTCGGGAATTGCATCAACAACATACTTCTTTGCTCTGAATAAACTCCAACTTTAATAAAAATACTTCTTCAGGTTACATATATTCCATGGTCTAAGGACCGATTTCCCGTCCAAATCTGTCAACCTGTACGCTCCTACTCCGGCGAACGATGTTACTTGATACGGGCCCTCCCAGTTCGGTCCAAGCTTTCCATCATTAGGATTTCTCGTATTTGCCACCACTTTTCGGAGTACCAAATCCCCAACCTGAAAACTTCTGGGCCGAATATTCTTATCATATCCTCTTTTCATCTGATGCTGATATGAAGCTAACCTGATCGTCGCCATATCTCTTCTTTCTTCCACGAGGTTTAAATCCATCCGAAGACTAGACTCATTCTCCTCTACGTCAAACTCCGTGGTGCGAGTGGTCGGCAAACCGACTTCAAGTGGAATCACAGCTTCAACACCATATGCTAATGCAAACGGAGTTTCTCCAGTTGATCTTCTCTTTGTTGTCCTGTGAGTCCACATGACACTTGGTAGCTCTTCAACCCACCTGCCTTTAGCTTCTTCTAATCTTTTCTTTATACCATCCAGAATTACCTTATTCGAAACTTCAGCTTGACCGTTTGACTGGGGATATCCCGGTGAGGAGAAGAAATTCCTGATGCCAAGTTCCGAACAGAAGCCTTTGAAAAGCTTTCCCTCGAACTGCGTACCATTATCAGAGATAACCGCCCAAGGTATACCAAATCTCGTAATGATGCTCTTCCATAAAAACCGTTTAGTATCCACTTCCCGGATGTGAGAAAGTGGTTCGGCCTCCACCCACTTGGTGAAATAATCCGTTGCCACGATCAAAAACTTCTTGTTTCCTGGTGCACGAGGGAGAGGGCCCACAATATCCAAACCCCACTGAGCAAAAGGCCAAGGGCTGGATAACGGATTGAGCTCCCGAGCAGGTTGATGGATTTTCGGAGCGAACCTCTGACATTTATCGCACTTTCTAACATACCGAACAGCATCACTCTGCATGAAGGGCCACCAGTAACCTTGGGACATTGCTCGGTGCGCCAAGGACCTACCCCCAGTATGGCTTCCACAGATTCCCTCGTGAATCTCGTAAAGCAAATCATCTACCAAGCTAGGATGTACACACAACAAATATGGTCCTGAAAACGAACGTTTATAGAGATTTCCCTCTTTGGATAGCCAATACCTGGGAGCTTTTCTTTTGATAACATTAGCTGCTTTGGGGTCCTGGGGTAAGCAATTGTCCCGAAGATAAGCTATTAGAGGATCCATCCAGCTTGGCTCCATGTTCGTACCGCAAACTCTATCCACTGTATCAATCAGGGTACTCGGGGCACTCAAAACCTCCACCGTTACTGACCGATGCAAATCGGATTCTAAGGCCGTTGCTAATTTAGCCAATATATCTGCATGAGAATTATACTCTCTTCTGACCTGCTCTACCTGCACAGATTCAAACTTTGAAAGCAAAGATTTGGTAATGGAGAGATAAGTCATCATCCGTTCATCTCGAGCAGAATATTCCCCTGAAATATGATTTACCACCAACTGGGAATCACAGAAAACCTGCAACCGATCCGCACCGAGCCGAAGTGCACTTCTGAGACCAATAAGTAAAGCTTCATACTCGGCTTCATTATTTGATGCCAAAAAACCCAATCTCACTGCTTGCTCTAAGATAAGTCCCTCGGGAGAGACTAGCACAGCACCTGCCCCGGCCCCTTTCATGTTGGAAGCTCCATCCACAAACAATTTCCACTCAGATGAATCCCCGATGACACATGGACTCGGAGTATAGTTCGATTCCGTGCTTGCTTCCTTTCCCTGGAATTCGGCCACAAAATCAGCCAGAACTTGCCCCTTTATAGATGTTCGGGGTTTATACTCAACTCCCAAAGATCCCAGATGCACTCCCCACCTTGTAATCCGCCCGGAAAAATCCGAACTATGCATTAGCATCTTTAACGGGAGATCAGTGAGGACAGTAACAGTACTGGCCTGGAAATAATGAGGGAGTTTTTTAGCCGCTTGAATCAACGCCAGAGCGGCTTTCTCGAGAGGCAAGTACCTGGACTCCGTCTCGTCCATAGTTTTACTCACGAAGAAGACTGGCCTCTGGCCTTCATTAGTTTCCCGTATCAGAACGGCACTCACCGCATGTTCGGAAACAGCTAAATAGAGAAAGAGAGGCTCTCCCGAATAAGGTATTGAGAGGCATGGGGGTGAGGAAAGATAGGCTTTTATGCCTTCAAACGCAGCCGAACAATCCTGATCCCACAAAAACTTCCTCCTCTTTCCCAAAAGCTGAAAGAACGGGCGGCACCTATCAGCCGAACGAGAAATAAACCGACCCAAAGCTGCAACCATCCCTGTCAAGCGTTGGACCTGCTTGGCGTCTTTGGGAGGTTGAAGACTCAACAAGGCTGAGATTTGATCCGGGTTAGCCTCCACCCCATTGTAACTGATCATATGGCCCAAAAACTTACTGATCATATGGCCCAAAAACTTTCCTGAGCTAACGCCGAACAGACACTTTGTAGCATTAAGTCGCAACTTAGTAGCTCGGAGAATTTCAAGAACCTCCCTCAGATCCTCTACATGACTTGTTTTCTTCTTACTCTTTATCAGCATATCATCTATATAAGCCTCCACAGTGTTCCCGATCAAGTGTCCGAACATACCGGTCACCATTCTTTGATATGTTGCCCCGGCATTCTTCAAACCAAAGGGCATTACTCTATAACAGTAGACTCCTTTAGGTGTAATAAAAGCTGTCTTCTCTTGATCCGAATGGGCCATCGGAATTTGGTGATAACCCTGGAAAGCATCGAGGAAACTCATCCTTTCATGCCCTGAAGCCGAATCCACTAACTGGTCTATTCTGGGAAGAGGGAATGGATCCTTCGGACAAGCTCGGTTCAAGTCAGTAAAATCCACACATACCCTCCATTTCCCATTCTTTTTCCTGACCACCACAGTATTGGAGAGCCAAGTTGGGTATTGTACTGACCGAATGGCATTAGCCTCCAGCAACCTCTCTACTTCCTTTGCAACTATCTCGGCCCGTTCGGGGGCTAACTTCCGACGCTTTTGACTTATTGGCTTTGCATCACCGGATATATTTAGTGAATGACAAGCGAGATCTGGGCTCACCCCAGGAGCTTCATAAACAGACCATGCAAAAACGTCTCGGTATCCCATAAGGAGGGTAACCAACCCTTGTCTATCATCCACAGACAAATTTGTTCCTACTAAGAAATAAAATTCAGGTTCAGAGGGATCAAAATATACCTTCTCGGGATCTTTTTCTGCCGCAAGCTTCTCTGTCACGGCAGCAGGTGCCTGTAATTGTCATGAAGCCTTGGCGGGGTGTTCATCCTCCGGACTCTTTTGTGCTACAGCAGCTAAGACGCATTGCTTTGCTGTCACCTGATCACCATTTATTTCCATGACTCCTTCTTCAGTTGGGAACCGCAGCTTCTGGTGCAAAGTTGATGGGACAGCTTTCATTCGGTGCAGCCAGTCTCTTCCCACGATTGCATTATATGGGGAGGTGCCACGAACCACTATAAATTCTGTTTGCAAACTAATCGGCCCAGCTAGTATGGGAAGTGTTGTTTTTCCCATTGGAATTGTCGACTCTCCTGTAAAGCCGAACACAGGTGTGGTGAAGTTCGCCAAATTCGCCTCTTCTAGACCCAACTTCTCATAAAGGCCTTTATACATGATTTCGGCGAAGCTACCCTGATCTACCAGGACTCTTTGAACGTCATAGTCCCCAAATCTAAGGGTTATGACAAGAGGGTCGTTATGGGGCATCTGAACATCCGCCAAGTCTTCATCTGAGAATGAGACGACTTGATGCGCGGAAGATACGGGAGCTCCCGAACAGGAAGTCGGACAAAATGGCTCCCGAACAGGAAGTCGAGACAAAATGGGCATAATCTATTATTCCATAACTCCGTCTAAGATGTGACGCTTTTTGCATATCAGACCGAAAAGATGTTGGCAAAACAGAGATGCACAACGGATTGGATTGTGAATGACATGAATGACGCCAGCTGGAGCAGCCCCTGCCCCTGTGTTCCCGAACTGACTGATACCGGCTCCTCGGGCCTTACTCGCAGTAGGAGTTGATTCAACATAATCTGAAAGATGCCCGGCCGCCACTAACTGCTCCAAAAGAGTTTTGTACTTGTGGCAGTTCTCGGTCACATGTCCCTTATCTCGATGGTAGAAACAATAAAGATTCTGATTCCGAACTGCTGGATCTCCAATAAGCTTAGAAGGCCATACAAAGAAGGGCTTACCCTTGATTTTATCCAACAAGCGATGAATAGGCTCCTTAAAAACCGTGTGAAAGGCTTTATACGAAGGCGCGGCATAGCTGGTCGGTGCCGAACGTGCCTTAGGAGCTTGAGCCGTTCGAACTGGAGGTCTAGAGACAGGTGGTGATACAGGGACCTCTGAAACCACTGCATTAGTATTACCTCCGTCTTCTTCCACTCTGACAAACCGTTCCACACGATCCATCAGCTTCTTAAGAGTCGTGGGGGGACGCTTAGTCAAGGATTGACGTAGTCCAGTACTGGGAGGCAAACCTAATTTGAAAGCTTGAAGGGCTGTATCCTCTGCACATGCATCGATGTCATTATAAGTTTCCCAGAACCTCGCCGAATAATCTTTGAGTGACTCATTTGTACCCAGCCTGATTACCATAAGTGTATCCAAGCCCCTAGATCTCCGGCTATTCGTTATGAACCTTCCCACGAATACTTCAGCCATCTGACTCCAAGACCCGATTGAACCTCGCTCAAGCTGGTTGAACCATCTGAGTGCTACCTCTCCCAGACTAGAAGGGAATATCCTGCACATCAAAGGGTCTCTATAACGCCATAAGGCCATCCTATGATGATAATGGTCTATATGGGCGACAGGATCTGTTCGGCCATTATAGGTTTCAAGACGAGGTGCAGTGAACCTTTCTGGCAGTTCAGCAGACTCTATTTCATCAGTAAATGGAGAGGATGATATTAAGTCTAAGGCTTTCCAGACTGCTCCTTGCTCCCCACGCCTTACCTTCTTCCTCGGCACTGTCGGAGGTAAAAAACCCTTATTACGAGGTTCATTATGAGGTTCATCCACCTGTTTATCTGGTCGGCCCTCTTTCCTCCTCATCTCCCGAAGAGTGGTCGCGGAAGCCTCTTTCCTCCTCATCTCCCGAAGAGTAGCGGAAGTTTCGGCCGAACTCACAGCCTTCTCCTTTACCGAAGGGCTTTCTGCCCAACCTTCATGATGGGCACTACGTGACGCCTCTCCTTGTTCATCCTTATGGAAATTCTTCCTCTGCCTTTCTTTTGCTATGGACATATCCCGAGCTGCCTTCTTCAAAGAATCGACCTCCTGGCGGAGTGCTGCGATCACTCTTTCACTGTCATCTGCTCGCGATGCTGCGGAAGGGGACTGTACTAATGATCTCTGGATTTGTGGACGTGTTACCTCTACAGAGCCTTCCCCCCGACCTTCTGACCTTCTGATCATCGCTGATCATCCATATGCCTATAAAGCTTGGTGTGCTTGGAGGAGGATGCAACTGAGACAGCAACCCGAGTATGCTCAGTGGGCTTGTAAGATGACTCTGTTGAGGTTCTAGGACATGAGGGTGCCGGAGCCTGCCCTACTTGTGATCCCGCGGGTCTTGATCGTTCAGGAATTTCCAGCTGACGTCGTGACGGCCCTGAAGCCTGTCGGGCTGGAGATGGTGCGGGTCTAGGTTGTTCGGGAATTTCCAGCTGACGTTGTGATGGCCCTGGAGCCTGTCGAGCTGGAGATTCTGCGGGCCTGGAGGGCCCTGGAACTGAGCGTGGCATGATCGATGAAACGGATTGGACCGAGCAATATTAAAGAGCCCTTCCCACAGACGGCGCCAATTGTAAGTGGGTTTTTTGTAAATAATAAAAGGAAAGACTAATCAATATTATCAAGGCTTACTCGTCAATCGAATCCGAACACGCCCGAACTGAATATGGAGAGATCCGAACAAGTAGAAACTGATCCCGAACAATCTGGCTTGAAATCCGAATATCTTGAGATACTCCTCCCTGTATAAAGACAATGAGAAAGACCCTCAGATAAACTTGGCTGGCCCCGTAGGGACCAGCCTAAGAACCTCCGATGGTTTTGTTAATAATTCCATAATCAATGTCACACCAATCAGGAAAATAATTATATCTCTGTGTATTTCACTCTTAATTCTTGTTGTATTGTGAGGAACCCCTTTTTTAGTACCTTCCTCTTATATTTATACCTCTTATTATTCAAGATATTTTCTCTGTTTCTCCTGTCTTCCTCTTCCTTCTTTGTCTGATTGCCATTAATGCTTATTAATTACAGCTCATTTGGCCTCGTTTACCCCCCATTTAACTCGTAATGATCCTGACATTAATGCGATATTTTGCTTACATTTAATACGCCTGACTGGTGGCTTGATATTTCGTTTAGCATTAAATACAATCATTATGGAATATCTCCACGTATGTTTTTATACTATTCAGACTTCCAGTAATAAATTCCAGTAATAAATATCAAGGACCCGAACTCTTTGTTCGGAAATAATCCCATTCGGTCATGACCGAACAGATGACGTCACCTCTTATATTTAGTATTATAGTGTAAAATATTACCCCTCCATAGTCTATTTGCTACAATACCAAAATTTATGTACCTAAATCGGCAAAAAAAAACAAAAAGAAGAAGGTTAAGAGTGTCTTACTATAACAACATAAAAATTCAAAAATCTTAATACATTAAAAAAAAAAAAAAAAAAAATAGCGTGAGGCCACTGATACAGTGATACTTTCATTCATTCATTAAAATTTCAGCTGCCAATTTGTGATAGGAAATCAAATTACAAATTGGGGGTTGAGCTCGTCAAATTCCAACTACCATATTGGGTGCACGGTACATGATGATTGATTCAGACCTGTGCCTAATGGCATAATGAAAAGAACAAGACCAGGTTTTATAGGCCAGAAGCATGTGGACCGATTTTATCCACTCCGCATTTACATTTTTGGAATGTGGTATAAACAGGACCAATGATAACAAATATATCTCAAACTCTAAGTCCTTTTTTAGCGTAAATTGTTAATTAGACGAGCAAGTCGGCAATTCCCAATCCACCCATAATTATCCAATACCTTTCACTGAAATAAACGTCCTCGTTAGAATGTCAAAATATAAAAAAATTATTCAATACAAGAATATGGGTTTCCTCACATAAATAGTGAATTAGACTATAAATTTAATTATGGAAACTGATTATTATATGATAAAAATAAGTATTACTCCGAAATAGTGATACCTAGTAACTAATGAGTTCAAAATAGAAGCCTAGGATATGTTTGGTGACTGCTTTTTGTTTTCTGTTTTCTAAAATTTGTATTTGGGTGTTTTGAGAATTGTAATAAAAAACAATATTATAATAGATTTGAGAACAAAAATTTTGTTTGGTAGATGTTTTTCACATTATTTAGAGTACTGTTTTCATATATTATTTTATTATTATTATTATTATTTTTCAATTAAACACCGAAGAACCCTCCTCCCCAAAACCCTCTCCGGCCACCGTGACCCACCCCGCAATTCACCCCCCCACCGTGACCCACCCCCCAAATCCAGCCCCAACATCGCCGGTCAACCATTACCACCGCGACCCACCCAAAAAACCACCACAAGCCACCCGGCAAGCCATCCCGACCCATCAGGGAGCCAAACCCCACCACCCAACACCACCGGTGGAACAAAAACCAACCACTACCACCGCGAAATAACCCACCGCAAGCCACCGCGAGCCAAACCCCTGACAAAACCCACAACAAATTCACAAAGCCACCGCGAAATAACCCACCGCAAGTCTCCAGATCTGCTGTCCAGATCTTGACGCGACTCCACTGCGACCACCGCGACTCCACCGCGACCACCTCGACTCCACCTCGACCACCGCGACTCCACCGCGAGCATCAGAGAACCCACCAAGAAAGAGGAAGGGCGGAGAAAGAGAGAGAATTCCGATGATGGTTATCGGGGCTGAAGAAATAAACAAGAAAAAAAATTATTATTTTATTAAATGAAAACAAATACTGAAACAGAAAACAACCAAAAGTTGTTCTCAATAAACTGGATTTGAGTATCAAAAAAACAGTGATTGAATTTGAATACAGAAACGGAAAACAATAACCAAACAAAATTTTTAGTTGTGGGACCCGCAAAATTTTGGATTTGAATACAGAAAACTGTATTCGAGTATAGAAACCAAACATGCTTGCTATTGTTTAGGCCAACGCCAAATCTCTTAATATAAAAAAAAAAAATAACATTGGGAGTAGTGTTGATCAAGAATTCTTTTATGGATCAGTATCGGAAATCGTACACCCACAGTCATTGACATCTATACAATGTGCTTTATTTATTTATTTATTTTATAAGAATAACACATATTAACTTTTTATTATTATTATTATTATTTATTTATGAAAACACATATTAATTCATGCTTCTTGGAATGACCTTGATCATCATATTATTATCAATCATCATTTTGAATATGAGGTTAGGATTCCTTTCAACTTGCAACAACAATCAGATTTTTCCCAACTGGGAAGGCTCTAGAACCTCAAACAGTTCAAAAGCCAGGCTGTAAAGCCAAAGTGTTCCATGAACGAAGAAAATGGATACCCCAAAAGGCTTTGATGCTTACCCACCCTTTGAAGTAAATATCCACATGCGCACTAAGTGCACATGTGGCGCACACGGAGTCAAACAAATTGGTTGGGATAGCCACAACGTTTAGTCGTTGACATATCTTTTGTGGACTAATAAAACACCAACCAACATAAAAAAACCCTTAGTTTATTAAAATCGGACAAATTGGATCCTAACCCGTTAACACACTCAAATCCGCATGAAAAAATTATAGGTAATTAGACTATAACCCGCCCTTTGCGAAACTCTTTTTTTATTATTTTTTTAAAAATATGTTTTTAACAAAGCAACTTAACTAAGAAGAAGGGGAAAAAAATAACAATAAAAAAAAAAGTGTAAAATAGAAAATGTAAATAATTTTTCTTTGCGCATAAAAATATAAATGATCATTTTAATTATATTTCATCAAATGTATTATACTGATTTTGTTATATTTTATCAAATGTATTATACTAAGTCTATAAAGATAACTACTAATAATTTTCTAGTCTAGTTGCATCGATTCCTTTCAATTGGGGTTTATATCCCGGGGTTGTATTCACTTAGCAAAAAAAAAAAAAAACTCACTTCACATCGTTTATGAATTTCAATCACTTTGATAAACCTCAATTATTCCATATAGAGATTCTAAATGTTCAGAGGTTTTTCATTTTTGTTTAACTTACAATACTTTGATAGTATAAATAAATAACACAATTTGTCACATATTTATTATCCCATCTTTACCTTTTTTGACTTTCTTTTGTTTCTCTTTTCATCTTTTTTTGGGCAATTTATCACTTATTAATAATCACATAAACAATATCTGTGACCATAGAAGTCCATCATATAACAAATTGGTTCACGGAGATAAAAATGACAATGTCGTCTTAAGTCTAACACGTATCTCTTAGGAAAATTTAACACATAGAAAAAAAAAATGTTAAGATGTTATTCCCTCTACCCCTAAAAAAAAAAATAAATAAATAAATTAACACAATTGCCTCTTTTGGTTATCTCTAAATGATAGTCCATTGATCTCCTAAATCTCAATAATAATTTGAATGTTGCCTCATCAATTCTAATATATGAGTGTGTTGGAAAATAATTTATACTTAACACTTACCCCCCAAAAATATATTAAACAGATAGTTCTCAAGTTATTTAGCATATCCAATTGTATAAAAATAAAATAATTAAGTCAAACTATATTTTATATACAGTTAGATAGTATCATAAAAAAAAAAAAAAAAACATTTTTGGTTGCAAAAATAGAGGACTACAACTTAACCAAGCAAAAATACTTTGAATATATCCAATTGTATAAAAATAAAAAGATCAAGTCAAACTAAATTTTGTATGCACTTAAATAGTATCAGAAATTGTAAAAAATAAAAAATAAAAATAAAATAAAATTTTGGTTGCAAAAAATAGAGGACTACAACTTAACCAAGCAAAAATACTTCAATTGTAAAATATACATATTGCATATTATATAGAAAAACTCATCCTAACTATATCCTCCACTCTCTTCAAGACCAACTCAGCTAATGCATCTGCATGCATGAAAAAAAAAAAAAAAAATGATCAGAATCAATTGAAATTGCTAATAACAATGAGACACGTTTTACTCCACCCTTTAAGATCAATTCATTAAGGTATTTCATGACAGAAAAACATTCTTTTACATAATTATAACTAGAGTCATATAACTCACGAAAGAATTTCATATAATAATTCAAATGAATATTTTAAAAGCATGAAATTCTGCCTCATGCTCCTTTTCAGTTTTCACAAAAGTATATTGTCATACAACGACTATCATCATTGATTTAACTTTTAAAGCAAAAAGGAAATGAAACTTTTATGGCAAAACCACATATATAGTTAAAGTATCATTTTTCGATGTATCTGTAAGTATTAATAGCTATTTAGCATTCAACTTGGAAAAAAACTCAACCTAACTGCAACAGTTTATAATTTAAACAAATCTTTGCTCTTTAAATAAAGAAAATATAATTTTCAAATATACAATTATCAACATAGCAAACATATAGAAATTTAACCTAAGAAAAGATGAAAATGAAGGTAATACTTATGTAAACTTTATCTTGCCCAAGCTCTTATTTCCACTTAAATATTAAATATTAGAAAATAATTATATATACAATAGTAAGTAAATTAGACGCAAACAAAAATAAAATATGCAAACAAAAAGAAAATATAATATAAATTGATACAAACTCAGGTAAACTTTATCTTACCTAAGCTCTTATTTCCACTTAAATATTAAATATTAGAAAATAATTATACAATAGTAAGTAAATTAGACACAAACAAAAATAAAATATGCAAACAAAAAGAAAATATAATATAAATTGCTCTTATTTCCACTTAAATATTAAATATTAGAAAATAATTATACAATAGTAAGTAAATTAGACACAAACAAAAATAAAATACAATATAAATTGATACAAACCTAGGGATGGAACCCAAGCACTCATAAAGGGGTTGGACTTTTTGGGGAGTAGAATGACCATTAGGGCGAATGCCCAAGTTGAAATTTAAATGCATATTTGAAATAACATATATTGTGTTTAACAGATTTGGTTGAAATATATTTATTTATATCTGAATTAATTAATAAGACCATTTAATTTATTAAATATGAGCATTTAATTGGAGTATTTAATTGGGTAGTGGGTATTTAATTTATTAATGGTGTAGTTTTTATTATGGGGTAGTGGGTATTTAGTTTAGTTTATTTAATTCATGTGCCAACTAAGATGTTAGGTGTCAAGCAAAAGGCATTGCCAAGACATACCACATGGCAAAGATATAATAATGTCTTCTGCTTTAATTTATATATATACAATAGTAAGTAAATTAGCAAACAAAAATAAAACATGCAAACAAAAATAAAATACAATATAAATTGATACAAACCTAGGGATGGAACCCAAGCACTCACAAAGGGTTGGACTTTTTGGGAAGTGGAATGACCATTAGGGCGAATGCCCAAGTTGAAATTTAAATGCATATTTGAAATAACATATATTGTGTTTAACAGATTTAGTTGGAATATATTTATTTATATCTGAATTAATTAATAAGACCATTTAATTTATTAAATATGAGGATTTAATTGGAGTATTTAATTGGGTAGTGGGTATTTAATTTATTAATGGTGTAGTTTTTATTATGGGGTAGTGGGTATTTAGTTTAGTTTATTTAATTCATGTACCAACTAAGATGTTAGGTATCAAGCAAAAGGCATTGTCAGACATACCACATGGCAAAGATATGATAATGTCTTCTGCTTTAATTTATATATATACAATAATAAGTAAATTAGACGCAAACAAAAATAAAACATGCAAACAAAAATAAAATACAATATAAATTGATACAAACCTAGGGATGGAACCCAAGCACTCACAAAGGGTTGGACTTTTTGGAAAGTGGAATGACCATTAGGGCGAATGCCCAAATTGAAATTTAAATGCATATTTGAAATAACATATATTGTGTTTAAAAGATTTAGCTGGAATATATTTATTTATATCTGAATTAATTAATAAGACCATTTAATTTATTAAATATGAGGATTTAATTGGAGTATTTAATTGGGTAATGGGTATTTAATTTATTAATGATGTAGTTTTAATTATGGGATAGTGGGTATTTAGTTTAGTTTATTTAATTCATGTGCCCCTAACATGCTACGTGTCAAGTAAAAAGCATTGCTAGACATGCCACATGGCAAAAATATGACAATGTCTTCTACTTTAATTTATATGTAGATATGAAGAACAACCCGCTTTACTTCAACTCGTTTTTAACATGTACCCGATTTTGATCTGACTTGGCCGAGTCAAACATAGATTCGATCCAACCCAACCAATTTACCAAGCCTCTATTATAAAATTTGAAATGTAATTTTTTATTGATTAATTTTTAATTTATATTTGTATAGTAAAGTTGTATTGGATTATCTATATTATAGATGAAAATATTAATGACATTACTTGTCAACTTGATTTGCAATTCTCAAGTAAAATTTTTATTGTTGAATTTATTACTAACATTGAGTAGTTTTTTTTTTTTGTAATTTTTTCATATATTTTCTTTTTAATTATTCTTTTTTCCCCTTTACACTTGTTTGTTAAATATTATTCTAAAATCTCTATATATTTATTTATTTTTTATAGGTGATTTAGCTTTGTTTTCATGTTTTATATATAAAATATATGAAAGCAATACATAATTACAAGAATGCAAGCTAGTCGATCGTGCACTCGAGCTGTGCTCCGGCCTCTCTCGTGCATTGTGCTTCGAATCTCTGCCTTCATGGGTCTTCTCTGTCCCTTGGTGGATCCTTTCCACCCCTTGTTTGCCCCCCGCTTCACGTTGGTAGTTCCTACAGCATTTGGGTCTCCCAGCTCATGTGTTGAGCCTGTCTTAGCCCAATTCGACTATCTTAGTACATTTTCTATCCGTTTCTCCGGCGATTGGAGGCAAGGTCTTCGCCTGAGGTTGTTGTGCAGTCTGTTTGTTGTGTTGCTTCTATGATCATGCTCTGTTTGTTTTTATGGTTTATTTTGGGTTAGATGAGTTGAGCTTTGTGATCAGTTTATTGTATTGCCTATATCCAAGCCCTAACTCCTCCATGAGGGCCATTGCGTGGAATTGTCAAGGAATTTGCAGTGTCTCGACAGTAAGAGCCTTAAGGGTTCTAATAAGGACACATTGTCGAGAGGTAATTTTCTTGTTTGAAACTAAAGCTAGTGATAGTAGGATGAATTCTATTTTGAATGTTGTGGGTTTTTCTAATTATGTTGCAATTGGGCCTAAGGGTCGAAATTGTGGTGTCTGTTTGATTTGGTCCTCTACCATTAATGTGGAGGTGATTGAGTATAACTCTCAAACTATTGGCATCAAAATTATTGAGAGGCATTGCAGTTGGGTGTTAATAGGTTTTTATGGGCTTCCAAGCTACAAAATAAAAATGAAATCCTGGGTTGATTTGAGAGCATTCTTACTCGCAAATAGAGAGTCGTGGATGTGCATGGGTGATATTAACGTAATGTTGGAAGACTAGGAGAAGAGAGTGGAAGAAAGGAAAATAATTCTTGCTTGAATTATTTGGAGGACATTTTTTTTTTTTAGGAGCCATTAACCTTGATTTCTTTAGGAACAGATTCATGTGATCAAATAAACACTGGGTAGTAGTTGTATCATTGCAATTTAAATATTTTTCCAATGGGTCAAATGTTGAAGGGGGTGAACAACACATGCATATTTCTTGTCCAAAAACAAAAGGGCCTAACACTTTCAACCATTTTATACCTATTAGCTTATATAATGTTGTTTACAAAACCATTACTAAATTAATAGTTGCTAGATTAAGGAACTTACTGCCAAAGCACATAGCCCCTAACCAATCGAATTTTGTCCCTAGAAGATGGATAACAGAAAATTAAGTGGTAGAACAAAAGGTACTTCATAGCTTCAAGAAATCAAAAGCTAGAACCTAGTTGTGGGAAATTAAGTTGGACCTTCAAAATCCACATGATCGAGTCAGCTGGGAGTTTGCAAAGACATTACTATAAATTATGGCTTCTGTGAGATCTTTGTGGGTGGATTATGGAATGTATCTTGACTTTTTAGTGAATGGACTAAAATATGAATATTTTTTTCTTTTCATTCCTTTAAGGGGGCTTAGGCAAAGGGATTCCCTTTCCCCTTACATTTCGTATTGTGCCAAAATGTGTTATCTAGACTTTATTAAAAATGAGCTCATGAAAGGGAATTTCAGTGGAGTTAAGATGAACAGAGGAGGCATTCCCATCTCACATGTCATGTATGCAAATGACATCATGATTTTCTCAAAAGCTAATACACATTATGTGGAAGCACTCAATGATTTCTTAGAAAAGTACTCAAGTTGGTTGGGGTAGTCTCTGAACTGTAACAAATTTGGGGTGGTGTTTTCTAAGAAAGTGCCTAGAACAAAGAGAAGAAAGATAAAAACACATGCTACTTATGAAGACACTGCCTAAGAAAACTACATACCTTGGTACACCATTATTTTTCTCCAAAAGAAAATATTACTCATTTGAGATATGGTTACGCATAAGGAGGTGGTCCTGAAACACATTGCTATGACCTGTATGAGTGCTGACCCTCTGACAAAGCCTATAGGAAGAGACGCCTTTCAGGCTCATGTTAGGAGTTTAGGATTATGTAGATTGTACTGTTGTGTTGTTTTTCAGTAAACCATATTTGTACTCCTTTTTGAGATATTTATTTATTTTTTAATGCATATGATTTTATTCAATTTTGGTTTATAATATAATATGTTTGTTAGCACACACGTATACCATATGATTAATTCTATGGTTTGAAAGGTATGTCGACAGACATGCTTATGTTGGCTCAACTACATGAGCGATTGCCTCTGGCATTTGAGTACGAGCAGAAATGAGACATTTGTATTCCTTGATACTTATGCAGCACATAGAGTTAGTCGGCACAATTTTATGTAGCCTTAGTTTGAACTAAGATGAGGTTATTGGACTGTACATGGATAGACCACGGTCCATGTAGCTTGTGATTAGCCATATATGAGACCTTAATTTGATGCATGTGGTGACAAGTAAATGGAGGTCTTGACTTAGACGCTTAAGTAGAGACTATACTAAGAAATGTATTGTGTATTGAGTTTAGACATGCATTATTTCTTAAGAGAACTCCACCGTAGCATGTATTTCATTCTACATGTTCTTAGTCGACCACAATCGAAGGTGAGAGAATAGATCCTTGCTTCTTCACCGTGTCAGTCCCATGCAGTTTTTTTTTTAAAGATCCTACTCGTGCCTTTACTTTTGACTATGTCATGAACTGGAGGTTTTGATGTTTGCTACTTTGGCATGTTATCTATGTCCATGAGAGATGTGGTTTACAAGGACTTCGTTGGGAAAGTGACCGAATCGAAGTTAAATGACATAAGGGTAAAGAGAAGATTATTCAGTTATACATAACAAAATATGTACTCAGTGTTGACAGGTTATAGCATTTAATGTTAGCAATATAGTTGTCAGTATGTTACGATCCTTGTGATGATTCAAATATAGTTTTGAGTATTTGAACTTTATAGGGATTAGAAATACTTGATTTGTCTAGGGCATAATGAGACACTTTAGGGATGTCACTATTACAAGTGAGCTCGATTGTCGCACAACCTATTTGCTAGTATGAACATAATGAATACACATTCAGAGATGTATAGTAGGGTCAAAGTTGGCATGCCTCTTCATCTCCTCCATGATATGCTCTAGTAAAAGCTAGTTAGCTATGCAAGAAAGTAACGCCTAGGCGTAACTCATTTTGAGTAATACTTTGGACTGTTACTCATCTCCATGTTCATTCAATCATTAATTGTGGAGAGCTATATATACACCCCAATATATGAACAAATACAAGGGTTCTTTGAGTGTGTGCATAGTGTGTTGGTGAGGCATTTATGCCGTGGAGTTTGTTCGTATCTCTTTAGTTGAGTACAACACCACCGGGTATTAAGTTTGTGGTAAAACATTCAAGCTAGAATGAAGTTAGACTTTTTTTTGCTGGTCTGCATGGAGGCTAGCTTTGAACGATGTAAAGCAACTTGAAGAATCTTGTGACACCGTTTCTTCACTCGGAGAGGTGTTAGTATGAAAAGGCAATGCTGATTTAATTTCCGCTACAAGCACTTATGTTTAACAAATTATTTTTTGCATGACATTCACTCCAAACAATAGAATTAATTTTTGATGGGATTTTAAATGAAGGGAATATAAACCTCATCATTTTATCATTTTTGTGTAAATATCAATTTATTCGTCCAAACATATGGTAATGTTTCCAAAAAAAAAAAAAAAAAAAAAAACACTTTTCTTTAAGGGTAGGGAGTATCTTAAAATAAATTTGATGTGAAAAGTGGGGATTGAATTAAAATTTAACTAATAAGAAACAAGTTAATACAATTCTAAAGATACTTGGTTTCATTACTCATTGGGTTGGTTGTAAGATTTCTTAGGTGTAAAAAATTAGGCATGCAGAGTTGAACCACTCTGAGCCTATAACTTAAAGTCTTGAAAGGTGGCAACAGGATGAAGATGAGAATTATTCACTTTATTTTTAAAATATAGGATTTTTTTTTTGGATAGATGAGATAGGATTCTAAATCTATAACGTTTGTTCCATGTTAATTGTTTTTTTTATTATCAAATCAAGACATTAACGAGTTTCTTTTTGGTGTAAGTGGTATTCAAACTTACGTGTTTTATCCAATCATAAAGGACTTTAGCAATTGAGTTATGTGGAACACACAATATTGGTTTTGTAATAGGGTAATTTGATTAATTATCTCACCCTTATCTTAAAACCAAGATATATGCTAAAAAAAAAAACACTAAGATATAATTAATGTGTGAAATATATTAATTTCTTCATTCCTTTTTGGGAGGGGTAGGTTTTCAATTCTTAATCTTAATTCACAACTCTATATTAAGATAGGTTTTCAATTCTTAATCTTAATTCACAACTCTATATTAAGAACAACTCACAAAAATGTGATTACTTGTTGTTTTAAATTTTATTACATGGATAGTGATAAAAGAAGTGGGTTGAAGGTTTGTAGCTTGGCCCAACATTGAAAAAATACAAATTTATGTTTATAAGGTGACACAAACACTAATTAATAAATCAATAAAGTGGTCTATGGATACATCTCTAGTACACGTGCGCAAGGCGTGTGGCGTTTGACGCTTTGTGGCGCACATTTATATTGGTTTGAAATTGTGCCAATTATAACTCTTCATTTTCTAAAAATTCAAAGGCCTCAAAGTTGCATTTAATTTTTTATTACAACAATTTCTTCAACAATTTTTATTTTTTTTATTTTTTCATTATAAGATTTTCAATTCAAGACTTCTAGTGAGGAAATATTTCAACAATCATGACTGGTAATATTTTATCACAACTTACGGGTTTTTTTTTCTCCGCATTTTTATTTTCCTCTTGATTTTTTGGTTGATGTAATTGTGGATGTTTCAAAACTATACTCAAATACACAGTTTTTGAGATTATGGAAATTAGCAGGGCACTAATTGGATCATGAAGATGGTGTCTCTGTTTGCCAGATTGCCAGACTGCCATGGGTCGATGAGGTGTGATGTAGTATCTTTTTTGTTTTTAATATTTTAGTGAAAATATTATGGAATTTTGTTGTGTCCGTAGAACTCTTTTCTCAAATCAATTGTCTTCCCATTTATTATTATTTATTTATTTTTGTTTAGATTCCAAAATTAGGGTAGGTTTTCCCATTTGACTTTTGAGATTATTAAAGAACCAAAAAAAAAAAAAAAAAAAAACAATTCCCTATTCTGAATATGTGTGAAACGGGAGATTATACAGAAATGGTGATAATAGTTAAGTACACAAAGACTTCTCCACATCCATTAGTGATAAATCATAAATAAAGCTCTCTACATCCATTACAGATAAATCATCATAAATGAATCCAAAGTCCTTAAGAAGAAAAGAAAAGGAGTAAGACGAAAACAGAAGAACGAAGTCAACTACCTCGTTAATACGCCGTTACAGCCACCTCAGTTGATTTTGGTTTTTTGTTGTGTTTTTGAGGGTTAACCCCAGGTGGTCCGTCATTTTAACCCTAGTTAGGAAAGAAGAGTAGTTAACCCCAAGACCCAAACCAAACCAAAACCCACCAACGAAGGCACAGCTATTTCCACCTAGATAAAGACCTTCTCTTTCCTTCTCTCACATTGCCACAATATAACGGCATATTCTCCTCCTCCATTCTCTCTCTCTCTAAAAGCTCTTATATCTATCCGTTGAAATTGTAATTCTTTTTTTCCCATCAAATTTGTTTGCCCCTTTGAATCCCTCGAGCTCAGAATTCCCAAGATCCGAAGTGGAACATTTTTGAACAAGTCGTTTAAAAAACTTCCTGGGATTCTCTCAAATTTTGGTCCCTCCTTTAACAACATTAACGTTGTTTCTTTTGAGAAATGGTGGTCAAGATGATGAGGTGGCGGCCATGGCCGCCTCTGGTGTCGAAGAAGTACGAGGTGAAGCTGGTTGTACGGAGACTGGAGGGCTGCGATCTGGTGCGGCCGAGTGCAGAGAAAGGAGTGAGTAGTGGTGAGGTGGCGAGATTGACGGTCGAGATTAAGTGGAAGGGTCCCAAATTGGCGCTGAGTTCGCTGAGAAGGACGGCCGTGAAGAGAAATTTCACGAGAGAAGTGGAGGTGGAGGTGGAGGTGGAGGGTGCTCACCAACAAAACGGCGTCGTGGAGTGGGAAGAAGAGTTTCAAAGCCTCTGTAATCTCTCAGCATACAAGGACAATGTGTTTCACCCATGGGAGATCTCTTTCGCTGTTTTCAATGTCAGTTTAAGTTTTTCTTCTCTCTCTCTCTATTTATTGGGTTTTCTTTTGTGGCTCTTTGGGGGGTTTTTGTCATTAAGATTTTTTAATTTTTTTTTTCAAAATTAATTACTGGGAGGCTTTACATTGTTAAAGTTTTTGGGATTGTTAGGGGTTTTGATGGGGAGGGATGCTTTTCTTTTGTGATTAATTCTATGTTTTGGTTTTTTTTTTTTTGGGCTTTTGTTTATGAATCTTGAAATTCTTGTAGCATTTTAACAGATTAATTTTCATTGGGTTTTTAATAATTCTTCTTCTTCTTCTTTTTTCTTTTCTTTTTTGGGTGGGTTTGAATGCGTTAAGGGTGTTAATCTTTGAAAATATAGATGACTTGATCTTCGTAATTTCATGTTTGTATAGATTTTGGAAATTAAATGAAGCATGAGATGATTTTTGATTCATGAATATTGGCACGTGCGGGTTGTTGTATATTTCTGCGTTTTTTTTTTTGGTGGGTCAAATTACTGTTGGTAGTTGACTTGAGAGGGTTTCTAAGTTCTTCACTTCCTCTCTGTGGATCTGATGATTGGATTTTGCATGATATCAATTCTGTAAACTGACTTGGTAAAGGTTTGGAGTATTAGATTTCATTTTTTAGGCTACTTGACCAGTGGTTGTGCGGTTTTTCTGACTATCTGGTTCATACTGACTATCTGTGATATGCTCCTTTTGGAAGTTTGTTGGATCTGTTGGCTGTTCATGGATTTGGAGCAAATTGTTTAGTATTTCCACCGTTTAAGACCTGTAAAATTTTGGTAAATTTTTCTTAGAATTATGTAGTTCTATGTGGAGATGTTATTGTTACATTTCTGGAATTCATTTCTTGTTAGAATGATTTGAAGTTCTTTTAGATAGAAGGGTGTGGCACGTTTTGTATCATAATATCTAATTGTAGTGCCTTTTAGTTTTTACTTTGGAGAATTGTCAATGAACTTTTCACGACAACTTAGATGCATTTTTTTTAATCCAGGGCTTGAATCAAGGTCAAGGACCTAAGAACAAGGTTCCTGTTGTCGGAACAGCTTCATTGAATCTTGCTGAATATGCTTCTGCAGCTGATAAAAAAGAGTTCGAGTTAAACATCCCTCTCATACTTCCCGGTGCTGCTGCTGCTGAGGCTTTTCCTTCCCTCTGTGTATGTGCCTTCCCACCACTTTCTAATAGTTTGTAATCAGTTACCTGTTTAAAGAAAACACTCACAGTTTCTCTTTTTGAGTTCACTGTCCATTGTTTTTTAATCTTCAGAAAGTAACCCTTTATTGTTCCTACAGATATCACTGAGCTTATTGGAATTGAGAACTGCTCAAGAAACCACAGAGCCAGTGCAGAGATCAATAGTGCCTGTTTCATCACCAACCCAGTCGGGAGAAACTGTCTCAACAGAAAAGGATGAGCTTTCTGCAATTAAAGCCGGTCTTAAAAAAGTTAAAATTTTTACCGAGTACGTGTCAGCAAGGAGAGTGAAAAAGGCCTGCCGTGAGGAAGAGGGCAGTGAGGGTAGGTGCTCTGCCAGGAGTGAGGACGGCGAGTATAATTACCCATTTGACTCGGACTCGCTTGATGATGATTTTGAGGAGGGAGAATCAGAAGAGGCCAAGGAGGAATCCAATGTCAGGAAGTCTTTCAGTTATGGCACACTGGCACATGCTAATTATGCTGGAGGATCATTTTATTCCAATATGAGGATCAACAGTGGAGATGAGGATTGGGTTTACTATAGCAATCGAAAATCAGATGTTGGGTGCTCAAACATTGAGGATACAACTGCATCAGTGCCTGAGCCACCTCTATTGCAAAGTTCAAAGCGCAGCATACTACCTTGGAGAAAGAGGAAGCTGAGCTTCAGGTCGCCCAAAGCCAAAGGGGAGCCATTATTGAAGAAGGCATATGGAGAAGAAGGTGGGGACGACATTGATTTTGATCGTAGACAACTTAGCTCTGATGAATCTCTCTCTCTTGGGGTAAGAGTACATTCTTAATTGCATATTTTTCATGGTTTAGGAAAGAAGCTCATGATTTCTGTGCATGATTTGATTTCCAGCTACGTCAACAAAGAAAAAAAGAAAAAAAGAAGGGAAAGTCTCAATTATTACTTTATAAGATAGAATAGATTAATTCAGCCCGTTAGGGGTGAATGCCCCTAGATTACCTGACAACTGGTTCTGGCTGGTGGGGTCAGTTGCCAGTAGGTCTTGCTGCCTAGAGGTGAGTCCAAAGGGCTCTCTTCTTTCGAAAGGTTCCCTACGTTATCAAAAAAAGATAGAATAGATTAATTCACAATGCATTGTATCTTAACCCATTTGCTTATGAAAATTGCTGTTTTAAGCCCTTATTCTAAATTTTTGCACATAGAAGGTGAGCTGAAACTTGAACAAAAAGTAGTCTATTATCTCATTGATCTCAAATAAAAAATGTTACTTTGTTCTAAGACATGAAGCTTATGCTGTAAGGTTCATCTTTAATCTTCTATAAGTTTTTTTCTTCAACAACCAATGCTGAATTGTATTTGATGAAATACTAAATGCAATAATGGCAATCATCTTGGCAGTGGCACAAGACAGAGGAGGATTCATCTGCAAATCGAACCTCGGTTTCTGAGTTTGGGGATGACAATTTTGCAATAGGCAGTTGGGAGCAGAAAGAAGTAACCAGTCGTGATGGACACATGAAGCTTGAGACCCAGGTTTTCTTTGCTTCCATTGATCAGCGGAGTGAGCGGGCAGCAGGCGAGAGTGCATGTACAGCCCTTGTTGCTGTCATTGCCGATTGGTTTCAGAATAATCATGATCTCATGCCCATAAAGTCCCAATTTGATAGCCTAATCAGAGAAGGTTCATTAGAGTGGAGGAACCTTTGTGAGAATGAAACATATAAGGAGCGATTCCCAGACAAGCACTTTGATCTTGAAACAGTCCTTCAAGCCAAGATACGCCCTCTTTCTGTAGTTCCTGGGAAGTCCTTTATTGGGTTTTTTCATCCAGAGGGGATGGATGAGGGAAGATTTGACTTTCTGCATGGTGCCATGTCCTTTGACAACATTTGGGATGAGATTAGCCGTGCTGGTTCAGAATGTCCAAGCAATGGTGAATCTCAAGTTTATATTGTCAGTTGGAATGACCATTTTTTCATCCTCAAGGTTGAGCCAGAAGCTTATTACATCATTGACACGTTAGGGGAGAGGCTATATGAGGGATGCGATCAGGCCTATATCTTGAAATTTGACAGAGATACCATAATCTATAAAATGCCAAATGTTGCGCAATCATCAGATGAAAACACAGCCAGTGACCAGCAGATTGTAACAGCAGCAGAACCCAAGAACCGACAGGCCCAGCTGGCCAACATGAAGGAAGAGGGTTCTGTAGCAGGGACGGTAGTAACCAAGCCTGAGGAATCCTTAAAGAGTGAGGAAGAGGAGGTTGTATGCCGAGGGAAGGAGTCTTGCAAGGAGTATATAAAGAGCTTCTTGGCTGCAATTCCAATAAGGGAATTGCAGGTGGATATAAAGAAAGGTCTCATGGCATCGACTCCTCTTCATCAACGCTTACAGATTGAATTCCAATACACCAAGTTCTCACAACCACTACCTGAAATTCCAGTGATGGAAATGACTGCAGCTACAACACAAAATGTCGATGTTGCATTGGCAGAGTTTGCTGCATAGAGGACTTATTGTAAATCGTAGGAAGTGTGATTACTCTAACTTGTTCTTTTCTATTTTGATAATGGGGTGTCTTTTGATGTGAATTGGTTTAACAGAGAGGAGGTAGCCCGTTTGATCTTTTTGAGTGGTGTATGAGAGATGGGGTTGGTCTCTTTTAAGTTGCACTGGAATTGGCAGACTATGTATTTTTCCAACATTTTGAGCTTGTGTTGTGTCTGCGGTCTGCCTAATTTGTTGTGGCATGTGAATCCCTTGTTCTCATTTTCTTCTTGGAAAAAGGGTTATTCTGTACACGACTGTAATTTCTGTATCAGCTGAGTCAACCCGGACGTTTTATATGAATCCAACCTTTTCGTGCAAATCTCAAAAAAGTTCTCCTTTTTGAAAGATTTTTAGCTTTTGCAGACTGTGATATGCATAATCCAACTGTTACTATTTTCCCTTTCCAATTTCCTATGTATGATATAACCGTTGGCCATTATCTTCTTACTAAGGATTCTGAATTTCTGACAAACATTTATATTTAACCAAATATTCTATTCCATTTTTAGCTGTATTCTCTATGCTGTAAAGATGAACTTTTCAAGGTTGGTGTGTGCAAGGATGTGAAAAGATTCTTTAGTCTGGCTGCTTTGGGTGATAAATTTTAAGCCTAAAGTTTCCACTCGATTCCCTCAAAGCCGCAATGTTTTTCATCAACAGCTACACCTTGTTGTGATCAACTAGAAAAAAAAAATGCAATGCCTAGGATGAGAGATTTCTAAGAGACCCTGACCCCAGCACTGCACGTTCAGAATATTCCATTCCCTCTATGTTCCATTATTATTATTAGCTGTCCTTGAGATTTATTCCCACCAGCAACCCGTAGGTACAAGTTTAATTAATATCATGGTTCGAATTTTATATTATTGGCCAGACTGGCTAAAAGTTAAATGCACAATGTATAAATTTATTAAAAAAAAAAAGAGTACATTGTACTTTTTGATGTGTAATACACACCTAATTCGTAATTAACCAAAGTTTGGCCGAAATCTCAATTGAATCAGTAGAAAACAATAAATGCTAAAAGGGTTAGAACCGAACCCCCGTATGCTATCCTTTTTATTTAAAAGCTATGATTTTCCATTTTTTTTTTAGTAGTTTTTCTAATAACAGACATGGTGGTTGGTGATTATGATAGGTTTAAAGGCAGGTTGACATTTTTGACAATTTCGGTTAAATGTTTAGATAAACCGTTTAGTCTTGCAGAAGTCGATCCTATGGGACCCATAACTTTTAGCTAAATTTTCAAATCTTGTGTTGTCATAAACTCATGTCACCGAATTGGAACTTTAAGCCTTGTTTTTAGTAGAGGTTGGGGATGGGGATGTACAACAATATGTTAGTGATTGTTGGTTTCCAACTGTAATCGAAGATTAAACCCACACTTCTTCCAATCTGGGATGGGCTTTTCGGGGGCTTTAGCTTAAAAGTACAAATTTATTTTTTATGTTTTATGGAAGCTTAAAATTACAATTGGACTAAGATTGGGTTCACCCTGTTACAAATTTGTTGATCTCCAAAGGGGGTTTGATGCTCAGCTCAGCATGGGTGTATTTTTGGCAACGAGATCCCATGTAATATTAAAATTGGTGCAATTCTTTTGATCTTGGCCATATTAACAAAAAAGTTACTTTTTCAACTTTTTTTAATATTTTAATCAACGACTGAGATGAAAAGTTACTTTACAACTTTTGATTTCGATCATTGATAAATATTCTCAAGCAATTGCTTGGGATCTCAATCAGTATTTTTGGGTTACTCCAGCCTAAAGTACAAGACAGAACTCTAACCTTTTAAAGTCAAGAAGATACTGAGTCATATGGAATGACTTATTGTCGTTTGTGTCTCCAATCTATGTAATTATTGATTAAGCGCAGTTTTGTCCTCACTTTTTTTTTTTTTTGATAGTGAAATTTTGTCCTGTGTGTTTGTTCTAGTTTAAAATTTTGAGATTAAATTAAAAATTAAAACTATACATTCTAACTTTAATTCAATTGTGTCGTTAAATCCCCTCTTAAACGATGTCGTTTTAATATTTTTGAGTTTTTAAAATTTAAAAAGTCAAGAAAATTAATGAAAAAAAGTATATATGTAAAATTCATTTCCGTTTATATTAGTTCCTGTGTGTGCGCATTCCAGCTCTGCAGAGAAAGGTCACAAGACCATCGGTTGTTGCCATCGATGTCCACAGCAGACAGTAGCATCAAGCCCACGTCAGCGATGAACATATCAGCTTGGTGAGGGGAATGGCTTGGGTCCAGTGCACAGTAGCACTGGACCCGTTGAGATGCTGCCACGTGTACAAAAACTGTATAAAACTGGACACGTGGCAGAATCCCAACGGGTCCAGTGCTCCTGTGCACTGGACCCAAGCCTTACCCCTTGGTGAGAGAGCTTGCTAAGGCTGATCAACGGTTGAGAATACACTACAAAGGAAAAGAGATCTGAGTGTGGTTTTTGTATATGGGTTATGTAGATTTGGGTTTTTAACCCGTTGATTTTGGTATTTGGATTAAGTAGATTTGGGTGTAATGTAGTGGAAATTTATTGCCAGATCTGAAACAATACATGGATGATCCCAGTTTTTCATTTATTACATTCTCCTTGTTTTCTTGGCAACACAACCACGTACACCTTCAATCATATAATTATTATTTGGTTGCTGGAAACAAAAAAGAAAAAAAAAAAAAAAAAGAATTTCTAATCTTCCAATTCTTCCTATATCGAGAACAAAAGAACAATGAAATTACTTTTTTTTTTTTTTTTCCTACATTTTCTCATCAACCAATTTGAGAACAAAAGAATAACAAAATTATCTCCAACGTTCATTTTTTTTTTTTTTTTTCCATAAATTTATTATTTTTTATGGATTTTTATAGAAAAACTCAAAACATCAACATGCAATTTGGACAACATTGGACGAGGGGGTGCGAATTGAAACCGACTCAAAGTTAGAGGATCCAATTGAATTTTTTACCAAATTTAAAGGGTGTAGTTTGTAGTTTAACCAAATTTCAACTTATGTACAATTTTTAAAACTTGTCCAAATTGTTGGGTATATACTATATAGGTGTGAGTGGAAGTCTCACATTGAGTAAAAGTAAAAGAATTGAGGAATTAATATAAGAGAAAATAACAATGATCTTTCTTGAGGTTTGTTGAAAGTGCACTGACCTCCCTACTTGTTTTGAATTATAATTTTGTCCGTAATTTTCAAAATAATATACACACCCTCCAAACTTAACTTTGTAAATCAACTAATAATAAAAAAAAAAAAAAAAACCATTTTATTTCTACTTTTTAAACAAAATTCTCATGGGACAATTACACTTTACCATCCTGAACTATCACCCAATTTTCAATATCCCTCCCAAACTTTCACAATGCACGATTTACCCCCCAATTAGAAATAATTGCATGCCTAGTACCCCATGTGGTCTAAATTGCTGTTAAGACGAAAAAATGAGTCACGTGATAAACACGTGAAATCTAAAAAACTTATGGGTATTTTGGTCCTTTCCACCATGTGAAATTTCTAAAATATCCCCACCACAACCCCTCACTTCTTCCTCCTGTATTGCTCTCTCTCTCTCTCTCTCTCTCTCTCAAAACTCTATGCCTTTCTCTCATTCTGTTATTTGAAGAAAAAAAAAACAAATAACATAGAGTCTTTGAGATCTATGGGGACTCTGCAGGGGAGGCTTTTTCGATGCCAGCCCTCGGAACCTTGCAGCCAACGGACCTCGTCAGTGAGATCCATCACAATCATTTTCTCTGTCTTCTTATCTCTTCACCCTCAAAGGCTCAAACCTTCCCTCTCATGGATTAGACTGATGGTGGTCGGAGGCAGTGCTTTGATGGTGGTGATTGCGAGATCTACACAGCTTGGCAGAGACGCTACCCTCCCTTCTTTCTCTCTCTCTCTCTCTTACCACAATAGCCACGCTGCCACCTGACCATCGAGTATTGGGATCAGAGATCTTAGCTCGCAATCTCCTCACACCGCCACATGATCAGTAACGTCTCAATAAAAAGTAAGTCATTTTTTTTCAGTTTCAATTCCGATTCTTGGAGCTTGTTTCTTTTGATTTTGGAATACCTAGTTGATAGTTAGGGAAATTTTGTGAGAAACCCTCTTCTAACAGAAAGGCCACGAGTGTTGTTATTGCTGTTGAATTTTGTAGTGTAATTTTGTAATACCCATTTGTTGTTGCTGTTGAATTTTGTGATTGCTTGGAGTAATTTTGTAATTTTCTGGTGTTGCTATTGAATTTTTGGATAGTTGACCTATTTTGGAAAGCCAATGGGTGGTTGTGGTAATCTTAGTGCACCAGTGAGATTGGGTTGTACCAAAGTAATGTTTATGAGTTTTCATGGGGTTCTGGGGGTGGGATTTGCTGTTTGAGTTTGTATATGCTCATTTTTTAAACCCATATTTGAACAGACCCCCATAGATTATTTGGGCTTAATTTAATATTTATAAGACCAGCCCAACTCATTAAAATATCCTATATGACACCCAACAAGCCATCTGGACCTATTATGAGGTGTCTTGGCACTATTCAAAGGCCCAAAAAAAGACCCATGTGAAGCCTCACAGCCCAAATGCACTAATACCATGATTATTGGGTTCAAATGTTATTGGGTTAATTAAAGGAAGCAGCTGGAGCCCAACAAGTAAGCAGCCCAGCACTTAAACCAGCTATGGACAGCCTGTTTGTGAGCCCTAAAGGCCAGAAATCACCAACTGGCTGTTATGGGCTCAATGTTTACTGCAAGTGGAGCCCACCTTATGTCATCTTTTCACCACCAAAGAGGAGAATAGTAAGTTCCCATCTCTTCACATGTACTAGAGGCAGCCGGCCTTCTTCCTTGAGCCTCTCCAAGCTGCTCCAGCCTCACCAGCTCACAATGGCTCTCTATCTCACCTGAAATCATGGGTTTTGACACTGTACATGCAGCAGACTTCTAGGTAAAAGCTCAAGGACCATTGGACACATCCAAGACACATGGGAATTGGAAAAATATGATGAAAACCCATGACCCATGACCATTTCAGTCCCAAAAGGACTCAGGGAGTAGCCCCACGGCCCAGACCCGTGAGGGTATTACTCCTCTTATATTGTTGAGACTTTAGGAGTGTGGTTTGGTGGAGGGGAGTGAGTCCCAAGACCTTGGTAACCATAAAGCTGCTGTCACTGGGTCTATTGGGAGGCATGGTGGCTAGCTTGTGGAAACCAAAGTCAATAGAGATATGCATGGCCTAACCTTTCCCAAAAACCAATCAATTAAGCATTTAATGCTTTTGAGAAAGCCATTTCAGAGGCAGAGAAAATTTTATCCCGAAATTAAGGGAAGAGAAATTAAGGGAAAACCATACTTATTTCCATTTATGGAATACTTTCAAACTCTCCCTTATAAAATATACCAATTATGATTAAATTTGGAAGTCCATCGGCTTAAGGGAAATCATAAACTTGATTTCCCCATCAACTTAAGCCACCCTAATCACTCCTATAAATAGGCTTGATTGCATTCTTAATCACATCAACATCCCAACAACAACACAATCAGCACAATTAGCTCAACACAAGAGAAGACTTTCTCTAAGAACCAATTAGCTCACTTCTAAAGCACTCTCTAGAGGAAACCCTAGAAAAAAGGAGTTTTGAGGTCATCTTCAACCTGAAAACTCTAATCTCAGCCCAGAAACACAACCTCATTTGAGGAGATTAAGACCTATTGCTTAACTCCCTTATTTTCCAGAAAGCTCCCGTAGCAGATGTCTGGGCTTAAATCCTAGAATGTTTTGTTAAGATCATAACACTCTTCCACCATTGATCTAGCTCCACAAAAGGCTCAAACACATTCTTCCCTCACCCTTATGCATGTCTTATTGGGACTAACTCTCTCCCACAAAGTTAACTCTTTTTTAGTCTCAACAAGTTTATCATTATTGATTATTTGTCTTATGGCAAATGTCAAGAGAGATATGGAAAGCATGTGTTTTAGCCACTTTTAATTAAAGTAATTGTGTTTCAAGCCTGATCCAGTTGTGGAATAGTGAAAGGTTTTGTTCACTAATTACTCTTTGGGTTTCTTGTCGGCAATATTATCTTGTCAATTCTTCTTGGTTGTTGTTCTCATTTACTTGGGGTTCCATAGTTTTGGCTTTCAACTATTTTTTGGAAGATGCCCCATTAGCCCTTGGGTCGAACTTTGGGCCCTCGGTTGAATTTTGGGTTCGACTCTCTCTTTTCAAGACTCAAGTCTACGTTGTGATCGCCCTCAGCATGACACGTGGCACCAACACAAAAACACCCTTCACAGAGTTAATATTGTTTATGAGTTTCATGGGGTTCTAGGGTGGAATTTGGAAGAGTTTGAGTTTTTTTTTGGGAATTTGGAAGCTTTCAGTCGGTGAAAATGGAGGACTTAAGAGGTAGGGGATGACTGTTTTTTGGGTGGGGGTATTGTTGGCAATTCACTCTTTTTTTTTTAAAAAAAAATTTATTTTTTATTTTTATTATGGACTTATTTGGTTTAGTGGGCCCGTGTTACATGTTCTGCACATGATTCTCTTTTTCGTCAGTTTTAACAACAATTTGGAAGGAGGGGGTAATAGGCGTGCAATTAAGTCCAATTGGAGGGTAAATCGTGCATCGTGAAAGTTTGAAGGGGACATTGAAAAATGAGTGATAGTTCACAGTGGTAAAGTGTAATTGTCCAAAATTCTCATTTTACCCCAATAAAAAATTGTAAAATTGTCATTTTATCCTCCACCTTTCAAACACAACTCAGAAAGGGAAAAAAGCCCGCTTAGTGTCTCATTCTTGTCCATAACTAAGTCGTTAGTAAGGAACTCAGGTGGGAGCCAAAACTCATCGTCGGCCAAGCTCAGCCATGAGCAAAAGCTAGAAATAAGTGAAGAAGCAACACAAGTGAAATAACATGGATTGAGGTTTTGATGGGATAAGTGAAATAACAGAGTTTGGTACAAAATTCAAAAGCTTCTCAATCTCCTTTTTGTCAACATTCTTTTATCCAAAAAAATCAATCTCATACCCCCTCAAATCAAACCAAAAACGAATCTCAGCAAAATAATAGTAATGGAATATACAACATTAGAGTAATGGGTCTAATAGTCAATAACCCAAAACTAATATCAATTTAATTTTACCCAAAAGGGAAAATCAGAGTGGAATTTAATTTTACAGAATGGGTGGGTACTGATTCAGAACTGGAGGTGGCGAAGTTAAAGCATGAAACAGGCCCATGTAAAGGGTGGCCCAACTCCCATATGAATGAAGAAAAAGGCCAATTGAGTTCGGCCCAATTCCATACAGGTGGTAGACATGGCTCCATAAAGAGTAATAGGGACAAAATAGAAAATTGTATTTATATATTTATTGTAAAGAACTGTCCCACATCGAAAAGATGGGTACAGAATATGAGGCATGATGTGATATAAAGCTAAAACCAATCATTAATGAAGTGGATATTTCTCTTGAAAAGTCTGACTAAAATTATTTTTTTCCTACTTTAAGAAATTAATTGTAGTACAAAAAAGACCCACTACAATTGGCGCCGTCTGTGGGAAAGTACTTTTCGAAGATAACAAATTCCAAAGAGAAAAGATAGCTAAGTGGAGAAAGTAACAATGTACTCCGGAAATGGGAAAAACCCAATGGTAATCCTAGAGGGCGAACACCCCGTCATGGAGACTGACCTATCTTCTAATAACGATAATAGGTGGCCCGAAGGGTCACCTTCGGAGAAAGCACTACGAAAGCTAGTAGTTAGGTCAGAAGTGAGAAATGAATGAAAACCGGAACCATCGCACCGATATCTCAAACGGTCCAAAACGGACCGAGAAACCAGAGATGTGGAACCAAAGAATAGCATGTCGTCCAATGACCGAACTAGGACGAGAAGAATATGGACACAATAGAGGCACTAAAACAGCAAGTTCTCAAATTGAAAAAGGAGTTGAAGAACAATAAGAATTCCAGGAGGTCAGAACGCTCCAGCAAACTGAAGACTGGAAATAAGCCTGCTCGATCCCTATCTTCTGACAGCTTAAGTACGTCGGTCGAAGTTTCCGAAGAGGAGGAGAGTTCGGATGGAAGGAAGAAAGGGGACAGAAGTTCAGGCAGGGGGTCCAGGGGACACTGGTCAGAATCCCCCTCGATGACAAGGCAGCCATACAGAGAAAGAAGGGGACAAGAAACAGTGTGGAAGGCCTTTCACCAAATATCGCATTCTCCCTTTTCAAAAGAAATAGAGAGAGCTCGCTTACTAGGGAAGTTCTCCTCTCCAAACTACGTAATGTACGACGGCAAGGCCGATCCCATCGGACATATCAGCCACTTTAGACAAAGTATGGCTCTCCACCTTGGCAATGACGCTTTAATGTGCCGAATGTTCCCTTCAAGTTTGGGACCGATGTCCCTCAGATGGTTCAACCGCCTACAACACTCCTCCATTTATTCATGGGATGAGTTAGCTGAGGCATTTGTTTCCCAGTTTATAACCAACAGTAGGAAGCCGAAGGAGTTTGACTCTTTACTGTTTATGAGGATGAAAGACTCGGAAATCACTGAAGAGCTACTCTTCGAGATACTGGGAAGTATACAACAAGGTGGACGGCTGTACGGAGGAAATAGCCATCAAAACCTTTAAGCTGGGTTTAAACCCAGAATTCAAACTGAGACATAACCTCTTTAGATGACCGGCAAAAAATATGAGAGATCTTATGTCCCGAATTGAACAATTCGTACGGGTGGAAGACGACCGAGCAAGAATAAGAATGGTATCTACATAAGGCTGACCTCCAAGAAGACCCACCAGTACGGAACAAAGAAGAACCAAACCACCAGTAAAGAATCTTGCCCGTTTTCCCCGGCCAAGAGAATTGGGCGCAGTACATACGGTTTTTAATGAATCAATCTATTGCATCATGGTCGAGATAAAAAATGAGCCATTTTTCTTGTGGCCAACTCCCCTGGGTGGAGATCCGTCAAAGAGAGACCCCAACAAATACTGTTCCTATCACAAAGAGAAGGGTCACATGACCGAGAGATGTTACTCAGTGAAGCAGCATTTAGAAGAGTTGGCCAGGGCAGGACACTTACGTTCGCTACCTAGGAGACGGCCAGAAGCAGTACTATCATGAAGGGCCGACAATCGCCCATAATACCAAGCTCGCGGCCAGGGTTATTGAAATGATCCACACATCTCGGCCAAGTGGGCAATCACACGATTGGCTGAGGTCCGACTTGAAAAAAGCCCAACATCTTCGGGAAGTCTTTCAGGTGGCTGAAGGATTGGTTGTCTCTAAAAAACCAAGAACCGACTTCCCAAACAACGAATAACAGATTTTCTTCTCAGATGAAGACTTAAGGGATGTCCAAACTCCGCATGACGACCCATTGGTGGTCAAACTGAGAATCGGAGATTTGGATGTCAAGCGAGTGTTAATAGATCAAGGCAGCTATTCTGAAATAATGTATTCCGGATCTGTTTCACAGACTCGGTCTCAAACAGTCTGACCTCCAACCTTACGACGCTCCATTAGTAGGATTTTTCAGGGGAAAGCATCCGGCCAATGGGCTGGATCACAATGACTGTTCACACGGACCAATCAGTTTAAAAACTGAGTTTCTGGTTGTAAAAGTACCTTCCTCATATACGGCAATTATGGGCCGAAGGTGGATACATCAACTGAAGGCCGTGCCTTCCTCTCTTCACTAGAAACTCCGTTTTCCAACAGACTTTGGGATAATGGAAATTAAGGGTGATTAAGTCGTGTTCAAGCAATGCATCATGGCCGCCATCAAACAAAATCCCCCAAGAACCAAGCTAAAAAGGAAAATTGTTGCGGAATGCTCCAAGGGTTTATAGCAATTAGAAGGTGTGGTAGATACCTACATGGGAAATTACCACGAAAAGTGTGAACCTTGCGAGGAATTAGAAACAGTGACTTTTTCCTCTGACCTGGAAAAGTATTTTAAGGTCGGCTGGGAACTAAGCTCGGTTGACCGAACCAAACTGATAGAGATATCTCACAAGTAACGTAGACGTGTTTGCTTGGGATCCCTACGAAGTGCCAGGAGTAGATCCCGGTTACATCCAACATCGGCTAAACGTGGATCCTCATTCCAAACCCGTGCAACAAAAAGCAAGATGATCGGCCCCGATACATGCGAAAGTAGTCCAAAAGGAGATAGAGAGATTATTGCAAGCTGGGGCAATAAGGGAGCTGCAATACCCCACATGGCTCTCTAATATGGTGGTCGTAAAAAAGAAGAACGGAAAGTGGAGGGTATGTGTAGACTTCACTAACCTCAACCAGGCATGTCCGAAAGACCCTTTCCCTTTACCCAAGATTGACCAGTTGGTAGATGCCACAGTCGGGCATGACCGAATGAGTTTCTTGGATGCTTTTCAAGGGTACCATTAGATCGCCTTATCGCCTGAGGATCATGAAAAGACCGCCTTTATAACTCCCTTTGGGGTATACTGCTACAAAGTAATGTCGTTCGGTCTGAAAAATGCCGGCGCCACTTATCAATGAATGGTCACTAAAATGTTCAAAAACTAGATAGGAAGGATGATGGAGATTTACGTTGATGACATGGTCGTAAAGAGTAGATTGACAAAAGATCACTTGGAAGATTTGACGGAAACGTTTTGGACACTGAGATTACACAAACTTCGGTTGAACGCTTCCAAATGCATTTTTGGAGTCGACTTTGGAAAATTCCTGGGTTTCATAGTGTCCCATAGAGGTATTGAAGTAAACCCGGATCAGATCAAAGTAGTGCAAGAACTAAAGGCCCCGCAAACTCACAAAGAAGTTGAACAGTTAACGGGAATGACTGCGGCTTTAAATAGGTTCATCTCAAGGTCAGTTGATCGGTGACAACCTTTCTTCCAACTTCTAAAGAAAGGGACTACCTTCAAATGGGACGATTGTTGCATAGCGGCTTTTGAAGATTTGAAGAGATATCTTTCCTCCCCATTACTGTTATCAAATCCAGAGCCAACCGAACCATTCTTCCTTTATTTAGCCGTGTTTGAACGGGCCGTTAGTACCGTGTTGATTCGTATAAAGGACACCATCCAATGCTCGGTATACTACACGAGCAAGACTATGACAGATGTAGAGACACGTTATCCCCCCCTGGAGAAGGTTGGCCTAGCACTAGTCATAGTGGCCAAAAAACTACCTCAATATTTCCAGGCGCACACCATCTATGTGGTAACACAGTACCCAGTACAAGCCATGTTTCAAAAGGTTGACTTCACAGGCCGGATTTCGAAGTGGGGTGCAAAGATAGGCGCTATAGACGTAAAGTACCTGCCGAGGACGGCCATAAATGGGCATATATTGGCCGATTTTGTTGCAAAATTTACTCCGGCCGCAGGAGATAAGGAGTCAGGCGCAAATGCCTTCCAACAAGATTCACTTGAAAGCTCTGGGTGGTGGAAAATATAACGTGGATGGAGCTTCCAATGCTAAGGAGGTCTAGGACCGGAGTAGTAATAATGACACCGGATGATATGGTCATTGAACAATCAGTTCGGCTCGACTTCAAGGCTTCAAACAACGAGGCCGAATATGAAGCAGTTTTGGTCGGATTGAACTCGACAAAAATATTGGGGGCCATGAACTTAATCATCCATTGTGATTCATTACTAGTCGCGAGTCAAATTAACGGTGAATACATGGCTCGCGACGAACATATGGCGGCTTATCTACAAAAAGTTCAACAGATCATCACCCATTTCAATACGGTCAGAGTTGAGCAGATCGGTCGAAATTTGAACAGCCATGCAGATGCTTTAGTAACATTAGCATTTGTTCTGAGTGCTGATTTCAAACAGTTCATACCAATTGAGACCCTTGCTACCCCCAGCATTGCTTCGCTTACATGCCACGTTCACACTATCATGGTCGGTCCGTGCTGGATGGATGCTTACGTCCTCTATCTTAAAGAGGGCATTCTGCCCAAACAGAAAAAGAAGCCGAGGTTATCAGAAGAAAGGCAGCGAGATTTTGGTTGTCAAAGGACTCGAAGCTATACAGACGATCATTTTCAGGACCCTATCTTTTATGTGTTCATCCTAAGGTCATTGAGGACTTGTTATATGAGATTCATGAAGGCATCTGCGGAAGTCACACGGGGGGAAGATCTTTAGCACATCGAGCCCTTACTCAGGGATATTGGTGGCCCTACATGCAAAAGGATGCAGTGGCCTATGTAAAAAATTGCGACAAGTGTCAGAGATTCTCTCACTCGATCCATCAGCCAACCGGTGAACTCCAGCCACTGGTAAGTCCGTGGCCATTTGCACAGTGAGGCATGGACTTGGTCGGTCCATTACCAAGAGCAATGGGAAATCGACACTGGTTAATCGTTGCAACGGATTATTTTACAAAGTGGGTTGAGGCAGACCCCTAGCAAACATCAGGGACAAAGATTCGATTAAATTCGTTTGAAAAAACATCATAACTAGGTTTGGCATACCTAAGACTATCATCTCAAACAACGGAATGTAGTTCAATAGTAAACTGTTCATGAGATATTGTTCGGAACTTGGCATACAAAATGTTTACAGCTCGCCGGCATATCCACAGAGCAACGGACAAGAAGAAGCATCCAACAAGATTGTACTGGATAGAATCAAAAAAAGACTGGAAGACTCCAAAGGAAGGTGGGTAGAAGAATTATCTAACGTCTTGTGTACTTTCAGAACCACACCACGAAGATCAACAGGAGAAACTCTGTTCTCATTAGCTTATGGCTCTGAAGCGGTCATCCCACTGGAGATTGGCCTCCCCACCCTGAGAACTTCTAAATGGGAACCAACAAGAAACGACCAAGCCCAATCCCAAGCTCTAGACTTGCTAGAAGAAAGAAGAGAACAGACAATGATCAGACTAGCCTCCTATCAACAGCAATTGAAGAAAGGATACAACAAGAATGTTCGGCCTAGGTCTTTCCAGCAAGGTGATTTGGTCCTAAGAAAGGTTCTAGGTAACACAAAGAATCCAAACGATGGGAAGCTAGGGCCTAACTGGGAAGGACCGTACCGGGTTCGGTCAGTCACGGGTGTCGGTGCCTATCACCTGAAAGATTTAAGTTCTGTACCCCTACTTCGGCCATGGAACGTTAGTAATCTTAGGAAGTATTTTCATTAACTTATCGCTTTTCTCCCTTTCTTTTTTAAAAAAAAAAAAAAAAAAAAAAAAAAAAGAAAAAAAAAAAGGGAAAGAAGGGGGAATATATAGGGAAGAAGTTACAAAGATATATACCAAATGACAGACCCCAGATTGTAGATAACAATGTTTATGAATGCTGACTGAACTATTCAAAGAAAAAATGAAGTCTTTTTTCCTTTTTACATATCCATACTTTGTCAAGTTAAAAATCAACTTGACTTAGGTTTCGGTTAACCTAAAATGGTTTCTAAGTGCTAAGGCCCAAGATGACTGGCAAGTTAAAAATCCAACTTGACTTAGGTTTCGGTCAACCTAAAGGGTTCCCAAGTGCTAAGGTCCATAATGACTGGGAAGTTAAAAATCAACTTGACTTAGGCTTCGATCAACCTAAATGGTTCCCAAGTGCTAAGGTCCAGGATGACTAGCAAGTTAAAAATCCAACTTGACTTAGACTTTGATCAACCTAAATGGTTCCCAAGTGCTAAGGTCCAGGATGACTGGCAAGTTAAAAATCAACTTGACTTAGGCTTCGGTCAACCTAAAATGGTTCCTAAGTGCTAAGGCCCAAGATGATTGGTAAGTTAAAAATCCAACTTGACTTAGGCTTCGGTCAACCTAAATGGTTCCCAAGTGCTAAGGTCTAGGATGACTGGAAAGTTAAAAATCAACTTGACTTAGGCTTTGGTCAACCTAAATTGTTCCTAAGTGCTAAAGTCCAGGATGACTGACAAGTTAAAAATCAACTTAACTTAGGCTTCGGTCAACCTAAAGGGTTCCCAAGTGCTAAGGTCCATAATGACTGGCAAGTTAAAAATCAACTTGACTTAGGCTTCGGTCAACCTAAATGGTTCCCAAGTGCTAAGGTCCAGGATGACTAGCAAGTTAAAAATCCAACTTGACTTAGGACTTTGATCAACCTAAATGGTTCCCAAGTGCTAAGGTCCAGGATGACTGGCAAGTTAAAAATCAACTTGACTTAGGCTTCGGTCAACCTAAAATGGTTCCTAAGTGCTAAGGCCCAAGATGATTGGTAAGTTAAAAATCCAACTTGACTTAGGCTTCGGTCAACCTAAATGGTTCCCAAGTGCTAAGGTCTAGGATGACTGGAAAGTTAAAAATCAACTTGACTTAGGCTTTGGTCAACCTAAAATGGTTCCCTAAGTGCTAAGGCCCAGGATGACTGGACAAGTTAAAAATCCAACTTGACTTAGACTTCGGTCAACCTAAATGGTTCCCAAGTGCTAAGGTCCAGGATGATTGGCAAGTTAAAAGATCAACTTGACTTAGGCTTCGGTCAACCTAAAGGGTTCCCAAGTGCTAAGGTCTAGGATGACTGGCAAGTTAAAAATCCAACTTGACTTAGATTTCGGTCAACCTAAATGGTTCCCAAGTGTTAAGGTCCAGAATGATTGGCAAGTTAAAAATCAACTTGACTTAGGCTTCGGTCAACCTAAAAAGTTCCCAAGTACTAAGGCCCAGGATGACTGGCAAATTATGAACATGTACATAACAAATCCATGTAACCTAGCTAGAAAGCACAAATTATGAAAAATCAAACTTGAAAGAAGGAGACCAAAGATTGGTCAAAAGATAGGAATGCTAAATTAAACAAAGATAAAGAAGTCAAAGTGTATCATTTCCCCCCTTCTCATAAAGGAAATAGGGAGCACAAAAGGTTAATTGTATCATTTCCCCCTTTCTTATGAAGGAAACAGGGAAAAATAAAATAAAGGAAAAAGGCCGTGATTGTCAAAAAGCATAATAAGTCAAAGTGTATCACTTCCCCCCTTCTCATGAAGGAAACAGGGAGTACAAAAGGCTGATTGTATCATTTCCCGCCTTCTTATGAAGGAAATAGGGAAAAATAAGATAAAAAACAAAATGATGTCTGTTATATAAGCAAACTTTTTCTTAACCAACTATGTTTACATCGTCCTCCTTGTCAGAAACATCCTCCTCCACGTTTTGAACCTCTTCGGTCTGAATTTGCTCTTGATCCCTTAAATCTTCAGCAGCCTCAGGATCCTTAGGGTCTTCAATAGCTTCAGAATCCTTCAAGCCCTCAGCAACTCCTTCAAGGTTCTCAGGTGTGCCTAGCTTGAAAGGCTGATGCTTCCGGCCCAAGGTGTATAACTCGGAATTATCATTAATTGCAGCTTGGTCCAGAGCCGAAACCCACCCTTGAAGAAAGTATATGTTGCATTCCCGGGCCAACTAAGACTTCAAGGATTCGGCCGCCTCCTCAAAGCCCTGGTCGTAAAAGGCTTAAGCTGCATTCTCGGCGTTTTGAGCCCCCGTCCGAGTTTCAGCCAACTCGGCCCTAAGTTTGTTAATTTTTGACCGAAGTTCATTGGAACGGTCATACTCTTGTTCCAGCTTTGTCGAGATCTCCACCATTTGGCGTTCAGCTAATGCAACCTTGCCTCGGCGCTTTTGTGTTGGCTCTCAGCCTTTTGAATTTTGGCCTGAGGCCGTTTTCTCAAGTTCGCGCAACCGGTCATTCTTAATGAGAGATTCATTGAGAAGACGTTTGGTCTCCAGCAACGGAGATCCAGCTTCAAAAATTCCTTGGATAGCCTAAAAGCGGTTATCATGAAGTTTAAAAAAAAAAAAAAAAGGGTAGAAAACAAAACTCACCAAGACCGAGTCACGCTTCAGGTTTTCAACCATCTGCGTCGAGCTGTTCCCTTGCCAAGCCCTCATATCCTTGGGGAGGAGAAGAGCCCTCCCAACGGTATCAGCTATTTGTCTGCCCTGGATGTCCTTGCTTTTCCAGACTGAGTCTTCCTCGTCCATGGGTCGGCTATCCACATAGAACTCACAGCTCCAAGGTACCGGTGAGTCTTTTTGATGTTTACGTTTGTGTGAAACGTGACCTATGGCCTTTTGGAGAGCTCGGTCGTTTTTGCTTTTCCCCTTTTTGAACGGGGATTTAGTCTTGGAAGGTTTGGTTGAGGCCAATGCTTGTTGTTCCCCTGCTTCTTCAGCTCCCTCCTGTCCCCTCTTCCTCCTTTTCATAACGGACTCCCCCTCAGAGAACCCGGGAGCGAGAGGAAGAGTAGAAGTTTCGGAGGTTTGGGGGGCAAGTGACCCCAGCACTGACCCCAAGTTAATTGAGCGCTTTTGTGTAGGCATATCTTCACTTGTGTTTGGAGTGGGGTCGAACACGGAAGGAAATCGGATGACTGGTAATCTGACTTCTGAAGTCTGAACAGAAGGAACAAAGTTCGGGTTGGTGAGAGGAGTCACAAGTTGGGGTATTTGCGCCTCTCTTCTAACGGTCACGGGGACCGCTTCTATAATGTCCTCTTGATCTCTCCCAGGCCTTGAGACGGTCACCTCGGCCTGTCTGGAGTCCTTCACAGTCGGCCTTTTCTGGAAGGATTTATAAGATGGCTCGTAACCTAAAAGAATGGGCACCGAACGGGGACACCTTCCAGAATCAATGAAACATGGTCTTCTCAAAAGATGTTCGACAGTTTTCCTCTCCACAAACTTCACGTTTTTTGTAGTGAAGTCTTTGTCTGAAAAGAAAGTAAAGAGCAATTAGTCGGAGCAAAAAAAAAAAAAAAAAAAAATCTACGAATATATAAAGTGTGTGAACGGCAAAAACCTGGTTCCCCTGGAATTAAGGGGCAACTGATAATGGGGTTTTGCCAATTCCTCGTGATCACTAAGTAATCTTCGTCCCGACCTTTTCTGGAATCCTGAAGCCTGGTCACTAATTTCCTATCGGAATTTCGGGCAACTAAGGTATATTGTTTTCTACTAGTCGCTTGAAGCCTATATACATAGGTTATGTCATGAATAGTTAGATTCAGGCTGAGCTTTTCCATCAGAACGGCCGTTCCCATTACTACTCTAAAGACGCTGGGAACGCATTGTAGAGGACTTAATCTAAAGTGGACTAAAAATTTGATCAGGAAGGGGTGCATAGGAATGCTAACCCCTCCCTCAACTATCGCAACAATGGGAAGGACAAGATCTTGATATTGGAGAAGCGCGAGATTGTCAAAAGGAACTTACCGAATATGTACATCCTCAAGAAATCCATAACGTCTTTTAAATTCTACAATTTTTTCTTTGGTATTCACAAGTTTTGCAAATTGGCCCATGACTTAAAAACCTAATAGGCCGAAAGTATAACTAGAGTAACGGAAGGTAAATGAAAGCGTAAAAAGAAAAACGAAGACGAGACTTACAAATAAGAAGGCGGCTCAGAAAGGAAGAGATTTGAAAGAGAAACTGACTCAGAAAGCAAGAGTGGCGCTTTTGTCTCTCTCAAAGAATAGAGGTAAAAGTAAAAAATAAAGTGGGGTCTCCTCCCCTCTTATATACAACCGGTGGGACCACGGGCAACCGGGGCCCAATCGGTCATAGGCCGGTAAAAACCCTGAAGTTGAAAAGTAATTTTTCCTCGGCCTTCGATAAATTCTTAATGATGAGACGTTTTTGGGAACGCAAAACGATGCATTAATTGGGGCAGACCACCATTTTTTAAATTGACATTGAATTGAAGCGACACGAACTTACTGTCTTATTTAAGGGTACAATGATAGACCGAAGGGATGTGTCTTCATTGATTGCCACATTATCCTAGTTCAGGCCGAACAAGGTATTTCTAACCGTACTTCGTTTCATGGGATTGAATGAATTGTTCCCATCCAAATTCTGTAAGGATGGACCGAATAATATTTTTCTGGTTAAGGGACCGACCATACCATTTCCGACCGCGTTTCGTTTAATCAGTTAAACGGTGATATGCACTTCTCCATTATTTTGGTCAAATCTTTCTCTTCAACAAGAGTAAAGATTTGAGGGGCAATTGGATGGCGAAGTTAAAGCATGAAACAGGCCCATGTAAAGGGTGGCCCAACTCCCATATGAATGAAGAAAGAGGCCGATTGAGTTCGGCCCAATTCCATATAGGTGGTAGACATGGCTTCCATAAAGAGTAATAGGGACAAAATAGAAAATTGTATTTATATATTTATTGTAAAGAACTATCCCACATAAAAAAGATGGGTACAGAATATGAGGCATGATGTGATATAAAGCCAAAACCAATCATTAATGAAGTGGATCTTTCTCTTGGAAATTCTGACTAAAAGTACTTTTTTCCTACTTTAAGAAATTAATTGTAGTATAGAAAAGACCCACTACAAGAACCATTTTTAATAAAGTTTAGAAAAATGAAAAAGACCCAAACCTGAAAATCAGAGTGGAATTTTACATATACAAGAAAAGTGAAAGGGATTCTAATAAGGCTTAAAGGATGCTGTACTGTTTTAACGGGGAGAGAGAGAGAGCAGTCACCGGAGCAGATTGAAATGTGGAGGATAAAATAGCAACTTTGCAATTTTATAATGTGGATAAAAAGAGAATTCTGCTTAAAAAGTGAGGATAAAATGAAATTTCTCAATTTCCGATAGTTGATTTAACGGTGTTAAGTGGGAGGTAAGTGTGAATTATTTGAAAAGTAAGGGAGTTCTATGTACAATTTAAAACAAGGAGAGATGTTAGTGTACTTCTAGCAAACCTTAAGGGAGGTCAGTACAATTTTTCTTTCAGATAACATAATTGGACCCAATTTCATAGGTTTAAGTTTTGGATGGGATTAGTCAAGGTACGCGTATCTACAGAACGCTGTCTGGACATCCAAGCTTATTAAAAAAGAAAAAAAAAACAAAGGTCTTTGGATCAATCAAATGATGTCTTTATATATTAATATATTATATAATACCTTAATTAAAATCTTCTAAAGATGTCATTACCCTAACAGAAACAGTCAAACACACTTTTATGAATAGATTTGCTTAGATAACAACGTTATGAGTCTCATTTGAAAGAAAAATTATTAGGTTTACTGGGTGGGGTTTGCCCTTCTGTCATGTGACTTAGGTTAGGTTCCATGAACCTTGCTAGTGGGTATATATGAGCCCACCCTCATGTGAGGAGTGTGGACATGTAATAATCTCTCCCTTTCAAGCTCTCTAGTCTAGGAATTGGGTTTAAGCTCCTATTTTTGTAGTACTCAAACAAGATATAACATATCTTATCAAGACTTCCAACGCCTAACAAAATGTTGCACCAAGAAAAAAAGAAAAAAATCATCAAAATACATGCATCTTCGCTTTCCTGAGGGACTATCATCATGTTTGTGGTCCCTGGGCTGTGGCTGTTGGTAAGGATCTAGACCTAATTCATACAATTGGGATCAAACCCTTGTCCTAAAGGCCTTTTAATGTGTTCTTTTACATTTAATTGAAGGAAACCCTCGTGACCCATCACACTTGCGAGTCTAGAAGTTGTGGGCTCGGGTAGTGGTACGTCCCATTATTGTCTTGATGTGCCCCACGCCATGTCAAATTCGTGTTTAAGTGGGCCGGGATAATGAACGCATCTGCGAGTCCCTTTTTTTTTTATTAAAAAAAATAAAATAAAACAAGACGACCTAACAAGGGAGAACTAACTTTTTTATTTTATTATTATTATTATTATTATTATTATTATTATTATTATTATTATTATATTAACAGCGTGCTAATAATTTTAATAATTTGAAGACTAAATTGCAAAGTACACCCTCTAAGTTTGGGACATTTGGATTTCCTCCTTTAAAATTTGAAAATTTTGATTTACTCTATTGAGATTTGACATCATTTAATTTTGATAATTCTGTCCAAGAGCCGTTATTAGTTGACTGTTAAATCCCAACTCAATTAAAGACGACATCATTTTGTCCCAGCTTAACTAAAGTTGACGTCATTTTGTCCATGTAAAAAAAAAAAAAAATAGAACTTTATTTTATTTCATCTTTTTTTTTTTTTTTTATCCATTTATCCCCCCACCTCCCCCCCCCCGGCCGCCTCCCCCACCCCCTGCGTTTTTTAACTTGTTTTCTATTACCAGATTTTACTCCTCTTGCCCAAAATCAAATATCATGATTTGTGCCCCCTCTCCCATGGTCAAAATCATGATCAAAATCAAGTCTAGACAAACGCGCACACAAAACCCCCACCTAAATCTTCAGTACCAATACCTTTGAACAAAACCCCCTCTCTTAATACCTTTTCCACTGTTAGGTAGCTAAGACTAGGTTGTCATGAACTCCAACCCCTTCTCATTCCCTTTACAAAACACAACTTTCACACTACCAAACCAAACCCAAATAAAAAAAAGAAAGCAAACAGAGTAAGGTTAGGGTTGTTGGTTTTTGTTTGGTATATGCAATTGGAATTTCATTGAGAGAGAGAGATGAGTTCTATGGGTGGATATGGAGGAGGGTTGAGCAAGGGGGAAGAGGAAAGCCAAAGGCATTGAAATCAGTGTTGAGGTCATAGAAGGTTGGCCTTCAGAACTCGGTGGGTAGGATAGCTACGTGTCTCAAGGTTGGTAAGTATGCCAAGTGTGTTGGTCCCGGTGCTCCTGTTTACCTTTCCACCGTGCTTGAGGTAAAAATGACCCAAAAGGCGTATGCCACTCATTTTACTACGTACGCAGTTAGTGAAGGGACATAAACCGCTCTGCCTCAAACTGACGTACACCAATGACCAATAGGCGTACACCGCGGCCATTTGAAAACCCTAGTTGTTCAAAGGTATATAGGGCAACTTGCCTCCATCAAAAACCCTAGCTAAGACAACATGTTTTCACTAAATGTCCTTAGCTGGCCCTCCACTTATAAAAGAGGAACACTAGCACACAGAAAAGAGGTCCAAAAATTTAGAGAGACAGAAAGACTAAAGGTTTAATAGAGAGGTCGAAAGAATATGCGAATTCTAGAGAGAGAGAGAGAGAGCAGCTATTTTTTGGACTACCAAAGTCGGAAAACGGGCCTATTTCCCACGAGACTCCTATTATACTTCATTAATTGTGTTTCAAACTGAAATAGCTGCGACATAGATCTAACCGAGGGATCAGTTAAATTAATAAGCTTGCCAAAAGCTTTAATGGAAGGAGATATGAATCTTCTAAATAAGCCATATACGCCTCCTTGATCATTTTTTTTCATGTTTTGTGTTTTTGTTTTTTTTACCTCATTAAGTTGTCGTTTCAAATTCATTTCTCTTTTATATTTTCATGTACTGCGATTTCATTGTTATCTTTATTTCACATGTTATTTTCTGTTGATTATGTGGTGTTTCCACATCTATAATTCAATTAATTCGGGGCCATAAAACTTGTATTCTCTGTAAAATGGGCAGTTCACTTCTACCTCAACCGGAGTACGACCACCTTAGGGTGGCGTACGATTATTGGTAACGAGCGTATGCCGCTCCATCAGCAGTGTACGCCAGTTAGGACAACAACCTTTTCTTTATTCTTCCCATATATATTCTAACTGCTTTTTAACCAGATAGAGGTTCTAGGTAGTATTCCAATCAAGATAGACAAAGTGACATGTTGACCGTGTCAAATTGGTAATAAATTCTGATCTCTACATCCGAGCATAAATGAGATTCAAACTAAAAGACCTTTAGAGATCATGCACATAGATCTTATGGGGTTTGCCTCAACAAAGAGTATAGGTGGAAAAATATACATTTTGGTTGTAGTAGATGATTTCACTAGTTTCTATTAGGTGTTTATGTTGAAAAAACATAGGCTTTTGAGAAAATGGAATACCTATGTAAAAGGCTGCAAAATGAAAGGATTTGCCCATTGTAAAAATTAGATGTGGTCATGAATGAGAATTTGAGAATTCTAGTCTAGAGAAATACTGTGATGAATTCGGTATTAGTTAGGAGTTCTTTGCTCCTATCACTCCTCAACAAAATGGGGGATTGTTGAGAGAAAGAATAGGGTTGTACAGGAAACGGCCAAGGTAATGCTTCATAATAAAGGATTGGAAAAACATTTTTGGGCTGAGGCCGTTAACACTACATGTCATGTCATTAACCGTGTGAACTTTAGACCTGGATCTAAGAAAACTCTTTATGAGTTATGGAAAGGCAAGAGACTAGTAGTAAAGTAATTTTGGGTTTTGGAAGTAAATGCTACATTCTAAATGATAGAGAACGCTTGGGGAAGTTTGATGCAAAATGTGACCCTGGTCTGTTCTTAAGATACTCCGCACATAGTTGTGCCTGTAGAGTGTATAATCTCAAGACCAGGAAGGTTTTAGAGTCTGTTAATGTTGTCATTAATGATATGTGATAAGTGTCTCTCCTCGGGACGAACAAGTGATAGAGATTGTCCACCAATCTAACCCTGATGATGACATGGTAAGTCATCCTGTTGATAATGAAGAGGAACATCTTGCAATACCTAATCCTCCATTAGAGTTACCAGCACATGAACCTCAAATTTAAACTCAAAGCTCCCTAGGGTTCCAATGCCTAGTCAGGCACTGCCTATAAGTGCCTCTCCAGTTTTGACAAAACCTTATTCTAGAGTTAAGTTGTATCATCTGGTACAAAACATTTTTGGATCTCTTAGTGAGCTCAGATTAAGAAATAAGAGCATTAATCAGGATGTTGCCAATCATGTCACTTACTCGTGCTATCTATCTCAACTGGAACCCAACAAAGTTGATGAAGCTCTTCAGGGTGAACATTGGGTAACTGCTATGCACGAACAGTTACATCAACTTCATAAGAATGAGGTTTGGGAGTTAGCACCTTCTCCCCAAAACACCAATTTCATTGGTACAAAGTGGATCTTCAAGAATAAGTCTAATGAAAATGGTGTCATATTAAGAAATAAAGCCATATTTGTTACTTAAGGCTATACTCAAGTAGAAGGTGTCAATTTTGATGAAACCTTTGCTCTCCGATGCGCGATTAAAGTCTATACGAAATATGTTATTTGTGGGATATCATTTGGACTTGAACCCTAAGATCACTCAATTTTCATAATATTAATGATGAGACGATTTTGGTGAGCAATGACAACCATATTTCGTCCACCAAACCTCACACCTCCATTTCCTTAAAAAAAAAAAAAAAAAAAAAAAAAGGGACAATTTATCTCATTTTTTGGGGATCCACAACGACCAAGAGCTAGCCAAAACTCTCTAGAATTTTCCCTAGGGCAATAGTCGAATAGGAAGTGACAAAAAGTAATTTTGTGAGGACTTAGATATTTTCGAAGTCTATTTTTTGGTGTGTTTTTCCAATGGGAGAGGGGGTGCTATTTATAGGAAATGAGAAATGGGTAGGTACCAATGAGCCTACTTGACCTAGGCACATGGGGTGGGGGGGTGGGGGGAGGGGGGCTTGAGCCTCCTGTGCTAGCTGGACTTTAGGCTCATGGGTAGTTTTTGGATCCTAAATATGGAATTTTCAGTCTAAAAGTTCCAACTTCAGGGTACCAAATTCATGGGTATATTTTATTTTCTTCCCAAACTACGATTTAGGTAATATTTATGTTTCTGGAAGCCCTGGAAACTAGCATTTCAATGGTCTTGAGAAGGCATCATTTTCTATGCGAAAAGTTATGGCCTCGGGAAATTGACAGGTTCAAGTAGAGTTTCTAAAAACGGGATTTTTTTGTCCAAATTGTGTGCATGATTCTAAACAAATTGGAGATGATGTTGGGAAGCCATTTGTTTTGGAGCATAGAGAAACATGCCTTCATTCATAAAGTACATGATTTTTGGCTCACCTTGGTGGGATTTTTCTAGAATCTTCTTTCAAATAGAGCACCCCAAAACTTGGTTTTTTCCTATTTTTGACGGGTTTCCCATGCGCCGTCCAATTTTTCAGACTTACTTGGTGGCGTTAGAGATGTCAATTAGAGTCAAACAAGGTGCCGTTGGAAAGCTTGTGATTCCATCTTTCTAAAGGCACTAGCTTTATAAATTTTTGCTTCATATTTGGAGAGTTATGATCATGGGAAAGTGATACCAAATTCATTTTTTACTCAAAATCCCACATTTTTTCAATGATTTGGATATTTCTTTTTCGTTTCAAGTTCGATTTCAATTCGTGAGCAGTCAAATCAAATGGAAATATATTATCTTTACAATGGCCCTGAAATTTGCCACAATAGAAGATCAAATTGTTGGTCAACCTTGATCAAAATTTTGGTAAATCGTAGTCAACAGAGGTCAAACTTGTCAAAGTGCTTTAGAATGTGTATTTAGATGTAATTTGATGAATTGTGGTGATTGGATAAATTTTTGGATGTATTTGACCCTCGGTCAAATAAGGTCAATTTGACCAAAAATTGTATTTGACAATTTAATTACGAAATTGGATGATTGGGACAAATAAAAATATTCCATGTGATTTCCCCAACTCTCTAAATTTAAAATGTAATTTTTGGGAATTTTTTAGGCTCAATTGATTTTTGGAACGAAAATCGAGCCTAGATAAAAGACGGAATCAACAATGCTCATGATATTTATGCTTGTTTGGAATAGTTTCTGCCCAAAAGTGGCGTATGCCAGAACTGAATGGCGCATACCCTTCCAAAACTCCCATACGTCGCAATATACAGGTGTACACACGTTGCACCCGATTATGGTTCTTAATCTACTTTTATCTATGGATTCCTATTTGATTAACCCGAGCATACACCTCACATGAGTGGCGTACGCTAGTTAGGGTTCCAGAATTCAAATTTTTTTTTTTCCTTTCCATACTTGAAATCTATTCGATTTCTTGAAAGGTCATCCACTTAGGATCCTATATATATATATATATATATATATATATATATATATATATATATATATATATATATATGTGTGTGTAATTGTATTTTTTTTCCTGTATTATTATTTATCGGTGGTGCACTAATTATTTATGCAAAATAAATTTTATGGGTATTTTTCTACAATTGGTTTTGAATATGGCATTCTACAAAAGCAAATTTATTAACATGCAATCAAGAATAGTAATAAAAAAAAAAACAATTTGTGTATTTTATTTTGTGGAAATAATTAAGTATTTGTCAATTCATCAAAGAATAGGTTCATATTTATAATTATATTACCAATGTGCATTTCCCCTCTTACGAATGACATGTCATATAATTGAAGTGGATTCCCCAAATATTATAACATATGATAAGTATTATAAATGAGTTATAAGATAATTTCTTACAATATATTTTGAAAAGGTTACGTCTTCACGAATTTAGATCACCCTCCTTGTTGGCCTAGTCCTTCCGGTGATGCATGTCCATGTACCAGTTTGCCCCATTTTGATTTCTTTCCCCAACAAAACCCTTGCCGCGTGCTTGGTGACCTGAAGGTTAAATGGTATAAAACCTTCTTGGCATTAAAATGAGGCGAGTAAAGTTCGATCATGGGCTAAACTATCACACTAATGAAATATTTTAGGAAAAAATCCATAAAAAATCCTAGAGTTTGTGTAAAAAAAAAAAAGTCCGACTTCCTAACTTTACCAATTTTAAAACGTCAATTTTATAAGTCATGATAATCTAAGTCGCTTCACCTATATCTATTAAAAATTACTAATGAAATAACCTATAGTGGCGGGAGGTGAATTTTCATTGACACCTTTTATATCCAAATAACACCATTTTATCGTGATCAATTTTTCTTTTTCTCCACACATTAGAGAGGAAAACTCTTAGAGGGGTAGAACATAGTAGAGAGCGAAGACAATATGGAAGAGAAATAGAATATAGTAGATTAGGCAAAATAGTGTTTGTTTGCGTGTGTGAGTATTAATGGAAATTTTACTTTCATCATATAGGTTGCTCCATAATGGTTTTTAGTACAGAAGAGTTAAATTGTCAGGACTTATAATATTTGGAGTTTAAAATGACATAATTAAAAATTCGGGTTTCTTTTTTTGTGTGTGGATTTTTTCAACAATTTAAGTTGGTTCTGTATGTTTTAATGCATAAGCCAACTCACTTACAGAAAAGTTATGTAGGCTTCCAAGTTGCACCTCTTGTTTCCAGTGTCAACTTGCTCGAATTGAATTAACAATTTAACATGGTTCAGTATGTCTTTCGAATGCCCAAGGCAACTTTCTTTTGGAAAAAGTTGAGAACAAATAGGCTTTCACCTCTTATTTCCAGTCATACACATAATACATTTGTTGCTCGAATTGATTTAGCTCGAGAAGTTCGTTGAAGATTGCACCGACTATTTGTGCTTGTGCCTCTCGGTTTGAATAGATTCCTTGCCTTCTTGCCCATGAAAGAGTAGAATTTTTGTTTGTAAAAAAAAAAGAATGGAAAAGTAATGTCAACACTAACATAATGGCCTTGGCGTGAACACTCATCATAAGCTCATCTTTCCCGTACATGACCTATTGATATTGATACCAACAAGTGACTTTGGCTATAATTTAATGAAGAGCCATGTGCGTGCTCTTTCCTACTCATTATTCCAAGTTTTTGAATGTTTTCCATAATCTACCATGATGCCATAGTGATAAACATGCTATTATTGAACTTCCTAGCTCCTACAGTCCTACTCAGCCAGCAACAACATTCTTGTTAAGTTTAATCCCAGGAAGAAAAATTCTCTCTTGAAAGTTCTTAAACATCATGGTCCACCCTTTTCAACCTAGACAATCTATTGCAACAACAATCCGATTTAAGCATTGTACAACTTAAAGACTACTCTAACATGAAAACCAAGAGAAGTAAATATTCGAAAATAAACATCATAATTAATTACCAGATTTCGAAGAGCTAGAACAAGGTAATAAAATTTACAATAGTTTGATTCTCAGCAGCAAATGGGGCATTTAACCAACCCATTTTCATTACACTCAGGACATCTAATGTACATTTCATCGTTCTCCCCATCTGCAAAAATCTTCCTACTGCCATTGCAATTGAGGCACACCACAAATTTTAAATTGGCGCACCGGTCACATGAAGAATTGGCCAGGTTAAGTGGTATACCTTTCAAGAGCTTCTTAAGCTTGCCTTGCTCATGCAACCCAACTACTTCGTCAGCTCCTCCAATGTACCTTCCCTTTATGAAAAGCCTAGGAGGGATCACTCTTCCACCCAAGATGCTCCACAGTTCTTCCCTATATTCCAAGTGAATTGAAACATCCCTCTCATAAAACAATACTTTAAAACTTTCCAACAAGAACCGGATACTGTTGCAGTCTTCAAATGTTTTTCTGATACCTCTCAAGCTTGTTGTGTAGAAAATGACTGACTCACTTCCTCCTGGTGGACATTTCTCTTCAAAATATTCTAACAAAGGTGGGTATTCTTCCTTTTCCTCTTTTGCTTCATGTATGCCATCATGTTCCATTATGATGTTTGACAAGATTGGAACCTCTGGATTTTCCTTTGCAGGCACTATATCTTTGGACTTTATGGGGGATGTAATAGTATCTTTGTTGCCAATATTGAAGTCCAATTCCATTTCTTCATCTTTAGGATGTTTGTTGTCTTCAAATTCGCCAGTACTGCTAACTACTAGCTCTGAGAGGTTGTAGCTATTTTGATCTTGCTCTTGGTAAACAGGTGAAGTTTGAGAGTGTTGATTGGAAAGCTTTTCTGAAGGGTTTAACTGAAGGACTATACCTTGTTTCAAGGTGCTAAATGTTGGGATGAGTTTCAATTTCCTAAAGAGTTTTCCTCTCATTCCTTTCATACTTGATATTCTAATCTATATTTCTCGGAGTACAATGCATGTGAAAGGGAATGGGGAGTTTTGGGTGAGAATGACTAGTGAGGAGATTAGAGGACAATAGAAGGATGAGATGTCTCTTTTTGGTTTCCAATGACTGGAAAGTGGAAACTGAAAAAGCTGTGTTGGGGTTGCTTTTTAAAGTTTGAATGATCAATGTACGAAGTGGGGTTCGGCCTGTCCATGGCTCCCATCTCCATTCTCCATTAGCATCCACTGACCCATTACCAACCATTTGGTGGTGGCTAAATCATGATACGAAGGGGCATGTTTGTCAATTCAGCAATAAAACAGAAAACAAACGTATATCTAAAATGCCCATGCATGATTACCATTATGGTGAGTGGTGACCTTTGGACCCTAACATGGCACAGTTTAATTGGCCTCCTTACACTTTTACAAAGGGCCCTTCAGGACCACAGCTAATCCCCTGGAGACAAAGTGTTCAAATACTCGTAACTCATAACTCAATAGCAAGAGTGCAATAGCATCTTTTCCTTTCCTCCTTTTTATAATTTGGCAACCTATCCTATATAATATATAGATTATAGTAATTTTTTATTTTATTTTTTTGCTGGAAAGATTACAGTGATTAGTGACTGAATCTTTTCTTTTGTACCGTCTTATGGCAAATAAATAAACAAATATAAAAAAGAACCTTTTATAGGGGCTGACCCTAAAGTATCACCCTTTTACCCGCAATTACATCCAATTATCAGTTTATCACGCCAAAAAAGGCAGAAACGATTCTAAGGTCTCACCGCATTTTGCTCGACACACTTTTTCATTATCATGAATTTGCCTGGGAGGAAGACGGTTAACTGGCTCCTATACGAATATCATGAACATTTAATTGCATCAGCATTGCAGACACATCGACGCATACAAACATAGATAACAAACGCCTTCTAGACAATCCTTAAATGTCAATGCCTCTGGGGTCCATATCGTAAACTAATCTATTTTACCTTAACTCGTATTGCTGGGTCTCACACAATTTTAGAGTGATTCCTACGTAAATCAACCCCATCACTGCGTGTCAAACTCATCATACTCAATAAATGTGGTCAATCCCAACACAAGAAAATTATTCAATACATTGAAGCAATGTTCTCTCCTTCTCACCACTCATATCAATAATAAGTCTCATAATAAATTTAAGGCAAAAATTCAAATTAAACCCTCTTATTAGTGAAACTCGTGATTATGAGGGAGACATAAGCATTTGCTCTCAAAATACTAAATAATTACTTCAGGACAAAACCTTGTTTCACATTGGACTCATAGAGATTAGATTCGAATTTGTTCAGGCGTCAGATTAGATCCCAAAATGGATCTTGATAATTCAATGACTGCTACTCTCTCATGCCAAAAATCAAAATGACCAAACAACACTTTAACATACATTTTTTAGGGTATGACTTCTTATCATATACTTTATTATACATAAAACAACGGTACATGTATCATAATTCTCCTGAAAAGTAGCTGCAGGATTAACTTCCATAGTCTCCCAAGTCGTAGGAATAGTCACAATTATACATCAGATAGTACTGGCAAAGTTTAAACGTACAAGGAAGGAACCGATAGTGAAGAGAGTCATTTTTACATCCTAGCACTTTAACTATCAGCCACAGATGATGCAAAGCCAATGTCAAAATCGAAACCAATGCATGTCAACTCATTTTTGTCTGTATCATACATCTTCATTGTGAGAGAGTATGAGCCCTGCATATGTCAAACATTGTCAGAGACATGAAGCATCACAAATGATTTAAGATTGAACATCACACAAAGATAGCATCACAACCAAATCTACTACATCCCAACTTCACATTCGATTGCCAGAAAGTGAAATAAGGTTGCAACTAAGTAATTGCATTGTGAATGAAGTACTGGCACAAAGGCATATGGAGAAAAAGGCAAATTTAAATCATTGAGGATCAGGAATTTCTGTATTGGTTTTGAAAAATTATGTCTATCTTAGCGAACTAAAAAATTCATTAAAAGGATTTCATCTCTATCATTTAAGGGAAGTTGTTTTACAGATAGAATGGGACAGTTGGAGATAATAGATTATCAATTACCACTAGCATTAGGTGTGTTTTATTAGATTAATTCACAAGGGTGAATCCCTCCTGAGGTAATAAACCACGCAACTATTAGAATAGGACATAATAGAATACACCAAAATACCAAATGACGCTGAGACCTAAATCTTCCAAATTGATCCAGATGGAAACCAAAAAATAAAATTTAAAGGTTAAATAACTGACTAGAATATACTTACTGGTGGGGTGAATCCAGGTAAGTCTTGTGAGTGAGCAACAACGAAATCACCAGTAGAAACAGGGCAAGATGTCTCCCCACAAAGGTCATGGGTCTCACTGTGAATGTGCCATCCAAAGTATGAAACTTCAATCACCATTTTTCCTCCAGAGATTTCTTTCCCTGTATTACATATAAGAGTTTGCATGTCAAAAGTATAACCCCAATAGCTAATCAAAGGACACGGGTTTGTACAAGTTGTGTTTTTTTGTGATACTATCATCAGCCATGTGGATTAAGTTTTTTCAAATAAGAAAAATGAATGAAATGGGTGGATGACAAGGAAAAGTGTTACTAGCTCTCTAATAAACAGAAATTTAAAACACAAACACATGCAAGCACATCAGACAATGATGAACAGGGGTGGTGGTGGGGAGTCACCCAAGAAGCCCAGGGGATTTCCATCAAAGGATAATTGATGTTAAAACATCAAGTAATGAAACAAATGTTGAGCTATTATTTATAACTTCTCTCCCTTATTTTCTTTTGTCACATAGCTGTCCATTTCCCTATTAGTAATTTAGAAAATAGAAAGATGTTAGTCATCATGCTATAATTGTACCTACCACACAGCCATATCAATCCGGACATAGTTTGTTTGTAGCCATCTTACTACAACCCACTATGTGACAACTTATAAGATCATTCACATGTACTTTTAGTCACATGACCTATTTAATGAATCATGTGACTTGTTTAAATAATACATGTAGATTGTCTTATGAGTTACTACATAGTGGGTTGTATTATTTAAATAATACATGTAGATTGTCTTATGAGTTGTCACATAGTGGGTTGTAGCAAGATGGCTAAAATCCAGTTTCTAGCAAAACTCTATTGTATGAGTAATCTTATATATACTATATTCAGGCTCAAAACCCATATATAACATGATGCTAGGAGTATTATAAATTTTACTACATAAATTTTACAAATTGATAAATTGATGTGCTATAAAAACAAAACAAAAGTAATAATTATGAAATTTATTTATTATCCTATTGATGTGGCATCAATCAAATTCATTATCATATCAATTTGTAATAAAATTAGTAGGTTTAGCATTTTCCATATAATTTGCAGTCCCAAATGAATAAAGATGTTGATATAGTACCTGTAGTGGCAGAGATGCTAAAGGTTGCTGGCTTGCCTCTGGCTATGGGATTCGGGTTTATCTCAATCCCGTTGACCTTAACATCATAGTCAGCTTTCCTATCTACAACATCAAATCAAATTCAATTTAAACACATATTTGGGTAATCGATCACAATTTACAGAAGCTACAGGAAATATAATCGAAACCCTAATCCAGAACCAAAGCACCGATTTTCTGACAATAAAGTCGTCAAAATTTAAAAAAAGAAAAGATTTCCCAAAGATGAAGAAAAGCATCTCAAAATTAAAAAATAATGGAAGGAAGAGAGCGTAGAGAGAGAGAGAGAGCGAGAGAGAGAGAAACTGACCGCAGTACTTGACTTCGGTTGCTAGGGTGAAAGGTACGACCAGGCAAAGCGAAAGAAGGAGGACAGCGAGGAGGTTGAACTGAACGGCCTCCATAGATTCTGCAATTTATATTAAATTTGAGGGATTCTGAGTCGTGAGGATTTGTTTGGGGGATATGAGAGAGAGAGAGAGAGAGAGATTGGTGGAAGATTATTATGGGAGGTTGGAGGAGATGGATAGATAAAGAAGAAGAAGAAGAAGAAGACTTGGTAGTTGGGTTTTGGGAACGTTAGGTGGTTTTGGAGCGACTTTCGACTCTTTTATTTTAAAAATTTTGTCTTCTATGCTGTCGTCATGTCATTTTCATTAACCTCACCAAAATCTAGACAAATCTAGGAATCTGAAGGATCAAAATGATATAACATGAGCTAAAATTCGACCATTGATTCAAATCTTATATAGCCAATCCAACTGGTATATGACAATAATTTGGTTACGAATTATGAATTTATGATTATTTAATTATGATTGGTCTAATTATTGGATTAATTTTAATTAATGGTATTCTAGTTTCACATTGGCTCATACCATAAACTTCAATGCATTTTAGCATACTTAATAATTTTATGAATCATATGAGATTAATCATATAATTAAATACTTAATCTGATAATTAAGTATTTAGATGAAATAAATAGACTACTAATTATCCATTTAATATTCAAAATCAAATTAGTTGAAAACTAGAACAAAAATATCAGATTTATCTTTAGAAAATCATCAAAATTGCAAAACAATTTTTGGCCTTGTATTGCAAGGCAATGTTGGCACAGATAAAGTACGAGATAGGAAAATCATATTTCTACAAATTTTGTTCCACTTGAATTATCTTTTTACTGCACCAGTTTCATCTCAATTTGTGAGACACAATGGAGGCTCTAGGAACATAAACATTAGATAATTGTTGATCCATTCTGTCAGTCATAGTCTCTCCTTTCTAGATCCACGTAATTTAGGGTGCTTAGAACCTCAAGAACACCTAGAAATAATGTTCAACTAGCTCCACAGATCCTAAACACAAACCTTAGTTGTTAGGATCATCGAGACTAACCTTACCCTTCAACTGTCAATTGATCAAGAACAAGTTGTTGCTTTGCCCAAATTGTCGGAAATTAATAAGGAGATTTGGAGATGGATTCAAAAGGAGGAGGTGTTGACCAAGGAGCAAGGAACCCAAATCTTGAAGAACATTCAAACCCGTTTCAAAAGAAACCAAAGATGCAAGCATGTATAAACCTTGTACATGCCCATTTTTTAACTAATAATTTAAATGGGCTCCCAAATAAAATGCTTGGGCTTAATTAGCCCTTTAATAAGCCCGGCCCGATAAAAATACCTTGAACAACCCCTAATAAGATACTTGGGCTTAAGTGACCATCTAAATAAAATAACCCAATTAGCCCAACCTATTTAAATATGCCCAATAATACCCATGGAATCCTTGGAGCTCAATTAATTAACCCAATGAGCCCAGCCCAATAAAGCATCCTAAACAACTTTTAAATAAATCATTTGGGCTCATCATTAAGGTGCCTTAATACCATTCTAAAAGCCCACAACCCGAAAACACATGGCCCAGCCTTAGACAGTGCCTAAAAAGCCATGTAGACCTATTTTAAGTGCCCCTGGACACTATTCACAAGCCCAAAAGAAATCTACCAAAAGCCTATGGTCCAAAATTTACTTACAATACAAATATGGAGTCCAAACACCATTGAATTAGTAGAGGAAAGCAGCTGGAACCCAAACACTGGTCAGCCCAGCACCCAAAACAGCTGAAGACAGCCAATCCGTGGGCCCCATGAGGTCTGAGTTCAAGCTGACAGAAGAAGGGTTGCATGTCTGCTGCTGGCAGAACCTGCATTATGTCCTATTATTACCAAAAGAAGGAAGGCAGCAGCAAGGCAATCCTCTCCAACGTGACAAGAGCTGCCAACCCACCATTTTCAAATTAACACAAGCTTCCTACAGCCTATCCCAGCTATCCACTCCACCGGAAACTATAATTTCCAGCACTGTTCACGCAGCAGATTTCTGCATAACATCTCCAAGATCACTGACAGCAACCAAAATGCATGGGAAGTGAAGAAATACTATAGAGAATCCACAACCATGTCCATCTCGGTCCCAAAAGGACTCAGGGAGTAGCTCCCACGGCCCAGACCCGTGAGGAAGCTACTCTCCTTATGTTGACCCGACTTGAGGAGTGTGGTTTGGTGGAGGGGAGTCAGTTCCGAGACTTAGGTGGCCATGGATTACTGTCATTAAGTCTGCTGGGAGACTCAACGATGGATTCATGGGTGCCAAGACACGTGAGACATGCATGGACAAAACCATACACAAAAACCCACCAACAAGAGGCAATGAGTGCCTCTGACAAGCCATTTCGGGGAAGGAGAAAACCTTACCCTGACACCAGAAAAAGGCTCTAATCATTTCACTTATACCATACTCTTCTTGACAAAACAAGTCATAGAAGACTAACACAAAAAGTTAATAGGCTTAAGGGAATGATAACCTCGGTTTTCCCAAGAGATTAAGCCACACTAATCATTCTATATATGGAGAATTGACTGCATTCTCAGGGCATCAGATTCACCAGACCCATTAGCCTCAGAAAAACCAAGAACAAGCCCTTCCAATAACTCAAGAAATTACCACAATTAAAACCCAAGAGAAAGGATTTTCTCTGGGATTTTCTCCAAGAAAGAGCCTCTGAGAATAGGATGTTCTAAGGCCTCCTTACCATTTAGAAACACCCATCTAAACCAAGAAAAGGCAATCCTGTTCGAAAGATTAGGATTTATAACTTAAAATCCATTTTTTCTCAGGAAAAGCTCTCCTGGCAGATGTCTGGGCAGAATTTTCCTAAAATGCCTTATAAGGACCACAATGGTTCTCTACCCTTAGTCTTAGCTCCACAAAAGGCCTAAACACATTCTCCCCTGACCCTCATGCATGTCTCATCGGAAGTGACTCTCTCCCAACAAGTCAACCTTCTTTTGGTTTTCAACAGAATTTGTTACTGTTAAAAGCTCTTCTGGCAGATGTCATCAGCAGCACAGAAAATCCGTGTTTAAAGTTGAGGTGATCAAAGCTACGTCGTTTTAAGTCCGATTCAACTGAGAAACAGCGAGAGGCTCGGCCCAAGACTGTTCTTTGGATTTCTTATCGGTAATGACGTTTTGATTGAACTTCCCTTGATCTTTGTTCATGTTATTTTTGGGCTTTAGTGATTTTAGCTTTTAAATATTCTTGAGAAGTGTCCCACTAGCCCTTGGGCCAAACCTTAGGCCCTCGGTTGAGTTTTGGGTTCGGCTACCCCTTTCTCTATATCAAAGTCCATGTCGTGATCGCCCTCGGCACGCCACGTGGCATTGTTACAAAAACACCCCTCACATTTCTGGCGACTCCACTGGGGAGTCGAGATTAACACTTCCAAGAAGGAAAAAATAGAGCTCAAGAGCCATGCCTCCTAAACCTCGTCAGAGAAGAAAGCAAAGGGAAGTTTCAGCCCACATGGAACACTCCCAAGCCGAATCTGCAGTCAATGTGCAAGGGCAAGATCAACCGCAACCACCCCCAAGCAATCACAACCAGGAGGTACCACCAACAAACCTGCTGCTGGAACTGATACAGAGCTTGCAGCAGAACCAGAGTGAGCTGGCAGAAGCCATCAAACAGCTCAAAGGAAAGGATGCTGGCACAAAGACTCCTCCTCAAAACGAAGATGGAGACCAGGAAAAGCCTCATGAAGACTCAGGATCACACCAAAAGGAGGCTACCTTTGTTACAATGTCTGATGTAGCAGACCTCCTCAAGCAAGAAAGGGAAAAGAACCCAAAGGAGCCTCGGCTCTTTGTAAGAAAGCCTCCCTATCCTGCTGAGTTGTTAAAACAGCCTTACCCCGAGAAGTATGTAGCCCCAACCTTCTCGCGTTTTGATGGCCGAAAGGGGAGTGCACTTGTCCACATCAGTAAGTTTGTAGACTCAATGGGGGCTTATGCCGGAAATGGTGATCTATGCCTTCGAGAATTTTCAAAGTCTCTTGATGATAGAGCCTACACATGGTACACCACTTTGCCCCCCGGATCTGTGAAAGTTTGGGAAGATATGGTTGAGCTGTTCTGCGGAAAATATTTTCAGGCGGAAGAGAAAATTACGCTTGTCAACCTCCACACTACCAAGCAAGCAAACGGGGAAGACTTGCTCCGCTACATACATCGTTTTCGCGACATATCTCTGGATTGCTATGCCAACTATGAAGAAGGTGAACTAGTGGGGGTCTGCATAGATAACATGCTGCCAGAATTTCGAGCTCACCTTGAAAACCTTGACATCTCAAGATTTGGACAGCTGCTCCAAAAGGCTCGAAAAACAGCGTTATCAGTCAAACCTCATGCTGAAAAGCCTAGAGAAAAGAAGAACCCACCACAAGTTCTCACGGTGTCAACTGTGAACAGCAAGCGGAGGAAGTCGAATGAGAGGTCTTTTGACGAAGCGCCACCCCCGGTTCCTTGTACCCTAGAAGAAATGAAAGCCATTCTTGACAAATGGGTGGCAGATGGCATTATTAAGCTTCCAGAAGCTCAGAAGAAAGCAACTGAAGAAGATAAAAAGAATCCAAAATTCTGTTATTTCCATCGATATGTCCACCACTCTACAGCAGATTGTTGGACCCTTAGGAGAAAATTCCATGAGAAAATTCAAGATGGGACCTTGGAATTACCTCAAATACAGCAGAAGGTGCATACTGATCCCTTCCCTAAGCATAAAAGTGGGGCTGTTGTTTCAGTCGTTATTCATGGGAGTACTAGCGACGTGAATGCTGATGAGTCTGCCACGGCAAGCACTGCCATGACACCTACAGCCATCAAGACTCTGCAGAGGAATCCCAGGTTTCGGTCTCTCTTCAATCAGTTAGGATTGAATCCAGAAGCTCGCACGGCAGCTACTGAGGCCATCATGGCCATAGCAGCAGACTCTGGAGCTCACTGCTTTACGGCAGAAACTCATGCCAGTCGAGCTTTTCTGGAAACAACCAATGCAGTCACATTTACAGATGAAGATATGGAAGTTCAGTATCCAGATCACCGGCGTCCTCTTTACCTTTCAGCCACAATCAATGAGGTGCAAGTGAGACGTGCCTTAGTAGATAATGGCTCTTGCATCAACCTAATTCCTTTAAGTACAATCCAAGCAGCAGAAATCCCTCAAAAGAAGATTCAAGGAGCACCTATGGAGATAAAAGGCTTTGGTGGTGTAGGTGAATATACTAAGGGGCACATCCAACTTGTTCTAAAGGTTGGTCCCATTGTGGCTTTCACACGGTTCCATGTTGTGGACTCCGTGGTCCCCTACCATATCTTATTGGGAAGACCTTGGTTGCATAAACACCAGCTCATCCCTTCCACCTACCACCAATGTGTTAAAGGAAGGCTCAATGGGAAGCCCATCCGCATAGCCGCCAATTCCGCACCCTTTGATCAATCCGAGTCCCATTTCGTTGAGGCAGCCTTGTATGATGAAATCACTCCAGCAGGAGAAGCGTCGCTTGCCAAACCTATTGGAATTCCACTGCCCAAATGGGAAGAAATAAAGGACGCCCCTGGGGCAGATTTGAGAGATCTGCTGGAACAGAAAAAGAAGCGTAAAACAGAAGCTAGCACAAGCGAGAGCCAGCCACAATGTGTACGTGTCCGCTTACCCGATGGACGCACTGTTTACCGCTTGTGAAGGTGCGCGGGGGCCAATTGTCCCCAACAAGAGGCCCCCGAACCAGAGGAGGGAATTCTGCAGCCCTCCTGCCTCGCAGTAAATGAAGCAAGTGCACCAGAACCTACAGATGCGGCAGAACCGGTTGCAGCAGACTCCAAAATTTCTGCAGAAGAAGAACTTGAGGTAATCAATCTAAGTTCTGATCCCAATGTAAATAGGCCTGTTTCTATTAGTGCATCATTATCAGTTGGAGAAAGAATGCATTTAGTGGAACTATTAAAGGAATATCAAGATGTTTTTGCTTGGCAATACGATGAAATGCCCGGGATAGATCCGAAACTGGTTGCACATTCTTTGAATGTTGAACCGGGCACTAAGCCAGTGGTACAGCCTATGAGGACCTTCCATCCAGAAGTTGAGGCCCAAATTACCCAAGAGGTCAAGAAGTTGCTTTCGACTGGTTTCATTAAGCCAATACAGCACCCACGGTGGCTGTCTAACATAGTTCTTGTGAAGAAAAAGAATGGTCAGATTCGGTGTTGCGTAGATTTCCGTAATCTCAACAAAGCATGTCCTAAGGATGAATTTCCGCTGCCTAACATGGACCTCCTGATTGACTCAGCTGCTGGTCATGCAATGTTTTCCTTTATGGATGGTTTTAGCGGTTATAATCAAATCTGTACGTCTCCAAAGGACGCTGAGAAGACTGCATTTCGCACGCCTATTGGGAATTTCTACTACACCGTCATGCCATTTGGGCTCAAGAATGCCGGAGCCACATATCAAAGAACCATGACAGCAATGTTTCATGACATGATGCACCGTGAAATTGAAGATTATGTCGATGACATTGTGGTGAAGTCCAAGACACGGAGAGATCATTTTGGTGTCTTGAAGAAGGTGTTCGAAAGGTGCCGCTTGTACAAACTTAAGATGAATCCTCTCAAATGCGCGTTCGGAGTTTCAGCTGGCAAATTTCTGGGTTTCTTAGTACATCAGCGTGGTATCGATGTTGATCCAACAAGAGCATCTGCTATAGCCACCATGAAGCCACCGACCACACATAAGGAGCTGAAGAGTTTCTTAGGCAAGCTGTCATACATAAGAAGGTTTATTCCTGGACTTGCTGCAGTAACTTCTGCTTTCTCACCACTCTTGAAGAAGGGAGCATCATTCCGTTGGTCTACCGAATGCCAAGAAGCCTTCGAAAAGGTACAAAACATCATGACCAAACTCCCTACTGTTTGTGCACCTATTTCTGGAAAATCTCTTCGACTCTACTTGGCCTCGAATAGTCAAGCGATTGGGGCTTTGATAGCTCAAGAAGACGGTAATGGGGTTGAACAACCTATCTACTACGTGAGCCGCACTCTTAAAGATGCGGAGAGCCGGTACTCGGGGGCTGAGCGATCTTGCTTAGCTCTGATTTATGCTTCCCAAAGACTCCGACACTACTTCCTAGCTCACAAGGTCCAGCTAATGACAAAGTCTCATCCTATCAGAAGTCTGCTGCATCGGTCAGTATTATCTGGCAGATTAGCACAATGGCTTCTGCAGCTGTCACAGTATGAGATCATTGCTGAAACACCAACTGCTGTTAAGAGCCAAGCCATTGCTGATCTATTAGCTCAATTTCCTGGAGAAGATAACTCACTCATTACAGATGAAGTACCCGGGGAGATCAATGAAGTATTCCTGGCAGGCTTGGCAGATTCTGTTTGGACCTTGAGATTTGATGGCTCCTCAACTGCTACGTCAGCAGGGGCCGGCATTGTTCTTTACAAGGATGATGGGGAAGCTGTAACAAAATCTTTCAAGTTTGATTTCCCTTGTTCCAATAATGCAGCTGAGTATGAGGCTTACCTGGCCGGATTAGCAATAGCATATGAAATGGGAATCAAGCATTTACGGGTTATAGGCGATTCTAACCTGGTGGTATGTCAAGCCCGAGGAGAATTCTCACTCAAGGAACCATCATTGGCACCTTATAGAGCTCTGGCACAGAAATTCGAAGCAAGGTTTAGCACCTTCGAGATAGAACATGCCCAAAGGAATGAGAACCGATATGCGGATGCCTTAGCTACTTTGGGATCTCAAATGGCCTTCGAGGGTGAAGAAATGGATGTTACCATCAGCAAGAAAGCGAAGCCTATCACTGAATCATTGAGAAAGGAGTTTGAAGAGCTGTCTCAAGACCAAGAAGACTGGCGAGCACCAATCAAAGCCAAGCTTGTATCTCCTGCTGATACGGCAGATTTAAGAGAAATCAAGGATTACACCTTGATATCTGGGGATCTCTATAGAAGACTGCCTGGAGGAGTTTTGGCACGCTGCATCAGCCTTGAAGAAGCAAAAGAAAGGTTGCCTAAAATTCATGAGACAACTTGTGGAGATGGAGGAGCTGTCAGCCTTTACCGCAGACTTCAACGGCTGGGATATTTCTGGCCAGGCATGAGCGCAGAAGCAGCAGAAATACAAAACCAATGCCCAACTTGCCAGTTCCATTACAGCAACGAAGAGGTATGTGCCACTTTTGTCTCAGCTGATTGGCGCACACCGTTCTTAGAATACTTGCTTGAAAGGATCTTGCCATCAAACCCCAAGGATGTCTATCGGCTTAAAAGACTAGCCTTGAGGTATTTTGTGGAAGGAGGAAGTCTTTTTCGAAGAGGCTTTCATGGAGAGCCACTTAGATGCCTTAGCCTCTCGGAATCCCAAATGGTCATGAAAGAAACTCATGCGGGAGAATGTGGGGAACACCAAGGGAAAAAGAGGCTCTACCAATGCTTGCTTACACTCGGATACTACTGGCCTACAATGAAAAAAGACGCGGCTGATTTTGTGAAGACATGCCATACTTGCCAAGTCCAAGCCAATCTGATCCATACTCACCCAACTAGCCTCCAAAACATGGCTACCCCTTGGCCATTTCATACTTGGGGGCTAGATCTCATAGGCCCCATCAATCCGGCTTCCGGTGGTTGCATTTGGATTCTCGTAGCTACCGAGTACTTTACAAAGTGGGTGGAAGCTATCCCTCTCCGAAAGGCGACGGGTGCTGCAGTTGCGAACTTCATCCGAGAGCATATAATCACTCGTTTTGGCATACCATACAAGCTCATCACCGATAATGGTACTCCGTTTGTGAACAAAGATGTACGGGAAGTGCTAGAGCATTACCGAGTCAAGCATCGACGTTCTACACCTTATTACCCTCAAGGTAATGGGCAAGCTGAGGCCACGAACAGAATGTTGCTGCGAATTTTGAGCAAAATGGTGTTCGATTATGGGAACGACTGGAAAGCCCATCTGGCAGATGTCCTCTGGGCATACCGAAGTTCACCTAAGACAGCAACAGGCTTTACACCCTTCTCACTTGTTTATGGTACTGATACCATTTCCCCAACTGAATTGGTTGTGCCTAGCCCACGAATAATGCAAGGGAGTGAGTTGGAAACGGATGCTAATATGTGTGCTGAAGCACGTATGGCAGATCTGGAAGGACTCGATGAGGCAAGGGATTTGGCTAAGGCAAAAGCTCAAAGAAATTATCAAAAGATGGCCAGTGTATACAGCAAAGCCCTTCGAGTTCGAATTTTTGCGGAGGGTCAAATGGTCTTAAAAGCCGCGGAATTCGTGAGGAGAAACCTACCATCTCCATCCAAGTTTTCTCCTAATTGGGATGGGCCATACATTATCCGAGAAGCGCATGGAAGTGGCTACTACAGGCTGTCTAAGCCTGATGGGACTACTTTGGCAGATCCTATCAATGGAAAATGGCTGAAACACTATTACTCGTAAGATGCATTACAGCAGATTTTGCATTATGTATTTTTCTTCTTTTGAAATGGCTTTTGGAGCACTTTGTGCTAGGCTAAGAGTAATAGAAGTTAAAATGCCCTTCTTTTGTACTACAAAATATGTTAACTTTCTTTTGTACAATGTAATCCAAGCAAGTAAAGTTGACACAATTCCAAATTTCATTGTCCATAAGCAAATGTACTTAACAAATAAGTGCTGAAAAGCCAAAGTAACATCAAGTTTCACTGTCAAAGCCTATACACGGCTAACATATGACAAAAGAACAACAAAACAGAAAAGAAAGAAAAGTGCAGAAGGTGATGTGCTCAAGACAGCAAGCCTTGGAGGGCTGACTCAGTACGAGCTTCTGCAGAAGCCCTTCTGGCAGAAGCCAAGTCCCATGGGCTCGGTGCAACAGCATTCAAAGCATCCCTCAAAGCAGCAACACGAGCCTCTGCCTCTCTCAACTCACCCAAGACCCTCCTGCTAAATATGTCACGAGCCAACCTCCTTAGATAGTCAAGAATAAAGCCGAATTTGAAACCTCCTTCGATTGCCTCTTGGACTACGGCTTTCCATTCAAGGATATGCACCTCAGTGATATCTCCAAGCCTGGTATGCTCCATATGAGCGAGTACACAACATAGGAGAGTCAGTAAAGAACTTCCTACATGCACACCACGGCTGAAATACGATGAGCAGCTGCCGTACTTTTCCCACAGGGCCTGCAAAAACCGGATTCCTCCTTGAGGTACTCGAAAGATTTCAAAGTCAGCCTTTGCATCATCAAAGGTCCAGAAATGCTCAGCATGGCGGGAACTGAATGACGTACGCTCAAATTCTCGGAAGAAGGCATCCATATCAGCAAGAACAGAAGTTCTTGAAGTTACAGGTCTCGCAGCAGACATCAGCCCTGGCTGACCCCCAACGGCAAACTCCACTGCTGCAGCCTGCAGTCTTCCTCCTTCCTCTATAACAACTCCATGACTGTTCCTAGCTGCAAAAAAATGAGGAAAAGAGGAAGGATTCAGTTAAGCAAGCATAACTGTGCGAAAGCCAAAGTGAAGAAAATAAACAAGTAAGTAGAACGTTTATTAGTACTCCTTTACTAAAAAGCTATACTAACCGCAGCTTGCTCTCAAGACGGCTTGGCTACGTCATTCGGGGGAACGACAACTGAGCATTAACTCAGGTTCACCCAACGGGGAACAACAACTGGGCATTAACCCAGGTTCACCCAACGGAGGACGACAAATGGGCATTAACCCATGTCCACCGGTTTACCTAATGGACCTAATGGTGAACAACAACTGGGCATTAACCCAGGTTCACCAAAGGGAGGACAACAAACGGGCATTAACCCGTGTCCATCGAGCTCAGCCAATTAGGCCCGGATGGTGAACAACAACTGGGCATTAACCCAGGTTCATCGGAAGGGGGACGACAAATGGGAATCAACCCATGTCCATTGAGCTCACATATTGTACCAAATGGAGAACAACAACCGGGCATTAACCCGGGTTCACCGGATGGAGGACAACAAATGGGAATCAACCCATGTCCATACACAATGGGGAGACAACAAATGGGAATCAACCCATGTCCACCAAACTCATTTTACCGGGAGTATGCAGCCACTAAACAGTGGGCAAAAGATGGGACAAGACTTACAAAACCCGTTGGTGCTGGATTCGCAAAATCATAAAGGGGTGTAGCCACAATGTGGTGGACAACAAATGGGCATCAACCCATGTCTACTAGGCTCCCCTAATTAAAAGAGGTTGTGAAAACAGCAAACGACGGGTGGTAAGTCATTCTATCTCTACTGGGCTCATGCTTCCACAACAACAAATGTGAAACTACCAAATGGCAAACAACAAATGGGCATCAACCCATGTCTGCCAGACTCACACAGCAAGCAACAACAACAAAAGACAGCAAACGGGAATCAACCCATGTCTATTACATCTATCAAGATTCGGTTTATGGTCATAGGCAATAAACGAGCATCAACTCATATCTAAACAATCCATGATCAACAGACAAGAGAACGTACATTCATGGATCCTATGTATGACAAGCAAATAATCAATTTCTGCCTATATGTTTCAAGAAATCTCTGCCATCAAGCAATGACAATGGCAAGATATTATTTAGAAGCCAATACCTGCTCTGGTTGAGCTTATCTGAACTGCTACAGGGGCAGTGACCTCCATATCTGCTGCCTGATCACCAGCCATATTATCCTCTGCATCAGCCCAGGCCTCATCATAGCTATCATGAGTATCTGCCATGTCCACATCATCCACGGGGTCTTGAGCCAACTCCTCTTCTATAACTGGAACACCACTGCCAGGAGTGACATCTGCCTGAACTGGTTCTTCACTGGCAGCAACTTCAGCTGGTTCAACACGAGCCATATCTGTATTAAAATCATTATTAGTCACAAGACTTTTATCAATTGATATGCTTTCAGTAGGAATATTACCTCTTGGGACTTCAGGAGTGTGTGCAAGAACTTCTGCATGACTAGGAACCTCTTCAGTGATCACTGGCGCGGTCTCGTCTCCCTGGGCAGTGGCTGTAGCAGGCATAACAGCAGCCGTAATTGTAGGTGTAGGAGCTGTGCCACCAGACTCACCAAGGGGACTTGGGGGTGTTGATACCCTTGCTATAACTGATGCAGTTCTCTCAGAATCCGTAGACACCAAGCTCCCCCTCCGAGCCCTCCGAACGTATTGACGAGTAGAAGGGCTTGAGTCAAGCAAAGAAGGGTCCATCTGGCTGCCACTCTCAGAAGCATCACCCTGAACGGTCCCACCACTGCTAGTCAGAGTTATTGGTGTAGGCTCTACAACTCTTTCAACACCTGTGACAACCCCAACAGTCACATGCTCTTCAACGACCTCTTCTGCAGACATGGTCTTGCTGGCAGGTGCAGTGGAACCACTATCAGAAGCAGCTTCTGCCTCTCCCAACTCACCCATGGATACTTCATCATCTTCAATATTGGCCCCTGCCTCCATATCCTTCTCCTCAGAAGAAGCATTTATGATAGCATCTGTATCCAGGGAGCCAATATCTGGTGAGCTAATATCCGCTGTGAAATCACCTGCACCAGAGACTGCTTCTGCAGCAGCAGCTTCAGTACTCAGTCTCTGCTGCAGTGGCAGTTTCAACATCTTCACTTTCAGCCCCTTCTGCAGTAGCAGTTTCAACATCCTCACTCTCAGCCTCTTCTGCAGCAGTGACTTCAACACTCTCACTCTCAGTTTCTTCTGCAATGGCAGCTTCAACGTCTTCATCCTCAGCTCCCTTGGCAGCAGCTCCAGACACATCACCTTCACCACTTGAAGATGATGTGCTGCTCAAATCATCCTACAAAAGGGAAGGAGTATAAGAACGTTATGTTTTATTAGAAGCAAGGTGTTGTGACCAGATACGTACCGATATTTCGACCGGGACACGAGCAGCCGTGTCAGCTCTTTGCTTAGACTGCCACAAAACAAGAGCAATATCAACATCATAACATATGCATATATATATATATGTGTGTATGACAAAGCAAAGAGGCTAGAGATCAAAATACTTACCCTCTTCTCAGAATAAACGATGCCACGACCCGACTTGCGCGCGGCAACGCGTGCGGCAATGGAAGCTGGTGTACTTGGAAAGGCTGGAGGAACGAAAGTCTTCTTCCCAGCTCTAGTTTTTCTGACTGGTTTCTTGCTCACTGGAGGCAGAAACCCCTTCAGCAGCAGTCTCATCAGCCGGTACTGGACCCTGGACAGCAGTCTTCAAAACCAATGCTTCCTTGCTAACTCTGCCAGCCGTCGTTTTAACCCTCTTCGAGGCTTGAGCAGGAGAATCCTTGCTCACGGCCTCTCCCTTTTTGGATCTGTCAGGTTGCTTCCTCTTCACAGCAGTGGGAGTGCCAGCAGAAGTGTTCCTCTTGCCCCTACTAGAGGGCACTTTCCCAGGAGCAGCAATGTGAGGGTGATCCCTCAGCCACAACGGGGGGTGGTGATTGCCGTATATCACCCACCGTGAGTCCTCATGGTGCCACACAGCATAACCCAAGCGTTGACGATTCGCATAAGTGGTCATAGTGTTGGTGGCCCCAAACAAGCGAGGATGAGGCAATGGGGAGGTGTATGACTCAAGCAAATGGGAGATGTCTTCCCTCCCACTATCTTTAAACTCTACCATGGCAGCCATCAACTCCCTCCAATAGTTGGCCATACCCGCGGTGAAATACCCCAATCCTATTGCCATTCGGGACTATGACTCGAGGGGCAAGCGCTGCTCCAATAAGCGAAGGCCCTAGCTCTCAAAAATGGGTTAATAGTGGGAATTTCACCCGCTGCAACTCCCATAACGGCTGGCACCTCTTGGTCAAACCCGAATTGTCTCCTCACTCTATGGGCGCTATAAATCGTGAACTGAGGGACCGTCAACCGACAATACTGGTAACCAGCCAGCATTAGTGGCAGAAAGGTAAGTCAAAGACGCCACATCCCCAGCAATAAGGGTATAGTCTTGTGCTTCCACGTCACGAAACCCCGACATCACTGATTCGTACACAAAACTCCGATGGGTTATCCCATAAGGCCTCCAGCAGACTTTACCCTCGCTGTCCAAGGAGGGAATCAGACCATGGTCGTAAAATTTGTTGCCCACCCAACGAAACACAGCAGGGAACATCTCCCTGAAAGTCGCCAACATTGGTAACAACCCCTTCCGGCATCGACGCAAACTTCTTCCGGATCTCATAAGGCTTCTTGCCCTTTCGTATGTACTCCAACGTGTGCTCCCAAACAAATGTATGCACAACGGACGAATTAAAGGCCGTGGAGACAATGTGGCAGGATGCCCCAACCAACTCCTCAGCATGTAGCAGATCTAGCTGAGTGTAAAGCTGCCCCAACAGCAAAGGAGCAAGAGGAAAACGAACCCCTGCAGCAATTTTCACAGCAAGACAGAAATACAAGGGTTTAATTGAATATGCGGGGTGCTCACCGAAGACGCATTTGCTGAGCCAGTACGATATGAAAGCCGCTCTCCGGATCGAAGGGTCCTCTATTCTGAGGAAGTGCTCCATCCAAGAATTAAATCTTGCTGCCTGAGTCCCTAAGGCAACGTTCTTTCGTCCTATGTAATCTGCCAGGACAGCTTCAATTTCTTGACTCCTCAGGGGACAGTGCAATTTCTGCTGGGTCTTGGTCACCCAAAATTGGCAACAGCCAATGATTCTCCACGTCCTCTAATGTAACAGTCAACTCCCCATGTGCAAAAAAGAACGTGTGCGTGGATGGACACCACCTCCGCACTAACTGCCGTAACGCTTCGGTATCGCGAAACATATTCGAACATCTTGAAATAAGAATGGATCGAAGAACACCGGCCTGCTCCAAACGGTCACAGAATCCTCTGTCAGCCAACTCAGAATCAATCCAATCCTGCCCACTCGATAGCTCTTGAACATTGGAAGTCGAAGACGAGAGGCACGGCAAGCATCTCGTTTCTTTGAATCTGGAGGTCCCGAATTTCTTGGAAGTCTGGGGTCCAAGTCGTATCTGCCGTAGCATCCTCTCTCAGAACCAGCCACTCCCAGTCTGCCGGTGGTGGCTGGAGGCTCGCCGGAACAGAGGGAAACCTCTCGCTGCTTCTATACCACGGGTCGACAGTGGGACGACCCAATACATCCCCGTGAGGCTCCGGTGACCCTAAGACGGAGTCAGAGCCGCTACTGCCGTCCTCTGAACCCCTCGGTACCCTCGCACTACCAGAGGTACCTCCTCTACTCGAAGAACTGCCACCGTGCCCCTTCATTTTCTTTTTTGAAGACGACGCCATTGACAACAAACAAGAAATCCGAGAGGAAGAAAGAGAAGAAGAAGAAAAGGAGAAGAAAGAGGAAGAGCTTCGAATGTGATTATGTGCAATAGACTTTCTGCCTCTCGGGAATAAGGGGAAAACGGCTGAGTAATGGAGGGAGTTGGCTGGGTGGTTGGGTCATTAAGGGAGGGAATGGCAGCCATTAATTCAGGCTGCCCCTTGAAAATAGGAGCCATAACCACCAGGTATGTCCTTCCCACTCCTCCACTATTTCCCCAGAAAAATGAGCCACCACCTTTCCTTTTTTGAAAAACACCCGCCAAAAAGAAAACTGAACAGTTATTCTTTTTGGCTCGCACGTGACTCACCTTGGGTAAGTCACGGGCTCGGGGGGCTAAATGTACATGCCCATTTTTTAACTAATAATTTAAATGGGCTCCCAAATAAAATGCTTGGGCTTAATTAGCCCTTTAATAAGCCCGGCCCGATAAAAATACCTTAAACAACCCCTAATAAGATACTTGGGCTTAAGTGACCATCTAAATAAAATAACCCAATTAGCCCAACCTATTTAAATATGCCCAATAATACCCATGGAATCCTTGGAGCTCAATTAATTAACCCAATGAGCCCAGCCCAATAAAGCATCCTAAACAACTTTTAAATAAATCATTTGGGCTCATCATTAAGGTGCCTTAATACCATTCTAAAAGCCCACAACCCGAAAACACATGGCCCAGCCTTAGACAGTGCCTAAAAAGCCATGTAGACCTATTTTAAGTGCCCTGGACACTATTCACAAGCCCAAAAGAAATCTACCAAAAGCCTATGGTCCAAAATTTACTTACAATACAAATATGGAGTCCAAACACCATTGAATTAGTAGAGGAAAGCAGCTGGAACCCAAACACTGGTCAGCCCAGCACCCAAAACAGCTGAAGACAGCCAATCCGTGGGCCCCATGAGGTCTGAGTTCAAGCTGACAGAAGAAAGGGTTGCATGTCTGCTGCTGGCAGGAACCTGCATTATGTCCTATTATTACCAAAAGAAGGAAGGCAGCAGCAAGGCAATCCTCTCCAACGTGACAAGAGCTGCCAACCCACCATTTTCAAATTAACACAAGCTTCCTACAGCCTATCCCAGCTATCCATTCCACCGGAAACTATAATTTCCAGCACTGTTCACGCAGCAGATTTCTGCATAACATCTCCAAGATCACTGACAGCAACCAAAATGCATGGGAAGTGAAGAAATACTATAGAGAATCCACAACCATGTCCATCTCGGTCCCAAAAGGACTCAGGGAGTAGCTCCCACGGCCCAGACCCGTGAGGAAGCTACTCTCCTTATGTTGACCCGACTTGAGGAGTGTGGTTTGGTGGAGGGGAGTCAGTTCCGAGACTTAGGTGGCCATGGATTACTGTCATTAAGTCTGCTGGGAGACTCAACGATGGATTCATGGGTGCCAAGACACGTGAGACATGCATGGACAAAACCATACACAAAAACCCACCAACAAGAGGCAATGAGTGCCTCTGACAAGCCATTTCGGGGAAGGAGAAAACCTTACCCTGACACCAGAAAAAGGCTCTAATCATTTCACTTATACCATACTCTTCTTGACAAAACAAGTCATAGAAGACTAACACAAAAAGTTAATAGGCTTAAGGGAATGATAACCTCGGTTTTCCCAAGAGATTAAGCCACACTAATCATTCTATATATGGAGAATTGACTGCATTCTCAAGGCATCAGATCCACCAGACCCATTAGCTTCAGCCAGACCAAGAACAAGCCCTTCCAATAACTCAAGAAATTACCACAATTAAAACCCAAGAGAAAGGATTTTCTCTTGGGATTTTCTCCAAGGAAAGAGCCTCTGAGAAGAGGATGTTTCTAAGGCCATTTTACAACTTAGAAATACCAATCTAAAACCCAAGAAATAGGCAATCCTGTCCGAAAGGATTAGGATTTATCACTTAAAATCCATTTATTCTCAGGAAAAGCTCTCCTGGCAGATGTCTGGGCAGAATTTCCTAAAATGCCTTATAAGGACCACATGGTTCTCTACCCTTAAGTCTTAGCTCCACAAAAGGCCTAAACACATTCTCCCCTGACCCTCATGCATGTCTCATCGGAGGTGACTCTCTCCCAACAAGTCAACCTTCTTTTGGTTTTCAACAGAATTTGTTACTGTTAAAAGCTCTTCTGGCAGATGTCATCAGCAGCACAGAAAATCCGTGTTTAAAGTTGAGGTGATCAAAGCTACGTCGTTTTAAGTCCGATTCAACTGAGAAACAGCGAGAGGCTCGGCCCAAGACTGTTCTTTGGATTTCCTATCGGTAATGACGTTTTGATTGAACTTCCCCTTGATCTTTGTTCATGTTATTTTTGGGTTTTAATGACTTTGGCTTTTGAATATTCTTGAGAAGTGTCCCACTAGCCCTTGGGCCGAACTTCGGGCCCTCGGTTGAGTTTTGGGTTCGGCTACCCCTTTCTCTATATCAAAGTCCATGTCGTGATCGCCCTTGGCACGCCACGTGGCATTGTTACAAAAACACCCCTCACAAACCTTAAACTGAAGTAGTTTAGATTTATATTTTTAATCTTGAATAATTGAAAACATGTTTTGTTTTTATGATATGGGATGAATGAGATCAAACATGCTAGCTCTTAGAATTAGGTTTCACATGCACACATGATTTTAACATGCAAATTGTTAGATATTTATTATCTAAGTAGGTTGTAATATATAAAGGAATTGCAAGAAACCAGTTGCCTGGAACAGCATCCAGTCGATTGGATTTGAAGGTCTGGAGTCTCTGCCTGATCCAGTCGCCTGGACCACCAATCCAGTAGACTGGATATCGTGCCTGGGAGTTTCTGTCTGATCCAGTCGCCTAGACCACCAATCTAGTAGACTAAATGTCATGCCTTTGGAGTTTCTGCCTGACCCAGTCGCCTGGATTGGTGATCCAGTCGACTGGATCTCGGTAGTTATAGGTAGTTAAAGGCAGTTTTAGGCAAATGTTGTGCCTTTTCATAGTGACTCCTGACTTGTTATTCACTTGCAATATAAAAGGATTTCTTGTTTAGTTATTAAGGCAGAGAGAAACTTATTGTTATAAGAAGTTCTTAAGAGTAAAATTGAATGGCTATCATTTACTCTTAGGCTTTGTTGTATCTTGGAAACTATTTGCTTGAACCCTTAGCAATCTATGGAGAGGGGGCAAATCTAGTCTTAAAGACAGCGATTTATCGTGCCTCAAAGCCTTGATTCTCCTTTGTATTCCCTAAATTTCCTAACAATTTTAAGACTAGATTTCTGCTATGGAAGGAGAAAAGATGGCATACAAGATGATGAATCAAGATTTTGTGAAGTTAGATAAGTTTGATGGGTCAAATTTCATCCGTTGGCAGGACAAGATGAAGTTTCTATTGACTGCTCTGAAGATCTTTTATGTCTTGGACCCCAATTTGCATTCAATACCGAATCCTACTCCTGAAGACACTGAACAATTGAAGGAACAAAGGATTAAGAGGGAGGAAGATGAACTGGTTTGCAGGGGTCATATTATGAATACATTGTCTGACTGGTTGTATGATCTATTCACAACCATGTCTTCTCCAAAGGAAATCTGGAAAGCACTAGATACTAAGTACAAAACGGAGAAGTAAGGTACGGACAAGTTTATAATTCAGAAATATTTTGATTTCAAAATGTTGGATAATGTTTCTGTGTTGGACCAAATGCATGAATTACAAATTCTGGTTCATAAGTTGAATGATCTTTCCATCAAGATTCCATAATTGTTCCAAGTGGGAGCAATCATTGCGAAACTCTCACCTTCATGGAACAACTATAGGAAGAAGTTTTTGGATATGGCAGAAGAACTTACCTTAGAACAGATTGGTACACACCTTCGAATCGAAGAAGAGAGTCGAATTCGTGAGGGTACTAATTCTGTGTCTAAAGTAAATGAAGGGAGTGTTAATTATGTCCAAAATGTTGGAATTAGAAGCAGTAAAACACATAAAAATTTTAGGCCAAACAAGAAAATTGTTAAGAAGAATAATTCCAACAAAAACAAAAAGAATAGGGCCTGTTTTCATTGTGGAAAGAAAGACCACTACATCCGAGAATGCAGATTTTTGAAGAACCAAATGAAAGATAAGGAACTGAACACAAGTGAGGCAAATGTTGTTGATGAAATTGTGGCCATGGTGAGTGAAATGCAAATCGGTATGATCACCGAAGTACACATGGCTAGTGCAGCAGAAAATTCATCCAAATGGTGGTATGATTCTGGTGCAACAATTCATGTTTGCAACAACAAGACACTGTTCAAAGAGTATGTGGAAGCGGGCAATGGATTAAAGGTCCTAATGGGCAATCATAACACCGCCAAAGTACTTGGAACAGGAACAGTGGAGTTGATATTGAGTAGTGGAAAGAAAGTACTTACAAATGTGTATCATGTTCCTGATATCAAGAAGAATTTGGTTTCTGCTAGTCTTTTGTCTAAGAATGGTGTAAAAGCTGTCCTTGAGTCAGACAAGCTTATTTTATCTAAGAATGGTGTATTTGTTAGAAAAGGTTATTTTTGTAATGGCATGTATAAACTCAGTATAATTATTAATAAGAGTGATGTTGGTTGTACTTATATTGTGGATTCTTCTCTTATGTGGCATGCTAGATTAGGACATTTGAATTTCAAGTACATGAAATATATGTCAAAACAGGTGCTTATATCTTATAAACAAGATATGCATGATAAGTGTGAAATCTGTATTGAATCTAAGATAAGAAAGAAACCCTTTCCCTCCACTAATAGAGATTCACAATTATTAGAGTTAGTTTATTCCGATGTTTGTGAATTGAATGGTATTTTGACAAGAGGTGGAAAACGTTACTTTATCACTTTCATAGATGATTTCTTTAGGTATACTTATGTCTATCTAATGAGAAATAAAGATGAATCCTTTGATATATTTAAGAAGTATAAAACTGAAGTGGAAAATCAAAAGGATAAAAGAATTAAAGTTCTTAGAAGTAATAGAGGTGGTGAATATTTTCCACAAGAATTTACCAATTATTGTGAGAAAAATGGACTAATTCATCAAAGGCCAGCCCCTTATACACCCCAACAAAATGGCTTAGCTGAAAGAAAGAATAGAACATTAGTTAACATATTGAATGTCATGATCTTAAGTGTAAGGCTACCTTTCAATTTGTGGGGTGAAGCTTTGCTTACTGCATGTCATGTGCATAATAGAGTTCTATCTAAGAAAATTCATTCATCTCCATATGAGTTATGGAATGGAAGGAAGCCTAATTTGAATTATTTTAAAGTGTGGGGGTGTATAACCTACTTAAGAATTCCAGATCCTAAAAGAACCAAGCTTGGACCTAGAGCTATCAAGAGTGTGTTTGTTGGTTATACAGTGAATTCTAAGGCTTATAGATTATTGGATTTAAGTTCCAACACTATAGTAGAATCAAGAGGTGTGGAATTCATTGAGAACAAGTTTATAAATGATTCTCAAATTCCCTTAGAACCAAAGCAAACACAAGAAACTGACTCATTGGTTAATGATTCTCTTAGTGGAAACAAGAGAATAGAATCAAGTTCACCAAGTGAACAAAGGAGGAGTCAAAGGGTAAGAAAAGAAAAGGATTTTGGTCCTGATTTCATTTCATACCAAGTGAATGTTTACCACTAGAAGGAAACAGAGAAAAAATCCTTAATAAGTTTCTTTTTGTAGGAAATGTAGAAGAAGATCCAAATACTTATAATGAAGCAATGGCTTCAAGAGATGCAGCTTTTTGGAGAGAAGCTGTTAATGATGAAATGGACTCAATATTGTCAAACAATACTTGGGTCCAAGTGGATCTTCCTCCGGGTTCTAATACCATTGGTTGTAAAAGGGTATTTAGAAGAAAATATAGAACTGATGGATCTATTCAAACCTTCAAAGCAAGGTTAGTGGCTAAAGGATTTAGGCAAATGGAGAGAATAGATTACTTTGATACCTATGCACCCATTGCTAGAATCACATCTATTCGTGTGCTAATAGCACTTGCATCCATTTATAAGTTGGTGGTACATCAAATGGATGTAAAGACAGTTTTCCTTAATGGGAATTTAGACGAGGAGGTCTATATGGATCAACCGGAAGATTTTGTGCTTCCAGGAAATGAAAAAAAAGTTTGTAAGTTGGTTAAGTTATTATATGGCTTAAAATAAGCACTAAAACAATGGCATGAAAAATTTGATATTGTTATTCTAGCTAATGGTTTCAAATACAATGGAGCTGACAAGTGTGTCTACTCTAAATTTACTGTTAAGTATAGAGTTATTGTGTGCTTGTATGTGGATGGTATGCTTATCTTTGGAACAAATATGTTAGGTGTATGTGAAACCAAGAAGTACTTAGTTTCAATGTTTAAGATGAAAGATCTTAATGAAGCAGATACTATCTTAGGTATCAAGGTTAAGAGACACAGTGAGGGTTATGCACTATATCAAAATCATTACATTGAGAATGTGCTTTTTAAGTATAAGCATCTTAATGTTAAAGAGGTAAATACACCATTTGATTCCAATTATAAGTTAGTTGAGAATACTGGAAAGGCAATTGCACAGCTCGAGTATGCTAGTGCAATAGGAAGCATGATGTATGCCATGCATTGTACAAGACCCGATGTAGCCTTCGCAGTAAATAGACTTTCAAGGTATACTAGTAGCCCTAGTGCAAAGCATTGGAAAGCCATTGCAAGAGTCCTTGGTTATTTAAAGAAAACCAAAGATTTAGGACTCTATTATTCTGGGTATCCAGTTGTGTTAGAAGGATATTCAGATGCTAATTGGGTAACTAGTGTGGGTGATAATAAATCAACATTTGGTTGGATATTCACTCTTGGTGGGGGTGCAATATTCTCATTCGACTATGGAATCTGAATTCATTGCTTTGGCTTCGGCGGGTAAAGAAGCAGAATAGCTGAGGAACATGTTTTATGATATAGAGTTGTGGCCACAACCGATGCCAGCCATATCTATTTATTGTGATAGCCAAGCCATCATGTCTAAAGCATACAGTAAGATCTATAATGGAAAGTCTAGACATATTAGTCTAAGACATGAGTATGTAAGACAGTTAATTAGAAAATGGTGTTATTTCTATTGTCTACGTAAAGTCAAGTGGTAATCTTGATGACCCTTTTACCAAAGGTTTATCTCGAGATTTGGTAAGGGTAACTTCCACTGGAATGGGGCTAAAACCTTTCTTAAAAGAATCACCAACAGTGGGAACTTAACCTTGAGTAGATTCATTTGAAAAGGTTTAAAGGGTAATAACAAGTTGTTGATTCGTGATTAGTAAGAGCACTAAATATTGTGTCCCATTCAGGATGGAATAGTGCAGTCTATTACATTAGTAGGATGAGTTTACTCTTAATGAAGTTCAAACCAAGTGATGTCTGTGTAACAAAAACATAAAGAAAGGAACTTCACTTTTGTGAACATAGGAGTGGTGCCGCTTCTAACAAGAGTTAAGGTTTTCTCTTGTAAATGTTCACTAAGCCAGGTAGAGCACAAGGCCATAAAAGTGCTAAATAATAGAAGAACTTTTAATGTTAAAGATCATTGCTATGTGTGTATTATTCCCGGTTTTAAGGAAAAGAGTTTTGGTTTAAGCGAATGAGCCACCAATAACTCTCTTGAAACTTTGAAGTAATTGCACTAGGAGAGAGTTTAAGTTGAAAGACACATTCTTTGATGCATAAGCTTTGTGTGTGCTTTAGATTGAACAAGAAATATTACAACCTAGTGAGGGATTGTTAGATATTTATCATCTAAGTAGGTTGTAATATATAAAGGAATTGCAAGAAACCAATTGCCTGGAACAGCATCCAGTCGACTGGATTTGAAGGTCTAGAGTCTTTGCCTGATCCAGTCGCCTGGACCACCAATCTAGTCGACTGGATGTCATGCCTCTGGAGTTTCTGCCTGACCCAGTCGCTTGGATTGGTGGTCCAGTCAACTGGATCTCGGCAGTTATAGGCAGTTAAAGGCAATTTTAGGAAAATGTTGTGCCTTTTCATGGTGACTCCTGACTTGTTATTCACTTGCAATATAAAAAGATTTCTTGTTTAGTTATTAAGACAGAGAGAAACTTATTGTTATAAGAAGTTCCTTAGAGTAAAATTGAATGGCTATCATTTACTCTTAGGCTTTGTTGTATATTGGAGACTATTTGCTTGAATCCTTAGCAATCTCTGTGGAGAGGGGGCAAATCTAGTCTTAAAGACAGCGATTCATCGTGTCTCAAAGCCTTGATTCTCCTTTGTATTCTCTAAATTTCCTAACACTAATACCCTAACCCTAGTTGTTGGATCTTTTCTTTTCTGATAATAACATATATTTTCTGATTTGTGACATGTTAGGATGCGGTAACTTTGCATGACATGAGTCAATTTGCCACTAATTTCTCGAAGACTAACTTAGGTTGGGTGAGGTGGGTGCCTAACACCTTCCCACCTTGTAACTTAGACTTTGGTCTTAAGATTTATGGGTTCTAGACTAGGCTTTATCAATTGTGATTTTCATTTTTTTCGAATGTAGTTAGGATATGAAGCTATGTAATTTTTCCTTAAATTATGTTTTCAGTTGGGTCACCACTTTAAGGCCCATTTGGCTTTGGGGTTGTAATTCTCACAACACATTGATAATTGTGAAATATTTTGTAAATATTATTGTGCCTCAAAACTTATTGTTAGATTATATGTAAGGCCAATTTCAAATTATTCTATATTTTAAAATTATTTAATTAAAAATGTAACTTTTTAAAATTGTTTCAATTTCGTCCCTTATAAAGTCAATGTTAATTTTAACTCATAAAAAATCAAGTAAAATATACTTGGCCGAAAATCACAAGGTGGAAAACAATTTTTTCCAAACCTAAGACCCATTTCGAAGATTCTTTAAAAGAAAGGTTTAAAATCAATCCATCTACAAAGAGAAGTTAATTTAGCCTCTCTTACAAATGATCCAACATGAGATTAGTGAGTTCAAGCCCAAAGCCATCATATCCTAAAATGACCCAAAACATCAAAATGAAGAATGAACATCTTAAATGGATAAAATTCTTATTTAAAAAAAAAAAAAAAAAAATCAAGAATGAATACTTTAAATGGTTAAAATTCTTAAAATTCTCAAATTCAAGAATGAATACCCTAAAGGGTATGTTTGGGACGGATGGAGATTGAGGGAGAGGAGAGGAGAGGATAGTAGAGGGGAAGGTTCATAGAATATATTATTTTTTAGTATATTCCAGCTATGTTCTCCTCCCTTTTCATCTACTCTCTCTTCATCTCACTCCATCCAAACATAGGTTAAGTGGTAAGATTCTTAAAAATTCTCAATATTAAGGAATAGGTTGAAATTCTTAAAATTCACAAAAATCAAGGCATAAACCTTAAGGTTCAGATCAAATTAAGAGGTACACCTTGGGTCCAAGTTCTTAACATTCACAAGATTAAGAAATAAACCCTGCGTAGTCGAAGTTCCTAGTGCACACAAAATTAAGACAAAAACCTTAAGTGGTTGACGTTCTTGATATTCTCAAGTACTTCAAATTGGGCTTGGAACTTATCATCAAAATGAAATTTCCCAACTTCAGCAACATTAATTTGCTAATGTGTTTCCACATCATCACTAGAACTAGAAATTTTATCTTGAGTCTCAATATTCTTTCCAGTATTTTTCATCCTTCCAGTATGCACTGACATGTGCTCCCACTGTGGTCGCCAATTTGTTTAAAGGAAACAAATAACTATTTAAAGTTTTAAGAAACTTTGAATTAAATGGTGTAATCTAACCTTGACAATCAATTAAACCTACAACTATGACAATCAATAAGAAATCAGGGAATTAGGGCACAATATTCATATGGAGTTGACAAGGGAGTTCTTACCTGAATCCTAGCTTATCACCAAATTGTAGGGAAAAATCCTCACAATAATCACAAATTCAATGAAGATATATTGTGAATCATAGAACATGCTTTAACAAACAAATAATCATGATATAATTATTGAAGAACAAAAAAGACACGCTTTGAAAGTGAGAATCATGGTATACTTCATTAAAGATCAAAAGACAAGTTTTGGAAGCAAGAATCATGGTATAATCAATTGAAGAACATGTTCTTGAGGATAAACATAATCAATTTCTTTAAATAAGGTTCATGAAAATAATGATTTAATTGAAATAAAATATGAAATCAATATTGAAATTATGAAATAAAAGTAAGCATGAAAACATCAGTTTAATGAAAACAAACATGAAATAAAGATCAAAACATGCAAACTAAACCTAAATTAAACATATAATAAAACAAGCAATTTAAGGAGGTTGATATGGACTATTAAGAAATCCATACCTAGCCTCTAGGGAGTTTGTAGAAAGCTACGAATTTATCGTCAATCTCTTAGACTGATCTCTTTGACAAAGTTGTGTGTTGAACACCAAAAGAAAAAGGCTTGGATGCCTAGGTTGATGGTTGGAACTTGTGAAAAGAAAGGCTAGCCTTCTAGTATGGAAAACTAGAGAATAACCTTTTTCTTTCAATCTCAGCAAGGCTTCGCGTCTCTATAATTACTACTTCTAAGCTCTCTAATTGCATAGAGCTTCGCTACTCCTAAACTCTACTATACTAGTACTTCTTGGTATTTTCAGTTTCTTTTGGAAGCTCTCCAATGTGTTTTAATTATGAGGTGATGACCTCCTTATATAGTAGTAGGAGGCTACTAGGGTTTTTTGGAGGACAAGTTGATTAAAGTTATAGGAGGCAACCCTAACTGTAGCTAGATTCTTTAAAAATTAGAGTTTCTGACGGTATAGGCGTACGTCCACTTTTAGAGGCGCACGCTTCTTCACTACATACGTACACCCAAAGGAAAGTGGCGTATGCCTCTTAGGTTAAGAGACAGCTTTCTAATTCCAAATTCTGGAAGATTCTTGATGATTTTCAACACACATTGTCTTATAAGAGAACTTAGTAATCATCACTAGGACCAAGGGCCACAAGTATTGACAGGTACAAATTGGGGTGTCTACACATACTCTAGCTTATTCTGATTATTGGAAGAAGACAGTGTCATAGTGGAGGACAAACATGAAGCCAATGGAGCCCCAGTCTACCCTGAAGAGGACGAAGGTGGGGTTGATGTGGAGGATGATTAAGCTCTCTTGAAAAAGAATATTGGTTCCTTAGGTGCAAGACATTCTCTCTCTCTCCCCCCACTCTCATGGATGTTTTTGATCAATGATACATGTGAAGTTTAGTGGCCAAAGTTTCGCTTGGAATTTTAGTTGGGTTTCAAGCCACCACAAATGGTTGTAGGAGTTGGGGTATTAGCCAAAGAGCTAAAGTGCTGGGCCATTGCTTGCGGCAGAATGCATTGGTGGTTTGAACAACGGGTTTGAACCCTTTTGGCTGGGTTGTTGTGATTTTTTTAAGATGCTTTTTTATTTTCTTGGTTGGGTTAGATTATTAAGGTTTTTTTTTTTTTTTTTTTTTTTTTTTTTTTTTTGGTTTTTTTTTTTTTTTTTTTTTTTTTTTTTTGGTGTGTGTCACAAGAAAATTTAAATTTTCTAAGAAAACTAGGATCGCTGGTCACACTACCTCTAATTTTTTTTTTTTTTTTTTTTTTTTTTTACTTCCATTTTTTGGAAAAAAAAAAAAAAAGGATAATAAAAAAGTATTAAATGGAAAGATGAAAAAAAAAAAAAAACAGAATAATAGAGATTTTTTTTTACGTGTTCAAAATGACATTGTTTTAACAAATTAAAACAACATTGTTTTGAGTTGATGTGATATTTAACGAACACGTTAGCACCAACCATGAAATGAAAGGCTGAAATCCAAATGATAGGTAAAGTTAGGGGTGCATATCAAAATTTTGAAACATTAGGGAAAAAATCAAAATTATTCCAAACTTTAAAGGTGAAAATTGTATTTTAGTTTTAAATTTATTATATTAAAAAAAATGAATAGTATCGAGGTCACATTTGATAGTAATAATGTCATATATAATTGATAACTACATCACATTTGATGATTACAATGGATATCGTACCAAAAATTTATAATAAAAAAATACATAAAAAGGGTATTGTAGAATGAGCCCATCAAGAGCAGGCCTCTAAAGAACATATTTAGGAATATTGCAGTTTGGGTTTGGCCGTGTAGGAATTATTCCAAAATTTTGCTTAAAGATATTCTTCAGAGCATATCTTGCGGGGATCTCATTGCATCATAAAATCTAAGATTTGGGTGATTTCTGGAATATTATCGAGTTTCTATGGTTTTCTGATCATCCTAGCTTCTTAATTTATCTGTATTAGTAATAATTAGATGTATGCATCTGAATGCAATTTCCCCTAGATTTTACATTTCTTGTTCTTGCCCAAACTGCTGGCCTATGCATACTGTTTAATCTATGCATTGCACACAAGTTTTCATTAATTTCCAGACCATACACATAAATTCCTGCACTTACGCTACATATATTTCAACCACCGTATGATATAAAATTAGATCCAAGGCTACAGAAAAAAAGAAGAAAGAATATATGAATTTTAATGATAGGAAAAGAGTTACTCATGTGTGTGACCTCCTCTCATTGTAGCCATCAAATATCAATCCCTCCTGCTTGCCAGTGGAACCACCTCAGCCAGAGGTGTCGAAAGGGGCGTTGGCAATGGAGATGTTCTACAGACTGGACAAGTGGGGTGCAGCCGCAACCACGGATCAACACACTTGAGGTGGAAGAGGTGCCCACAATCAGGCAGCAAGCGGAGCATATCACTTCTCTTGTAATCTGCTAAACATATGGAACAGCATGTGGCCGTGGAGTGGTCTGTCTTCTTGAGCTTGGCCTCCGAGTAAAGCAGCTTTGGACAACTCAGTATAGTGGCCTCATCGAGCCCTACATCGACGACATAGTTTTGTAATTGGATTGGGTGAGGAACAGGCCTAATTTGACTTACTGGGGCACTTGGAAGCTCAGTCCGGGTGCAGAAATAGGAAGCCAAGGTGATGGTAGTGATGAGCAAGAGGATTCCAACTGAAACTCCAATTCCATAGCCAAATCCTCCGACGTAGTTAAAAAGGCCACCAGAATCTGCTGTGCTGTTCATCTCCTTGAGTAAGAAACAATTTGCAGGGATTGGTATAGGAGATAAAAGGAGTGATTTGGTTAGCCATGGCTATGAGCCAGAAAAATGGTTATTTGGGTTGCTTTAAAAGTCAACGAACCCATGAGAGAGAGAGAGAGAAAGAGATTATTGGCTAAGTTTTAATTAAAGGAAAGGTTTATTTTGTTGCAAGCAAAGAGAGACCAATGAGGCATTACATGTGACTCAATTATACTTTTCTGTACGTTAGATTATAAAGATTATGGGTATTTGTCTGCAAACTCTTGGAGGTCAACGGTTCTCTCAATCTCATATCCTTTTATTTACGCTTGTTGTTGGATACGAGTAACGTCTTTATTTCAAAGTAGTATTTATATATCATCTATCTATCTCCAAGTTACAGCGCACATTCGATGCATTGCAGACTGAGTGGTGCTTAATTCTATTTTATTAGAATGAGAATAGGAACTTTATACACCCAGATAGAAAGAGAATGCATTATTATGCATCGCTTCGCTTCTTACTTTCTTAATGCGGTCCAATTATTCTAAGTTCGCAGTCCAGACCATGACATATGAAGTTGTGATAGTAGTTACCACCTACCTAACTAACACCATATACACAATATTCAAAATTATTGCTACTATTTCTGAGTCTTATATATATTCTAACTTAGAATATATTCTAAATTTCTAAGGACATAATAACGTAGAGGTTTGCCTAATGTTTTCTTTTTATTTCTTGAGGTGATGTAGGCGGTCCACTTATACCAATATACAGTTGTCATTTTCTTCACAGTAGCTGGCTTTGGGGAGTGGTTAGTTAGTCGTTAGTGAAAAGGATACAACTCATCCACTTTATTGGAAGACATATTGCAATTAGCGACAGTATTATTATTATTATTAGAACTTTTCTTCATTCCTATATGCTGGAAGTCCAAGCCTGAAGGCCATGACCATGCTTAATCCATTGCGACCTATCAATCCCACCAAAGCAAGGTTGGCCACGGCTTTTCTTTTGACAAATACCAAGCTTCATTCAACTAGAAGAAAACATACAACCTAAAGCATCTCTCCTGATCACAGACACAAATTGATCAGGTAGAGCAGCAACATTAACAAAACCATTCCAGTTATTTACTAATCCCCACTTAGCCAACAAATGAGCAGCTTCATTCACCTCTCTTTTTACCCAATTGAATCTTACATGGTCCATTTTATTAGCCAAGTCTAGGATATCTTCAAGCACAGTTCTAACCTCCTACTGATCTATATGATCATCATTCATCTCATACCATTTGCGACTTATCAATTTGCCAAGCCTCATTGTTCAGATGCTTACCTTACATCCAATCAGGGACGGAACCAAGATTTCATATTTGGAGTCAAAGTATGAATGAAAAAATATTCACCATTTAAGAATAAGAATTAAAAAAAAAAAAAAAAGATTCAATACTAAATTAATACTGAAAATATAAACTTACATTTTGTATTAACAAAAAATAAATAAAAGTAAAAATAATTGTTTTTAAATGAATTTTAACTTAATCATCTATCAAGATGTAACTCGATAGTTTTTTTCAATCCCGAAAATCTGATTAATTATGTACTAAATTTTGAAATAATTTCTTTTCAACTCTAAAGCCAAAGACTACCCTAAATTCTATTATATGAATCAAATTATTTTTTCATATCTTTCGTAGCACCAAATTTTAGACCCAGCTTTGAGAAATAAAATAAAATAAAAATTGATGACTATGACAATGAGAGAAAAATATAACTTTGAGAAAATTCAAAAACCAAACAGATTGGCACAAAAAGTGCGTTCCATTCGACTTTATCACAACTGCTTAGAATTATATTTTACTTACCAAAACTACAATAATATATAAATAAATAAAAGAAAAAAGAAAAAAAAAAAGTTGAGATTCTGAACATAATTTGTTTCCCGTTATATTGGCTATATTAGCACCCAAAAAAGATATAGATGTAGGTAGGCCTCCATTTTCTTCGTTTTTTTATTTTTATTTTTATTTTTTATTCTAATAATTAAAAATAGTAAATTAAGTAGTTTAAATGAAAGCAAAGGTAAAGAATTAATATGTTTTCCAATCACAAAGTTTGAACATTCTGTAGTTATGGATCATAAACTTTTCCTTCTTATGAAACTAATTCCAAAGTGAGAGATGATGGAATGGGGTGAGATCCATTGTCCCAACTCATATCACAGATAGCATTGAGAAACTCGAGTTACTAATGGTCAGCAAACGAGTTGACAACACTCCTTGAAGTGTAGTTAACACTTTCGCACTATTTGAGTTTAAGTATTTATTAACCTTTTTTTTTTTTTTTTTTTTTTTTTTTTTTTTTTTTTTTATAAAGAAGGGATATTTGTATGGATTGGTTAACTATTTTTATTTTATGGGATCTCTTTGGAAGAATTAAATTATTGAGAGGCAATTAGGTGTAAATTTTGGAAAATTTGACTTCAAATGTAACTATATATACTATAAAAAGATATATACATAGTATTGACAAATCGTGTCAATTTGTAAGTCTTATTAATTTTATAATGTCTAAGATCAAGTTCAAAACATTTTCCTAAGATCCTGATTGCAACCACTATTGAAGGCGATCGATCACAAGGCGGGAAACATGATTCTGAATTAAAGATTTTAAAGTAGGTTTTGAAGCCCTACTTGTTGCACTATATAAAGGATCGTTTGCAAGACTTTTATAGGGTTTTCCAAAGCGACTAGTGAGACTGAAAACCTTGAGCTAAGAGATCAAATTCTGGTATATTCAACAGCTTATATAAAAGAAGAATGTTGCTGCATCTTTGTTGAACTATAGAAGCATCCCAAAGGTCGCTGGAATAAAATCTTCAAGATGTTCTTGAAGTCGAGCTGGAGGTTCTAGCTTGTTAACACCAGTGCGTCATCTGTGGAGGCATTCATATTAGAAGAATTTAGACGTTTTGAAGCTTTAGTGGGTCATTAGAGTAAGTTTGTCTACATGTATTCTAGAGTCTAGAATAAAGGTCTTATATAGGTTGTAAACTATTATTCTTATAGTGAGTTGTTTCTTTGGGCTAAGTGAGTGGTTTTTCCTTTGGAATGTTTCTATTGGTTTTCTATTTCGTGACCATATCTTGCGTTAATATTCTTATTGTTATTAATATATTAACCTAAACTGAAATTGAAAAGTCATAAGTTGGTTAATTAAACAAACTTGGTCTAATTCATTGTTGATTAATCCTATGCATAATAAGTAATAACTTTGGGTTAACTTGAGTTCCCGGTCCCATCAAACCTCAAGGGATAATTATGTAATTTGATCTTTCTTTTTTTTGGTACATTCAACTTGTGTTTTTAACATGAATAGAAAGCTAAGAGCATGTTTGGTTCTTTAACTCAAAAACTGTTTTCTGTATTTGAATACAGAAAATGGTGGGCCCAAGCAATATCAATTCTGTTTGGCCATTGTTTTCGTTTCCAGTTCTCGAGTTTAGTTACTGTTCTAACTAGACTCAAATCCATCTTTTTGAGAACACCCTTTTAGGTGTTTTCACTATTTGTATTCTGTTCTCAAAGTTACTGTTTAATATAATAATGTTTCTTTTTTTCTTTGGGTTACGATCGGCGTCGTCTTGCGGTGGTTACATCGGCATCGTCTTGCAGAGCTGGAGGTGGTCTCGCGGTGGTCTCACGGTGGTTACGATCGGCGTCGTCTTGCAGATCTGGAGGTGGTCTCACGGTGGTGCAGCTTCGGCGTCGTCTTGCAGATCTGGAGGTGGTCTCGCGGTGGTGCGTGGGCTTCGCAATAAGCTTCGCGGTGGTGCTGGGCTTCGCCGATCTGAGGTCGATCTCTCTCTCGCCCAACGTGGCTCGCTATGGGACCGATTCCTCTCTCTCGCGGTGGAGATTTGTTGGTCTGTGGTGACCGGTGGTGGGGTTTTGTTGAAGTTGTGGTTGGGTTTTGTTGGTTTGTGGTGGGTCTTGCAGTGGGTCAAGATGTGGTTGCGGTGGTTGTGTTGCTGTGAATGGTGGCTAGCTGTGCTGCCGGTGGCTGTCCTTGCCGGTGGCTGTGGTCGAGTTAGTGTTGATAGTAAAATAATAATAATAATAATAATAATAAAATAATGCATAAAAACAATACTCTAAATAATGTGGAATACATCTACCAAACAAAATTTTTGTTTTCAAATCTATTATAATATTATTTTTTATTACAATTCTCAAAACACTCAAATACAAGTTTTAGAAAACAGAAAACAAAAATTAGTCACCAAACATACCCTAAGTTAGCTCCAGCAACTCAGTACCAAAAAATAAAATAAAAAAAGTTGGAAAAATTGTGTTTGCAGACATGGTTTTCTAAAACAACCCAGTCCCAAATAATTTCAAAACATTGCTATTTTACCAAATTTCAAATCATTGAAATTGTGTTTTTAATAAAAGGCTAGTGGAATAAATGGGGTTTGACGTTTGAGACTTTGAGTTCAACTATTCCTACAATTCATACATTTTTCTTTCTTATTGGTTAACGATTTTAATCCAATTTTGCCCCCATCTTACACTGACCAAGAAAAAATAAGATCCTCTTTATTTTATCAGAAATTTATTTTTAAAATTTTATTTCTGTTATGAAATATTAATTGTGACGTTAGTTCATATTTATTAAAGACGTTAGTTCATATTTATTAAAGATTGTCTTTATAGCCTTAATGCTTAAGAAGTAACTCCACACACTTTGAAGGCTATATATACATATGTAATCTCCTTTGTAAATACGAACAAAACCATTACATATACAATTAGTTATATACATCATGTGGATGACCACTTAAAGATATATTCTCATTATCATATTATTTCCTTTATTTTATAACACGTTATCAGCACGAGACTCTAGCCAAATTCTAAAAGGAATTTGTCTTTACTTTATCTATCACAATAAAAAGTGATTTGTGTGACACTTCAATCCACAGTAAGTTTTTCTTAATGAATTTGTAATAGTATTATCTTATTTATTTATCATCACATTGATTAATGCTTAAAACCTTAGTATTTAGTTAATGGATTAAAACTCCTATGGGCTTTATGCTAGACATATTATATCTAGTAATATCATTAAATACGGTTAGTATTAAATTAGGCAATTCCATTACAATTGTTCTTTTATTTTAACCAATTAGAATCATATCTGACACATGTTCTAAACTTTGTATACAAATATACGTTAGTTTTATGTATACTATTTGATTATAGTTTACATTTAAATAATTTAGATTGAATATCATATTGATTAATTACATGATATAAATGCTTATTCATTTATTCACACAAAATAATAATAATAATAATAATAATAATAATAATAATAATAAAAGGGGGAATGTATACATATATTTATATCATATTTCATATAGTCAATTTTTATTCCTATTGCAAGTTTACATTTGAATAATTTAGATTGAATATATTATTTCTTATCAAAACATTGCATGATATAAATGCTTACTTACTTAATTGTTAATATTGTTATATCTTCCTTATAGATAATGTCGAACCTTACAAAACTTGAATTCGTTGCCCTTGATATTTCGGGCAAGAATTACTTATCATGGATCCTTGATGCTGAGATCCACTTGGAGGCAATGAACCTTGGAGATACTATAAAAGATGGCAACCAAGCATCCCCACAAAATCGCGCAAAAGCAATGATTTTTATTCGCCATCATCTCCATGAGGAATTAAAAACTGAGTACCTTACAGTAAAAGATCCTCTGATTCTATGGAATAACTTAAAGGAGAGATACGAGCACCAAAAAACCGTAATCCTCCCTAAAGCTCGTTATGATTGGATGCACCTAAGGTTGCAAGATTTTAAAAGTGTGAGCGAATATAATTCTGCACTTTTTAAAATCAGCTCACAATTAAAATTATATGGGGAAAAGATCACTGATGAAGACATGTTAGAAAAAACGTACACTACATTTCATGCCTCGAATGTGCTCCTGCAGCAGCAATATCGAGAGCGTAAGTTCACAAAATATTCTGAACTAATATCTTGTCTTCTAGTGGCTGAACAAAATAATGAGCTTTTGCTGAAAAATCACCAGTCTCGCCCGACCGGTTCAACACCATTCCCTGAAGTGAATGGAACCTCATATGATAATAATAGAGGATATAATGGTCGTGGGCGTGGACATGGTAGGAAACGAGGGGGACGTACTCAAAATACTCCAAGAAAGAATACCACACCTTACCACCGAAAGGGGAATTACAATGAAACAAAACAACATGGAAATGGACAAGGTTTACAAAATAAACCCCCAAAAACCCATGAAGAAAAATGTCTTAGGTGTGGTATGAAAGGTCATTGGCAACATACATGTCGTATGCCTAAACATTTAGTAGACCTATACCAAGCCTCTATAAAAGAAAAAGGGAAAGGAATTGAAATGAATTTCGCTCATCACAGTGATCCAGAAGATCACATGGGTTATTCTGATATCCCAAATAAAGTGGACATTACCCATCTGGATGTCTCTGATTTCTTTGAGGATGCTAACGGAAAAATTGATCATTTGATTGGTGATGGAAATGTTCATACCAATTAGCATATTTCCTTTCCAACATACTATTGCTTTGTTTTAGTATGTTATCTTGTTATGATTTATTTTACTCTTAAAATAATAAAGTTTAATTTATATTTTTCATATATGTAGAGGCATGAGTCTTATTGATGGATTTAATTCCAAGATGATGGGTGAAGACTTTTGTCTAGCAGACAGTGCAACAACGCACACAATCCTTAAAGATAAAAAATATTTTCAACAATTATCATTAAGCAAAGCTTATGTCAATACCATATCAGGTTCTTCGAACCTAATTGAAGGCTCCGGAAGAGCAAATATCATGTTACCAAAGGGAACAAAACTTTATATTGACGATGCTTTGTACTCTTCTAAATCTAGAAGGAATTTACTCAGCTTTAAGGATATACGTCATAATGGTTATCATATTGAAACCAACAATAAAGGCAGTGAAGAATATCTTTAGATTACTTCAATGGTTTCAGGTCAGAAACTTATATTAGAAAAACTGCCTATTTTATCTTCTGGGTTATATTATACCACTATGAGAACAATTGAAACAAATGTTATAGTGCACCAGAAGTGCTCTGACCCAAATATATTTATGCTTTGGCATAATTGTCTTGGGCATCCGGGGTCAATAATGATGCGTCGAATCATTGAGAATTCTCATGGGCATCCCTTAAAGAACCAAAAGATTCTTTCACCAAGTGACTATCCTTGTAGTGCCTGTTCTCAAGGTAAACTAATCACTCAAACCATCTCTTTCAAAGATTGCTGTTGAATCCCCATCTTTCTTAGAAAGAATACAAGGTGATATTTGTGGACCTATACACCCACCATGTGGGCCATTCAGGTATTTTATGGTTTTAATAGATGCATCAACTAGATGGTCACATGTTTGTCTACTTTCTACTAGGAATGTTGCATTTGCTAGACTCCTTGCTCAAATAATTAGGTTACGGGCACAATTTCCTGACTACCCAATTAAGAAAATCCGTCTAGATAATGCAGGAGAGTATACATCTCAAGCATTTGATAACTATTGCATGTCAATCGGGATTGATGTTGAATATCCAGTTGCTCATACCCATACTCAAAATGGTTTAGCTGAATCATTTATTAAAAGACTTCAAATGATTGCTCGTCCTTTACTTATGAAAACAAAACTACCTATTTCTGCTTGGGGACATGCCATATTACATGCTGCATCATTAGTTCGCATTAGACCAACTGCTTACCATAAATACTCACCATTACAACTTGTTTTTGGTCAACAACCAAATATTTTTCACTTTCGCATTTTTGGTTGTGCTGTATATGTTCCTATTTCACCCCCACAACGCACTAAAATGGGCCCCCAACGTAGACTTGGTATTTATGTTGGTTTTGATTCTCCGTCAATCATTAGATATCTTGAACCCTTAACTGGTGACATTTTTAAGGCACGTTTTGATGATTGTCACTTCAATGAAACAATCTTCCCACCATTAGGGGGAGAAAAGTCGTTGCCTGAAGCACGACGAGAAATCTCTTGGAATGTTTCGACATTATCCCATCTTGATCCTCGTACAAATCAAAGTGAACTGGAAGTTCAGAGGATTATTCATTTGCAAGGTATTGCAAATCAATTACCGGATGTATTCACTGACAGTAAGAAAATAGTGAAATCTCACATCCCAGCTGCTAACAATCCAGCATGGATTGAAGTCCCTGAAGGACAATTGATTAATATAGCAGCAAATGAATCTAAGACACGCCTAAAGCGTGGAAGACCTGTCGGTGCTAAAGACAAAATTCCCCGGAAGAGGAAAATACAAGAAAAACAAGTTGCAGCCCCTGAAGAGGCTATACCCATGAAACAGGCAACAAACATAATTAATCTATCCAAAAATTGTGCACACAAATCTCCTGAAAATGAACCTCCTAAAGAGGGAACTCCTGAAGAGTTATCCCCAGAAGAGGAGCAGGTACCTGAAAATGATGAGATCTCAATACATTATGTAAGTACAGGAGAAATATGGGATAGAAATAAAATTGTTGTCGACAACATATTTTCATTTAAAGTTGCTCTTGACATTACCAGAAGTAATGATCATGAAATTGAACCACAAACTGTCGAACAATGTCGACGTAGAAATGATTGGCCAAAGTGGAAAGAAGCAATTCAGGCAGAACTAAACTCACTATTAAAACGTGAAGTATTTGGACCTATGGTCCAAATACCTGAAGGTGTAATGCCTATTGGATATAAGTGGGTATTTGTACGAAAGCGTAATGAGAAAAATGAAATCATAAGGTACAAAGCGCGACTTGTGGCACAAGGTTTCTCGCAGAGACCTGGCATTGATTATGAAGAAACCATATTCTCCTGTAATGGATGCAATTACATTTATATTTTTGATTAGCTTGGTAGTTATAGAAAATTTAGATATGCGTTTAATGGATGTTGTTACAGCATATCTGTATGGGTCATTGGATAATGATATATACATGAAAATCCCTGAAGGATATAAAATGCCTGAAGCATATAATTCAAAATCCCGAAACATGTATTCTATCAAGCTACAAAGATCTTTATATGGCTTAAAGCAATCCGGTCGCATGTGGTACAATCGACTCAGTGAGTATCTATTGAAAGAAGGATTTGAGAATAATCCTATTTGTCCATGCGTTTTTATTAAAAAAATTAGAATCCGGATTTGCTATTGTTGCGGTGTATGTTGACGATTTAAATCTTATGGGAACTCCTGAAGAGCTCACAAAAACCGCTGATTACTTAAAGAATGAGTTTGAGATGAAGGATCTCGGTAAAACAAAATTTTGTCTTGGCTTACAAATTGAACACCTTCCAGATGGTATTCTTATTCATCAGTCAACATACACAGAGAAAGTCCTGAAGCACTTTCACATGGATAAAGCTCATCCTTTGAGCACTCCAATGGTTGTTCGATCACTTGATGTCAAGAAAGATCCTTTTCGCCCTCAAGAAGTTGGTGAAGAAACTCTTGGTCCTGAAGTACCATACCTCAGTGCAATTGGTGCTTTGATGTACCTTGCAAATTGCACACGACCTGACATAGCTTTTTCGGTCAATTTACTGGCAAGGTATAGTTCCGCACCAACTTTGAGACATTGGAATGGGGTTAAGCATGTATTGCGTTACCTCCGTGGAACGACTGACATGGGATTATTTTATCCAAATAAATCAAATCCACAGTTAGTTGGATATGCGGATGCTGGTTATCTTTCTGATCCACACAAAGGCCGATCACAAACAGGGTATTTGTTTACTTGTGGCGACACTGCTATTTCATGGAGATCTGTTAAGCAAACTATATCTGCCACCTCCTCAAATCATTCAGAGATTATCGCAATTCATGAAGCAAGTCGTGAATGCGTTTGGCTAAGATCGGTAATTCAACATATTCGAGAAAAGTGTGGATTATCCTCAATCAAAGATAACCCGACAATACTATATGAAGACAATGCTGCTTGTATCACTCAAATCAGAGGAGGCTATATTAAAGGTGATAGAATCAAGCATATTTCACCAAAATTCTTTTATACACATGAGCTCTAGAAGAGCGGTGACATTAATGTTAAGCAGATACGATCAAGTGAAAATTTGGCAGATATATTCACTAAGTCATTACCAACTACAACATTCAAGAAGATAGTTCACAACATTAGTATGCGTCGACTTAAGGATCTTCTAATTTTGAACAATTGAAACTCTATTCATTCATGAGGGGGAGTAAAATTTTCTGAAGGATATGTGCTGATTGTACTCTTTTTCCTTCGCTAAGGTTTTTTCCCACATGGTTTTCCTTTGCAAGGTTTTAATGAGGCAATCCTAAGGCACTCAAAGAGACACAAGAATACTGTACTCTTTTTCCTTCGCCATTAGTTTTTTTCCCATTGGGTTTTTACGTGGCAAGGTTTTAATGAGGCATATTCTTAGTAAATGGTCATCCAAGGGGGAGTGTTATGAAATATTAATTGTGACGTTAGTTCATATTTATTAAAGACGTTAGTTCATATTTATTAAAGATTGTCTTTATAGCCTTAATGCTTAAGAAGTAACTCCACACACTTTGAAGGCTATATATACATATGTAATCTCCTTTGTAAATACGAACAAAACCATTACATATACAATTAGTTATATACATCATGTGGATGACCACTTAAAGATATATTCTCATTATCATATTATTTCCTTTATTTTATAGCAATTTCTTAAATTTAACCGTGCATTTCGTAATAATTTTAAATTTTAAAGAAATATGATACGGTATACTTTCCGACCCGGCACCCTAAGGAGTAAGGACACGTAAGACGAAGATTCACATAAATCAACGGTGCGAAAGTTCCAATACAAACATACTCCCGCACCACTAGATCATAGCTACCTCTAACGTGTACTCGCTTTCAAGTTCCGAAGAGTCAAAGCATTCGCGATCAGCCATGGCGGTTCTCCGAACGCCAACGACGTCGTTAACGACGATTACTATGATAGCGGTGGTGATGGTGATAGTCTCCGTGGGCGCAGCAAGCGACAACAACGGTGTGTTCTCGCCGTGTTTAGACACGACGGTGGCTCGGTCGGACGGATTCACCTTGGGGATCGCGTTCGCATTAAGGACCTCTTTCTTCATCAACACCACGCTCCAGCTCTCCCCCTGCGACACCAGGCTTCGCCTCTCCTCCTCCAACTCTCAGATCGCCCTTTTCAGGCCCAAGGTCGACGAGATCTCCCTCCTCACCGTCAACTCCTCCTCCTTCAATCCGGTTAGCTCTCTCTCTCTCTCTACGGTTCCCTTCTGTTTTAAAGGGTTTTGGTTCTCACTGTACTATATTTTAATTCAATTTTGAAGAGAAAAAAAAAAAAAAAAATGATCCATTTGAATTAAATTAAAATGTGCGTTTGGAATGGAACGCTCCAATTTTTATTATTCCAAGACTTTGATTTCTTGCAACAAACACTGCTGGTAAATAGGAGTAGTATTTTCTCATTGACTTAGGGTTTGGTGTTTGTTATGGATTGTATTTGCTCATTGATTCGGCGTTATTATTTCGATAAAACAAAACTTGTGTAGAGAATTGCTTTGGGTGTGATTTTGATAATAAGCCTTAAATTTTAGTTTCTACTTTAGATTAGACTGATTTGCATCTTCAGTGGTGTTTGAGACATTATGTGGCTTGTATCAAGAGTGACTCCCACGGTGGCTACTCGGCATGAGCATAAACTGCGTAACCCATCACGGTGAATGCTCTTAGATTATCCAGCAACTGGTTCTAGCGCTTGGGGTCTGTTGCCCGCAAGTTTTACTGCCTAGAGGCAAGTCCAAAGGACTCTTCTTTAGAAAGGTTCTTTAGAAATAAAATTATATATATATAAAATAAAAAAAAAAAAAAAAAAAAAAAAAAAAAAAAGGGTGACTCCCACACTGAACAGTAGTTATGTTGCTTGCATTTGGCATCTGCCATTGGTTTCTTCATTCTTTCTATGTTAGTGCCAGTTAAAACCATCTATCTATAGCATTGACAAGTAATGATAACAAAATGGAGAAATTTAGTTGGATTAATTCTTTGCGCTACTTTGAAGTTGAAAATAGGTAGTGAATTTGTTGATTGATTTTCTCGTCCACTTGATTGGTTAATTTGAGTATTTGACTATAATCTGATTAATCAATTTCTCCTTTGTCACTAGTTGACATGTATAAATGTAATGTTCTATATTCTTCTGCCTTTACCAGGACACTTTAGGGTTTATGGTTGCATTTGCTGGTCGGAAATATGCTGCAAGGTCACCTCCTGCTTTTGTTGCAAATAGTACATTTACCGTAACCAGCTTTACGCTTGTAAGGAGATCCATCTTTCATTCACTGTTTGTGATCTCATTTTTTTTCTTTGAGTAAAGAAAATAAAACCTGATTAAATTTTGTGATGCAGGTGCTTGAGTTTCAGAAGGGCAGGCTGCAAAACTTGTATTGGAAAAGGGATGGTTGCAATGGATGTTCTGGAAATACAAACTTTGTATGTCTGAACAATCAAGATTGTGCAATCAAAACAAACAACTGCAAGAACCATGGAGGCACTGTGGATTGCAGTCTTGGTATACAATTGGCATTCTCTGGTACAGATAAGCACCTTTCAGCTCTCAACTCTTGGTATGAAGTGGCAAACCTTCGCCAGTACTCACTTTATGGCGTTTATTCAAATCTCAAGGATTCTCTCACTAGCCAGTATAGCAACTTCTTCTAACTGCACTTTAGCTGGTTTGTAAAATTTTCCTGTCGCTATGTTGTAATTCATTGTACTGTTGGAATCGTAGATGGATGTTGACCCTTGCTTTTTTTTTTTTTTTTTTTACTCTGTGGATTTGCTGCCTCCCCTAGTAAGGATCTTCAGAGTTATGGTGTATAAATTTATATACTTGACAATTGTTTGTGATTATAAAAAGAGAAGAGAATTAAATATGAACTCTTCCTTGTTCATGGTGCTGAAGTTCATATCTATTTCTGCTAGCTGACTTATGAATAATCTATTCTACTAGTCTGGGATTTCAGGAACATGGCAGCCTAAGTGCTGATTCATTTCCCAATTTTTATCCCCATGATGCAAAGTTAATGTGGTGAATTGATGATCATCTAGTTGTAATTCATTTGCAGTTTCACTTTGTGATCTGTGAGAAATTTTAGTCAGTCAAATGGTTATTTGTAGTACTTTATATTTGAAAACAGGTTTTGATTCTTGAATTTGTTACTCTGTTATAAAAAGAAAAATTGAAAATGAAGAGGTTGTTAGTGTGTCCAATTTTTGGTCATTACTCTGAAGAGTGGGATTAACATTGCAAAGAGACTACTTAAAATACTTGCATGAGGATTACGCTGAATCAAAATGCACAAGAATAGGAATTGCTGTTACTGGTAATTAGTATATCTGGGATTAAAATTGTTATTTCTACTCATTTGCTTTCTTGCGGCATTGGAATAGAACCCGGAAATAGTAGGTTTTATCTCATGGTATCTAGAGACAATTTTCATATATATATATATATATATATATATATAATCCATAGTTATATATAGCTTATTGTTTTGTAGTATATGGTCAATGTGAAAATGAAAAGAGCTATGATGAACAATTGCTTATGAATGTACCGTCCATTTTGATTCAAAAGCATGCCAAAATGATAGGGAAGTAACACTGCCGGTTTTTTGCAGGGATTCTTTCCCTTACCCCTGCGGCCACCTCCACCCCATTCTCGGGTGGGATTTTTTGACCTTGTCCCCCGCCCAATCCCTGAACTCCACCCAAATTCTTCATGGGTTGGTTCAGGTAACTTGATTATGTTCTTGTTTTTATAATTAATTTTTAATATTATTGAAGTTTGAGGTTTTTATTTGGTAGGTCCAACAAGTTTGATTATGTTTTCAAAATAGTCATTTTGTCCATTTTAGTGATTGCTCTAGGAGGGATAGATCGACGGAAGAGTTATTTCAAAAATGAAATCAAACTTGATAGAATAAAATGGAAAATCCCAAACTTAAAGAGTTAAATAAAAACATTCTCAAATTTTGATGGCCAAAAGTGTAATTTAGTCGATTAAAAATGAATCTCAGCAAACATAGATAAAACACTTAATACAAGTCAAGTTTTAACGCTACAAACCATCACTAAGCATAACAATATGACAGTGAAAGGGCCATTTTTGTTCAATAATACATTTTAATAAAAAATTATTTGGTAAAATAACACGGTTTGAAAAATATTTGGAAAAATAGTTTTTTTTTTTTACAGATGAGTTTTCCAAATATTTATTTTCAAACTAACTTAGCTACATTAGTGTATCCATGTTTTCCTAAAAAAGCTATTTTCCCATACATTTTTCAAATAATGCTATATTGTTAAATATGGCTCGGCTCCGATAACGCAATTTCAAGAGGAGTCGGTAGTTGGGCACTGGATCCCTTCGGACCAGGAGAACACGTGACGTTGGGTCTTAAAAACATATTATTAAGAAAATGAATAATTACACTTTGTCCACCTATAGTTTGGGGTAATTTCATTTTTCCCATTTATGATTTTAAAAGTGACACTTTACTGACCTTTGATTCAATATGTTAACTTTCGTTACACACCACCCTTAAAAAAATGGTTAAAAATATATTTTTCATAATCTGTTTTTTTTTCCTCTCCTTTGGCTTGTCTCCTCTCATCTCTCATCTCTCTTTTCTTCCTTTTCATTCACGGCAAAATACACATTTTTTATTTTCCTCTCCTTTGGCTTGTCTCCTCTCATCTCTCATCTCTCTTTTCTCCCTTTTCATTCACGGCAACATACCCACGGAATTTGTTGTCTGATACTCTTTTCCTTTTTTTTTAATTTTTTCTTCTTCTAATTTTATTCAATTGTAAAATTGTAAAATCTGATAAAACTTCAAAATATGTTCTCGCCTAAATTTGATTGAGATCTTCATCAGTATTTATATATGAAAGAGTTTATAAGTTGTTGATAACTATAATACAGTATTTCTATATGAACGAGTTTATAAGTTGTTGGTAACTATAATACATAGAATGATTTTTAGTAATACTCAACAACACAAAACATAAGTTATTTTATCTATGCTAATTCTATGCAGTAGCAGATGAGTTGTTGATCTTTGGAAGACTCTCCTCCTTCTTTGAATATTTATTTGCTTTATAATTATCCTTAACAAAAATTAAGGAGAAATATCACACAATAAGGAAACTAAACTGCGATGATTGCTGTTGCTGTCTTTGTGCAGGGTGTGTGGTTGCTACGTTGAGGAGATGAAATAGAGAAAAATAAAAACTGATTAGAAAGATATTTTTACCCCATTTTTTAACGGTGATGTGTAACTATTGAATTACAAATGGGCAAAGTGTCACTTTTTAAACCACATGTGGACAAAGTAAATTCACCCCAAATCACATGTGGATTATGTGTAATTATCCCTTAAGAAAAATGGTCCAAGTCTTAAAACATAAAAAATAAAAATTTTACAATATATATATATATATTTTTATAAAATTAATATATATATATATATATATAAAAGTGTCCTATGCCTTTGTGGGGTAGAGGAATCAGTAGTTCATATAGACGCAGTGTGTTCAAAAATCTGAACAAAACAGTGCATACATTGGTTCTGATTTTAATCTCCCAGAAAAAGTCTAGATACACTGCATCCAAAGTGTTATGCATTCTCTTCATCCAGATTTCATTAGAAGATGCATATTACTATATCTTTCCTTCTTTTTTCCATTTCACCGCGGAATCTGGATCCTCTTTGCATACTTGAAATGTGTCAATCCATATTCTCTCTTAAAATGCCAGCTAAACACTTTTATAATAACTCGAATAACAACAAAACAACGAAGCATGGGTTGTGTCTTAGCAATTCTCGTCTGCGTTGGTATTATTATACCCCCCCATTTAAACATTAGGTGGACAATAGCCTCGGTATTATTATACCCTCCAGATACTGTGAGAGTGAGGGATATATCCTCTCATATTGTGAGAGAAATAATACATATATCTCATGTATGTGATAATTATTTGGTCAAAGACAGTTTGGAGGAGAAATAAATATATTAATTATTTAAAATGATCAGATGATTGTTTGTACAAAATACTATCATTTAATTATTTATACATTCATTTGCTGATTTGCTCTATGTTCTCCATTTTATCTCAAATATAATATATCTCATTACGTTTTTCCTGTGCTTTCAGTGAAGTGGACATGAGGTATCCATTGGAGTCGCACCAGTTGTTTGCCCAAATAATCACTCTCGTCTATGAATGCAGTGCAGTGATGACATGTAAAGGGTGAAGACAAGATTATATTACTAAGGCATGTACAACTATCCTATTTCACCTCATTTAATTTTGGGAGTTACAAATTTTTATTTTGTCCCCATGCATTAGGAGGAGGCTTCATTTCTTAGTTCGTTTAAATGTTTCTGCGACATACATAAACCAAAAAGGAACGCTTTTACTTAACATCGAAGGAGATAAACATAACATATGATTGGATAGATAAATTTCTGGCTATACATGAATCAGACCTGATGCCATAAAAGGAACATGACCAATTGCCTACTAGATCAAACAACAAAACTAGAGAAAATAGACTGCAATCTAAAGAGAGAAAAAGTTAGGCCATGGTTTGGATCACAAGGCAGCCCTGCATCACCTCCAGCAGTACTGCTACCTCCACATAATTTTCTGCTACAACCATAACCAAAAGTGACAACACTATTACTGAAACATCAAAAGAGATAATCATATCACTGAATAGAGAAAAAGGAATATAACTACTGACCTCTTAGATCGGACAACAAAACTAGAGAAAGTAATAGGCTGCAAATCTAAGGAGAGAAAAAGTTATTAGGCCATGGTTTGGTGACATCATAAGGCAGCCCCGCATCACTTCCAGGCCCAGCACTGCTTCCTCCATAAAACCCATGAGGCAGTCCCATGTCACTTCCACCTCCAAAGTTACCATGAGGCATATTTCCAAGTCCCATATCACTTCCACCAGCACCGCCTCTCACGTTCCCATGATAAGGCAAAGGCATCCCCATATCACTTCCTCCAACACTACCTCCAAAATTCCCATGAGGCAGCCCATAGTCACTCACACCACTGTTAATTCCAAAACTCCCATACGGTGGAAGGCTTCCCATCTCACTTCCTCCACTGCCACCTCTATAATTCCCATATGGCAGCCCCATCTCAAACCCACCTCCGGTTCCTCCATAGTTCCCATAAGGCATGCCCATCTCATTGACATTGACACCACTATGAACACCAACATATGGATGTGGTGGTGGTACTGGTAGTCCCATATCACTCCTTACACTGCTGCTACCAGCAGCAGCGTTCTCATTTTGGCTCATCATTTCTATGAACCACGGTTCCCACATGTATGCCTCCGTGGGAGTCCTTCCCTCCACAGCACTGCCTCCTGCTTGTCCCATCTCGTTTGCAATTGAGGTCTGTGGAGGAATAGAACCCGGGGGTGCACCAGGAACCTGCTGGAAATAATCCAGCCTTTTCCTGTTGTCCTTAATCCTCTCCTCCAACATCCAAGCCAGACCTGTCATTTCCTTCATTTCAAGTTGATCCAATCCCCTACCTTGATCGACTTGGTGCATGAGATGCCCCATCTCCATCTCTTTGTTCTTCCTCTGTTGTTTCCGCAGCTGGTCTTGCACTTTGGTTGACCTCTCCCGGAGATAAGTCTCTTGGTTCATCATCTTCTTGCACCGCTCCATTTCTGGCACGCCCTGGAACCTTCCCAGCAGTTGTTGTACCACCTGCTGGGATGGCCAGGCTGCCGGTTCCTCATTGTCCGGGCCATAGACAACAACAAAAGCACTCACACCACACAGGGTGGTGAGCTCACTCACTTTTTTCAATAATCCTACCCTCCTTTTTTTGAAACTGGCTTTCCTAGCACTATCATTCACAATCCACACAAGTTTGACCTTCTTCCTTGTCATGGTTAGTGCTTTTGATGCCTCTAACTCTTGCTGTATACTCTACCAACCAAGGAGTATATATAGGGATCAGGATAAGACTGAATCCTTACTAGTTTAGGGGTAGAATTGAAAAATAATAAAATAGTAGGGTCAGAGCCATTCTCAACATTAAAGCCTGGGTATGCGTATTGGTTAAAAAATCTATTACTTAAGATTTTTGAGATTTTGCTGTATTAGTAAAGTGAATTTAATTTTGATGCTGGCTGAGGTAGGAAATTCATTGTTATTTAATGCTAGGTGTTAAAGGTATATCTGGACAATTACCAGGCCTTTGGTTTTTTTAATTGCTTTAACTCACACTACCTTTATTGACAGAGGTAAGACATTAGTAATTGAGGAAATGTAGTAGAAAACTAATCTAATCATCGTCAACGTTTACTGCAAAAGAAGGAGCATCAGATGGACTGAAATGGTTCAATATCAGATTTGAAAACTAATCTTAACTGTTCATCATTTCCATTCATGGGTTCCGATTATAAAGCATATCCATCGATTGGTTTCATGAGGATCAGAGAGTAGCTTCTATGATATGCTGCAGCCACGCACCATGTTTTCTCGAGATAAGACCATATTTATAATCTAAATCCAATACAAATATGCATTTTTAAATGAGTTTGTTTTTTTCTTAAAAGGTAAATCAGTTCACTTGGATTTTTCTAATAAGAGCTTTGACTGCTTTTGAACAGAACATATCAAAGGTAAATCTTATGAGTTTCCATTTGCTAATGCACAGTAACTCGTGCCTTTGAAATTGAAATCTATCTGCATATGCACAATTACAAGTTTATGATAATTTATGTAGATGTTTATGTATCTTAAGGTCGCTTGCGCATTAATGCTACATACTTTTTAGTAGGGAATGAAAATCAAGAGTGTAATACAAATTTGGTTAAACGCTTGATGTATACATTGTGTAGAATAAATTACATTTCTATGATGTTCTTTTAAAAGACGTTCTTTAATGTGAAACACCTAAATTAACTTGGAAACATCTGTAATTTTCAAAACAAAGACAAATTTAGCATAAAACTTGGAAATAAATTTGTTCTTGGAAAGTTATGTGTTGTTAAAGAGTTTGACAAAGCCTGGAAGTAAAAAATGTATCTAAGTTTCCAAAAATCTAAAGTTTTAAACCCACTGGGGAGGTATAAATTCATCCAAAGGAATATTTAACTGAGCAACTCCTTAGATTGTGCTCCATTCTATTCTTATCTCAATCCCCTCTTGTTTAATCCCTTCTTTACCATATTCTTTTCTAGTTTCTATTTGTATATTATATATTTCATTTTTGACAAGCTAATGTGATCATTTATATCTGTACATCTTCAACAATAGTACGCATATAAAATACCTTGTTGTGTATGTATATATGCATTGTTTTCTTCTACCCCAGTTTATGATTATGATAAGAGTACACACACATGCATACACATGTTGGATGCTTCACTCTGTAACAGAAGAAAATGTGTAATAGAAAGAAACTATTTTTCAGCCAAGGGCAACTTACAAATCTCATTCCAACTTCAATCATCTATTTTTATTAAAAAAAACATTCACAGACATGCATATTTTTATACTCTTCTTGCCCTGTATTTGCAGCTCATGTAAAACAAAGGTTAATTTAGCTTTATGGGTATTTTCATGAAACTTCTGTCAAGAATTAATTGCTAGTATGATTACATATACTATAGTATTTTTTAACCAGCAAGTTGAAGAAACAAGAAATCAGTTATACTAAGCATAACTAGTGATTGTAATAACTATAAATTTATTTAAATGAAAGATTCGGGATCAATTTTGTATCAACCTTGAAAGTACATAACATTAATGTCAAAATTAAGTACAGAATGCACGACAATCTTGTCGTTTTATGCACGTGGAATTGATTTAACTTGGATTCCTTGTAGGAGATCTATCCTTTGTCTAAAGATAGAATGGTAAGCGAAAATTTTGTCGTCATATGCACGTGGAATTGATGTAACTTGGATTCTTTGCAGGAGGCCTATTTTTTTACTAAAGATAGAATGTCAGCAAGAGATCGATCCATTCAAGGTAAAATACTTGCTATCCCTACTAACAGAGAAATGGCAGATTAAGGAAAAAAATTGGAACTTATAACTTGATATCGGCCGGCTGCATATCATAAGAATGCATATTGCTGGAATAATAGCAACAGGCTTGTCTGAAAATAGGCTCAAGTTTGCTTGTCTAAAACTAATAATTGAATTAGGAACCAAATGAAATTTATTATTTTGTAATATATGCAATGATCCAAACTATTTCATGATAAAATTGTTGAATTCTAGTTATGGGATTGACATTACATATCTACTTATAGCATACTAGAGAAAATATTAAATTTTTCTTTCTTTTTCGGGACCTTAGTTTTCCTAGCACACTAATACTTTGTCAGGTTGGAGGAAAACTAACTAAATGATGTCATGTATACAAAATATGTACCAAGAAATGGGGTAAAGCAAAGTGTTTAACTACTGCACTTATGAATAGGTCCTTCAATGTCACAATGATCTACAGCACAAACGCCTATTTAAGTTTCACTCTTTTATTTCCTTTATTTGGGGCACATATCCTTTGAAGCACTTCTCTTCTCTTTTTATTATCTTGTTCTCGGGTCTTCTCTTCTTTGAATTTATTTATGGAGCTAGTTTCGTACATCCTATGCTTGTCTGATTTATATTTTCAATAGAAAATATACTGATGGAAGAAATGCAGCTTCAGAAATATGAAAATAGGAAATCAATCCATCACAGACAAAGAAAGCACTTTCATATAAATCAACAATTTATTAAGCAGACGAGCGTTACATGCTCAGGAACAAGAAAAAACAAATAAACTCACTCATCTGTTCCATTGAAAAAAAAAAAAAACAGAAATTAAAAAAAAAAAAAAAAAAAAGAAAGAAAAGAAAAAAATGAAATTACAAACCAAAAAAAAAAAAAAAATTACAATTTTTGCATCTTGGATATTATCAACATAGACCAAAAGGGAAATAAAAGAAGACCCTTGCAGTCAAGTGAACACTGAACAGAGAGTAATCTGAAAGAAACAATTTTTCAGCCATGGGCAACTTACAAATTTCTTTCCAACTTTAATCATCTTCTGATTAAAGAAAAAAATTCACAGCATGCACTAATACATTTACTCTACTCTTCTTGCCTTGCATTTGCAGGTCATGTAGAACTAAGGTTAATTTAGCTTTATGGGTATATTTCATGAAACTTCTGTTAAGAATTATTTCCTAGTGAGATTACATATAGTATGGTATTTTCTCACCATCAAGTTGAAGAAACGAGAAATAATAAACATAATTAGTGATTGCAATAACTATAAATTTATTTAAGTAAAAGATTTGGGATCAATTCAGTATCAACCTTGAAAGTACATTATATTAATGTCAAAGTTAAGTATGGAATGCACGACAATCTTGTCGTCATATGCACGTGGAACTAATTTAACTTGGATTCTTTGCAGGAGATCTATTCTTTAACTAAAGATAGAATGTAAGCGACCATCTTGTCATCATATGCAGGTGGAATTGACGTAATTGAATTCTTTGCAGGATATCTATCCTTTGACTAAAGATAGAATGTCAGCGGGTAAAATACTACTAACAGACAAATGGCAGATTAAGGAAAAAAAAATTGGATCTTTTAATTTGATATTGGCGGCAGCATATCATAAGAATGCATAATGCTGGAATAATAGCAACAGGCCTGTCTAAAAATAGGCTCAAGTTTGGTTGTCTAAAAATAACAATTGAATTGGGAACCAAATGAAATGTATTATTTTGTTATAAATGCAACCATCCAAACTTTTTCATTAGAAAATTGATGAATCCTAGTTGGGATTGACATTACAAATATATATTTAGCATGCTAAGGAAAATATTTAATTTTTTCTTTCGTTTTGGTGCCCTTAGTTTTCCTACCACACTAATACTTGGTCAGGTTGGAGGCAAGCTTGCAAAAGGATGACATATATACAAAAGACAATGCCAGGAAATGGGGTAAAGCAAAGAGTTTAACTACTGCACTTGAGATTAGGTACTTCAATGGACAATTGCACAATGATCCCCAGCACAAACGCCTCTTTAAGTTTCACTCTTCTATTTCCTTTATGTGGCGCACATATCCTTTCCAACACTTCTCTCTTTCGATTTTATTATCTTGTTCTCGGGTTTTCTCTTCTTTGCATTTATGTATGGAGCTAGTTTAGTACATCCCCTGCTTGTCTGATTTATATCATCACCAGAAAATATACTGATGGAAGAAATGCAGCTCCAGCAAAATGGAAATAGGAAATCCTTCCATCACAGACAAAGAAAGGACTTTCATATAAATCAACAATTATTAGGAGATGAGTTGTACATGATCACAAACAAGAAAAAAGCAAATAAACTCACTCTTTTCTTTTCTTTTTTTTTCATTAAAAAGAAAAAGAAACATATATATGTAACTTACAATTTTTTCATCTTACTTTAATGTTTTTATGAGCCTCCTCTGTTGTTTTGGCCATTTCAGATGGAAGCAATGTTAATAGAGGCTTGAAGACAATGATGAACAATGATGATGATCAAGCATGGTAACAAACAAAGGAGACTAGCTTTTCCTTTTCTTCCCCATTTGATGCGTGGCCTGATTGGGAGGGGAGATTTGAACCTTGGTTCTCCTCTAGCAGACAATGCCACCAAGCTACAAGGCTCTAAGAAAAGTTTGATTGTAAACTAATCACCTTAGAAGGAGATTGTCTTTCCTATTAATGAAAGATAGCATGTAGTTGGAATCTCTACCAAAGAACGAAAAACGAAGTCCAAGCCAACGAATCACATTATAATAAGCCTTTCTGCTACATGCCTCTTTCAGTTTGCTTGAGTGATTGCGAATCTGTATATGAATATGTATTATATTATCTGATTTAAATTCGTAGTATTATTGAATGAATCTAGTCGTTATCCATGTATAGGAAACAATATTGTGTACCCCGTGGATAATAGCAATGCCCAATGCCTCACTTTAGCTAGTTGTCATGAAACATCAATGACTTTGCATGCAAATTGGTGTGTACCATTCACCTTCAGACTAAACCCAAGTTTTAATCATAAAAAAATAAATAAAATAAAGTAAAAAAGAACGAAAATCCACATCCATTGAGAGTCTTAAAGTACCAAAAAAGGAGAAAAAAAAAGGGTGTAATCAAACAGTGGATACATGTGCGATCGGGCACCAGAGTTTTCGAAAGTTATTGTGGAGCTTAAAAATCCCCAAACAAGGTATAATTATTCATGTTCCGAGCATTTCACAATGCATTACCTACCAAATTAAAGTTACTGAGGCGAAGGACTCCTCAAGAAGCAGAATGTGAATTGTGCAAGACAACAAACAAAGACACATTACATATGCTCTGTGACAATGTCCTTGCATTAAGCCAGTGTGGATAGGGAGCTTCAGGTGACAGTTTATAGACAGAAGATATAGTAGATTCAATCAGTGGCGGCTCCAAGAATTTTTCTAGAGTGGTCATTATAATCATTTTTCTTGGGTAGGAGATAAATCTTGTGGTAAAATTGATTTCCTAGTTAGAAATTTATCCATAGTATTAGGCTATTAGCAAAAGAATTTATAATCTATAATCTATATCTATAAATTAAAACTCGAAGCTGAGAGAAAAAAAAATTTCTCCTCCAAACACCGCCACGTCATAATCTCTTCATCCACAGACATCTATGTCATCTTATCATCTTTTTCACTCTCTCTTTCTCTCTCTCTCATCTTTCACCTTTTTATCTCCCCCTCACCTCTTCATCTCCCACTCTCTCCCCCCCTCACCTCTCCATCTCCCTCAACTCTTCATCTCCCTCACCTCTTCATCTCCCATGGGGTTTTCTCTCACCTCTTCACCTCCCCAATTGATTGCACTCTCAATCTCCTATTTAAACTCTCCACTACCCACTGCCCCAACAATTGGTGATGCCGCACTCGAAATTTTTTTACCCCCTATGCTTCTATGGTGGTTTGTGTATGAAAGATGCAATTTTTTTTTTCCTCTTTTGCTCTTTGATTTGATTTGTAGATTTTGTGGTATGTGTTATTACTAGGATTGTAGTTTTTATTTTTATTTTTTTATTGGATTTATGGGTTTTGAACCTTTGGTTGTAGTTTTGTGGTGGTTGGTATTTTTTTTTTTCCCTTGGTTTTGTGATTGAAGTTGTGTGTTTTGTGTTATGGTCAAATTGGATTTATTTTGTTTTGTATATATATATATATTTCATTGCATAAATTTGATGATAATTGAAACTATTCAAGAAGTTAATGCTATAGGTGTTCATGAGTCTACATTATAAATAAATTTCTTATATTTTGCACACAAAATTAAGACGTTTTCACGCATCGCGCGGGTTTGCGACTAGTGATGTATAAACTACTATAAGAAATTCGGTATATGATGCGAAGACAAATAATTTTATTAGTTTCTCATTATGAATTTATTAAGCTATTAAATTTAATTAAGTTATGAATTTAAGATTAATTAAATGCGCTACCCACTATGCACTACAACTCACATAATTTATTAGTTCTTAGTTTTCTTATGTGTATCCAAGTGTCTTTGTCTCCTTGATATAAAAATCCAAAGAAATCTAATTCACTACCACTATGCACTAATTATAACCTACCAATCTAATTTACTCACAGACGAGAACACTATTACCTAACCTGGTCTGGTCCCATTGCCATACTAGCACTCACATTTATCCCCCCGGGGGAGGCGGGGGAAGAAAAAAAAACACAAACTCACAAACAATCACAACAAAGTCAAAATAAAATTCTAACAAATGGGGCCAATGGTAATTTGTTGTTATTCGTGCTATTTTTTTTTGTTGTTGTAAAAAAAAAATTTTGAGTTCTTTTATTCATTTGTTATTTGGGCTAAATTGTTGTTGATACTTGGGCTATTTCTGTTATTTATTTTAGTAAATTTTTGCTATTTTTATTTGGGCCTTTTCTAGTGGCTTAGTAGGCAGAGTCTATTGACATCTCAAGTGAGAGTGTTCAATATTTTATTTGAGAGTATTCGATATCTATATAAAAAATAAAATAAATAAATAAATAAAAAAGTTCTTTTTCTTCAATGTTTTAAGAAGTCAGGGTGTTCAAATGAACACCTTAAGTTACAAATGGAGGCTTCAAAGAGGTTGTGTGAGACATATCCTTGAGGATGATGAAGAAGGTAGAGTTGATGTGGCATCAATGCAATCAAAGACAAGCCTATGACAAAAGAGTGAGTGCTTGTTTGGAATCACATTAGGAAGGTAAAAAAACGATTTTTGAAAATGTAAAACCCAAATTATGCATTTGGTAAGCTACATGAAACGAGCTTATTGAGGAAAAAAAAAAAAAAAAAAAAGCTTGTTCTCATAATAGAGCTCCTAGCTCCATTTCGAAAAAGCACACTTTCATTAGCAAAAAAAGAAAAGGCAGAGTTCGAGACGAGCCCAGATTTCTTCACCTGTTTCGGGTAAGTTCAATCCAATTCAGCCCAAGTGGCCTACGACTAACTGTGTGAGTAGCACAATTGAGTCCTTTAGTGGGCCCAGGGTAGTTTCAAATCAGTGGCAGCTCCATGAACTTTTTCTAGGGTGTTCATTAAAAAATTTAAATTATACAAGATCTAGACGATTCAGATTAATTAGTTTAGACCCCTCAATAATGAACACAGTAGAATAATTAAATTTAACATATTAACAATCAATCAACCGATATTAAAAGTAATAAACAATATCTATTAAATCTAGCAGTTAAAGTATGTTCAAAATTAAAATAAAAACCGGAATAAAAATAATGGGTGACACAAAGATTGGTCACGAAGTGGAAAACCAAATTAAAGGACAACCCTTCCAAGGGGAAAAAAAAAAACCATTACGTGAAAACTCACATCCCATTAGAAATCACTATTAACGAAACAATTACAGAGAGTATACTTATAAAACATTTCTTCCAAGGGTAAAAACCAATACGGGGATGACTCACATCCTGTTAGAAATCACTAGAGTCTACATACAAAACATTTTCCTAGACACCTATTAACCTCTGAAAACCAACAGCTTGCCTACCCACTGCAGTGTCCCCAAAACTTTTGGAATCCCTTCCTAGTGACCTCTGCAACCAAAACCTCTGGCACTCCAAGACACCTCCTAAATATTTTTCTCAATGAACCGCACAAAATGTACTCTGTGGTTTCAACCTCACAATGGTCACAACTGGGATTCGAATAAGGCAGTAAAAATACTTTATAATCTTGCCTTAATCAATGTATTAATAATGCAGTACAAGATCAAGAACAAGAAAATGAGAGAGGAGGAAACTGTTTCACTCTTCTCACTGCTCTCTCACGATTGTGTTGTGTAACAAGGAAAAAAGCTTCAAAGCATTTATGTTTTTATATTTTCGTTTTTGGGAAAATATTATCACACATCACACACCACCTAGTTGTGGACATAATGTCCACATTTTGTAGATCACAAATTTTAGATATATATTCACATTTTTTTTTTGGTGTAAAATAAGTGATGTAAGTAGTATAACATTTTTTATTGTCTTCACATGCAACACCACACCAAACAAAGACCCAAGATTTGTCTTTGTACACTTTTTTTAATCCCAGCGCATGACAAATTAGCACCCTCCAAATTGCTTTAATCCCATGGCCAAAATTCACCCAAGCTTCTAAACAATCTAAGCCCTCCATTTTGCTTTATCAAATTTCACCCTAGCCATTAGTAGGGGTGTGCATCAGCGGCCTGACTCAACAGTAACCGGTGGAACTGACCGCCACCGAACCGACAACTGAATCTGAAACCCGACTCAATCAGTTCAGTTGGCGGATTTTCCATCCCAAAACCAACCTCCGACTGACTGACCAACCACTATGGAAGAAAAATGGCGATACCCTACCAAATCCGACGAGATCTTGCCGGATCTAGCAAAATCTTGGTTGCTCTCCACCGCTCCTCCATGGTGCCAACGTCTCCCCCAACCAACTGCCAATCGATTCGCCCAATCCAACAACCTGTGTGGATGGTCCACGTATTGATTACCTCCAAACCTAACTAGACTAAACCCGACTCAGTCTAGTCGGGTGATGGATTTCCTCCAAACCGTGCCCACCCTTAGCCATTAGATTAGTTTAAGCCACTTGCCATCTTGCATCTAATCGTATCACAATAGGCCATTAATGCTAGTCACACGGAAAATAGTGAAAATGAAACAGATTATCCAACGACCTATGTGGATGGTCCACGTATTGATTACCTCCAAACCCGACTAAACTAAACCCAACTCAGTCTAGTTGGGTGAATGGATTTCCTCCAAACCTAAACCGATCAAACCGTGCCCACCCTTAGCCATTAGATTAGTTTAAGCCACTTGCCATCTTGCATCTCATCGTATCACAATAGGCCATTAATGCCAGTCACACGGAAAATAGTGAAAGTAAAACAGATTCATACATTTCTGCACAATCAGAATTGCAGATCTTGCAGAAGCTGTGTTGAAGTTGTAGACAAGTTGTAGAAAAGAATCTGAGGGTGTGCACAATTTTATTCAAAGGTTTACAAAATTTTATTTGAGGGTAGTTAAAATAGTCAATTTAGCTAAGGGTGTGCATTTTTTGAAGAAGTCGTATGAACACCCTAAGCAGCAAGTGGCGGTTTTAAGTCATGTCACCAGGGTCAAGGTTGTGCCTCTTGTGAACCCCATTGCACGCAATGGTTGCCACAGCAATTGCGAATCGTCATCTTCGGTGGTTGATTGTTGTTTCCTCACCTTGTCATTCAATCTCAACCTCCCTCCTCCGATAGATGATGAGGATTTTGATGACGACGACAATCTTCAAGCCACCGCTTTGTGTCTCTAAATGTGATCGTGGATCTAACTAATGGTCACTTTTGCACTTTTGTGAAAAGTAAATAAATAAATAACTACTTTTAAAACTTCATTCTATTTTTCTATCTTATTTTCTCGAGAAAATGATATAAGAGAAAGAATGATTTTGTTGGAAAAACAAAACTACTTTATATTGTTTCTTTTTGTATTTTTTTTTTTTTTTTTAATATTATGTATTACAATGTAAACTTTAATTATTGATATATAATTGATTTTCCTTTTTAAATAATTATTTTGTGTTCCATGATCATAAAAATAAAAATAAAATACTTATTAGGATAGAGTTTAGCTCACACTAATATCACTATTACTACTACTCATTATTATTATTATTATTAAAAAATTCAAAACCATAAAAAAGATATATTATTATTTTATTACTAAGGTAAAACTACCAAAAAAAAAAAATGAAAGAATTTCCTTATCAATTATTGTCCTTTTTGGTAATTTACACTTCAAACAGTAATTTTGGTAGGAGTTTACCAAACACTTAAATTATTAAAAACACACTTTTTAACCCTTTTTTAACAACTTTTACCAAACACTCAGAGCTTTTTTAAACCGACCATTTTCATTAAGCAATTATTAAAGAGAAATTTTACAGACACAACATTTTCACAATAATTTCACAACAATACTGAGTTGGTAGGTTTTAATTGGTTCTTATCTGGACCCACCACTTACTGCACTTTATTATTTACCATTTATTGCTTGACACCTCAGTATTGTTGTGAAATTGTTAGGAAAAATGTTATGTCTGTAGCTTTATTGATTATTAAAAGTTCTATTATTTCATAAAGCCCATATTCAAAAAGTTTTACCAAACTCACACTGCGTAGCCTGGACGAATAGTCCAACCTGCAGTGGGCAACTGCAAGGAGTTCTAGAATAGTAGGAGACTAACAACACGTTGCCTACTACGCAGATGACCAATTGGCAGCCATCACCTCAAGGGAGGTATGAGGAAAACTTTGATGGCACTCTCTTTAAGAGACATGTGCAACAGGTATAGGAGTAGGGAATATTCTATTTTTGAAAAATATCTTACCCAAACTATAGACGAAGTAACACTCCCCACCCTTGAGGTTTTGTGGAAGAATGACACTTCCCCTTGATGTATCCGCAATCCTCGAGGCCTCCCTCTCTTTGTGGGTGAATGGAGCCTCTCGATTGTGTTGAGCCACTATGAAATGTGGGATCGTGTTTACTCGGTGTGAGCCCATCCTACATAAGGGCTCAGGAGTACGTCACTAGCCTTAAGAACTAGGGCGGAGTAGAAGGAGTTGCCACCTGGTTTAGGTCCAGCTGTCTAGGAACCAAAATTGGCTCCATACACAAAGTTTATAGTCTTGGATTTTGAGTCTGGAGCTAAGGTATGGTTTTGGGAAGGTGTTAGGCACTTAAAACCGTCCAACCTTTCGGTTGGCCTTCATTTGTATTACTTGGATTATTTGACAATTACTTTTATTGAATAAACCCTTAACATGGACGCAATAATATTAAAGAAAATAACAAACAAGAATGGAGAAATAATATGGAATATACCATATACAAGTATAATGCAAAGGCATGAGCATGAGAGGTGAATGAATGTGCGAAACAAATATTTACGTAAAATGATGAACAATGATGGAAGAGAGAGAATATGGAATGGTCACAACCTTAAAACCTATTTCATTAATCCATTTTATGAAGTTGAAGACTTTGGGTCTTTTTGGGAAAATGAGGTTCATCATCGGATTAAAGAAAAATAGATTTTAATTCTAAAGTCATTTCACAAAATATTTCACAAAACCCAAGGGTTTCAAATGTTTGAGTGACTAAGACTTGTCATTGGATTATATAAAAGAAGAAACGAGGAATGAACAATTTACATAGTCCTAAAGTCCACTTAACCAGCCTTGCACGAAATCCAAGGATTTCATATGGATGTTTGAATGGTAGGACTCATTATTAGGCCTTACATATAGAATAAAGAAAAGATGCATGGACAATTTATGTGATCCTAAAGTCTATTTTGTCACCCTTTCATGAAATCCAAGGTTTTCGGATGGATATTCAAATGATAGGACTCATCATCGGATTATGAATGTGAAATAAACAACAACAATAAGTGAGACGACTTGACTTAATCATTGAGTTTAGCACATCAAGTCTTCATGAAACCCTAGGGTTTCTAGAGTTTTAGGGTTTGAACTCATTATAAGTCTCATAGAAGTCCAATTGTATATTTAACAAGTGAAAAAAAAAAAAAAATGTTTATGGGCAATGATAAGTCGTGAAATATGACTTATTTACCTATGTTTTAGAGAGACTTTAATGGGATTATTGTACATGATACTTTGATTTACATATAAAGTGTTACAATTCTTTCATTTCATTTCATTACATGAAATCTATCATGTACGTGAGTTATATTAGTTCCATTGAGTCTTAAATTGAGTCATCTTGTTTGTAGGTACAAAGGTGAAGAAGAAAAGAGAATGAGGTTAGTCTAATTCAATTAGAGTCCAAATAGAATAAGGAATTAAAAGGAAAATCGTAGTCCAATTCGTACTAGGATTCCAGCTTGCACACATCATAGTATTAGAGCCATAACTTTCGACTCAAATATTGGATTAATGCATGCGATTCAAGTTGGGCTAAAAAGCTGATTCAGAAGGCTACAATTTCGTAGTGGCCAAAATATTGTTTTCGTCCCTAAACTATACATGAGTTTCGTTTTTCGTCCTTGAACTTTGAAAAGTTCGTTTTTTGTCCCTGAACTTTGAAAATGTTCATTTTTACACATGAATTTCGTCCTTTTATAAAAAAAGTCCAGGGACAAAATTCATGTGTAAAAGTAAACTTTTTCAAAGTTCAAGAACGAAAAACAAACTTTTCAAAGTTTAGGAACGAAAAACAAAACTCATGTATAGTTAAGGGATGAAAACAATAGTTTAACCTTTCGTATTTTACGATAATGTCTTAATTCTGACGTATAACAGGTCAAAAGTGGCGGTCAAGTAAATCCTAAAAATCAGGGATTTTTAACCTACAAAAATTCTAGTTGTATTAGATTTTATAGACCTATTTAAAGGGTCTCTCTCTTCTATTCTATTCAGACTTTATTTTTTCTCAAAATTTTAGGTTTTCACTCCCATGGCCGCTTAAACTTCTTGCTACGGCTAGGGGCCATGTTTCCTTTCCAATGGTATGATTTTTTTTGTGAATCCCTTTTGATTTTTAATGTTTAAATACATTTGATTGTTCATTTATGATTTCTATTGATGTATTCTTTATTCCAAATTTTTTTATAAGTTCAATCATGTTTTTCTTATTATTAAAGGGAATCATTCATGATTTCAATTAGTAATCTTGTTTTATACTTGAAAGGTTTTTCTAAACATTAATCTAGCCATTATATCTTCTTCGATTATAAAGTTTTCCAGAGTTCTTTTAGTTCAACCAAGTCAAAAAGGTCTTTAAAATTAAAATAATTGAATGAATGTTGTTATTTAGAACAAGGTTTTCACCGGGATCACAATGGAGTCATATCAGTATAAAGAAACACCCTGAAAACCCTAGTGCCTTTTTACTCATTGAATTTATCTAAATCATTATATTTTACTGTTATAAACACTTTTACACATTGGCCCATTGAAAACACAAACTCTCTGAGGATTGAAAACCATTTTCTCTGTACTGTGAAGTACTGCTTATTATTGAGCGACATCAAGCAGGTGGCATACGCCTATAGGATAGTGGCGTACACCTACCCTTGCCCAGCATAGAAAACAGTGAAGAAAATGGGCATTAATAATTTATTTAAATAAAAGAAAACAAACAAATAATTGAAGTGGACATTTAATCGTAACAAATAGACAACAATACATCACGTTCAAGAAGGAATTGAATAACATTAAATAAAAAAAACTAGGGTGGAGTGAATAGATCATGGAGAAAATCCATTTCTCACCTTAAAACCAACCTTGAAGTTGAAATCGTTTTCTTAACCGTTCTCTCGGTTAATGTCTATCACAACTTTGGTTGTAATGAGAAAAGGAGATTGATTTGTAACGAGAGAAGTGATGTTATTAGCCACTTGAGAAGGAAGCTCGTTTTCTTGATTGGAGAACCTGAGAAAATAGCCAAATCCTCAAAGGGCTTTTTCTATCACTCTTTCTCAAGCTATTTTACTATAGTTTTGCCTAGAATTTTTGGGGAGTTTCCGTGTTATGTGAAATGGTGAAATGGGGGTCATTATATAGGGAAATGGAGTAGGGGTTTGTGTGGCCGGAATTCTCAAACCCTAGCTAATCAATGTCAGCTCTCCATTATGGTCAGTTGAAAATAGTATGAAAAATTGAGTGATTTGAGGTGTATGTTTTAAAGTGGCGTACGCCTATTAAGTATAGACGTATGCCTATAAAGAAGTGGCACATGCCTAAGTGGGGCGTAAGGATTTTCTGAGCATGTAATTTAGGTGTACACCTCTATGGAAGAGGTGTACGCTTATTTGGTCCGGTTTGGGCTCCTACACTTTCGATTAGGCTTGAGCTTGTACAAGGTCTCCTATTGGGCTCACTACAAAAGTTGTTTTTGATTGAAAATGTATTATTGTCATTGGGGCTGGAGATTCTGTATATTAGTAGTTACAAAATGGGGTGTCTACAATATATGTATAAACTAATAGGAATCCTTTTTAAAACTAGAATATTTCATTATTGAAAACATATCTATTTCATTTATACAAACCTCAAGAGTGGGAGTGTCATTTAATGTAATAAATCCCTTTAGTGTCCACTTTTTTATTTATTTCCAAAAATGACCCTATTGCCTAATTGAAAGTGATTTAACAATAAGATAAATTAAAGACATAAAGGTAAATTGAGAAATTTAAAAGGGTATATTACATTGACACCCTTTTTTTTTTTTGGGAAACTAGGCTCGTTACACCTAATTTGGAGAAATGACACTCCGATCCGCTCCCAAATTTGCAAAATAATTAACACTTCGCTCCCTTTTCCCCCATTGGTTAAAATAATTAATAAAAAAAGGGGGGGAAGTGTCATTTCCCCAAACTAGGGTGTAGAGAGTCTAATTTCCCCAAAAAAGAAAGTGTACGCGGAATTTACCCTAATTTAAAATAACCCGTCAAATGCTACTCCTACTAACAGGCCAGCACATAGTCGCATAAAAAATAAAGCAAAAAGATTTAATATGATAGTTTTAAAATAAAAAATTAAATAAAAATTAAATGCCATTAAAATAGAAAACATGTTTTATACTTAAAATACAACTTATGATTACAATATAAATTTGTTTTATTTTTACTAAAGCTTTTAAAGTTTGAATACTCTCGTGTAGCACTTGTGAAGGGCTAGTAATCTATTGTAATATTTTAGTTTTTGATAAAATAAAAATAAAAGTAAAAATAAAAATTTGTCTTAAATGATGTGTATTGGTCATGTAACTTAAAATAAAATATTTTATGGGGTTTATATATAATTCTTAATTAATTAAGCCATACATCATATGGGAATATTACTAGTTTAATTAAAATATAAAGTTTTATATAACAACTTATCAAAAAAAACAAAAACAAAAACAATACTTAAGAGGACCCGCCGTACTTTGGACCGGAAAGATTTGTCGGAGTCCAATTTTTCTATACCATCGGTGGACGCCTATACTTTAGCCGACTAAAATTCATTTCAAATTTTACACACCTACCATTGATGAAATAATTATTTCTTTATTGTATAAGAGGACTCACTTTACCTCTTCAGTCCATCCATTTTTTTCTCTTTAGATTTTAAAAGGTAAGTTGAGAAAATAGCCAATATTGAACAGAAAATCCTTATAAATGATAATAATATTCCATTTCTAAATAATATTTATTCAAAATTTTAGATAGTATGAAAAGTTAATAGCTATAAATAGACAATACTTTTCCCGATCCATATTTTTAATACATTTCAATCTCAATCCAATCTAACATTGTACATGAAGAAGATTTCTCACCCCCCTTGGCTCCGTATCTGCTTGTGTGGTTGCTTTGATATCCCTTCTATTTTTTTTATTTTTTTTTTATTTATTAACATAACTTGTTTGATCTGAGAATCTCTCAAAACTTAGTTTGAGATTTGTGATTTTTTGTTAACTTGGGCTAATTTTTTGTTTGGATTGATTTTATGTTAATGCTAGATATTTGGTTGGGTTAAAAGGTTAAAGGTAGCTAATGGGTTTAATTTATTTTTTTATTAAAAATAAATAAAAATTGGGCGAGGCTATAGCCAAGTCCAGCCAACAAGTGGTTCTGCCATTGTCCAGATCTATTATCCTTATAAGTTTATTTAATTTTTCATTTTTTGTGTTTGCTAAATACTGTTTTTTTTTTTTTTTTTTTTTTTTTTTTTCAAATGTGGTTGCCCTATGGGATGGTTTCCCAAGCCCAAGAGCTTGTTGGGCTTACCCTCTTATTAGAATTGAGAGCTAGCAATCAAAAAAACATAGTCACCAAAATAATGGAATAAAATTGTCATACATATACCCAAAAAAGAAGAAGATAATAACAGACAAACGTTAACAAACTTAAAGAAGATGGAATATTTTTTAGCAAAAAAAAACGTATTTATAATTAAAATTTGTTAATGCTTGAATGTTTTAAGCTTAAAAAAAAAAAAAAAAAAAAAACACCTTGACAGATAAGTGTTAGTTGGTTTCAACTTTCAACAGTCTCATAAAAAGTTGAATCTTTTTTTCTTTTTCTTTTTTATAAGTATAAAAAGTTGAATCTTTTGATGTTACTATTGTCTTATCTAATGTAATACTATTAAGAGGATTCATGCCCTCATGTCCACTTTAATGTACTGTCAAAAGTACCCCTCGCATCTTCTAATTTTCCCAATTTAATCCTTGATTTCAAGTAATAATGTGCCTTAGAAATAAGTGTATAATAGTCAAATTCCTATTTATAAAATTATCCACTTTAATGCATGGACTAAAATACCTTCACATATTAACATTAGATAACCTAAAATAATTGGGGCAAATAAGGAAAACATGAATTTTTCAAAATCCTAAAATTTAGGCTTCATTTTAAAATAAACCCAAAATTTAGCACCACTATCCTCATTTGAATTAAAAAAAAAAAAAAAAAAAATCAACGTTTAATTTTTTTTCCCCTCATTTGAATTAAAAATCATTAATATTTATCTCATGCAATTTAAAGATAACTAATTAAAAACATCACGGTTAATGTTAAAAAGATTTTTTTTTATTAAATCCTAAATTTTAGATTTCAAATCCTAAATTTTAGGCATGAATCTACTACATTTAACTTTATCTCTTAAAGATAACTACTACATTTAAATTACAATTTTTTTCAAAATTCAAAAATTAAAATTAATCCAACTTCTCATACTAACTTTCCACTATTCTCACGTTTAACTCTCATTAAACTCTTTTACTCACAAACATTCAACTATTCTTAATTTCTTATCCTTATCCTTTAAAAATAAAAAATAACTACAAATTTAGAATTCTTAGATTTCTCTTTTATTCAAACTCCTCTACTTTCTTTGTTCACGTTTCCACGTTTTTTTTTCCTTTCAGTTTTTCAATTTCATCTCAGTCTTAATCCATTACTATTAAAATGATTCCAAAAGGCCTAAAAAAGGAGGATGGTTTAAGGTTGGCGTTTTGATTTTCTTGATTTTTTTTTCCCTATCATCCATTCACGGTAATTTATATTTCTCTTCACTAAAGTTTTGGTTTGAAAACTAAAACAATGCTCTCTATTTTCTCTGCCTCGCCTACCACAAAGAGCACTATGCAATTTAGGTATGATTTTCTCTTTCTAAATTTATAGATTTTCCTCTAATTGGGTTCCATTCATTGTTGTCAAATATCTTTTGATGCTCCTATTTGAGATATTTAATTGCAAGCATTTTGCTCCAACGAAAAATTTAGTATCATAATTAGGACTGACATTATTGCAGATACGCCAACGAAATATGTTTGCAATTGTAGCGAACATTTATATTATGGGTACAATGCTCTCTCTCTCTCTCTCTCTCTCTCTCTCTCTCTCTCTCTCTCTCTCTCTCTCTCTCTCTCTCTCTCTCTCTCTATAATGATAGAAGAATTTGGTGCTTCTAATTGTTTTACTAAAATAGTTTCATTAAAAATGCCAATTTTGGGTTTCTTTCCTTGATGCTTGAAGGGTTACTCTATGGGATTTTTCTTTGATGCATGCAGGGTTGATGTGTTAAAATATGGGGAAAAGGGTTTGGAAATACTGAGAATCCAATCAACTTCGCTAGGACTATAACTTGATTGAACTAGATGGTGGTATTGATGAAGCTTTGCAGGAGATAAATCCCAGCCAAGGAAAGACATGATGTGAACTATTTGGTGGTGTTGACAAAGCTATAATCAGATAGCACAGTGAGACTATAACATTTTACCATGATTTAATGTATTTTTCTTCTTGAGACAGATACTAAATGAAATTATCCATTTTTCCATGAAATTTTATTTTTCCTAAATTTTGTTACCTCGAAGAATTGTTTTTCTTGGAAGTTTATGTTTTCAATGATGAAAAAAGTAGATATGAGAATTTGTAACATGTTTCATATTGTGTTGACTTAATATGTAATGTTGTTGGATGTAATTTTGCTTTTGAAAATTTATATCTCAATTGTTGAGATATTAAAAAATTAAAAGTGATAAATAGAAAAATACCCCTCACATCTACTAATTTTCCCAATTTAATCATTTATTTCAAATAATAATGTCTTAGAAATAAAGGTATAATAGTCACATCCCTATATAGAAAATTGTCTACTTTAATGCACGGACTAAAATAACCCCATATGTTAGATTTATTGATTTGTGTTTAAAATAAAAATTAAAGGTTAAAAGAGTAATCTACTGATCTGCTCAATTTCAAAAGTTAAATGATCACAATTCCACGTTCATGTTTCAAGATTTTTTTTTTTTAGTCTTCCTTTTTTTTCTCTCTTACATCTTCCTTATCTACTCCACTTTTTAATTTCCAACTTCCCACTAACTTCACAACTCTTCATTTACTCAACTTTTGGCTCTCCTTTCTCTCTCTCTCTCTCTCTCTCTCTCTCTCTCTCTCTCTCTCTCTCTCTCTCTCTCTCTCTCTCTCTCTCTCTCACACACACACACACACACACACACACACACACGTCTCCCTTATCCCTATATTATAACTATAAACTTTTCAAATAATTACTTAAAAAAAAAACTACATAGACAAAAAGGAAAATAGTTTGGCCGGCTCACACTTTTTTTCTATCTCCATATTCGATTATTTTTCCTCATTTAAAATTAAATAATTCAACTAAAAATTTAGCACCAAAGTCCAAAAAAAAACACTCCTAAAAAAAAATTTACATATTAAGATAATAGGACTCTTTGGTTTCCACTTTCTTTAAAATTATCTTTTATTTGCTCTCACACACTATCTCTCTCTAAAATTCTATCTTTTATTTTTACTTCAATGATAAAATAAAATAAAAATGTGCAAGGAAATTCTATCATTTATCTTTAAAAAAAAATTGTATCTTTTATTTGCTCTCACGCCACTTTCATTCAATTTTTTTTTTCCTTATTTCAAATAACTATGAAATTCAATAACCACTTCTCACGCCACTTTCTCAAACCAGTATTCAATTTTTTGTTTCCTTATTTCCTTCCCCTTATATCCACTTTAATGAACTTCCCAAAACACACCTAATGTTTAGAAAATATTGTTATAAAAAATAATTAAATGAGGGTGAAAAAGTAATTCACAAGATCCTCTACATAAAAGATTTTGATTACCTAAATCCACTCAAATTCATTTTTCCTTACTTTTAGCCTTTAATTTAATTGTGATACAAACTAATTAAGAGGATAGACAAAAAAAAAAAAAAAATCTCCACGTTATTACTAATGGATAATAACTTCTTCTTTTTCAATAATCAACTCTATGTTCATTTTTTATTTTTTTTTTGGCAAAAAAACAAACTAAGAGTCTAGATAGCAAAGTTTGAGACAACTTGGAATACATTTAAGCCATAGTGGCCAACTCCACGTTCATAGTTTCACGGTTTTTTTTTTCCTCTCTCTCACATCTCCCATAAATATCAACATTTCAAATAACTACTTCAAAAAAGAAAAAAGAAAAAAAAAAAAGCTACGTATAGATAAATTCAAAGATAGTCGGTTATATGGAATTCATAAACTCTACGTATACATAAATTCAAAAATTTTAGTTATTTATTTAACTAATCCAAATATTTGAACGGTTATTAATTTATTCAGTTTCTCTTGCTTATCCTCTTCAAAATTCAAACTTCAAAATGGTAATAACTTCTTAGAGATGATCTTTAAAATGAAAAAACAATTTGGGTGAAAATTAAAGACATAATAATATTAAAGTGGGAACGAGTGTGAGATCAAATAAAAGATGGAAAAATAACAAGATAGATAGAGAGATTCCAAAAAGCTCTAGATTTCCATGGATGCTTTGATCTACAACCTCCTCTGTTTCAAACAAATCTTTTCGGAACAAACCCATGTAAGCAATAGTTTTTATTTTCATAAAAATTCACTTTTTTTATTGGTTTATAAGTAACTTTCTGTTTTTGTTTTTGCTTATACTGTGTATTTTTTCGATTCGTTTTTTCGATTGTAATTGTATGATTTGTAAAATTTTTAATGGGTTCTATTTGTTGCTTTGAAGTGTATTAGATACTTAATGATGCAAAATTCAGGGTTCATATCAATTTTTATTTTTGGTTTATATGTTCTCCACTTCTCCCTAAATTCGAAACTACCTAACTTTTTTTAATTTTCAAACCCGAGCCTAAATGAAATAATAGACAAAAGAACAACTATGCTTAGTACCAATATTCTTTAATTGATCACCATTTGGTGTTATTATTGTTTTCTTTTTCGTGTATCTTATTCTTATTTTTTGTTTCTAAATGGGTTGCAAAGTTAAATGTAGAAACTTTGACCCCATCAAGGAGTTGAACATTCTTCCTCTTATCAAGATTACATTAATCTTAGGTAACATATCTTCATGTTTACACTTTCTTTGTAAGGACAATTAGAGGTCTATTGCTTCAGGATTTCTATGTTATTTTTCAATGAAAAAGTATATTCTAATGATTTTCTTTTCCATCTAAAAAAAAAAATTTATTTTCAATGAAGAGAGAAATTCTTTATTTTGCACCATGGCTAAGACTGACCATGCTCTCATACCTTTCTTTGTAATGCTACAGATGAATTGCGGTTAGTAAGAACGGCCACAATAAGTAAGAGAAGATAAAATGAAGGAGATGACTATCTTGCAACGTTGTCTTCCTTATAATTTGTAGAACATATTAAAAAAAATTTGGAGCACTCTTATTTTTCAATTATTGGATAAAAGATCTCATATTGTATTAATTGGGGTGTACATGTTAAATGTTTTGTTGCCGTTACTTTTACCATTTTTACATGCACATTGTTACCAAATCAAATCTAGGAGATTTAATTATTTACAAATTGGTTCACACATCCTGAAAATGACAATTTCTCTTCCTAAATATTAGCTTATGCATTTTTTTTCTTTATTGTACCTTTTAAATCTTAATTGTTTGTAAAATGTATAAGTGAGATGTTTTATAACTTTCTTCTATTTTTAGAAAAATCTTGCTTTGTTAATCTTTTCAAAAATAATAATAAGATTTAAAAATTGCATGAAATCAAGTTAGGGTAGGAGAACTCAAATTCAAATTGTCTTTTACTAGAGAATTGAGTAATATCACATAACCATAAGACTTTTGACTTAAGTTATTGAACAAGTACATTTACCTAAAAAAGATCATTGTACAATTTGCCCAAAAGATAAAAAGAGCCTCTGAACACGCACGGAGCGTGTGTGAAAAGGCTAGTTATTATTATTATTATTATTTTGAATCATACTATTGTATTATCTAATCTTCTAATCTAATCTAATACTATTAAGAGGATTGATGCCCTCATGTCCACTTTGATGTACTATTAAAATTACTCCTCACATCTTCCAATTTTCCCAATTTAAATATTGATTTCAAATAATAATGTACCTTAGAAATAAAGGTATAATAGTCACATCCCTATATAGAAAATTGTCCACTTTAATGCACAGACTAAAATACCACATATTTAGAAATCTATTGGTTTGCTTTTAAAATAAAAAATAAAGGTTAAAAAAGTAATTTATTATATTTTAGGATCAATAAAGTTTGAAACAACTCACATTCACGTTTCCGGGTTTTTTTTTTAAATGGTGGTTTCATTATCCATTTTTTCTCTCTCACGTCCCCCTTATCCTTATAACTGCTTTCCCTCATTTGAATTAAAGAAGAAAAATGACTTCATATTTTAAATCTATACGTAAATGAGATTAAATAGCCTAACTTACTATTTTTTTTTTTTTAATAACAGAGGAGAATTTAAATTGTTGCCCTTTTTTTTTTCTCTCATAATATCCATATTCACATTTTTTTTTCTTTCTCATTTGAATTGAACAACTATTTTTAGTTGTTTATTTGAATTCAAACTCTTATCCCATACAAATATAGTTAATAAAAAAAAAAAAAAACCTAATCTTTATCCCATTCCATTTACCTAAAAAGATAACTATAAATATTTCAAACTATTATTAAAAAAAATTTAGGACATATAAGAAAATTCATTAGAGTAAATATCAATCCAAAAAAATTCACCATTCAACGTAACAAATAAGATTACATTTAAAATTCCACTTTTTTTTTTTCCAAATATTCCACTCCACGTTTTTTTTTTCTTTTTTCTTTTTATGACTCTCCCTTTTTTTCCCCCACTTTTCATGTTAGCCTCCTCATTTTCCTAAAACTTAGCACATTATCTCTTAAAGATAACTTTTATTAAATTATTTTTTTTTTTTCAAAAAAATTAGATAATAAAAAAAAAAAATAAAAAACTCATTGAAGCATAATTAACACACATTATAATTTTTTTCACAAAAGTGTGTATCTCAATTCTCAACTCTCACTTCTCTTCATCAAAAATTAAACTCTCAACTCTCAAATCTTTTAGGTAAACATCCATTATTTTTATTTTTTTTCAATGTAATGTTTATAAACATCTTTTTCATATATTATTTTTTTTTAAAATTCTAATGGGTTGTTTTTGTTGTATATGCAGGATTGTTGAAAACATATATATGGTTTGCAAAAGTGTGAATCTCAACTCTCACCTCTCTTCATCAAAAATTAAACTCTCAACTCTCAAATCTTTCATGTAAACCATCTTTTTTTTTTTCTTTTTTTTTTTTTTTTTTTTTTAATGTTTTTTCTTTTTTTTTTTTTTTTTTTTTTTTCTTTTATTTTTAATTCTAATGGGGTTGTTTTTGTTGTATATGCAGGATTGTTGAAAACATATATATATGGTTTGCAATGGACATACACATGGATTCAATTTGTGTGAAGAACTAGAAGGTTAATACAGGAAAGACGTATATTCATTATGTTTTTAATTTTAGGCCTTTATTTACAATTTATACTAATATGTATGTTTTTAATTTTAGGCATTTATTTACAATTTCTACTAATATGCCTCACAATATACTTTTTTATTTTCTAATCAATGTGTGTATCTCTCTCTCTCTCTATCTCTCTCTCTCTCTCTCTCTCTATCTATATATAAATATAAAATATATATATATAATAAATATATAAATTTATATATATATATATATATATATAATATATATTCATATATATGGATTCTATTATTTTTTTTTTTTTTATTTTTTCAGAACTAAAGGTGCAAGACTTTCTTTTCGGACTTTTTCATTGAGAAGAGGTTCCAAACTGACAAGATTGCATTTATCCTATATATTTGTTCATGCATTCTCAAAAGTTACAACTTTCCTGAATATTATCTCATCCAAATTTTTTCCGAATCTTTTCGCTTTAAATCTTAATCTATTGTAAAATATATCATTGAAAATATTTATGACTTACCTTCTTTATATTATTCTATTAATCAATGAAGATTTTATAGCTTGACTCAATTGTTGAGATATTAAATATGTTAAAAAAAAAGTTGTTAAGTATTAGACAAATTGGAAATATTAATATTACAGATTTTATAGCTTGACTCAATTGTTGAGATATTAAATATGTTAAAAAAAAGTTGTTAAGTATTAGACAAATTGGAATATTAATATTACAAACTTTTATATTTATTTTTTAAATATGAAGAAACATAGAACACCGTGTGGGAAAGAAAATCAATAACCCTACCTTTGATCCCACTTTTATTGTATGTCAATCACAACATGTCACTTCAATTGTTGTGAAAATAAAGTGAAATTGTAGTCCAATAATAGCTTAGTGTAATTTTTTACATGAGGGTTGTTTTAACGTGTAACTAAAGTTGATTGTTACAACATATCTAATCCCACAATCCACATGTTCCCACTTCCCACTCAAGTTGATTGTTACGACATATAGCACTACAACATATCTAATCCCACAATCCACACGTTCCCACTTCCCACTCATGTTTCAGTTTTTTTTTTTTTTATGTAACTTTCTCACATTTGAGTTATTCACCAATTTTTAAATACTTAAATCAAATTTAAAAACAATACAAATTTTTTTTTTTGGATAAACTTAAAAGTAATCACCGTTTATTTATTTTTTAAATAAAACTTCCACAACAACTCTTAGGAGATAAACTCAAGAATTAAAACTCCAATTGTACTCAAATTCAAACTCATCAGTTTGAAGCAGTTAATTTACATCTCTCTCCATCTTATTTCAGGTTCCTACTTCCCACCCATGTTTAAGGCTTTTATTTATTTTTTATTTTATGTAAAATTGCCACCAACGTTTGAGATTTTTTTTTTTTTTTAATTTCAATTGTATTTTTATTTTATTTAGTTGTTCTCCATCCTTATATATTATCTAATACTATTTTTTTTTATTTGCTAAAATCTATCTAATACTATTTAAATGTTTTTTTTATTGAATACTATTTAAACCTTAGATGTAAGGGATATATATAATTTTATCATTTTTAAAACAAAAACAAAAATTGTCCAGGAAAATTGATGCACTCTCAATCCATCACCTTATCCAAAAAAAAAAAAAAAAAAGTTGAAAATATGAAATCTCCCACTACTCACTCACAGTTACTAATTTGTTCATTTTTTTTCTCTAAAAATTTGTTCATTTATTTACAATATATTTGGATAATGGTGAATAAAAAATATTAAAAAATTAAAAGTGATAAATAGGAAAAGCCTCTGAACACGCGTAGCGCGTGTGAAAAAAATTGTTGTTCTTTTGCAAAAAATTTATTATATTATAGTTAATAAAATAAAATACTTGCTTGTTGGTCCCTCCTCACACTATAGAATCTCACAAATAAGAGTGATATTTTCAATTCACTACTACAGATATTATCTTTAAATTAACATCACAGATCTAATCACCACTACATGGGAAAGACAAGTACAAGAAAAATTAAACTTTGCTTTGCAATTCCATTTTTTCATCTATATTACTTTTTGAAAATTTGAGGAGGAAAAAAGCTTTGTTTTTGTTTCATTTATTTACATAATATATATGTGAATATATTAACGAAAACAATGGATAATGAGTGAATAAAAAATATTAAAAAATTAAAAGTGACAAATAGAAAAGAAAATCCTTGAACACGTCGTAGCGCGTGTGAAGAGACTAGTATTATATTGTTGTTCTTTTGCAAAAAATTTATTATATTATAGTTAATAAAATAAGAGTTCATCCCACTTGCTTGTTGGTCCCTCCATCACACTATAGAATCTCGAATTGTTGGAGCAAATAAGAGTGATATTTTCAATTCAAAATTGAAGATTCTACTACAGATATTATAACTTTAAATTAACCATCATGTACACGATCTAATCACCACTACATGGGAAAGACAAGTATCAAGAAAAATTAATCTACTTTGCTTAGTGGCAATTCCATTTCATTTCATCCACGCCTATATTACTTTTTGAGTAATCATTTCTCTTAAAGTGAGGAGGAAAAAAGCTTTGTTTTTGTTGTGGGCATTAGAGTATTAGGAAAGAAAAATCGAGAAACAAAGGAGCAATCAACCAGTGAACATAATATATATGTGATTCATCTTTTGACCTACATTATAACGAAAACAATGAAAAAATACTAACATTTAGTATAATCTCTTTCTTTCTACACAACAGTCTTTATGATCGATATTCTCATAAATGTAACATAAATTTCAAAACAAAACCTATTTATATCTAAGTTGTAGACAAATTAATTAAGGGATTATATTTAATGAAAACAATTATACCTTATATTCTTTTAAAACTTGAAAATTTACTCTTCTTTCCCTCTTAGATTAATTAGAATTTACACATCTATAATTTAGGTCAAGTTTGATTTTCCAATTTGTAATTTAGATTATTACACTTTACCAACATTATTAAAGTGAGAGTCTTGTCCCACATTGACCAAGTATTCTTGGGTTGTGCAATTAATAAGCCATGGGCAATCCTCATCTCTCAAGGCGTCTTTTGAGATTGAGTTAGGCCCATTGGACTTTAACATGGTATCAGAGCCACCCATTGGGTGTTGGGTAGATCTCCCCCCCTATTATGGTCCACGTGTTTGGTTAGTCCGCCACACGTGAGGGGGCATATTAAAGTGAGAGTCTTGTCCCACATTGACCAAGTATTCTTGGGTTGTGCAATTTATAAGCCATGGGCATCCCTCATCTCTCAAGGCGTCTTTTGAGATTGAGTTAGGCCCATTGGACTTTAACATGGTATCAGAGCCACCCCTTGGGTGTTGGGCAGATCTCCCCCCCAATTATGGTCCACGTGTTTGGTTAGTCCGCCACACGTGAGGGGGCATATTAAAGTGAGAGTCTTGTCCCACATTGACCAAGTATTCTTGGGTTGTGCAATTAATAAGCCATGGGCAATCATCATCTCTCAAGGCGTCTTTTGAGATTGAGTTAGGCCCATTGGACTTTAACAAACATTTCATTATATTCATTAATATTTCTCTAACCCTGCAACCCTCGTTGTAGGGTTTTCCTCTACACTCATTGTAGGGTTTCCCACCACCCTTTTTGTAAGGCTTTTATGGACTTTGTTGTGTAATCTCTTTGATTTTTAATAAAGTTCTTTTAATTATATATAAAAAGAATATTTTTCCAACCCTATAACATTAAATTCACATGTATAAATCATATGCATCGAAAAAGAAGTCTTGGAAATATAATAGCAACCTATTATAATATAATACATCAAACCCATAAACTAAAAGCAAATACAATTAAATCTTTTGCATGTCGGTAAAGTGCAATTTTTTAAACTACAAATTAAGAGAGTTGAACTCAACCCAAATAGATAAAGTATCACTTTCCCTTTCCTCTTTTATAAGTGATAAAAGAATCAAATCCATGCATGTATAGTACGGCCTAGTCTCAATGTAATGAATTAATGTAAAGAGGTTATGATCTTGTACCTCCACTTCAGCTCAACTTTATAAGTGCTTAGTCCATATAAATTTGTCTTCTTAGTGTGAGAGATCTTGTCTGCAAGCCTCTGGTCAAATATTTTTTGAATACAAGAAAATGTGTATACTTTTTAAAATAATTAGAATTATGAATGAATAATTGGTGCAATATATATGTCGCTCAAAATCAATGCGGGGAGCCTCTCTCCTTACCCCATGGATAAAAATATATATGACCATCCCCACAGTGCATTTAGAGTACAAGAAAAAAAATTGGCTCCCTCCTTTTTTTAAGATTATTTTTTTGGTTTATTTCTATAACGTCAATACCTTAATATTACAAAATAATTAAATTCTTCCTTAGAATAGATTTTTATTTAACAAAAATAAAATAAAATATTATCCGTTCTCTTGTCAATTCACAATCCCACAAGTTGAACACTCTAACTTGAGTAATATCTTTTCTTTCCTTTATATTTTCTTATAAATAATTCTTCTTGTATTAGGAAAATGATTGTTTCATTGTAGCTTTTCAGTTTTACAGGATTTATGCAATATATATATATAAGATAAAAAAATGAACAATATCTATCGATTGATAAAAGTCAAAATAACAGTAAATCATTGTTTTCAATTATAAAAGAAAAAATGGGGAAATTACACTTTACCACCCTCAACTATCACCTATTTTTCACTTCACCCCCTAAACTTTAAAAAGTAACAATTGCCCCCCTAAACTAATCGAATTGCACGGCCGTTACCCCCTGAGGCCAAAATCGAGTTAAAATAGACGGAATAGAGCAACACGGAATAGGCCAACTTGTATCTCTGAGTTTTCTTTTGACTCTTCTTCAAGTGTGGCTCCTTCCAGTGGGTAACGGCCTGCTCTATTATGTCTATTTTAACTTGATTTTGGCCTCAGGGGGCAATGGTCGTGCAATTCGATTAGTTTAGGGGGGCAATTGTTACTTTTTAAAGTTTAGGGGGTGAAGTGAAAAATGGGTGATAGTTGAGGGTGGTAAAGTGTAATTTCCCCAGAAAAAATTATAAAGAAGCTCATAGTAATTTTCTTTTGTTTTAATAAATTTTTAATGATTTATTTAGTCAGTGAATTATTTGTCTACGCAAGTAAATAACACTTATACGCAATGATTTTGAATTTTTTTTATGATTTGTAAATTTGATTTTTAAGATTAATTCTTATTGTTATTTATATATGTCCAAATTTACAATTTATAGCAAAGAATAATTTATTGTTAGTTTAATTAGGTCCCATGTATCATATTAAAGTTATTAAATTATAATTATGATTAAGTTTTTTTTAATTGAAAAAAAAAAAAAAAATCTTTAGTTTGAAGAAATTACGAGAAACCTTATACAAACATTATGAATAGGATCGTAATTCAATCAAAGCAGTGAATCACCTATTGAGATAGAATAAACAATCTTTTACACAAAAAAAGAGAATGAAAATTATTTTCTTCAATATGCTAAGTTTTAATTACCAAAATATTTTATCAATTCATACTTGAAGATGGTTTGTGTGTGTGATGAATGATCTCCAATCGAGTATGTTATCAAGTCAATCTCTAATAGAGCTAAATAATCTGTTCTATATAAAATTCAAAATCAACCAAAGCTGAGTAATCAATTCCCAAGCTTGGTTTACTAATCTTTCACGTTGAGTATACCAGATTTTTCGAAGAACTCTTTGTTGCTTTGATCTTGAACTGGAGTCAAGTAACTTGATTACTTTGATAATGCTACCAATAATCTCTGTGATGTTTTTATTATGGGGACAAGGATTTTCTTCATTTGAAATGAAATAGAGAATCTTCATTTCATAGTCTAGATTAAATATCTCAGATCTAACAATATATAAATTGTCACATCATTTAAAATTTTCAATGGCGTGACATTTTGTACACCGTTAGATTTGTGAAATAAAATCTGAACCATGAAATAGACAAATTGAAAGATTTCCAAATAAAGAGGACGAAATCGTTATTATGGAGGCTGATATTTCAGTTTTTGTTCCTCTTATGTCTAGCTCGCACACCGCACAAAATGGAACCCACAATATGGCTGGGATAAATGATGAAATAATAATAATAGGAACTCCACTCAATATAGTGCTCTGGTGTAAATGGAGAATTCCTATGTGTGTTTTAAGAAGTATTAGTGGTTAGAAATTGCTATTGCTTGTTCCTAATTTCACTTTGTCTAGTTTGTAATCTGTATTTGCAGCTTACGGCCCCAGCGGTGGCGCCACATACAGCCCAGGGTAGGGGGTTCATTTGAACCCCCTGACTTGAAAAAAGAAAAAATATAAAAATATTATAGTTATTTTTTTTTTAAATAATTTTTTTTATAGGTATTTAAACCCTCCAAAAAATATTTGAACACCCTCAAAAAAATTCTTGAACCCTCTCAAATGTCTTTTTGAACACCCTGGCTTTGAGATCCCAAATTTTGAACACACTAAGTTGAGATCCCAATAAATCTAATCCATTAAACCCCTAAAAAAAAAGCCCAAATAACAAATAATAACTAAACTAAATAACGACAAAATGGCTTAAAACCCATTAACCAACCCAATTTGATACATATGGCACAATCACTTGGTCTAAAAAATATATATATATAAAAATAATAATAATAATACTAAACCCACTTACTGTGTTTCTACCTTTTAAATTTGTCTTTACTCTACACTTGATAAAAAATATTTTGGGGATCACAAATGAGTAATTGTCAATAACATTACAAAAGAAAATTCATGATATTGTAAATTCTATGACAATTGTTAAAGTATCTAAGCAACGATTACAAACGATGAGAGATGATGAATGTGAAGCTTTATTGACTGAAGTGTCTTCATTTTGTATCAAGCATAAAATCTCTATCCCGAACATGGATGAAATATTTGTAGCTGCTGGCAGGGTTGCCCAAGCCTGTCCCAAGTTTGGTTGCTTACTTACTATTAAATATATATATTTAAAAAAAAAAACATAAAAATTCAAAACTTTTTATGCAAAATCAAGGTTACATTGTGATTTTAGCTTGAGTTACATAAAAAAATAAATAAAATAAAAAATAATTAATCCCAATTATGGTGTTTTATAATTAGTATGATCCGACTTAAAGAAAACAACTTCTCCTTGCATTTTTGAAGCATATTCAATAAAAAAAAATCCAAACTAATATCTATTTAATATTATTATATGTCTAATAGTTTTTTAACTAAAAAATTCATTAGTGTTAATAACAACAAACGTAATACAATAGTAAATTAAAAGTGATAGAAACCCATTAAATAAACACGTGAACACACTACACGACAATACAAAATAATGGCTTCTCCCGCAACTCCACAAACAAAAGCATTGGCATCCACATGCAGACAAAATTTTCAAACAAATTAGTAAATTACACTGTAGAGACCGAACTCATTCACACAAACATTGAAACACATTACATATATCTCATTAAAAGGCACAAAACTCCTATAAAAAAAAAAAAAAATTATGTATACGAATAAAAATTTTTTTCTCTTATCTATACTATTATATATATATATATATATATTTTTTTTTTTTCCATTTGTTGCCCCCTTGGGGGGGTTGCCCAAGCCCAAGGGCTTATGGGCTTACCCCAGGGCCGGCACTGGCTGTTAGGAGGCCACATCATAAAAATAAAATGTTTTTTTAATTTTTTTAATTTTTTTTTTTGTGATGTCAATATATTATATAGTCAAGCTTTTTAATGAACCCCCTAAAAAAATTCCTGGAGCCGCCACTACTTACAGTTGTGTTTTTTAGCATATATATATTAAATATATATATATATATATATATATATATATATATATATATATATATTATATATATATATATATATATATATATAATATATATATATATATATATAATATATTCTTCATAAAATCTTTTTTAATTTATCCAAAAAAAAAAAAAAAACAGAAACTCAAATAGCACCAACCTTTTCTTATAATATAACTTAGGCCCCATATGAGACAACAAATTGTTAGTTAATATCATTATTGTGTATATATATATATATATATTAATCTTTTTTAGGAAATTACAATGTACCTCGGTGAGATTTTGATTCGTTCTCTATCTCTTTTTAAACTTTCAACTCAAGTAATATTCCTTGAAGATTTATTTGTTATATTCTTTGAGAGAGTACGTGTTAAAAGAGTAATATTAAAAACACACTTTTATTATACATGGCTTGTTGCGATTATGTATCATTTTCACTTAGGTTCACCATTGACACTACTTTTATTATATTCCAATCAAAATAAACTATATCAACAATTGTGGAAAAATTTGTGTTCCTAAACTTATTAGTTAAATAAAGCCCCTTTTTCGTTTGTGTGTCATTATAACTATAATGTAGTGATAAATATTAGGATAAATTACACTGACACTCCCTTCTTTTGGGGAAACTAAAATCTCTACACCCTATTTTGGGGAAATGACACTCCGCTCCCAAATTCGCAAAATAATTAATACTCTGCATCCTTTTCCCATTTTTAAAGGAATATTCCTCACTTAAACTTAAAATAATTGGAATATAATTTTTTTTAACTCTAATTAGTTAGGCATTGGTTAAAAAAATTAATAAAAAATAAACAAAAAAAAAAAAGGGGCGGAGTGTTAGTTATTTTTCAAATTTAGGAACGGAGTATCATTTTCCTAAATAGGGTG
>OU015770.1:24307851-24335334 GCA_907173295.1 Fagus sylvatica | reverse complement strand
ATAGTTAATCCTCCCCAAGAAGCTTCGGATCTCTTTCTCTGTCTTTGGCGCGGGCATGCTTCGTATAGCTTGAACCTTTACAGGATCAATCTCAATTCCCCGGCCGCTGACGATGAAGCCTAATAACTTTCCGGATGTGACGCCGAAGGCACACTTGTTCGGGTTCAATCTGAGTTGGTACTTCTTCAATCGCTGGAACAATTTGCGTAGGTCTGTGAGATGATCTTGTGCGGTTCGAGACTTGGCAATCATGTCATCTACGTAAACCTCTATCTCGTGATGAATCATATCGTGGAAGAGAGTGACCATGGCTCGCTGATAAGTGGCTCCGGCGTTCTTCAGACCGAAAGGCATGACATCATACACAAAGGTTCCCCAATGTGTGACAAAAGCGGTCTTGGACTTGTCTTCCTCGGCCATCTTGATCTGATTGTACCCCGAGAATCCGTCCATGAATGAGAATACGACGTTCGTTGCTGTGTTATCGACCAGGGTATCAATGTGAGGTAGAGGAAAAGTTATCCTTCGGGCTGGCTCGGTTCAGATCCCGATAATCCACGCACATTCTGACTTTTCCGTCCTTTCTTCGGCACCGGGACTATATTGGCTACCCAGTCCGAATAGGTTACTGTGCTTAGGAAACCTGCCTTCAATTGCTTTTCCACCTCTTCCTTGATCTTCAAAATGACTTCGGGCTTCATCCGTCGCAGTGCTTGTTTGACGGGCTTGCATTCTGGCTTTAGCGGGATCTTGTGGACCACTATGTCTGTGTCTAGGCCTGGCATGTCTTGGTAAGACCAGGCGAAGATCTCGTGGAACTCTCTTAACAGTGCAATGAGTGCTTCCTTTTGCTCTGTGGCGCAGCGGGTTCCAATCTTGACTTCTCTCGGTTCTTCACCCTCGTGGGCTAGATTTACAATTTCCAACTCCTCTATGTTGGGTTTGGACCCCTCATCTTGTCTCTCTAATGCCTCAAGGATGTCATTTGGTAATTCGATTTCTTCGTCGGAATTATCTATGTTATCCAGTGAGCAATCCGTTTTGTTGTCAATTTTGGAGACGTGGGGATCGTTTGAGGTTTTGCGTGTAATCCTGGAAAGGATGGCGGATGGAAAAACGGTAAGAAAACTAAAAAAGAGGAACCATTCGTTTTGTGCGATGGCGTGTTGGATTTATTTAATGCACATTGGAGTATTTAAGATAGAGAAATTCATGGAATAAGTACGAGACATATCATTTGAAATATGGAAATGGAAATATTACAGTGATGAAATGAATATGATTGTGGCATGATATCTTGAAAGCATAAAATAAACATAGAAACCCGAAATTGTTTGATACAAAAATTCCCGAGCTATTGGTAGACTCAAAACCGAGTTACCCATAGCTGGGATACCGCTTACTCATCACTACTCGAGACACGCTGTAGCAATGGTACGCAAGTCCACGTCTTGACTTCTTCTCCCTGTTGGCAGTGGCGGGTCGGTGGTGTGGTGGTGGAATCCTCCTCTCCGGCAATGGTGTGGATGCTCAAACCTTCAACCATAGGGCCAGCATCTTCTTCTTCAGCAGAGGTGGTGGTGATGATGTTTAGTAGTGGTGTCTTGATTGGCTCCTCTTCTTCCTCTCTCTCGGCCAGTGCTGGTAGGGATGACATGTCCGATTCTTCTTTGATCTCCACAATCACTTCACCCACTCCCGGGTCGGGGATGATGTAGGGCTCTTCATCTTTCTTCAGACCCAAGTATTCTAGAATCGAATGGGGATTGAAGCGATATCGCTCCAAGAAGACTCTTACCAAATCATCCCAGCCGGTAAGGTTCCTCAGCTGATAGAACCAGGCGGCAGTTTGTTTCGACAGGCTCTCGGGAAACACCGAGATCATCAAAAGCTCATTCTCCAAATGCAAGGCCATCTTCTCGCCGTACTTTTGTAAATGGATCTCCGGATCCCCATCTTCATAAAATATCTCAAATTCCGGTGTCACAAACCCAGGTGGCACTATCAAGTACGGGAATTGGAAGAATTCGGTGAAGATCAACATCTCTCCATTCATCAGTGTCATCCTCCATGAAGTATCCCCAATCAGCTTCTTCATCCTGTAGGTTATCGAGATCCATCTCGTCTTCCACGATGTCATCCAGATTGATCTCCGCGTACCAGTCGAACTCGGAGGGGTCATCTGGTTGACGACTTCCTTTTGATGGTATTTCTTCTCTCCCCACTATCCCATTTTCCATCAGATCGGTGACTTTCTTCTTGAACTCCTCACAACACTCTAGGCTGTGCCCTCTAGCCCCTGAGTGATATTCACATGCATCCCCTGTTGATGGCCCTGGCGGTGCATCTAACGGGGTGATGTGTCTCCTTTTCTCCAAGGTATAGAAGAGACGCCTCCACGCGATACTCTCCTCGTTCCCTTCCTCTACCTCAACCATGTTCACACCTCCTTCTGGGTGTTTAGGCAAAGGATTGGTGGTGATGTTAGGTAGTCCTTCAAACTTCAGGACTCCGTGATCAATTAGGTCTTGAACCCGATGCCTCAGTTGGCCGCAATTTTCAACAGTGTGTCCCACTTCTCCAAAGTGGAAATCGCAGGCCGAATTTGGGTTGAAATCCCTTCTTTGCGGGCCGTTGTAGGGTTTCGGGACAATAGGTGAGATTAGGCTCTTCTCTATCAGGATGGGGTATAACTCTGTCATAGGCATAGGTAAAGGCGTGAATTGCCTTGGCTCTTTTCTGGAGCCACCTGTTGTCATTGGGTTGGTTTCCTTCCGGCCTTGCCGGCATCTGAGGTGCCGGGGCCGGGGCTGGAGCCTGAGTCGGAGCCGGGGCCTGAATAGGCCTAGGTTGTATCGGTTGCATGGTGAAAGTCGGGAGGACTTGCCTTGGTCTTCCGTTGTTTCTCCCTATCATTTGCACATCTCCTTCCTTCCTCTTTGTCGGAGCTTTCTTGGCGGCCTGTTCGGCTAATGCCATTAGGGCCGTCATGTCCACTATTTTCTTTGTTTTCAAGGCATCTTCAATCCTGTCACCCACCGGTATCAGGTCTACAAAGAACTGCATTTGTAATCCCATCATTCGGTCGAAGTAGGGGATTCTTCAGTGTATCGACGAAGATCTTGATCATCTCTCTTTCGTCCAGCGGTGGGCGTGCTCGAGCCGCCTTCTCTCTCCACCTTTGGGCATATTCCCTGAAGGTTTCATTACTCTTCTTCTCCATCCTCTGAAGGTCGAACCGATCTGGAGCTATTTGGGAGTTAAACCCGTATTGAGCCAAGAAGGTATCCGCCAGTTCCTTCCAATGAGAGATCTTCTTCAACTGTGAGTACCACTCTGCTGCATTCCCTGTCAGGGTATCTTGAAATGTCTGGATCAGCAACGGCTCATTGTCGGCATAGGGTGCCATCTTTCGGCAGTACATTTGCAGATGGATCATGGGGTCTCCTCTCCCATTGTATTTCTCGAACTCCGGGGCCTTGAACTTGGGTGGCACCGTCATGTTGGGGAACCAGGACATGCTCGAAAAGTCCGTGTTTCCGAAAGAGTTCAACCCCTGTATGAGCCTGATCTTTTCCTCCAAACTATCAATCTTGCTGTCCAATTGGGAGTCTTTCCCCTCTGGCTTTGGTGGCGTCGGCGGCCTTGGTGGAGTGGCGTTGGTGTTGGAATGCCCTTCCGGTTCTGCTTCACTGGTATCTTTGTCGTCGTCCTTCCTCTGGTTCTCATCATCCGTATTTCGCTTTGCTATCAGTTGCACGAAACCGAGGAGTTCGTCGAACTTTCGTTCAAGAGCGACCATCCGGATTTCTTGCTCGCTAGGTCCGGGTCCACTTGTTTCTCCAGCCATTTGATTGCGAATGCAAATATAACCTAGAGAGGCAAACAACGTTAAGTTAGACTTTGAATTCACAAGTTGGATGCATGGACCTTGGCTTACTTTGCGGGTAAGCCATGGCTGAGTATTTATGCGTATGCATGGTATGCATGAGTGCAATATGCATTGATGAATAGATGGATTTCCCATTGGGTTGCCAGAAATTGGCGAGCCTTTCGGCTCATGGCTTTTTTTGAAATTTGGGTGACCAACATCAATCAATATGAGGGTCGGGATGACACAAATAGACATCTATAGAGTTAAGAACTCGTGTATGTACATAGTGGTGTTGTCAACAAAGAAATAGGCTTTCACACCATCGGAAATTCGACGAGCCTTTCGGCGTTTGGTTCCATTTTGAAAATTTTTGGAGGGAACCAGTGTCGATAAGTGTGAAGGTCGTATTCTTGGTTGACGGACAACACAACGGGTAAGTATCTAGATTCCTATGTAGAGTTGAGAACTCTTTAGGGTTGACACATGTATGGACTTGTCAACGAAGAGATGGGCTTTCACACTATCAAAATTTGACGAGCCTTTCGGCGTTCGGTTCTATTTTGAAAGATTTTTGAGAACCGATGTCAGTTAGTGCGAAGGTCATACTCTTGGTTGGACATGACGAGACTCTACACGACCTTATAAGAGTTTGGAAACTCTTAGGGTTTACAGGCGTGCTAACGAAAAGATAGACTCTTGCATTATCAAAATCCGATGAGCCTTTCGGCGTGCGGTTCCATTTTTTTTTGAAAATTTTGGAGGGAACCGATGTCGATAAATGCAAGGGTCGTACTTTTGGTTAAGGACGACACGACTCTATACAAAATGGTTACAAATGTATCAACGAAAAGATGGACTATCACATCTTATCCAAAATTTGACGAGCCTTTCGGCGTTCGGTTCCATTTTGAAAATTTTTGGAGGGAACCGATGTCAGTTAATGCGAGGGTCGTACTTTTGGTTGAGGACGACATGACTCTATACACGATGTATCAACGAAAAGTTAGACTCTCACATTACTGAAATTCGACGAGCCTTTCGGCGTTCGGTTCCATTTTTGAAAATTTTTGGAGGGAACCGATGTCGGTTAATGTGAGGGTCGTACTTTTGGTTGGGTACGACAAGACTCTATACATCCCATGTAGAGTTTGGAACTCTTTGGGTTTGAGTGGTTTGCAACGGGTATGGACAACGTGGTTATCCTATCCCTTTATCAAACAATGACATGCAAACAAAGGTTTAGATAGATAGAACCTGACTCGGCTCCAATTATTTTATCACCACCTGGAAAATAGCACAACGCTTTTCCCTTGACTCATTTTGAAAAGACACATCCTATTTTTGGGTATCCTATCTTAGGTTGGATGTTCACTCGGTTGGCTTTTACCAGAGCCCTCACAGGTAGTTTTTCTATGCTATAGCTTACTATATGCAACATGGTATGACACAGCTTGGAATTCTGTTTCCTAAAGGGGCCGATGATCATGCCCGTTTCATCCTCCCGAAGGAAGTCGAAAGGGTATTGGATCACCGGGGAAGCACTTGCACGCCCCCCTCGATCTCCACGGGTGTGAAGGGAGAAGGGTGGATTCTCGTGTTCCATGTCCTAGATATAAAAGGGTTCGTGGTGGAGCCTGTACTAGCCCAGCCCCACCTGAGTCCGGGTTCGACCCAAAAGTCCAATGAGTGTATATGTCATGATTTTGAAAGTAAAAAGGGAAAAGACTTTTTTGTACAAAGCACAATATACAATATGTGTTGCATAAAATAAATCTCTATCCTATGTTCGCAGTTTATATACAAGAATATAGACATGCTAAAATCAAAACAATATACAAGATGAAATAAAGAATGAATCAAATAATGAATACCAACAAATATATACACACATGCTTAGCAAAGAAAACACCGAAAGACTATAGGCTTAAACCCTCTAAGTCCCCAGTGGAGTCGCCAAGCTGTCGACACCGGCGGAAAATCTCTTTACTTCTTTAAAGTTTCTTTTTATTTTCCTAGATACCGACCCCCATTTGGCGAGTGTTGTGTGTGTTCCTCTATCTCTTTTCCGTTTCGAGATACGAGTTGTGTGTGTGTGGGAACTTGTGTACGTGTGTGCGTGTGAGCACAAATTTGGAGTCGCCACCAATCATGGGAAATTTTAAGGTGTGATTGGGCACCTATGTCTAATAGATTTTACCCTATTTAGACATCTACAACTAAATGGTCTTGAACCAGAGATAGGTTCGGGGGTTTGCTTATGCGTGGGGAAGGTGTTAGGCACCCCACGACATCCGTTTAAGAAAACGGTTACCTCCTTCCTAATGTTTTCTTTATTTGCTAAGCCTAAGTTTGTTGGTTTTTATTATGTACAAATGTCCCGATTTCCGTCGTACGATATACCAAAAATGGCAAACGTAATATGACTTCGTTCGGTTTTGATTAGACTCTTTATTTCACCATCCCTTTTATCTTTGTATCTTTTAAATTTCCGGGCATTTCGGTGGTAGGATATACTTGAAATCCTAACACCTAGTGCCGGGACAAACAATTAATGTTTTTGGTGCCATATTCGGGATCTCTTTACCCTTGATTTCCAAGAGTAAAGCGGTCCGTCAAATGGCGGGGTTTTGGGTGATTAATTCACACTTTGGGGAATTTTAGACCATGATCCTATGGGAGTTAGAACGTGTAGAATCCCTTACACGAAAGCACGTACCAGCCACGCCCCCGTGTAAAGGACTCATACCTTCGTTTCTAACGCCCACATTACCATGTTTACTCTTTTTAAAGTTTTCATGGCAAAGTGTATTTTAATCACATTTTTATATCAAAGCAATAAACAATCAAGCAAGTAATCAAGATGGTAAGATGGCAAAATATCCAAGCAAAATAGTCATGGCATAGTCGCAACACATGTATCATGAAGAAGATGACAAATATGGGATCGGCATGAATATAATGCTTAATGCAAAGTGCAATTTATTATGACACAAGAATTTTTAAGGAAAGGGTCAAGACCTCGTGGGGTCGGGATTCGATGCTATTGAAAGACTTACTCGGATCCCGACACCACCATAGGATTTACATGAATAAACAAAACAATCTAAAAAGAGGGTTTCAATGCCTTTTCGGGCTTACACGGAGGGTTAGGTGCTATTGAAAGACTTATCCAAACCTTCCGACGCCAAATAGGACTTATATGGTGAAAATCTATTTGAAAACGGGGTTTCAATGCCTTTTCGGGCTTACACGAAGGGTTGGTGCTATTGAAAGACTTATCCAAACCTTCGACGCCAAATAGGACTTATATGGTGAAAATCTATTTGAAAACGGGGTTTCAATGCCTTTTCGGGCTTACACGAAGGGTTGGTGCTATTGAAAGACTTATCCAAACCTTCGACGCCAAATAGGACTTAATATGGTGAAAATCTATTTGAAAATATGGGTTTGCAATTTACGGGTCCAACGCCTCATGGATTTACATGGGGTTTAGTGCTATTGAAAGACTTACCTAAAACCGCCAACACCGTTTGGTATTTTCATGCCCAAATCAAAATAATGAAATATGGAACAATATTTACAACAACGTAGTAAATAATGAAAATAACGGGGTTTAAACAAAGGATTTTCGTGGGTCCAATTCCTATGGAATTACATGGTGGATAATGCCTCTTTGAGGTCTTAAATAGTCCACCACGACCAATCGGGATTATCACGCCCAATTTCACAAGGGAAACGGAGAAATGGGAACAACGACAAATATTCACAAGCGCGTAAAATAAATACAAGCGTATAAATGTATTTAAAGCATTGCGGAAAGCGATAAATAAATTTAAAGCAAATAATGGACTTAAAAACATGGGGTTTTTAATGGGTCCAATGCCTATGGAATTACGTGGTGGTTAATGCCTCTTTGAGGTCTTACATAGTCCACCACGACCAATCGGGATTATCACGCCCAAATCACAAGGGAAGAAAAATGGGAAAATGACAATATTCCACAATATAATATTTACAACGTAGTAAATGTAAATAAAGCGATAAATGACAATATTTAACACATGGGGATGTATTTTTCGGGTCAAATACCTCGTAGGCTAACAAGGTTGTTACGGCCTCGTTAGAGGTCTTACGCAACTGAGCCAAAGCTACTCAATATTTGCCGTACTAAAACACGAGGAAACCGGTGTATTTTTCGGGTCAAGACCTCGTGGGCTAACATGGTTGTCAACGGCCTTTGTTAGAGGACTTACGCGAGCCGCCAAAGCCACTCAATATTGCCGTACTAAAACACACCGGGGGAAGGGGGGAGTAATCACAACAAATATTCACAAGTGCGTATAAAATGTAAATAAAGCGATAAATGACTAGAAATGTAAAGAAAGCGATAAATGACTAGAAATGTAAAGTAAATAAAGCAATAAATGACAAGGAAATGTAAATAAAGCAATAAATGGACAAATAAGAAACTAGTAAAGCATAAATGAAATAAATGAACTAAAGAATGTAAGAGAAAGAGAGAGAGAGAGAGAGAGAGGAGTGGGAAGATGAGGGGAGGTTAGAGAGAGAAGCACCTAATAGATGCTTCTCACTCTAAAAACCCCCTAAAATCCCTAAAGAAGGAGAGAGAAAGAGCTTAGAGAGAGAGAGATTACCTAGAGAGGAGTCTCTCTCTCTAAAACTACCCAAAACCCTTCCTAAACCCCTAAAAACCCCTAAATCTGCCTAAACTAATGCTCAAAGAGGCCTAGAGCCGAGCAAAACTGTGTGCAAATGAGGGGGGGGAGGCTTTATTTATAGGGGGGCGTGCACGCGGGGCGCGCCATGATCGCGCGCGGCGCGTGATGGTGGCGCGCCTCGCGTGCACGCCTCCCGAGACAGCTGTCTGCGCGTACCTCCGATTTTCGCAGTTTTTCTTCGTATTCTCTTTTTGACCCGATTTTCGAGGGCAGTTTTGTCTTCTGGAACTCAAAATGGGCATGCAGCATATCGCCGGAAAGCTCTCGACGTCCTCTCTCCAACGGTACGAAGTTTGCCTGAATCGGAGTTCGGATGAGAGAGTTATGGCTCCCGGAAGTCGGGGTATCGGAGCTGTTTTCGTGCACCTTTCCGGTGAAGATTCCGATCAAATGGGGGATGCTTTCGGCGAACCGAGAGTTCCACGACGTAGCTGGAGTCGTTATCTTTCCAACGCACCCGGGCTCGTAGATCAACTTGTTGCGAGCCGGAAAGACTCTGCGCGCGAAGGCGGCTGTCCGGGAGGAAAAACGCGTTTTCCTCCCAGCGCGTTTTTTCTCAAATCTTGTCCCAGTTCGCGCACATATTTGACCTAGCTCCCGATGTCAGATTTTCGACGTTCTTGGTACCGTCGGAAAGCTTGCGTTGCCTACTTTTGCAAGGTTCCGGATTTGCGGAAATCCGAGCTTGGACTTGTGAGATATGGTTCCGCGAACAGAGGCCACCGGAGTGTTTTTGGTCCGTTTGAGGGCAGTTTTCCGATCAGGATTCCGGCTTGACCTGATAAAATCTTGGCGATCCGAGAGTTCCACGTCGTGCATGAGTGTGTCTTCTTTCCAACGCACCCGGGCTTGTGGATCAACTTGTTGCGAGTCAGGAAGACTCTGCGCGCAAGCGTGGCAACGTCGGTGGGAAGATTCCGGAAATTTCAGCACAGCCTTATTTCGTCAGCCTGTTTTCACGCGCATGGTAGATATAGCTCCCGATGTCGGATTTCGGCAATCTTGGTATCGTCGGAAAGCTGGTGCTACCTATTTTCCAAAGGTACAGGCCTTGCACAGAGGCGAGCTTGGGTTCGCAAGATATGATCCTGCGAACGGAGGCCGTTGGAACGTTCCTTATGCCAAGGGGTCATCTTCTGACTGAGATTCCGGCTTGACCGGAGGAGCTCTTGATGATCCGAAAGTTGCATGTGGTAGCTGAAGTGAACCTCTTGCCTAAGGGTCTTGGCTCGTGGACCAAGTTGCAATGGGTCGGAGAGAATCTTCTGCGCAAACGTTGCCTCCCAAATAGGCTGTTTTGTCAACAACACTTAGCAAAATTTGGCTAAGTGTTGGACCGTTTTTTCACAGTTTTGACCATAACTTCCTCGTTTCTCGTCCGTTTTGGGCCCGTAAAGTATCGAATCGAAGCTCTCATTACGTTCTTCAGAATGGTCAAGGGAGCGGTCAGTTCGATTCAGTTTTCGGTCTGGTCAACAGTCCAGGTCAAACCTTGGTCAAACTTGGTCAACCTTGGTCGAATTTGGTCAAAACTCTCCAAACTCCGGGAAATGTATCCCGAACCGCGTTTCGAGGGTTTTTGGGCCAGGTGGACCCCAGTCGGGCTGGGAACGGCTCGGTCAAACCTTGGTCAAACTTTGGTCAACCCTGGTCAAACTTGGTCAACCTTGGTCAAACCTTGGGAAATGTGTCCTGGACCTTCTCCCTAGGAGTGTTTGATGCGACCAGGCTTCGTTGGATCATACGGGCTGGGTCCGGGTCGCCCCGCCATGCGTGCCGACACTCGAGAAAATCCTGTGGGTAAAAATGGGGTTATGACAGGTAGCATCAGGAAGTGGTTCTCCATCATGAGTATTCAGGCGATTGTTGTATTCAATAGGTGTGTCAACGATCTTGCTGTCCGTGATTCCAGCTCGAGAGATAAGATCAGATGTGTACTTGGCTTGAGTGAGATAGTAACCATCGGAGGAGGAAGAGACTTCAAGGCCAAGAAAATAACTGAGAGGACCCAGATCCTTCATCTCAAAATGTTGACCAAGAAAGCGCTTAAGATCCTGGATGCCCTGCACATCATCACCAGTAATAATCATGTCATCTACATACAACAAGAGAAGGGTAATACCATAATCTGAGCGTCGGAAGAACAGAGCTGAATCATATGAACTAGCTGAAAAACCATGCTAAGAAATGGTGGAGCTGAACTTGGCAAACCAAGCTCGTGGAGCTTGCTTAAGACCATATAGTGCCCGACGTAAGCGACACACTTTGGGAGAAAAGCCTGGAGGTTGGGAGAAACCAAGAGGGAGCTGCATGTAGACTTCCTCAGTTAGTTCTCCATTAAGAAAGGCATTCTTCACATCCATCTGAAAAAGTGGCCAATGTCGGGAAGCAGAAACTACGATAAGTGTACGAACAGAGGAGAGGCGAGCCACCGGGGCAAATGTCTCCTCATAGTCAATGCCATACTCTTGAGTGAATCCCTTGGCAACGAGACGAGCCTTATAGCGATCAACAGTACCATCTGATCGAGTCTTGATCTTGTACACCCACTTGCAACCAATAGCAGATTTACCAGCTGGCAAATCAACCAGATCCCAAGTACCTGTCTTTAACAATGCATCCAATTCTTCTTTCATAGCTTGTTGCCATAAAGGATCAGAGGAGGCCTCACGAAAGGTGTGAGGTTCATGTAAGGTGGCAAAGGTAGAAAAGCAGTGAAAGTCACGAAGATGAGAAGGAAGAGTACTTACCCAATGAGAGCGACGGGGCTCAGGAGCAGTAGTGTTGACAGGATTCGCAGCAGGGGCAGAGAGAGGAGACTCGTCGAAGGTAGAATCGGTTGTAGGAGAATCATCAGAGGAGGGATCAGCAGGGCGAGACTCATCGGAGATGGGATTAACTGACTCAGCAGAAGGGGAAGGAATCTCAGGGAAGAGATTTGGTAGAGGATCAGCCTGAGAATCAGAATTACCTGCAAAAAATAAAGGTAAGGAATAGAACATCTTGTGTTCCCAGAATACCACATGCCGAGAGACTCGAATACGCTTGGCAACTGGATCATAACACCGGTACCCCTTTTCTTCAAGGCCATAGCCAAGAAAACAACATAGCTGGGAGCGGGGTTGGAGTTTAGTGCGCTCATGTGGTTGAAGAAGAACAAAACAGACACAACCAAAAACCTTGAGTAGACTATAGTTTGGAGCTGTGCCAAACAACCGTTCATATGGTGTTGTGTTTTGAACGACAGGTGAAGGACATCGATTGATGGTGTACACTGCAGTGAGAGCAACTTCACCCCAGAATGAGGCAGGAGTGGAGGCTGCATTGGTGAGAGCCCTAACAGTATCTAAGATGTAACGGAGTTTACGTTTAGCTCGTCCATTTTGTTGTGAGGTGCCAACACAAGAGGTATGAAGAATAATTCCATAGTGTTTAAGAATAGTAGAAAAATCAGTTTGTCTATATTCTCGTGCATTGTCAGAGCGAAATACCTTAATAGCTTTAGAATACTGAGTCTGAACCATTTTAGCAAAATCACGATATATTGTAAGAACTTCAGAACGATTTTTCATTAAATAAATCCAAGTGTAACGAGAAAAATCATCGACAAAAATAACAAAATATCTTGACCCCCCCACTGTGGGAACAGGAGAGGGCCCCCATATATCTGAATGAATAAGATCAAAAGTTGCAGAAGTAATAGACTCACTATTATTAAAAGGTAAGGCAGGTTGTTTGCCGAGCTGACATGGCATACAATCAAATGGACTGGAAGAAACTAAACCTAATAGACCCCTAGATACTAAGGTTTGAATACGAGGAAGAGAAATATGACCTAGACGAGAGTGCCACAACTCGATGGAGGCAGAAGCAGCAATAACAGGGGCGGAGACTGATGAAGACGGAAGGTGAAGGGAAGTAAGCTCAAACAACCGTCCAACCTTACACGCGGTCCCAACGATCTGCCCCATCCGAGAATCTTGCACAAGACAACCACGAGAAGAAAAGAACAGGTTTAAACCAAGTTCGGTTAGTTGGCCAACAGATAAAAGATTAAGATGCAGTTTAGGAACACAAAAAACATCAGAGACAGATAAGTTGGGGGTAGAGATGGAGCCGACATGACTAACAGTCATGGCGGAGCCATCAGCAGTGGTAATAAGTAGGTAAGACAGGAGGAGTGTGGGCACTTATGAGATGAGGATTGTCCGTCATGTGATTGCAGCAGGCAGAATCTAAGAACCATTCAGAAGAGATACCTGGTGTCACAGAAAGAGCAGGATTGGATGCACTGGAAGACAAAACTTGAACCTGACTGAAGAGGGCTTGCAGATCTGCTATGCTGTAAGTAGGTGTAGTCAATGAGACAGGATCAAAAGATGCAGCATCGGATGATGGTACAGACTCAGAGGCAGTCAAGGCTGCAGAGCGCTGAAGAATGCCGGCACGCATGTTACATAGATCAATAGTGTGACCGCGATGCTTGCAAAAGGCACAAATAATATGAGAAATCTTCTGATTTGATCGCCTGTGAATAGGCTTAGAAATTTCATTTTGAGCCATAACGAAACCTCAACTGCAAAAATAGACCACAAAAATGAAATCAGCGCGAAAAACTGGGTAGGAAGCACCTGGGTTGCAAAAAGTCAACTCTGGAAAAAGTCAACTGAAAAGTCAACGCAGGTCAACGGTCAAAGTCAATGGTCAACGCTAGTCAAAGTCAACTATGGTCAAAGTCAACGGTCAACGGTCATGCTGACGTGGCACTAGGGCTGACTGGACAAGAGACAGGCGCGTGGGCGCGTGGCAGAAAAAGCTTTACGGCGGCCGGATATTTGGGCGGCGCGGGCGGCGCGTCCGGCCTCCGATGAGGTTGATTCTTGCGCGGTTGGGTCGTGCTTTCCAAGATCTTTCCAACGGCGGCGGAGGTGTCGTGATCGGAGTCTTGTAGCAGGAGAACCGAGGGTGACGGCGCCGGAACTTTGGGCGGCGCGTGGAGGCGCGTCCAGACTCTGATGGGGTTGATTCTGGCGCGGTTGGGTCGAGTTTCACGAGATCTTTCCAACGGCTGCAGAGGTGTCGTTATCGGAGTCCGGTATCGGGAGAACGGAGGGTGGCAGTAAGTCTATTCGGCGATGAATCAGCTTCTTGGCAGCGCAGGCAATCGGATTTCTGACGGTGGCGGCTGGGCAATGCCGAAGACAGCTGAGGCAGCGGAATAACGCCTGGAAGGACTAGAACTGCACAATATTAGAGCCTTAGCTCTGATACCATGTTAAAGACTGAAAGTCTGTGTTTGTATTATATGTCAAATGTAGTACAAGAGAGAGCCTTTATATAGGTAGAGGTAAGAGTAATGCACAAGTAAAAGGAGTGCTATACAAGACAATGTATTGGGCCTAAGACCCATTGGGCTTATATTCTAACACTAAGGAGTTGCTGCTAGAGACCAATAGATTTGTTTGGGGGATCTATTGGTTACTCAAGCACTCAACCCCTCCAGTTACACGTGTGCGCACTACCTTCTCTCATAAGCACATTTAATGTTTTAACTTTCCCCGTAAACCCATCATCACCCTAGCGGCCTGAGTAGTCGAGAAAAGCATTCCAAAATCTCATGGAAACGACGGTAAGGCGATGGAAGGAAGCAACCAACACACTTTTACTTCCTTGAGAAGACTCTCTTATAGGTAAAAGAGGAGGCAGGTGCCTTGGAAAAGCTTGATACGAACTGTCCAAGTGAGTGTCTAAAGATATTTTCCCTGTAACTCAGCCTCTATAAAGGGAAGGGAGCTCCGTAGGAAATAAGGGGAGGAAAACCCAAAATATTAACTCACATATGCAGTAAAAGTCGTATGCTCTAATACTCACACAAAACTCCATATATTTCATGCGTAGATCCCAAATCTTCATTTGTATGTACACCACCCTTGATAAGTTCTCTCCCAAGATTCAACTCTCATTTTTTCATTTTATATCTGCTCTAAGTTCTCTCATGCGGAACTAACCAATTCTCTTGCAAGACCATTTTCATTTCATGAATATTAGAGTTTTACTAACTGAGACAACTTGTTTACTGTTCATTCTTTGCCTCGCCCAAATTTGCATCAAGTTTCAAACCGCAATAGTCATCTTGTGATGGAAACCAAGGTGGACCTAGTCTTAAAGATCCTTTGCAAGTTCCAGATGGGCCAATTACAAGATCAAGAGCCAAGAAGATCAAGGAAGCAATGCAAGGAATTGGTGCAATCCATTTGGGATGAAGCTAGCAAGAGCCCAACACTGAAAGTGGGTTTAAAAGAAGGAGAACCAATTTTGATCCACTTGATACAAGCTGTGGAAGACATGACTTAGGTTTATTGTTAGGGCCTATTGTTATTGAAGGGTTTCACACAGTTAAATGATTTATTTTATTAGTTTAGAATAAGTGGGCTTGAGGATGCTTCGCCCACATGTCTTATTTCATAAACTAGGGTTTTGGGAAGGCCTTATATTTTGGCCAAGGGCATATTTGGAAAGTTACTTTTTTAGGAACTAGGATTTCAAGAAGTTACTGTAGCGCTGCACTGTTCATGCGGGGGTATTTTTGGAAAAAAGGGCTTTATTTTGGTTAGGGTTTTAATTAAGTTTTGGTTTAAATACTCCTTGTAGTTTCATTTGAAGGCAGATAATATTGAATTTTCATTGTGAGTTGAGTTTACTCATCTTGTTCTTGATTAAACTTTTGAACTTATCAAAGGTAAATCACAACCTTTGTGGCATTCCTCCTTGTAATCTGGGTTCTTGAGACAGGTTCTTTAACGAGTCTAGATTTTAATATAATCTAGGTTCTTGAAACGAGTTCTCAGCGAGTCTAGATTCTCCATCCATTGACTTGATTTTGGCTTTCTTGAGTGAGTTTTCAAATTGATTGTGGGTTCAAGGGATTCCATTCTTACGGGTTCATATCATCTTGGAGTTTGAATCACAAGCCCAACACAAATGGCGGTCCCTGCTGCAAAGGTCTAGTTCAAAGTTTAGGCCATTGATGACAAGGTGCAACCATTAGCCACGAGACTCACTCCACAACCTTGTGAGAGTTTTGGTCTCGCTTCTCTACCTATTGAATCTAGAATGCCACTCCCCAAAAGGCCCCTACAGTTACTACCATGTGCACATGCACAGTCGTTGTTTGTTCTGAAACCAATAAGGCAGTAACATCCAACTCGGAGTTCATTCAATCTCCCTCTCTACCCTTGGTATCTTTGCCTCTTCGATAATTTCCAATTGGAACATTGGTCACTCTATAAAAGCTCTGACAAAAAGACGATTTGAAATTTCATTGAAGTAATATATTGTGAAATCGTTCTTAACATCATAGGGGCATTTTAATGAAATGGAATTTCTCTTTTTATTTTTTATCAAAAAAATTTCTTATTAGTAATATTATAAGGCAGATTCAGGGAAATGTGCATTACAATATCACACGACAATCATGTCATCGCACGACATTGAAGGGATTACTCAACTCAAGAATGGACCAAACTCTCTAAGAAATAAAACAATTTCAAAGTTTTCTGATCCAATTTTGAAGGAAAGAATATCTACTAGTTAAATTTTTGTATTTTGGTTATGTTAACATATACTTTTCGATTTATAATATAAATAATCCATTTAATGTACTTGTGACATAATCGATTTTAAGTATAACTTTATCTATTTTAATTTTGAAAAATTTTTTTTTTTTTTTTTACAAAAACAACAATGGTGATATGATACAATTACAACATTTATTTCTTGTGAAACAACCTAGGACTTCAATTGGCATACAATTTTGGAGGTCTTCATGGGATGGGGAAAGCAGACAATCCATCTATATTTTTTAATTATTATTTTTAATAAAACTAATTATTGATATAAAATTTAGCGACATTTTTCTGATAGGGGCCCTGTTGCAGGGGTTAAGAGATGGTGTTTTGCTTTTAAGAGTGTTTTGGAAAATGGGGTTGTAGAACAAGATTCAAGGCAATGAAAAGCCATCCTTAGAGAAATATATCTTTAGAAAAATAAGTCTAGGCTAACTCAATTGAATTATCAACAAAAACCGATTACAGGCAAACCACGACTTTTATAGCAACCAAGCCTTGGTTGCTTACATCCGATTGGCTCTTGGCCAAGAGCCTTCTAATTGGCTAGCTAATCAAAGCCTAACTAATTGGTTACAAAAGCCTGTTTACCTTGCTGCTTGTTACAAAAGACTTGGTAACTAACTAGTTCCAAAAAGATCATAAAGCAATTTGTTACTAAAATTACAAAACAATAAATTACAAAATACTAGCTTTTGTAACTAATTAGTTAGGCTTAATTTAGCTAGCCAATTAGAAGGCTCTTGGCCAAGAGCCAATCGGATTCTATAAAAGTCTTGGTTTGCGTCTATTGTAATCAGATTTTATTGATAATTGACTTATTGCGTTAGCTTAGATATATTTTGCTAGAGATAGATTTCTCTAAGGAAGGCTTGTCATTGTATGTATTACGGTATGCCATGGCGTGTCATTGTGTATTCAAATTATATTAACTGAATAAGATCTTAATAGATTGTGTCTGTATGTATTAGACTCTCTTTTTTATTTGAAAACAATTTGATGTGACATTGTTTTATTTGATCATGTAAATAAGGGCTTTTACTTATTCCGCATTCTTATTGAATTTAATCTCTAAATGAAGATTAAGAGTTTTCGAAAAATTCTCTTTATCTTTAAATTAAGTAATAATATGAATTATCTTTTTCTTTTGCATTTTAATCTATCTTATATTCATAATCATCACTTTTCTCAAATCATATCTCAAATGACACTAACACCTATGTTTGATAACCCCTAGGAGAGGCACATTCAATTATGAGGATTATGTAAGCTGACGTCATTAGTTCGAATCTCATGTTCCCCTCTTCTTGGGACCCAAGCTTTCTTATAAAATAATAATGAAAAAGAAATTTTTTTTTAAAAAATCTATGATTAAGACAAAAGTATCCTATTCAATTCACGCATGTACAAAGACGCCAGCATATAAAAAGAGGTTCATGTCCACTTAATCCACACTGATGGTGCATACTAGCTTTTGCAAAGGCACGTCTCTCTCTCAGTGTGTGGCGCGCTCGCCCAAATGGAAAAAATTAAAAATACTTAGGTGGTGTTTGCTAGTGTCTAAGAAATGCAAAAGTTGGCTCCATCTGATGTGGATTGCAAATCTAACGGCAAGATAAAAACAGGGCTACTTTCTGTACGTGCCCTTACAGGGAGATATCCACTTGTATAGCTCTATGCGTGCCAACAGGAATGACTCCTAGGGCCCCACAACCAACACGAGGCACACGTCACAATCCATGAAAATGGAGGAAACGTTTATCTATTCATTGTGACCAATTACTATTACTATGAAAAGAGAGCAATGAGGAGAAACGTAAGAAAGTGTACATGACTAGCTTTAATTTAGGAGCACCTCGATCAGTCTTCATTCATCTAAAGAAAAGGAGCACTTCAATCTTCATGCAGGAGGTACGTACGGACGTACGGTATCCACTAATTACAACAACGATTGCTAACAAGTTTCAATATGAAAGAGAGAAGAGACTTATAACTTCGTTTGGACAGCCTCTTTGGGAAAGTTATGGGTAGGCATGGTCATAGCAGGATTATTGGATTAGTCATTTTGGTTATCAGCTGGGGATTTCTTCAAATATGCACTATGTAATAGATTTACAATCTCATTCTTTTTGTTCTTAGTTTGCATATAAGAAATTTTATTCTTTGTAGATGATAATTTTTGCTATTGTATTGTACTATTGTGTGTGTGTGCTTTTTTTGTTTTATTTCATGTATATTTGTGAATTATTGTTCTTGATCTGCAACGTAATACTCCCTCTTCTCACATTAATAGTTAATCCAACTATTATATGAAAAAATGGAGTATCACGTCGTTGTACTCCTAGGCCGAAGACTTGCAATAACCAAAGGGGACTAACAGTTTAGATGTAAGACCAGCATAGTCAAATTATATCTAACCATAAACTATAGAGTTATTTATAATTACATCTTAAACTAAAAACTTTTATAATTAACATGTTAATTTGAAATTAATCTAATCCCACTATCCATATGAGTGTCTAAATTAACATATTAATAGGTACGTAGATTAATCTTTAATTAAGGTTTAGATTGTAGAATTTTTGTAGTTTAATTAGGATGCATATTTTGTAAATGCTACTATAATTTGCAATAGATGTTCACTAATGTGTTAATTCCTATCTTGATTTAGATTAGAGTTGACATTACAAATAAATCTCAAATTAGGGTGTTGATTGCATAATTTTATAATTTATGTTGCACATTTCAAATGCCTCTATAATTTAGACTAGCTAGATAGATCAAATTAACATCTAATACCATTATATATTTTTGAAAAAATTACATTGACCTTTTTTTTAGATTTCTTTCAATTTAGACATTAACCCTTAATTTGGAAAGTTACATACTTTTCACTCTTAAAGCACTAAAAACTCATATTTTCAATTTAATTTACTGATTTACACACAAAAACCCATGGGAAAAAATTGTTCTCATAAGCATAATGTTTCATTAGTTTGAGTTTAATTTTAAAAAAATATTAATAATCCAAACTCTTGACTAAATGAGGAGCAACGGTTTTTGAAGAAATAAGTTAGAATAGTTCAAAAATTTGGATCAAATTCCACTAAATTATTTAAACCCTCACAAGTACAATGATTATTAAGCATAAATCAGTGGTTTTTGCACTTTTAAAGGAAAAATAGCATTTTACATATTTTAAATCAGTTTTTTTAGGATTCATAGAATTTTTGGCAATTTTAAGTGTCAAACGATGTCAAAATTGGGTTGTATTAATAAAATTATGTCAAGGTTGAGTCTAGGTCGGAAATTGTTCAAAAATGATAACGTTTGATATGCTTATGCTGAGGAGTTGATGATCTTTTGCCCTATATTTTTACATCAGAATGCATTTATAAGTGAAACTTGCTTCATTAGAAATCAGCCATCCAGTGCTTCACATGAACACAAATTCCAGCCAATTTGGAGTTGAATCGAATGAGATATGGTTGTTTGAAGATGGCGAAACTGTGTTGATTCCAAGAATATCGCTTGATTGAGAATCAACTTTGCTCCAGCAAACTTGTGCGATCTGCATCCAAATTATGTTAGAAAAATGGTTTATGTTGAATTTTAACCCTACTTTCTACAGTTATATAAAGCAGTAAAAGCACCTTATGCACGACTTTATTGCGAATAAAGGAGGCTATAGCAAATTATATCTAACTTTGTTCTTTTTTTTTGTTTTTTTTTTTTTCCGAGCCAAAACAAAGAAATAATCCTTGTGCTTTGTTTCAAAAACTAGAAAAATCATTGTATGTTCCTATACACCTTGAACGTTAAACCTTTGTTGAAACCACAGAACTTCTAGTGAGTTCACTACAGACAAAACCTTCAAAGAGGTGCCTTAGAGTGCTCCAAAGGTTTTGGTTTATTATGCAGGCGTGTCGTTCGTGAAATGATTCTTGTACAAGAAGTTTAGAGGTTCTGAAACTGTTGTGGATTGCACCAATGAGTTATCTACTGGTCGTAACGTTTAGGTACAACAGTTTTTTAGATTATAAAAATCATTTTATAGTGAATTGCCTTAACTAGGATAGGTTATCCTCGTAGTGGTTTTTCCTTTGAAGAGTTTTCCATCAGTTTTCCACTTTGTCACCATATTGTGTGCCTCATACTTTTATTATCTACTTTTTATGATGGTGACATGCAATTTTGTGGTTATTAATAATATTAATCTTGTGATCATATAACTAACTGTAACAAATCAATCATTAATTAATTATTATGTTGCATAATTAACAAAGGCGTCTAAAAAATTATTTTTAAAATCTTAGTAATGTTTTTATGTCAGCGAAAGATCTTTCGTTAATTTATTTAATGGTTATTCGTGTATTGAGAGTGATCAGTGTATAATATTTTTCAATAAGCGGTTAGTACCTAATTCAAAATAAGGGAAGAATACAATATATACAATCTCGTGAAACCTCTAATGAGATCAGTAATTCCCTTAAATTATTAAAGGTAATTAGTAGGACTATTCTAACTTGTTTTTTTCATAATCGTATTGCTCCTCATTTAATTTTGAAGTTTTTTTTTTTAAATAAATAAAAACTCAAATTTTCCAAATTATTTTCCTTCTTATGAGAGAAAAAATAAAATTTGATTTTAGGATTAAAAAGTTAGAAAACTATAAGTGACAAAATTTACCTCCAAATTGATTTAGAACAAAATTCCTACAATCAACTACGTGACGATTCAAACTATCATTCATGTGTATTTTTAGTAACATAACTTATTTAATGAATCATGTGACTTATATAAATAATCCTCAAGAATTTATAAATCAAGTATGCAAATCTTTTTCTTCTTTTTTTTTTTTTTTTTTTTTTTTTTTGGGGGTGGTGGGGGGGGGGGTTTAATCAATAAAATAATTAGAACCTTCATTTTTTGTGCCTTGGAGATATGATTGGAGGAGAATAATTTTCAATAGGAAGTTAGTTTCTAATTCGAAATAATGGAGAATATAGTGTAATTTTGCAAAACTTTGACGAAGGTTATTAACGTAATTTTCCTTGTTGTTTTTCTTTACAATATCACCTAGAATCTTGCTTCTCTCAAGATCTTTGGGACAGCTGTACCAAAAAAAGATCACTGGGACAAATTTGACCTTTTGTTTTCAATGCAAAATTACTATTTGAAAGTTCAATCATTCAAAAAAAAAAAAAAAGGAATTATGGTGGATGGAAGCCTAACCATCATTGATTGCTACATTTCTCATAATTAAACTAGTGTCATTTTTATATTTCGTTTTTGCTGGAGGTCCAACACTGTGATACACATGAATAGGAGGTGAACTAGCTTCTTTTTGGTTTTTGCTAAAGGAGGTGAACTAGCTAGTAGACTAATTAATAATAAACTTTCATTCATCAAATAATAATAATAATACACTATCGTGTGGAAAAAAAGTACAATACGGGCAACCACTATAAGAGTACTGGCCGGCATAAATGTTCTTTTAGTAGATTTTATTCTGGATGTTGATTGGCTGTATTAAGTTCACCTTACTCTGTGTCTAATGACAATGATTCCAATTATGACTCGTGATGAGTTTTATAAAATTGGCATCACAAGATTCACCCAACTCTAGAACCAACCAAGACAAGGACTGTGCAGCACTGCAGCTTTAGAAAGAATAGGCTTAATTAAAAGTATAACCTAACTCTTGTGGTCCTATATTCATACACATATATCCACATTAATAATATATTCATATACACACATGTGAGGGGAAATATTGTTTAAATAACACAAGGCATCTAGAACGGCGTTTAACAAAGTAAGAGGGGCACGGATCATATCTGTGCCAGATCGAACCCTCAGCATCTTGACGTGCCGCCCCGCTCAACGGATACACTGAATCTCCACATTTAATGCTCATCAAATGGATGGTTGAAGGCATTAATTATATTATGGCGAGATGACCTGTCTGGTAATAACCCACGTGGGGACGAGCACACAAAGTCATAAATGCACCAAGGCAGGTCACGCAAGCCAGGGCGGGCAGACAACCCACTGTCCCATCATGGGATACTATACCTCTTTTTAGGGGACAAAGTGATTATCCAAATGACAGGTGAGCTGTTATTTGAGAAGCTATAAAAGGGCCAATTCCAATGAGAACCAGATACGCATACACACATACAGAAAAACTAAGCTCTCACTATTTTATTGCTCTCATACCTACTTGACTGACTTTATCAACGGAGGGTAATCAGTCCCCAACACCGGGGACCATTTCCTTCTCATTTGATTTATTCTGTGCAGGCCTTCTCTTTCATTCAAAGGATGATCTTCACAACCACGCCAGGAAAGGTCTTTCATTAACCTATTCACCTCTCAATATTTTTCCAGTTACAATTGGCGTCGTCTGTGGGAAAGGTCGATTCAGGAAGAGGTTACAGATCTACCGTGTGAGATGGAAGAAGTGGCCATCTCGGAGAACGAGCGAGGAGGCAACAGATTACCAACCTTCAATCACAGGAGGATACAATCCGAGGTGCGGGTTCCCGGTGGACAGAGGGAGCGCGAAGTGCAGCACTCCTGCGGAAGGACCGAGGGAAGGCAGCGTTCGCATTCCAAAGAACCCTCCTTCCTCGGAGAAGCCAGAAAGAAGAGAAGAATTGAGGAACTCGAAGAGGAACTCAAGCTCTTAAAAAGAGGAAACGAGAGGAAAGATGAGCAACACCAGAGAAGACGAACCAGGAGTCACTCAGGCTTATGTGAAAGCTCACACCGTGTTCGTAGCCGCAAGGAACGCAGCGAAAGATCAGACCACAAACCTCAAAGGACAGTGTCTCCTAAGAGGCGCAGACATGATCATCCTAAGACGCCTCCCCCTCAACCCGAGCACAACCCGATATGGAAGAAGCTCCAGCAGATTTCACTCTCTCCTTTTTCGTCCAAAATAGAGCGAGCGAAGTTTCCGGCCAAGTTCACTTCACCCAACCTTGCTGTGTATGACGGGAAGAGCGACCCAGTGGGACACTTGAGCCGCTACCGGCAAGCGATGGCTCTCCATAACTCCAATGATGCACTCATGTGCCGCATATTCCCCTCAAGCTTAGGCGAGGTGGGTTTACGTTGGTTTGACCGTTTAGAGCACGAGTCCATTCGCTCATGGAAGGAGATGTCTCAGGTTTTCACTGCGAGGTTTATTACGAATACCCGGAAGCCTAAAGAGATCGATTCCTTGCTGGCCCTCACAATGAAAGATGGAGAGACGTTGAAGTCATACTCAACACGATACTGGGAGATCTACAATGACATCGACGCATGTGACGAAGATATTGTAGTAAAGACATTCCAGTTCGGTCTCCACCAGGACAGCAAACTCAAGAAGTCCTTTGCTAAAAGGCCTCCTGTCAGCATGGCAGATCTTATGACCCACCTGGAACAGCATATCAGAGTTGAAGATGATTCAAAAAGTTCGACCAAAGCTGCAGAGGTGGCCCCACTTGCTGATATAAAAGCAACACAACCCGAGCCACGTCGGACTAAGAGATCCAAAAGTTCAACAAATCCGCCCGGGACCGGTTTGTGCCTGGCTGTGTACACAACCTTCAAAGAGCCGATTTACCGGCTCCTTCCCCTTATCAAGGATAAACCCTATTTTGAGTGGCCCCAGAAGATGCCTGGCGACCCCGCCACCAGAGAAAATAAGCCGTATTGTAGCTATCATAGGGAGCGCAGACATTTAACTGAGCAGTGTCGGGCCTACAAATACCACCTGGAGCATCTGGTGAAGAACGGACATCTCAAGCAATATGTGGATGAGTCGAAAAATCCCCATCAGACTATTAAGGCACCGAGGACCACTGTAAAAGCTTCAGCTCCCGTAGGGATCATTGACGTAATCCACTACGGGACAATTGGCCATGACCAAAAAGGAGAAATGAGGAGAACGGCGCATTTGCAAGAGATATTCCAAATCGGAGGCTCGGCCCAAATGGCTCCAGTTCCATTAAAGAAAGAATCAGCTGAACATATTGTTTTCGATGATCAAGATTTGGAAGGGGTGCAGCTCCCTCATTCGGACGCTTTGGTGATAACTTTAAGAATCGGGGAGTTCGACGTCAAAAGAATCCTCATAGATCCTGGCAGTTCAATTGAAATCATGTATGAGTCTCTGTTTAGAGGGCTGGGTCTCGGAGAAGAAAGATCTGAGCCAGCACTGAAGGATTGCTCAGTGGCTTCTCTGGAGAGACAGTCATTCCATCCGGAAAGGTGACAATCAACGTTACAGTCGAAACGGTCTCGTCCCCAACTAAATTCTACGTTCTGAATGCTTTCTCTCCTTACAACGCGATCCTGGGAAGACCATGGCTGCACCGAATGGGCGCAGTTCCCTCCACACTCCATCAACGGCTAAGGTTTCCGACACCACAAGGTGTCATGGAAATCATGGGGGACCAACTGGCGGCAAAGTAGTGCTTAGTGGCCGCGATCAAGCAAAAGCATCAGCAGCTTCAAGAAACGAAGGAAGGCCCCGAAGGGGGCAAATAGCAATTACAGAACAAGGAGGACCATGAAGAGCGCCTTCCCCAAGAAAAGTGTGCTGAAAAACTTGTACTGGTGTCAGTAATTGAGGGTGAAGCTCAGAAGCAGTTTTTGATAGGCGATTCTTTGTCCGAGGAACATAGGTCACACTTGCTGGCTCTGCTCAAGGAGTACCGAGACGTTTTCGCATAGACTCCATACGAGGCATCCGGAGTGGATTCAGAGTTTGTCTGCCATGAACTAAATGTCTCTCCTGAGTATAAGCCAGTAGTCCAGAAGGCAAGAAGGACGGTTCCGCAGCATGCTGAGGCCGTGCGAGAAGAAGTAGACCGGCTCTTGAAGATTGGAACAATCAAAGAAGTCTTGTATCCACAATGGCTATCTAATACTGTTGTTGTAAAGAAAAAGAATGGGAAATGGAGAGTCTGTGTAAATTTCACAGATCTGAACAGAGCCTACCCGAAAGATCCTTTCCCACTCCTAAAGATCCTTTCCCACTCCTAAAGATAGATCAGCTGGTAGATTCTACGGCCGGCCATGAAAGAATGAGCTTTTTAGATGCATTCCAAGGGTACCATCAGATCGCCTTGAAGAGAGAGGACCAAGAAAAAACCGCATTCATCACGCCACGGGGTGTATTTTGCTACAAGGTGATGCCTTTCGGACTAAAGAATGCCAGAGCAACATACTAAAGGATGGTCACTAAGATGTTCTCGGAGCAGCTAGGGAAGACTATTGAAGTATATATTGACAATATGGTTGTCAAAAGAATCAAGAGCATGGACCACACGGAAGACTTGAGGCAGGTCTTCAGCATACTCAGAAGGAACAACTTGAAACTCAACGCCTCAAAATGTGCATTTGGAGTAGGTTCGGGAAAATTCTTAGGGTTTATGGTAACCCAGTGTGGCATAGAGGCGAACCCAAATCAGATAGCTGCTATCCAGGAGCTGCAGCCCCCTAAGACAGTCAGAGAAGTTCAAAAGGTTGACAGGCATGGCCGCTGCGCTCAATCGGTTCATCTCCAAATCGGCTGAGAAGTGCCGACCATTCTTTGACTTAATCAAAAAAGGGAAAAACTTTGCGTGGAGCGAAGAGTCCGATCGAGCATTTGAGCGACTAAAAGAGTACTTGTCATCATCGCTATTGCTCTCCTCACCTAAAGAAGAGGAACCGCTCTATATTTATCTCGCAGCCACAGATAAAGCGGTCAGCGCAGCAATCGTCCGAGATGACTCTGGGAAGCAGAGGCCAGTTTATTATACCAGTAAGACCATGAATGCAGCAGAAACCAGGTATTTGCCACTAGAGAAATCGGCCCTCGCACTATTTGTAACATCGAAGAAGCTCCCTCACTACTTTCAAGCCCACACAATGATCGTCCTGACTTCCTTGCCTTTGAAGGCCTTGTTCAAAAGTTCGGATTTTAGCAGCCGAATATCCAAATGGGGAGCCCACCTTGGAGCATATAACGTGCGCTATAAATCCAGGACAACCATCAAAGCACAGGTACTGGCTGACTTCATAGCTGAATTTACACCAGAAAACAACAATATGCTCAACAAGGAAGAGCACCCCAAGGATGCTGAACGGAACCTGGGGAACAAAGGTTGGATGTTGTATGTCGACGGCGCGGCAAATTCTAGGGGCTCCGGCTTGGGAATAGTCCTGATATCGCCAGGGGGAGAACTTTTGGAGCAGACTATCAGATTAGGCTTTGGCGCCTCAAACAATGAAGCTGAATATGAAGCACTCCTGCACGGCCTCAGAGCCGCTAGACGGCTCGGCGCTGATCCTCTCACCATTTACTGTGACTCACAGCTAATAGCCAATCAATTCACTGGAGAATACATGGCGAAAGACGAAAGGATGATAGCTTATCTAGATTTGGCAAAGAACCTCTTAAGAGGCTTCCGTGAGTTCAACATTGAAAGAGTAGGCCAAGAGCACAACGGGCATGCTGACTCGCTTGCCGGGCTAGCATCTTCTGTGGTGCCAGATTTCAGAAGAACCATAACGGTGGAAGTACAGGATTTTCCTAGCATAGCAGAGAATAGCCAGGAGAGCATATGTCAAATCGAGACGAGGCCCAGCTGGATGGACCCTATACTAGATTATTTATCAAAAGATATATTACAAGCAGATCAGAAAGAAGCAGCTAAGGTTCACAAGACAATAACGAGGTACTGGGTCTCCCGAGAGGGCAAGTTGTACAAAAAGTCCTTTACGGGACCTTACCTCCTTTGTGTGCATCCAGACCTAGTCCAGAACTTGCTCTACGAAATTCATGAGGGAGTGTGCGGTGCCCATACTGGAGGACGCTCGCTGGCCCACAGAGCGATCGGTCAAGGTTACTGGTGGCCATATATGCAGAAGGATGCGGCTCAATATGTCAGGCGCTGCGAGAAGTGCCAATTATTCGCCCCGGCCATACACAAACCTGCATCTCAACTTAACCCCATATCTAGTCCATGGCCATTCGCTCAATGGGGGCTAGACTTGGTTGGGCCACTACCTCGAGCAACGGGGAACAGGCAATGGTTGATCGTGGCAACCGACTATTTCACGAAGTGGGTTGAAGCAGAGCCTCTCGCACGCATTACCGACTCCGAATCAAGAAAATTCATCTGGAAGAACATAATAACTCGCTTCGGTATCCCCAGATGCCTTATCTTCTGATAACGGCACACAATTCGACAGCGGTTCA
>OU015770.1:24128424-24307751 GCA_907173295.1 Fagus sylvatica | reverse complement strand
CACACACACACACACGTCTCCCTTATCCCAATATTATAACTATAAACTTTTCAAATAATTACTTAAAAAAAAAACTACATAGACAAAAAGGAAAATAGTTTGGCCGGCTCACACTTTTTTTCTATCTCCATATTCGATTATTTTTCCTCATTTAAAATTAAATAATTCAACTAAAAATTTAGCACCAAAGTCCAAAAAAAAACACTCCTAAAAAAAAATTTACATATTAAGATAATAGGACTCTTTGGTTTCCACTTTCTTTAAAATTATCTTTTATTTGCTCTCACACACTATCTCTCTCTAAAATTCTATCTTTTATTTTTACTTCAATGATAAAATAAAATAAAAATGTGCAAGGAAATTCTATCATTTATCTTTAAAAAAAAATTGTATCTTTTATTTGCTCTCACGCCACTTTCATTCAATTTTTTTTTTCCTTATTTCAAATAACTATGAAATTCAATAACCACTTCTCACGCCACTTTCTCAAACCAGTATTCAATTTTTTGTTTCCTTATTTCCTTCCCCTTATATCCACTTTAATGAACTTCCCAAAACACACCTAATGTTTAGAAAATATTGTTATAAAAAATAATTAAATGAGGGTGAAAAAGTAATTCACAAGATCCTCTACATAAAAGATTTTGATTACCTAAATCCACTCAAATTCATTTTTCCTTACTTTTAGCCTTTAATTTAATTGTGATACAAACTAATTAAGAGGATAGACAAAAAAAAAAAAAAAATCTCCACGTTATTACTAATGGATAATAACTTCTTTTTTTTCAATAATCAACTCTATGTTCATTTTTTTTTTTTTTTGGCAAAAAACAAACTAGAGTCTAGATAGCAAAGTTTGAGACAACTTGGAATACATTTAAGCCATAGTGGCCAACTCCACGTTCATAGTTTCACGGTTTTTTTTTTCCTCTCTCTCACATCTCCCATAAATATCAACATTTCAAATAACTACTTCAAAAAAAAAAAAAAAGAAAAAAAAAAAGCTACGTATAGATAAATTCAAAGATAGTCGGTTATATGGAATTCATAAACTCTACGTATACATAAATTCAAAAATTTCGGTTATTTATTTAACTAATCCAAATATTTGAACGGTTATTAATTTATTCAGTTTCTCTTGCTTATCCTCTTCAAAATTCAAACTTCAAAATGGTAATAACTTCTTAGAGATGATCTTTAAAATGAAAAAACAATTTGGGTGAAAATTAAAGACATAATAATATTAAAGTGGGAATGAGTGTGAGATCAAATAAAAGATGGAAAAATAACAAGATAGATAGAGAGACTCCAAAAAGCTCTAGATTTCCATGGATGCTTTGATCTACAACCTCCTCTGTTTCAAACAAATCTTTTCAGAACAAACCCATGTAAGCAATAGTTTTTATTTTCATAAAAATTCACTTTTTTTATTGGTTTATAAGTAACTTTCTGTTTTTGTTTTTGCTTATACTGTGTATTTTTTCTATTCGTTTTTTCGATTGTAATTGTATGATTTGTAAAATTTTTAATGGGTTCTATTTGTTGCTTTGAAGTGTATTAGATACTTAATGATGCAAAATCCAGGGTTCATATCAATTTTTATTTTTGGTTTATATGTTCTCCACTTCTCCCTAAATTCGAAACTACCTAACTTTTTTTAATTTTCAAACCCGAGCCTAAATGAAATAATAGACAAAAGAACAACTATGCTTAGTACCAATATTCTTTAATTGATCACCATTTGGTGTTATTATTGTTTTCTTTTTCGTGTATCTTATTCTTATTTTTTGTTTCTAAATGGGTTGCAAAGTTAAATGTAGAAACTTTGACCCCATCAAGGAGTTGAACATTCTTCCTCTTATCAAGATTACATTAATCTTAGGTAACATATCTTCATGTTTACACTTTCTTTGTAAGGACAATTAGAGGTCTATTGCTTCAGGATTTCTATGTTATTTTTCAATGAAAAAGTATATTCTAATGATTTTCTTTTCCATCTAAAAAAAAAAAAAAATTATTTTCAATGAAGAGAGAAATTCTTTATTTTGCACCATGGCTAAGACTGACCATGCTCTCATACCTTTCTTTGTAATGCTACAGATGAATTGCGGTTAGTAAGAACGGCCACAATAAGTAAGAGAAGATAAAATGAAGGAGATGACTATCTTGCAACGTTGTCTTCCTTATAATTTGTAGAACATATTAAAAAAAATTTGGAGCACTCTTATTTTTCAATTATTGGATAAAAGATCTCATATTGTATTAATTGGGGTGTACATGTTAAATGTTTTGTTGCCGTTACTTTTACCATTTTTACATGCACATTGTTACCAAATCAAATCTAGGAGATTTAATTATTTACAAATTGGTTCACACATCCTGAAAATGACAATTTCTCTTCCTAAATATTAGCTTATGCATTTTTTTTCTTTATTGTACCTTTTAAATCTTAATTGTTTGTAAAATGTATAAGTGAGATGTTTTATAACTTTCTTCTATTTTTAGAAAAATCTTGCTTTGTTAATCTTTTCAAAAATAATAATTAGATTTAAAAATTGCATGAAATCAAGTTAGGGTAGGAGAACTCAAATTCAAATTGTCTTTTACTAGAGAATTGAGTAATATCACATAACCATAAGACTTTTGACTTAAGTTATTGAACAAGTACATTTACCTAAAAAAGATCATTGTACAATTTGCCCAAAAGATAAAAAGAGCCTCTGAACACGCACGGAGCGTGTGTGAAAAGGCTAGTTATTATTATTATTATTATTTTGAATCATACTATTGTATTATCTAATCTTCTAATCTAATCTAATACTATTAAGAGGATTGATGCCCTCATGTCCACTTTGATGTACTATTAAAATTACTCCTCACATCTTCCAATTTTCCCAATTTAAATATTGATTTCAAATAATAATGTCTTAGAAATAAGGGTATAATAGTCACATCCCTATATAGAAAATTGTCCACTTTAATGCACAGACTAAAATACCACATATTTAGAAATCTATTGATTTGCTTTTAAAATAAAAAATAAAGGTTAAAAAAGTAATTTATTATATTTTAGGATCAATAAAGTTTGAAACAACTCAACATTCACGTTTCCGGGTTTTTTTTTTAAATGGTGGTTTCATTATCCATTTTTTCTCTCTCACGTCCCCCTTATCCTTATAACTGCTTTCCCTCATTTGAATTAAAAAGAAAAATGACTTCATATTTTAAATCTATACGTAAATGAGATTAAATAGCTAACTTACTACTTTTTTTTTTTTAATAACAGAGGAGAATTTAAATTGTTGTCCTTTTTTTTTTCTCTCATAATATCCATATTCACATTTTTTTTTCTTTCTCATTTGAATTGAACAACTATTTTTAGTTTTTATTTGAATTCAAACTCTTATCCCATACAAATATAGTTAATAAAAAAAAAAAAAAAACCTAATCTTTATCCCATTCCATTTACCTAAAAAGATAACTATAAATATTTCAAACTATTATTAAAAAAAATTTAGGACATATAAGAAAATTCATTAGAGTAAATATCAATCCAAAAAAATTCACCATTCAACGTAACAAATAAGATTACATTTAAAATTCCACTATTTCATTTTTTTTTTTCCAAATATTCCACTCCACGTTTTTTTTTTCTTTTTTCTTTTTATGACTCTCCCTTTTTTTCCCCCACTTTTCATGTTAGCCTCCTCATTTTCCTAAAACTTAGCACATTATCTCTTAAAGATAACTTTTATTTAAATTTTTTTTTTTTTTTTTTCAAATTAAAATTAGATAATAAAAAAAAAAAAAAAAAAAAAAAAAAAAAAAAAAAAAAAAAAACTCATTGAAGCATAATTAACACACATTATAATTTTTTTCACAAAAGTGTGTATCTCAATTCTCAACTCTCACTTCTCTTCATCAAAAATTAAACTCTCAACTCTCAAATCTTTTAGGTAAACATCCATTATTTTTATTTTTTTTCAATGTAATGTTTATAAACATCCTTTTTCATATATATTTTTTTTTAAAATTCTAATGGGTTGTTTTTGTTGTATATGCAGGATTGTTGAAAACATATATATGGTTTGAAAAAGTGTGAATCTCAACTCTCACCTCTCTTCATCAAAAATTAAACTCTCAACTCTCAAATCTTTCATGTAAACATCTTTTTTTTTTTTTCAATGTAATGTCTATAAACATTTTTTTTTTTTTTTTTTTTTTTTTTATTTTTTTTTTTAATTCTAATGGGGTTGTTTTTGTTGTATATGCAGGATTGTTGAAAACATATATATATGGTTTGCAATGGACATACACATGGATTCAATTTGTGTGAAGAACTAGAAGGTTAATACAGGAAAGACGTATATTCATTATGTTTTTAATTTTAGGCCTTTATTTACAATTTATACTAATATGTATGTTTTTAATTTTAGGCATTTATTTACAATTTCTACTAATATGCCTCACAATATACTTTTTTATTTTCTAATCAATGTGTGTATCTCTCTCTCTCTATCTCTCTCTCTCTCTCTCTCTCTATCAAGATGTATATATATAATATATATATATATATACATATTGTTGAGTTCAATTCATTTTTTTTTATTTTTTTCAGAACTAAAGGTGCAAGACTTTCGGACTTTTTCGTTCTGACTTTTTCATTGAGAAGAGGAACTGACAAGATTGCATTTATCCTATATATTTGTTCATGCATTCTCAAAAGTTACAACTTTCCTGAATATTATCTCATCCAAATTTTTTTCGAATCTTTTCGCTTTAAATCTTAATCTATTGTAAAATATATCATTGAAAATATTTATGACTTACCTTCTTTATATTATTCTGTTAATCAATGAAGATTTTATAGCTTGACTCAATTGTTGAGATATTAAATATGTTAAAAAAAAAAGTTGTTAAGTATTAGACAAATTGGAATATTAATATTACAGATTTTATAGCTTGACTCAATTGTTGAGATATTAAATATGTTAAAAAAAAGTTGTTAAGTATTAGACAAATTGGAATATTAATATTACAAACTTTTATATTTATTTTTTAAATATGAAGAAACATAGAACACAGTGGGGGAAAGAAAATCAATAACCCTACCTTTGATCCCACTTTTATTGTATGTCAATCACAACATGTCACTTCAATTGTTGTGAAAATAAAGTGAAATTGTAGTCCAATAATAGCTTAGTGTAATTTTTTACATGAGTGTTGTTTTAACGTGTAACTAAAGTTGATTGTTACAACATATAGCACTACAACATATCTAATCCCACAATCCACATGTTCCCACTTCCCACTCAAGTTGATTGTTACGACATATAGCACTACAACATATCTAATCCCACAATCCACACGTTCCCACTTCCCACTCACGTTTTTTTTTTTTTTTTTTTATGTAACTTTCTCACATTTGAGTTATTCACCAATTTTTAAATACTTAAATCAAATTTAAAAACAATACAATTTTTTTTTTTTGGATAAACTTAAAAGTAATCACCGTTTATTTATTTTTTAAATAAAACTTCCACAACAACTCTTAGGAGATAAACTCAAGAATTAAAACTCCAATTGTACTCAAATTCAAACTCATCAGTTTGAAGCAGTTAATTTACATCTCTCTCCATCTTATTTCAGGTTCCTACTTCCCACCCATGTTTAAGGCTTTTATTTATTTTTTATTTTATGTAAAATTGCCACCAACGTTTGAGATTTTTTTTTTTTTAATTTCAATTGTATTTTTATTTTATTTAGTTGTTCTCCATCCTTATATATTATCTAATACTACTTTTTTTATTTGCTAAAATCTATCTAATACTATTTAAATGTTTTTTTTATTGAATACTATTTAAACCTTAGATGTAAGGGATATATATAATTTTATCATTTTTAAAACAAAAACAAAAATTGTCCAGGAAAATTGATGCACTCTTCAATCCATGGACACCTTATCTAAAAAAAAAAAAAAAAAAGTTGAAAATATGAAATCTCCCCACTACTCACTCACAGTTACTAATTTGTTCATTTTTTTCTCTAAAATTTTTTTTTTTCATTTATTTACAATATATTTGGATAATGGTGAATAAAAAATATTAAAAAAATTAAAAGTGATAAATAGGAAAATCCTCTGAACACGGTCGTAGCGCGTGTGAAGAGACTAGTATTATATTGTTGTTCTTTTGCAAAAAATTTATTATATTATAGTTAATAAAATAAGAGTTCATCCCACTTGCTTGTTGGTCCCTCCATCACACTATAGAATCTCGAATTGTTGGAGCAAATAAGAGTGATATTTTCAATTCAAAATTGAAGATTCTACTACAGATATTATAACTTTAAATTAACCATCATGTACACGATCTAATCACCACTACATGGGAAAGACAAGTATCAAGAAAAATTAATCTACTTTGCTTAGTGGCAATTCCATTTCATTTCATCCACGCCTATATTACTTTTTGAGTAATCATTTCTCTTAAAGTGAGGAGGAAAAAAGCTTTGTTTTTGTTGTGGGCATTAGAGTATTAGGAAAGAAAAATCGAGAAACAAAGGAGCAATCAACCAGTGAACATAATATATATGTGATTCATCTTTTGACCTACATTATAACGAAAACAATGAAAAAATACTAACATTTAGTATAATCTCTTTCTTTCTACACAACAGTCTTTATGATCGATATTCTCATAAATGTAACATAAATTTCAAAACAAAACCTATTTATATCTAAGTTGTAGACAAATTAATTAAGGGATTATATTTAATGAAAACAATTATACCTTATATTCTTTTAAAACTTGAAAATTTACTCTTCTTTCCCTCTTAGATTAATTAGAATTTACACATCTATAATTTAGGTCAAGTTTGATTTTCCAATTTGTAATTTAGATTATTACACTTTACCAACATTATTAAAGTGAGAGTCTTGTCCCACATTGACCAAGTATTCTTGGGTTGTGCAATTAATAAGTCATGGGCAATCCTCATCTCTCAAGGCGTCTTTTGAGATTGAGTTAGGCCCATTGGACTTTAACATGGTATCAGAGCCACCCCTTGGGTGTTGGGCAGATCTCCCCCCCTATTATGGTCCACGTGTTTGGTTAGTCCGCCACACGTGAGGGGGCATATTAAAGTGAGAGTCTTGTCCCACATTGACCAAGTATTCTTGGGTTGTGCAATTAATAAGCCATGGGCAATCCATCATCTCTCAAGGCGTCTTTTGAGATTGAGTTAGGCCCATTGGACTTTAACAAACATTTCATTATATTCATTAATATTTCTCTAACCCTGCAACCCTCGTTGTAGGGTTTTCCTCTACACTCATTGTAGGGTTTCCCACCACCCTTTTTGTAAGGCTTTTATGGACTTTGTTGTGTAATCTCTTTGATTTTTAATAAAGTTCTTTTAATTATATATAAAAAGAATATTTTTCCAACCCTATAACATTAAATTCACATGTATAAATCATATGCATCGAAAAAGAAGTCTTGGAAATATAATAGCAACCTATTATAATATAATACATCAAACCCATAAACTAAAAGCAAATACAATTAAATCTTTTGCATGTCGGTAAAGTGCAATTTTTTAAACTACAAATTAAGAGAGTTGAACTCAACCCAAATAGATAAAGTATCACTTTCCCTTTCCTCTTTTATAAGTGATAAAAGAATCAAATCCATGCATGTATAGTACGGCCTAGTCTCAATGTAATGAATTAATGTAAAGAGGTTATGATCTTGTACCTCCACTTCAGCTCAACTTTATAAGTGCTTAGTCCATATAAATTTGTCTTCTTAGTGTGAGAGATCTTGTCTGCAAGCCTCTGGTCAAATATTTTTTGAATACAAGAAAATGTGTATACTTTTTAAAATAATTAGAATTATGAATGAATAATTGGTGCAATATATATGTCGCTCAAAATCAATGCGGGGAGCCTCTCTCCTTACCCCATGGATAAAAATATATATGACCATCCCCACAGTGCATTTAGAGTACAAGAAAAAAAATTGGCTCCCTCCTTTTTTTAAGATTATTTTTTTGGTTTATTTCTATAACGTCAATACCTTAATATTACAAAATAATTAAATTCTTCCTTAGAATAGATTTTTATTTAACAAAAATAAAATAAAATATTATCGTTCTCTTGTCAATTCACAATCCCACAAGTTGAACACTCTAACTTGAGTAATATCTTTTCTTTCCTTTATATTTTCTTATAAATAATTCTTCTTGTATTAGGAAAATGATTGTTTCATTGTAGCTTTTCAGTTTTACAGGATTTATGCAATATATATATATAAGATAAAAAAATGAACAATATCTATCGATTGATAAAAGTCAAAATAACAGTAAATCATTGTTTTCAATTATAAAAGAAAAAATGGGGAAATTACACTTTACCACCCTCAACTATCACCTATTTTTCACTTTACCCCCTAAACTTTAAAAAGTAACAATTGCCCCCCTAAACTAATCGAATTGCACGGCCGTTACCCCCTGAGGCCAAAATCTAGTTAAAATAGACGGAATAGAGCAACACGGAATAGGCCAACTTGTATCTCTGAGTTTTCTTTTGACTCTTCTTCAAGTGTGGCTCCTTCCAGTGGGTAACGGCCTGCTCTATTATGTCTATTTTAACTTCGATTTTGGCCTCAGGGGGCAACGGTCGTGCAATTCGATTAGTTTAGGGGGGCAATTGTTACTTTTTAAAGTTTAGGGGGTGAAGTGAAAAATGGGTGATAGTTGAGGGTGGTAAAGTGTAATTTCCCCAGAAAAAATTATAAAGAAGCTCATAGTAATTTTCTTTTGTTTTAATAAATTTTTAATGATTTATTTAGTCAGTGAATTATTTGTCTACGCAAGTAAATAACACTTATACGCAATGATTTTGAATTTTTTTTATGATTTGTAAATTTGATTTTTAAGATTAATTCTTATTGTTATTTATATATGTCCAAATTTACAATTTATAGCAAAGAATAATTTATTGTTAGTTTAATTAGGTCCCATGTATCATATTAAAGTTATTAAATTATAATTATGATTAAGTTTTTTTTAATTGAAAAAAAAAAAAAAAAAATCTTTAGTTTGAAGAAATTACGAGAAACCTTATACAAACATTATGAATAGGATCGTAATTCAATCAAAGCAGTGAATCACCTATTGAGATAGAATAAACAATCTTTTACACAAAAAAAGAGAATGAAAATTATTTTCTTCAATATGCTAAGTTTTAATTACCAAAATATTTTATCAATTCATACTTGAAGATGGTTTGTGTGTGTGATGAATGATCTCCAATCGAGTATGTTATCAAGTCAATCTCTAATAGAGCTAAATAATCTGTTCTATATAAAATTCAAAATCAACCAAAGCTGAGTAATCAATTCCCAAGCTTGGTTTACTAATCTTTCACGTTGAGTATACCAGATTTTTCGAAGAACTCTTTGTTGCTTTGATCTTGAACTGGAGTCAAGTAACTTGATTACTTTGATAATGCTACCAATAATCTCTGTGATGTTTTTATTGTGGGAACAAGGATTCTCTTCATTTGAAATGAAATAGAGAATCTTCATTTCATGGTCTAGATTAAATATCTCAGATCTAACAATATATAAACTGTCACATCATTTAAAATTTTAAATGGCGAGACATTTTGTACACCGTTAGATTTGTGAAATAAAATCTGAACCATGAAATAGACAAATTGAAAGATTTCCTAAATTAAGAGTGACGAAATCGTTATTATGGAGGCTGATATTTCAGTTTTTGTTCCTCTTATGTCTAGCTCGCACACCGCACAAAATGGAACCCACAATATGGCTGGGATAAATGATGAAATAATAATAATAGGAACTCCACTCAATATGGTGCTCTGGTGTAAATGGAGAATTCCTATGTGTGTTTTAAGAAGTATTAGTGGTTAGAAATTGCTATTGCTTGTTCCTAATTTCACTTTGTCTAGTTTGTAATCTGTATTTGCAGCTTACGGCCCCAGCGGTGGCGCCACATACAGCCCAGGGTAGGGGGTTCATTTGAACCCCCTGACTTGGAAAAATATATATATATAAATATATTATAGGTTTTTTTTTTTTAAATAATTTTTTTTATAGGTATTTAAACCCTCCAAAAAATATTTGAACACCCTCAAAAAAATTCTTGAACCCTCTCAAATGTCTTTTTGAACACCCTGGCTTTGAGAACCCAAATTTTGAACACACTAAGTTGAGATCCCAATAAATCTAATCCATTAAACCCCTAAAAAAAAGCCCAAATAACAAATAATAACTAAACTAAATAACGACAAAATGGCTTAAAACCCATTAACCAACCCAATTTGATACATATGGCACAATCACTTGGTCTAAAAAATATATATATATAAAAATAATAATAATAATACTAAACCCACTTACTGTGTTTCTACCTTTTAAATTTGTCTTTACTCTACACTTGATAAAAAATATTTTGGGGATCACAAATGAGTAATTGTCAATAACATTACAAAAGAAAATTCATGATATTGTAAATTCTATGACAATTGTTAAAGTATCTAAGCAACGATTACAAACGATGAGAGATGATGAATGTGAAGCTTTATTGACTGAAGTGTCTTCATTTTGTATCAAGCATAAAATCTCTATCCCGAACATGGATGAAATATTTGTAGCTGCTGGCAGGGTTGCCCAAGCCTGTCCCAAGTTTGGTTGCTTACTTACTATTAAATATATATAAAAAAAAAAAACATAAAAATTCAAAAAGCTTTTTATGCAAAATCAAGGTTACATTGTGATTTTAGCTTGAGTTACATAAAAAAATAAATAAAATAAAAAATAATTAATCCCAATTATGGTGTTTTATAATTAGTATGATCCGACTTAAAGAAAACAACTTCTCCTTGCATTTTTTGAAGCATATTCAATAAAAAAAAATCCAAACTAATATCTATTTAATATTATTATATGTCTAATAGTTTTTTAACTAAAAAATTCATTAGTGTTAATAACAACAAACGTAATACAATAGTAAATTAAAAGTGATAGAAACCCATTAAATAAACACGTGAACACACTACACGACAATACAAAATAATGGCTTCTCCCGCAACTCCACAAACAAAAGCATTGGCATCCACATGCATACAAAATTTTCAAACAGATTAGTAAATCACACCGTAGAGACCGAACTCATTCATACAAACACTGAAACACATCACATATATTTCATTAAAAGGTACAACACTCCTATAAAAAAACAAAATTATGTATACGAATAAATTTTTTTTCTCTTATCTATACTATTATATATATATATATATATATATTTTTTTTTTCCATTTGTTGCCCCCTTGGGGGGTTGCCCAAGCCCAAGGGCTTATGGGCTTACCCCAAGGGCCGGCACTGGCTGTTAGGAGGCCACATCATAAAAATAAAATGTTTTTTTAATTTTTTTAATTTTTTTTTTTGTGATGTCAATATATTATATAGTCAAGCTTTTTAATGAACCCCCTAAAAAAATTCCTGGAGCCGCCACTACTTACAGTTGTGTTTTTGCATCTAGATATATATAAAATATATATAATATATATATATATATATATATATATTATATATATATATATATATATATATATATATATATATATATATATATATATATATATATATATTCTAATCATAAAATCTTTTTAATTTATCCAAAAAAAAAACAAAAAACAGAAACTCAAATAGCACCAACCTTTTCTTATAATATAACTTAGGCCCCATATGAGACAACAAATTGTTAGTTAATATCATTATTGTGTATATATATATATATATATTAATCTTTTTTAGGAAATTACAATGTACCTCGGTGAGATTTTGATTCGTTCTCTATCTCTTTTTAAACTTTCAACTCAAGTAATATTCCTTGAAGATTTATTTGTTATATTCTTTGAGAGAGTACGTGTTAAAAGAGTAATATTAAAAACACACTTTTATTATACATGGCTTGTTGCGATTATGTATCATTTTCACTTAGGTTCACCATTGACACTACTTTTATTATATTCCAATCAAAATAAACTATATCAACAATTGTGGAAAAATTTGTGTTCCTAAACTTATTAGTTAAATAAAGCCCCTTTTTCGTTTGTGTGTCATTATAACTATAATGTAGTGATAAATATTAGGATAAATTACACTGACACTCCCTTCTTTTGGGGAAACTAAAATCTCTACACCCTATTTTGGGGAAATGACACTCCGCTCCCAAATTCGCAAAATAATTAATACTCTGCATCCTTTTCCCATTTTTAAAGGAATATTCCTCACTTAAACTTAAAATAATTGGAATATAATTTTTTTTAACTCTAATTAGTTAGGCATTGGTTAAAAAAATTAATAAAAAATAAACAAAAAAAAAAAAGGGGCGGAGTGTTAGTTATTTTTCAAATTTAGGAACGGAGTATCATTTTCCTAAATAGGGTGCAAAGAGTCTAGTTTCTCTAAAAAAAATGAGTGTCATTGTAATTTACCCTAAATATTAATATCTTGAAGCAACAAGTATTTTAAATTACAAAAACGCCTTAAATGTTCATTTTATGGGGCACTTTGGATTTCTCTTTCTTTTTAAAGATTTTGCAACTGAGTGCAATAAAAATTAAAATGGCTACACCTTAAAAAAAAATAATAAAATAAAATAAAACACCCACTCTTGATAAGGAATGAAAATCTTTTGTCCCAATGTGTACTCTACTTTATGTTTTACCAATCACAAGTTGCCACGCATCCTTCTTTTTCACCTAAACTGGTGGAAGTCAATTTTTGTATAGATCCTAAAAGTGTTTGAAATTGTTACTTATGTTTTCTATTTCATTCAACCTTAGGTTTTGATGGAACAAAATCAAAAAGCAAGTGTTCATGAAGCAATAAATGTTGGCAGCCTAGCCTCCACCATAGAACAACTGGTGGTGATGGCAACAAAAGCATTGATTAGCCCATTACACATGTGGATGATGTTCCAGTTGCTCGAGAGGATTCTTTTGCTTAATATAGTAGTGAGAGTCGGAATAGGATCCTCTCCATTTGTTCATTTCTTGGTTTAAATTTCATTTCATAATCTAAATTTTAAATGAAGTGGCAATTAGATCTGTAATATTTAATCTGGACTATAAAATAGACACTCTCTATTTCATTTCAAATGGAGAGAATCCTTTTTCAGTGAGAGTCGTGTTTCTTGTTTTGGTCCACAAGCTCATCCAAATCTGTAGAGAACAAGGGCATGGACCATGTCCTTGTCAATGTCGCTCACACCATCGACAATGACCCTATCGAGAATAAAAAAATCGAAGTCGATTTCTACGTGAGCAAACTTTACAAGTGGTTCTTCACACCACCTTCGATCACCTTAATTTTTGCCAGATCCATCAACTTGGCCACCACAGGCAGCTGAATCGGAACAGTCGACAAGTCCACCTCCACTCTCTAGAAAATGATCACAAGTCTGCCTCACCATAGAGGCATCCGTGGACGATTAGTTTCAAGATACAATCATGGTTTAGCTTCTGTGGTGGACGTTGAGCCGCCATCGTTTGCAACTTTGTGGTTGCTAGCTTTTTTCTTTTTCTTTTGTTTTTTTGTTTAATCAAACCTATGGTTGAAACAAATGGAATCATGAGTAATGGTTGCAAAACCTTTTAGCTTTCATTAAAAAAATTAAATTCCACCACTTTAACACGTTGGAAGCTGTGATTATGGAGCATAGAGTGGGAATACACATTGAGATAGAGGATCTTCATTCAAAATATGGCTACAAGAAACGTCTTTTCTTCCTCCCAAGAAAACTAATTAACCTATCAAATTCATTCTTCTTTTCTCTGCACTTATATCCATTTAAAGCTTTTCATTCATTTTCCATTTCATCAATGGAAGATCAAAAGGAACCAGCAATCCTACGGTTACCTTATGTACAACTCACTTAATCCATAACTACCACAATCACGGATACAACTTGTTAAGTCCAAATTTGTAATTGGCAATTAATATTGTATCCAAAACTTCTCTATTTGAGTTGTAAGTCTTTTGAGTCTAGAAAATAAGTTGAAGATCAAGTTTGAAAACATCAAGACCACAAGCTCCAATTGCTCAAGACAAGCTGAAGTTCTGTAAAGTTCTACTGCAGCCATGATTGCAGTATGATTGGTCGAATTCTCATTAAGTTCGACACCAGGCTTGATTGCACCTCGATCGGTCAAATTGTCATGATTTTGCAAAAAAAAAAAAAATCAAATCAAATCAAACGGGTCAAAATCCTCCTTAGTTTCTATGACCGAATGATTGGGTTAATTTAACACATTATGAGTTCATTCCCCAGTGCAAAAAGTTGCTCCTTTTGTTGCCTTTGTCACTTTCTCTATAATCTGAAGCTTAAATAAGAATCTAGAAAGATTGAGTGAGTTTTGTTGAAGAAAAAGAGTGTTGAACTACATCTCATATACGCCATCGGATCTTTTTGATCAAGCAAGTGTCTCGGCATCAACCACAACCCTATCCTTTGTTTATGTTCAGAAGTTGCTGCCCAAATCTACTGAAGCCATTGAATAGCCTGAGTCACGGTGAGGTATCCGTGCACTCTAGGAGCTTTACTTGAAAAATGAGTCCAACGGGTGGATTGCAGTACCGTGGGGTCACGGTTAGCAATAGACTACTTTAGGATAATTAAATTCTTTGTAGTTGTAAATCCAAATCCATTCATAGTGAAATCCTCGTGTTTGGTGGTTATCGAAAAATACTCATATAGTTTTTATCTCGTTTAGGGTTTTTTCTTCGTAACCATATCACAACTTACACTAATTTCATGAAATCCCCATCACATACCAAAGAAATTAAAGACTAAAGTCCAAACCACATCCACGTGCTAAAAATTAAAGACTGAAGTCAAATCCATTTTGGAATTAATTTATAGGTGGGTTTATTTTCTTCAACAAGTTGGTTACTATTGATGGCCATTTCCGAGGGACCAACAACTGATGCAAAGTTCACGGCCCAATCCCAATTTTGTGGCCGAAAGACCCAAATACAACAAAGACTCTGGTTGATGGACACTTTCTTTTTGTACCAACAACTAATTCAAAATGGTTAAAACAAGTTCAGTTTGTGACATCAAAAACCCAAATGCAATGTGGTTTGTCATAGAACAAAGCCTATTGCAAAGGCTCCAAACATACAGACAAGCCCACAAGTCCATAACCCATCAAAGGATACAACAAATCCTTGGGTTTTCTTTTGGAACAAAGCCTACTGCAAAAGCTTCAAAAACACATACGGGCCCTCAAGCCCATAAATCCATCACAAATGATACAACAAATCTTTGGGTTCTCCTTTTTCTTGGAACAAAGCCTACTGCAAAGGCTCCAAGCATACAAACGAGCCCATAAGCTCATCAAAAGGGACACAAAACAAATCCTTCGGTCACTTTCAAAGAAAAAGCCCAATATGTGGTATAAGTAGGCCCACAAGCCCATAATTCCATGGTAAAGAAGAACAGGCTCACTGTACAAGGAATCCAAGAGCCCATCCAAGACTGAAGGCCCATGACTGGATGCGAACACAAGCTTGGGACCTCATGGTCTGGGCCACCTTATTGGACTCACCACAACAAAATATTATAAGGGATCAAGCAAGTTACTTGGGCATCATGAGCAAACAGATTGATAAGATGCCACGATGCAACAATATTCACAGCATAAGCCTGTGATACTAATCTTGTTCCTTTTCTCCTGCAAGAATTATAGGGTATTGGTCTAATGGTAGAGGAATTTATCCAGGATTCTAAGTGTTAAAGACTAAAAGTCTGTGTTTGTATTATATGTCAAATGTAGTACAAGAGAGAGCCTTTATATAGGCAGAGGTAAGAGTAATGCACAAGTAAAATGAGTGCTATACAAGACAATGTATTAGGCCTAAGACCCATTAGCCTTATATTCTAACATCCCCCCTCAAACTCATGTTGGGTGAACAGACACCAACTTGAGTTTGGAAATAAGATCACGGAAACGGCCTGGAGGCATAGGTTTGGTGAATATGTCAGCTAACTGGTTCTGAGAAGACACTGAATGGAGCTGCAAAGTACCCTGTAGTAAGTGATGACGAACAAAGTGACAGTCGATCTCAATATGCTTGGTACGCTCATGGAAGACGTCATTGTGGGCAATTTGGATGGCACTTCGATTGTCACAATGGATCGGAACTGTAGTAGAACAATCAATGTCTAAGTCCTGGAGAAGCCAACGTAACCAAAGGAGCTCAGCAGTGGTGTCAGCAAATGCTCGATATTCTGCCTCAGTACTAGAACGAGCAACAACAGATTGTTTCTTGCTGCGCCAAGAGATGAGGGAGTCACCAAGAAGAAAACAATACCCTGTAGTGGAACGACGGTCAGTAGGGTCCCCTGCCCAGTCGGCATCAGAATAAGCCTGAAAAGTGAGCGACGACTAAGATGAGAAGTGAAGTCCATGAAACAAGGTGCCTTTCAAATACCGAAGAATCCGAAGTACAGCTGCATAATGGAGAGACCGCGGTGCAGCCATGAACTGGCTAACAATGTGAACGGCATAGGAGATGTCCGGTCGAGTGACAGTGAGGTAAACAAGACTCCCAACTAACTGTCTGTAGAGGGTAGCATCAGGAAGTGGTTCTCCATCATGAGTATTCAGGCGATTGTTGTATTCAATAGGTGTGTCAACGATCTTGCTGTCCGTGATTCCAGCTCGAGAGATAAGATCAGATGTGTACTTGGCTTGAGTGAGATAGTAACCATCGGAGGAGGAAGAGACTTCAAGGCCAAGAAAATAACTGAGAGGACCCAGATCCTTCATCTCAAAATGTTGACCAAGAAAGCGCTTAAGATCCTGGATGCCCTGCACATCATCACCAGTAATAATCATGTCATCTACATACAACAAGAGAAGGGTAATACCATAATCTGAGCGTCGGAAGAACAGAGCTGAATCATATGAACTAGCTGAAAAACCATGCTAAGAAATGGTGGAGCTGAACTTGGCAAACCAAGCTCGTGGAGCTTGCTTAAGACCATATAGTGCCCGACGTAAGCGACACACTTTGGGAGAAAAGCCTGGAGGTTGGGAGAAACCAAGAGGGAGCTGCATGTAGACTTCCTCAGTTAGTTCTCCATTAAGAAAGGCATTCTTCACATCCATCTGAAAAAGTGGCCAATGTCGGGAAGCAGAAACTACGATAAGTGTACGAACAGAGGAGAGGCGAGCCACCGGGGCAAATGTCTCCTCATAGTCAATGCCATACTCTTGAGTGAATCCCTTGGCAACGAGACGAGCCTTATAGCGATCAACAGTACCATCTGATCGAGTCTTGATCTTGTACACCCACTTGCAACCAATAGCAGATTTACCAGCTGGCAAATCAACCAGATCCCAAGTACCTGTCTTTAACAATGCATCCAATTCTTCTTTCATAGCTTGTTGCCATAAAGGATCAGAGGAGGCCTCACGAAAGGTGTGAGGTTCATGTAAGGTGGCAAAGGCAGAAAAGCAGTGAAAGTCACGAAGATGAGAAGGAAGAGTACTTACCCGATGAGAGCGACGGGGCTCAGGAGCAGTAGTGTTGACAGGATTCGCAGCAGGGGCAGAGAGAGGAGACTCGTCGAAGGTAGGATCGGCTGTAGGAGAATCATCAGAGGAGGGATCAGCAGGGCGAGACTCATCGGAGATGGGATTAACTGACTCAGCAGAAGGGGAAGGAATCTCAGGGAAGAGATTTGGTAGAGGATCAGCCTGAGAATCAGAATTACCTGCAAAAAATAAAGGTAAGGAATAGAACATCTTGTGTTCCCAGAATACCACATGCCGAGAGACTCGAAGACGCTTGGCAACTGGATCATAACACCGGTACCCCTTTTCTTCAAGGCCATAGCCAAGAAAACAACATAGCTGGGAGCGGGGTTGGAGTTTAGTGCGCTCATGTGGTTGAAGAAGAACAAAACAGACACAACCAAAAACCTTGAGTAGACTATAGTTTGGAGCTGTGCCAAACAACCGTTCATATGGTGTTGTGTTTTGAACGACAGGTGAAGGACATCGATTGATGGTGTACACTGCAGTGAGAGCAGCTTCACCCCAGAATGAGGCAGGAGTGGAGGCTGCATTGGTGAGAGCCCTAACAGTATCTAGGATGTAACGGAGTTTACGTTTAGCTCGTCCATTTTGTTGTGAGGTGCCAACACAAGAGGTATGAAGAATAATTCCATAGTGTTTAAGAATAGTAGAAAAATCAGTTTGTCTATATTCTCGTGCATTGTCAGAGCGAAATACCTTAATAGCTTTAGAATACTGAGTCTGAACCATTTTAGCAAAATCACGATATATTGTAAGAACTTCAGAACGATTTTTCATTAAATAAATCCAAGTGTAACGAGAAAAATCATCGAAAAAAATAACAAAATATCTTGACCCCCCCACTGTGGGAACAGGAGAGGGCCCCCATATATCTGAATGAATAAGATCAAAAGTTGCAGAAGTAATAGACTCACTATTATTAAAAGGTAAGGCAGGTTGTTTGCCGAGCTGACATGGCATACAATCAAATGGACTGGAAGAAACTAAACCTAATAGACCCCTAGATACTAAGGTTTGAATACGAGGAAGAGAAATATGACCTAGACGAGAGTGCCACAACTCGATGGAGGCAGAAGCAGCAATAACAGGGGCGGAGACTGATGAAGACGGAAGGTGAAGGGAAGTAAGCTCAAACAACCGTCCAACCTTACACGCGGTCCCAACGATCTGCCCCATCCGAGAATCCTTGCACAAGACAACCACGAGAAGAAAAGAACAGGTTTAAACCAAGTTCGGTTAGTTGGCCAACAGATAAAAGATTAAGATGCAGTTTAGGAACACAAAAAACATCAGAGACAGATAAGTTGGGGGTAGAGATGGAGCCGACATGACTAACAGTCATGGCGGAGCCATCAGCAGTGGTAATAGTAGGTAAGACAGGAGGAGTGTGGGCACTTATGAGATGAGGATTGTCCGTCATGTGATTGCAGCAGGCAGAATCTAAGAACCATTCAGAAGAGATACCTGGTGTCACAGAAAGAGCAGGATTGGATGCACTGGAAGACAAAACTTGAACCTGACTGAAGAGGGCTTGCAGATCTGCTATGCTGTAAGTAGGTGTAGTCAATGAGACAGGATCAAAAGATGCAGCATCGGATGATGGTACAGACTCAGAGGCAGTCAAGGCTGCAGAGCGCTGAAGAATGCCGGCACGCATGTTACATAGATCAATAGTGTGACCGCGATGCTTGCAAAAGGCACAAATAATATGAGAAATCTTCTGATTTGATCGCCTGTGAATAGGCTTAGAAATTTCATTTTGAGCCATAACGAAACCTCAACTGCAAAAATAGACCACAAAAATGAAATCAGCGCGAAAAACTGGGTAGGAAGCACCTGGGTTGCAAAAAGTCAACTCTGGAAAAAGTCAACTGAAAAGTCAACGCAGGTCAACGGTCAAAGTCAATGGTCAACGCTAGTCAAAGTCAACTATGGTCAAAGTCAACGGTCAACGGTCATGCTGACGTGGCACTAGGGCTGACTGGACAAGAGACAGGCGCGTGGGCGCGTGGCAGAAAAAGCTTTACGGCGGGCGGATATTTGGGCGGCGCGTGGCGGCGCGTCCGGCCTCCGATGAGGTTGATTCTTGCGCGGTTGGGTCGTGCTTTCCAAGATCTTTCCAACGGCGACGGAGGTGTCGTGATCGGAGTCTTGTAGCAGGAGAACCGAGGGTGACGGCGCCGGAACTTTGGGCGGCGCGTGGAGGCGCGTCCAGACTCTGATGGGGTTGATTCTGGCGCGGTTGGGTCGAGTTTCACGAGATCTTTCCAACGGCTGCAGAGGTGTCGTTATCGGAGTCCGGTATCGGGAGAACGGAGGGTGGCAGTAAGTCTATTCGGCGATGAATCAGCTTCTTGGCAGCGCAGGCAATCGGATTTCTGACGGTGGCGGCTGGGCAATGCCGAAGACAGCTGAGGCAGCGGAATAACGCCTGGAAGGACTAGAACTGCACAATATTAGAGCCTTAGCTCTGATACCATGTTAAAGACTGAAAGTCTGTGTTTGTATTATATGTCAAATGTAGTACAAGAGAGAGCCTTTATATAGGTAGAGGTAAGAGTAATGCACAAGTAAAAGGAGTGCTATACAAGACAATGTATTGGGCCTAAGACCCATTGGGCTTATATTCTAACACTAAGGAGTTGCTGCTAGAGACCAATAGATTTGTTTGGGGGATCTATTGGTTACTCAAGCACTCAACCCCTCCAGTTACACGTGTGCGCACTACCTTCTCTCATAAGCACATTTAATGTTTTAACTTTCCCCGTAAACCCATCATCACCCTAGCGGCCTGAGTAGTCGAGAAAAGCATTCCAAAATCTCATGGAAACGACGGTAAGGCGATGGAAGGAAGCAACCAACACACTTTTACTTCCTTGAGAAGACTCTCTTATAGGTAAAAGAGGAGGCAGGTGCCTTGGAAAAGCTTGATACGAACTGTCCAAGTGAGTGTCTAAAGATATTTTCCCTGTAACTCAGCCTCTATAAAGGGAAGGGAGCTCCGTAGGAAATAAGGGGAGGAAAACCCAAAATATTAACTCACATATGCAGTAAAAGTCGTATGCTCTAATACTCACACAAAACTCCATATATTTCATGCGTAGATCCCAAATCTTCATTTGTATGTACACCACCCTTGATAAGTTCTCTCCCAAGATTCAACTCTCATTTTTTCATTTTATATCTGCTCTAAGTTCTCTCATGCGGAACTAACCAATTCTCTTGCAAGACCATTTTCATTTCATGAATATTAGAGTTTTACTAACTGAGACAACTTGTTTACTGTTCATTCTTTGCCTCGCCCAAATTTGCATCAAGTTTCAAACCGCAATAGTCATCTTGTGATGGAAACCAAGGTGGACCTAGTCTTAAAGATCCTTTGCAAGTTCTAGATGGGCCAATTACAAGATCAAGAGCCAAGAAGATCAAGGAAGCAATGCAAGAATTGGTGCAATCCATTTGGGATGAAGCTAGCAAGAGCCCAACACTGAAAGTGGGTTTAAAAGAAGGAGAACCAATTTTGATCCACTTGATACAAGCTGTGGAAGACATGACTTAGGTTTATTGTTAGGGCCTATTGTTATTGAAGGGTTTCACACAGTTAAATGATTTATTTTATTAGTTTAGAATAAGTGGGCTTGAGGATGCTTCGCCCACATGTCTTATTTCATAAACTAGGGTTTTGGGAAGGCCTTATATTTTGGCCAAGGGCATATTTGGAAAGTTACTTTTTTAGGAACTAGGATTTCAAGAAGTTACTGTAGCGCTGCACTGTTCATGCGGGGGTATTTTTGGAAAAAAGGGCTTTATTTTGGTTAGGGTTTTAATTAAGTTTTGGTTTAAATACTCCTTGTAGTTTCATTTGAAGGCAGATAATATTGAATTTTCATTGTGAGTTGAGTTTACTCATCTTGTTCTTGATTAAACTTTTGAACTTATCAAAGGTAAATCACAACCTTTGTGGCATTCCTCCTTGTAATCTGGGTTCTTGAGACAGGTTTTTTAACGAGTCTAGATTTTAATATAATCTAGGTTCTTGAAACGAGTTCTCGGCGAGTCTAGATTCTCCATCCATTGACTTGATTTTGGCTTTCTTGAGTGAGTTTTCAAATTGATTGTGGGTTCAAGGGATTCCATTCTTACGGGTTCATATCATCTTGGAGTTTGAATCACAAGCCCAACACAAATGGCGGTCCCTGCTGCAAAGGTCTAGTTCAAAGTTTAGGCCATTGATGACAAGGTGCAACCATTAGCCACGAGACTCACTCCACAACCTTGTGAGAGTTTTGGTCTCGCTTCTCTACCTATTGAATCTAGAATGCCACTCCCCAAAAGGCCCCTACAGTTACTACCATGTGCACATGCACAGTCGTTGTTTGTTCTGAAACCAATAAGGCAGTAACATCCAACTCGGAGTTCATTCAATCTCCCTCTCTACCCTTGGTATCTTTGCCTCTTCGATAATTTCCAATTGGAACATTGGTCACTCTATAAAAGCTCTGACAAAAAGACGATTTGAAATTTCATTGAAGTAATATATTGTGAAATCGTTCTTAACATCATAGGGGCATTTTAATGAAATGGAATTTCTCTTTTTATTTTTTATCAAAAAAATTTCTTATTAGTAATATTATAAGGCAGATTCAGGGAAATGTGCATTACAATATCACACGACAATCATGTCATCGCACGACATTGAAGGGATTACTCAACTCAAGAATGGACCAAACTCTCTAAGAAATAAAACAATTTCAAAGTTTTCTGATCCAATTTTGAAGGAAAGAATATCTACTAGTTAAATTTTTGTATTTTGGTTATGTTAACATATACTTTTCGATTTATAATATAAATAATCCATTTAATGTACTTGTGACATAATCGATTTTAAGTATAACTTTATCTATTTTAATTTTGAAAAATTTTTTTTTTTTTTTTTACAAAAACAACAATGGTGATATGATACAATTACAACATTTATTTCTTGTGAAACAACCTAGGACTTCAATTGGCATACAATTTTGGAGGTCTTCATGGGATGGGGAAAGCAGACAATCCATCTATATTTTTTAATTATTATTTTTAATAAAACTAATTATTGATATAAAATTTAGCGACATTTTTCTGATAGGGGCCCTGTTGCAGGGGTTAAGAGATGGTGTTTTGCTTTTAAGAGTGTTTTGGAAAATGGGGTTGTAGAACAAGATTCAAGGCAATGAAAAGCCATCCTTAGAGAAATATATCTTTAGAAAAATAAGTCTAGGCTAACTCAATTGAATTATCAACAAAAACCGATTACAGGCAAACCACGACTTTTATAGCAACCAAGCCTTGGTTGCTTACATCCGATTGGCTCTTGGCCAAGAGCCTTCTAATTGGCTAGCTAATCAAAGCCTAACTAATTGGTTACAAAAGCCTGTTTACCTTGCTGCTTGTTACAAAAGACTTGGTAACTAACTAGTTCCAAAAAGATCATAAAGCAATTTGTTACTAAAATTACAAAACAATAAATTACAAAATACTAGCTTTTGTAACTAATTAGTTAGGCTTAATTTAGCTAGCCAATTAGAAGGCTCTTGGCCAAGAGCCAATCGGATTCTATAAAAGTCTTGGTTTGCGTCTATTGTAATCAGATTTTATTGATAATTGACTTATTGCGTTAGCTTAGATATATTTTGCTAGAGATAGATTTCTCTAAGGAAGGCTTGTCATTGTATGTATTACGGTATGCCATGGCGTGTCATTGTGTATTCAAATTATATTAACTGAATAAGATCTTAATAGATTGTGTCTGTATGTATTAGACTCTCTTTTTTATTTGAAAACAATTTGATGTGACATTGTTTTATTTGATCATGTAAATAAGGGCTTTTACTTATTCCGCATTCTTATTGAATTTAATCTCTAAATGAAGATTAAGAGTTTTCGAAAAATTCTCTTTATCTTTAAATTAAGTAATAATATGAATTATCTTTTTCTTTTGCATTTTAATCTATCTTATATTCATAATCATCACTTTTCTCAAATCATATCTCAAATGACACTAACACCTATGTTTGATAACCCCTAGGAGAGGCACATTCAATTATGAGGATTATGTAAGCTGACGTCATTAGTTCGAATCTCATGTTCCCCTCTTCTTGGGACCCAAGCTTTCTTATAAAATAATAATGAAAAAGAAATTTTTTTTTAAAAAATCTATGATTAAGACAAAAGTATCCTATTCAATTCACGCATGTACAAAGACGCCAGCATATAAAAAGAGGTTCATGTCCACTTAATCCACACTGATGGTGCATACTAGCTTTTGCAAAGGCACGTCTCTCTCTCAGTGTGTGGCGCGCTCGCCCAAATGGAAAAAATTAAAAATACTTAGGTGGTGTTTGCTAGTGTCTAAGAAATGCAAAAGTTGGCTCCATCTGATGTGGATTGCAAATCTAACGGCAAGATAAAAACAGGGCTACTTTCTGTACGTGCCCTTACAGGGAGATATCCACTTGTATAGCTCTATGCGTGCCAACAGGAATGACTCCTAGGGCCCCACAACCAACACGAGGCACACGTCACAATCCATGAAAATGGAGGAAACGTTTATCTATTCATTGTGACCAATTACTATTACTATGAAAAGAGAGCAATGAGGAGAAACGTAAGAAAGTGTACATGACTAGCTTTAATTTAGGAGCACCTCGATCAGTCTTCATTCATCTAAAGAAAAGGAGCACTTCAATCTTCATGCAGGAGGTACGTACGGACGTACGGTATCCACTAATTACAACAACGATTGCTAACAAGTTTCAATATGAAAGAGAGAAGAGACTTATAACTTCGTTTGGACAGCCTCTTTGGGAAAGTTATGGGTAGGCATGGTCATAGCAGGATTATTGGATTAGTCATTTTGGTTATCAGCTGGGGATTTCTTCAAATATGCACTATGTAATAGATTTACAATCTCATTCTTTTTGTTCTTAGTTTGCATATAAGAAATTTTATTCTTTGTAGATGATAATTTTTGCTATTGTATTGTACTATTGTGTGTGTGTGCTTTTTTTGTTTTATTTCATGTATATTTGTGAATTATTGTTCTTGATCTGCAACGTAATACTCCCTCTTCTCACATTAATAGTTAATCCAACTATTATATGAAAAAATGGAGTATCACGTCGTTGTACTCCTAGGCCGAAGACTTGCAATAACCAAAGGGGACTAACAGTTTAGATGTAAGACCAGCATAGTCAAATTATATCTAACCATAAACTATAGAGTTATTTATAATTACATCTTAAACTAAAAACTTTTATAATTAACATGTTAATTTGAAATTAATCTAATCCCACTATCCATATGAGTGTCTAAATTAACATATTAATAGGTACGTAGATTAATCTTTAATTAAGGTTTAGATTGTAGAATTTTTGTAGTTTAATTAGGATGCATATTTTGTAAATGCTACTATAATTTGCAATAGATGTTCACTAATGTGTTAATTCCTATCTTGATTTAGATTAGAGTTGACATTACAAATAAATCTCAAATTAGGGTGTTGATTGCATAATTTTATAATTTATGTTGCACATTTCAAATGCCTCTATAATTTAGACTAGCTAGATAGATCAAATTAACATCTAATACCATTATATATTTTTGAAAAAATTACATTGACCTTTTTTTTAGATTTCTTTCAATTTAGACATTAACCCTTAATTTGGAAAGTTACATACTTTTCACTCTTAAAGCACTAAAAACTCATATTTTCAATTTAATTTACTGATTTACACACAAAAACCCATGGGAAAAAATTGTTCTCATAAGCATAATGTTTCATTAGTTTGAGTTTAATTTTAAAAAAATATTAATAATCCAAACTCTTGACTAAATGAGGAGCAACGGTTTTTGAAGAAATAAGTTAGAATAGTTCAAAAATTTGGATCAAATTCCACTAAATTATTTAAACCCTCACAAGTACAATGATTATTAAGCATAAATCAGTGGTTTTTGCACTTTTAAAGGAAAAATAGCATTTTACATATTTTAAATCAGTTTTTTTAGGATTCATAGAATTTTTGGCAATTTTAAGTGTCAAACGATGTCAAAATTGGGTTGTATTAATAAAATTATGTCAAGGTTGAGTCTAGGTCGGAAATTGTTCAAAAATGATAACGTTTGATATGCTTATGCTGAGGAGTTGATGATCTTTTGCCCTATATTTTTACATCAGAATGCATTTATAAGTGAAACTTGCTTCATTAGAAATCAGCCATCCAGTGCTTCACATGAACACAAATTCCAGCCAATTTGGAGTTGAATCGAATGAGATATGGTTGTTTGAAGATGGCGAAACTGTGTTGATTCCAAGAATATCGCTTGATTGAGAATCAACTTTGCTCCAGCAAACTTGTGCGATCTGCATCCAAATTATGTTAGAAAAATGGTTTATGTTGAATTTTAACCCTACTTTCTACAGTTATATAAAGCAGTAAAAGCACCTTATGCACGACTTTATTGCGAATAAAGGAGGCTATAGCAAATTATATCTAACTTTGTTCTTTTTTTTTGTTTTTTTTTTTTTCCGAGCCAAAACAAAGAAATAATCCTTGTGCTTTGTTTCAAAAACTAGAAAAATCATTGTATGTTCCTATACACCTTGAACGTTAAACCTTTGTTGAAACCACAGAACTTCTAGTGAGTTCACTACAGACAAAACCTTCAAAGAGGTGCCTTAGAGTGCTCCAAAGGTTTTGGTTTATTATGCAGGCGTGTCGTTCGTGAAATGATTCTTGTACAAGAAGTTTAGAGGTTCTGAAACTGTTGTGGATTGCACCAATGAGTTATCTACTGGTCGTAACGTTTAGGTACAACAGTTTTTTAGATTATAAAAATCATTTTATAGTGAATTGCCTTAACTAGGATAGGTTATCCTCGTAGTGGTTTTTCCTTTGAAGAGTTTTCCATCAGTTTTCCACTTTGTCACCATATTGTGTGCCTCATACTTTTATTATCTACTTTTTATGATGGTGACATGCAATTTTGTGGTTATTAATAATATTAATCTTGTGATCATATAACTAACTGTAACAAATCAATCATTAATTAATTATTATGTTGCATAATTAACAAAGGCGTCTAAAAAATTATTTTTAAAATCTTAGTAATGTTTTTATGTCAGCGAAAGATCTTTCGTTAATTTATTTAATGGTTATTCGTGTATTGAGAGTGATCAGTGTATAATATTTTTCAATAAGCGGTTAGTACCTAATTCAAAATAAGGGAAGAATACAATATATACAATCTCGTGAAACCTCTAATGAGATCAGTAATTCCCTTAAATTATTAAAGGTAATTAGTAGGACTATTCTAACTTGTTTTTTTCATAATCGTATTGCTCCTCATTTAATTTTGAAGTTTTTTTTTTTAAATAAATAAAAACTCAAATTTTCCAAATTATTTTCCTTCTTATGAGAGAAAAAATAAAATTTGATTTTAGGATTAAAAAGTTAGAAAACTATAAGTGACAAAATTTACCTCCAAATTGATTTAGAACAAAATTCCTACAATCAACTACGTGACGATTCAAACTATCATTCATGTGTATTTTATAGTATGTGTATTTTTAGTAACATAACTTATTTAATGAATCATGTGACTTATATAAATAATCCTCAAGAATTTATAAATCAAGTATGCAAATCTTTTTCTTCTTTTTTCTTTTTTTTTTTTTTTTTGGGTGGGGGTGGTGGGGGGGGTTTAATCAATAAAATAATTAGAACCTTCATTTTTTGTGCCTTGGAGATATGATTGGAGGAGAATAATTTTCAATAGGAAGTTAGTTTCTAATTCGAAATAATGGAGAATATAGTGTAATTTTGCAAAACTTTGACGAAGGTTATTAACGTAATTTTCCTTGTTGTTTTTCTTTACAATATCACCTAGAATCTTGCTTCTCTCAAGATCTTTGGGACAGCTGTACCAAAAAAAGATCACTGGGACAAATTTGACCTTTTGTTTTCAATGCAAAATTACTATTTGAAAGTTCAATCATTCAAAAAAAAAAAAAAAAGGAATTATGGTGGATGGAAGCCTAACCATCATTGATTGCTACATTTCTCATAATTAAACTAGTGTCATTTTTATATTTCGTTTTTGCTGGAGGTCCAACACTGTGATACACATGAATAGGAGGTGAACTAGCTTCTTTTTGGTTTTTGCTAAAGGAGGTGAACTAGCTAGTAGACTAATTAATAATAAACTTTCATTCATCAAATAATAATAATAATACACTATCGTGTGGAAAAAAAGTACAATACGGGCAACCACTATAAGAGTACTGGCCGGCATAAATGTTCTTTTAGTAGATTTTATTCTGGATGTTGATTGGCTGTATTAAGTTCACCTTACTCTGTGTCTAATGACAATGATTCCAATTATGACTCGTGATGAGTTTTATAAAATTGGCATCACAAGATTCACCCAACTCTAGAACCAACCAAGACAAGGACTGTGCAGCACTGCAGCTTTAGAAAGAATAGGCTTAATTAAAAGTATAACCTAACTCTTGTGGTCCTATATTCATACACATATATCCACATTAATAATATATTCATATACACACATGTGAGGGGAAATATTGTTTAAATAACACAAGGCATCTAGAACGGCGTTTAACAAAGTAAGAGGGGCACGGATCATATCTGTGCCAGATCGGAACCCTCAGCATCTTGACGTGCCGCCCCGCTCAACGGATACACTGAATCTCCACATTTAATGCTCATCAAATGGATGGTTGAAGGCATTAATTATATTATGGCGAGATGACCTGTCTGGTAATAACCCACGTGGGGACGAGCACACAAAGTCATAAATGCACCAAGGCAGGTCACGCAAGCCAGGGCGGGCAGACAACCCACTGTCCCATCATGGGATACTATACCTCTTTTTAGGGGACAAAGTGATTATCCAAATGACAGGTGAGCTGTTATTTGAGAAGCTATAAAAGGGCAATTCCAATGAGAACCAGGATACGCATACACACATACAGAAAAACTAAGCTCTCACTATTTTATTGCTCTCATACCTACTTGACTGACTTTATCAACGGAGGGTAATCAGTCCCCAACACCGGGGACCATTTCCTTCTCATTTGATTTATTCTGTGCAGGCCTTCTCTTTCATTCAAAGGATGATCTTCACAACCACGCCAGGAAAGGTCTTTCATTAACCTATTCACCTCTCAATATTTTTCCAGTTACAATTGGCGTCGTCTGTGGGAAAGGTCGATTCAGGAAGAGGTTACAGATCTACCGTGTGAGATGGAAGAAGTGGCCATCTCGGAGAACGAGCGAGGAGGCAACAGATTACCAACCTTCAATCACAGGAGGATACAATCCGAGGTGCGGGTTCCCGGTGGACAGAGGGAGCGCGAAGTGCAGCACTCCTGCGGAAGGACCGAGGGAAGGCAGCAAAGAACCCTCCTTCCTCGGAGAAGCCAGAAAGAAGAGAAGAATTGAGGAACTCGAAGAGGAACTCAAGCTCTTAAAAAGAGGAAACGAGAGGAAAGATGAGCAACACCAGAGAAGACGAACCAGGAGTCACTCAGGCTTATGTGAAAGCTCACACCGTGTTCGTAGCCGCAAGGAACGCAGCGAAAGATCAGACCACAAACCTCAAAGGACAGTGTCTCCTAAGAGGCGCAGACATGATCATCCTAAGACGCCTCCCCCTCAACCCGAGCACAACCCGATATGGAAGAAGCTCCAGCAGATTTCACTCTCTCCTTTTTCGTCCAAAATAGAGCGAGCGAAGTTTCCGGCCAAGTTCACTTCACCCAACCTTGCTGTGTATGACGGGAAGAGCGACCCAGTGGGACACTTGAGCCGCTACCGGCAAGCGATGGCTCTCCATAACTCCAATGATGCACTCATGTGCCGCATATTCCCCTCAAGCTTAGGCGAGGTGGGTTTACGTTGGTTTGACCGTTTAGAGCACGAGTCCATTTGCTCATGGAAGGAGATGTCTCAAGGTTTTCACTGCGAGGTTTATTACGAATACCCGGAAGCCTAAAGAGATCGATTCCTTGCTGGCCCTCACAATGAAAGATGGAGAGACGTTGAAGTCATACTCAACACGATACTGGGAGATCTACAATGACATCGACGCATGTGACGAAGATATTGTAGTAAAGACATTCCAGTTCGGTCTCCACCAGGACAGCAAACTCAAGAAGTCCTTTGCTAAAAGGCCTCCTGTCAGCATGGCAGATCTTATGACCCACCTGGAACAGCATATCAGAGTTGAAGATGATTCAAAAAGTTCGACCAAAGCTGCAGAGGTGGCCCCACTTGCTGATATAAAAGCAACACAACCCGAGCCACGTCGGACTAAGAGATCCAAAAGTTCAACAAATCCGCCCGGGACCGGTTTGTGCCTGGCTGTGTACACAACCTTCAAAGAGCCGATTTACCGGCTCCTTCCCCTTATCAAGGATAAACCCTATTTTGAGTGGCCCCAGAAGATGCCTGGCGACCCCGCCACCAGAGAAAATAAGCCGTATTGTAGCTATCATAGGGAGCGCAGACATTTAACTGAGCAGTGTCGGGCCTACAAATACCACCTGGAGCATCTGGTGAAGAACGGACATCTCAAGCAATATGTGGATGAGTCGAAAAATCCCCATCAGACTATTAAGGCACCGAGGACCACTGTAAAAGCTTCAGCTCCCGTAGGGATCATTGACGTAATCCACTACGGGACAATTGGCCATGACCAAAAAGGAGAAATGAGGAGAACGGCGCATTTGCAAGAGATATTCCAAATCGGAGGCTCGGCCCAAATGGCTCCATTTCCATTAAAGAAAGAATCAGCTGAACAGATTGTTTTGGATGATCAAGATTTGGAAGGGGTGCAGCTCCCTTATTCGGACGCTTTGGTGATAACTTTAAGAATCGGGGAGTTCGACGTCAAAAGAATCCTCATAGATCCTGGCAGTTCAATTGAAATCATGTATGAGTCTCTGTTTAGAGGGCTGGGTCTCGGGAAGAAAGATCTGAGCCGCACTGAAGGATTGCTCAGTGGCTTCTCTGGAGAGACAGTCATTCCATCCGGAAAGGTGACAATCAACGTTACAGTCGAAACGGTCTCGTCCCCAACTAAATTCTACGTTCTGAATGCTTTCTCTCCTTACAACGCGATCCTGGGAAGACCATGGCTGCACCGAATGGGCGCAGTTCCCTCCACACTCCATCAACGGCTAAGGTTTCCGACACCACAAGGTGTCATGGAAATCATGGGGGACCAACTGGCGGCAAAGCAGTGCTTAGTGGCCGCGATCAAGCAAAAGCATCAGCAGCTTCAAGAAACGAAGGAAGGCCCCGAAGGGGGCAAATAGCAATTACAGAACAAGGAGGACCATGAAGAGCGCCTTCCCAAGAAAAGTGTGCTGAAAAACTTGTACCGGTGTCAGTAATTGAGGGTGAAGCTCAGAAGCAGTTTTTGATAGGCGATTCTTTGTCCGAGGAACATAAGTCACACTTGCTGGCTCTGCTCAAGGAGTACCGAGACGTTTTCGCATAGACTCCATACGAGGCATCCGGAGTGGATTCAGAGTTTGTCTGCCATGAACTAAATGTCTCTCCTGAGTATAAGCCAGTAGTCCAGAAGGCAAGAAGGACGGTTCCGCAGCATGCTGAGGCCGTGCGAGAAGAAGTAGACCGGCTCTTGAAGATTGGAACAATCAAAGAAGTCTTGTATCCACAATGGCTATCTAATACTGTTGTTGTAAAGAAAAAGAATGGGAAATGGAGAGTCTGTGTAAATTTCACAGATCTGAACAGAGCCTACCCGAAAGATCCTTTCCCACTCCTAAAGATCCTTTCCCACTCCTAAAGATAGATCAGCTGGTAGATTCTACGGCCGGCCATGAAAGAATGAGCTTTTTAGATGCATTCCAAGGGTACCATCAGATCGCCTTGAAGAGAGAGGACCAAGAAAAAACCGCATTCATCACGCCACGGGGTGTATTTTGCTACAAGGTGATGCCTTTCGGACTAAAGAATGCCAGAGCAACATACTAAAGGATGGTCACTAAGATGTTCTCGGAGCAGCTAGGGAAGACTATTGAAGTATATATTGACAATATGGTTGTCAAAAGAATCAAGAGCATGGACCACACGGAAGACTTGAGGCAGGTCTTCAGCATACTCAGAAGGAACAACTTGAAACTCAACGCCTCAAAATGTGCATTTGGAGTAGGTTCGGGAAAATTCTTAGGGTTTATGGTAACCCAGTGTGGCATAGAGGCGAACCCAAATCAGATAGCTGCTATCCAGGAGCTGCAGCCCCCTAAGACAGTCAGAGAAGTTCAAAGGTTGACAGGCATGGCCGCTGCGCTCAATCGGTTCATCTCCAAATCGGCTGAGAAGTGCCGACCATTCTTTGACTTAATCAAAAAAGGGAAAAACTTTGCGTGGAGCGAAGAGTCCGATCGAGCATTTGAGCGACTAAAAGAGTACTTGTCATCATCGCTATTGCTCTCCTCACCTAAAGAAGAGGAACCGCTCTATATTTATCTCGCAGCCACAGATAAAGCGGTCAGCGCAGCAATCGTCCGAGATGACTCTGGGAAGCAGAGGCCAGTTTATTATACCAGTAAGACCATGAATGCAGCAGAAACCAGGTATTTGCCACTAGAGAAATCGGCCCTCGCACTATTTCGTAACATCGAAGAAGCTCCCTCACTACTTTCAAGCCCACACAATGATCGTCCTGACTTCCTTGCCTTTGAAGGCCTTGTTCAAAAGTTCGGATTTTAGCAGCCGAATATCCAAATGGGGAGCCCACCTTGGAGCATATAACGTGCGCTATAAATCCAGGACAACCATCAAAGCACAGGTACTGGCTGACTTCATAGCTGAATTTACACCAGAAAACAACAATATGCTCAACAAGGAAGAGCACCCCAAGGATGCTGAACGGAACCTGGGGAACAAAGGTTGGATGTTGTATGTCGACGGCGCGGCAAATTCTAGGGGCTCCGGCTTGGGAATAGTCCTGATATCGCCAGGGGGAGAACTTTTGGAGCAGACTATCAGATTAGGCTTTGGCGCCTCAAACAATGAAGCTGAATATGAAGCACTCCTGCACGGCCTCAGAGCCGCTAGACGGCTCGGCGCTGATCCTCTCACCATTTACTGTGACTCACAGCTAATAGCCAATCAATTCACTGGAGAATACATGGCGAAAGACGAAAGGATGATAGCTTATCTAGATTTGGCAAAGAACCTCTTAAGAGGCTTCCGTGAGTTCAACATTGAAAGAGTAGGCCAAGAGCACAACGGGCATGCTGACTCGCTTGCCGGGCTAGCATCTTCTGTGGTGCCAGATTTCAGAAGAACCATAACGGTGGAAGTACAGGATTTTCCTAGCATAGCAGAGAATAGCCAGGAGAGCATATGTCAAATCGAGACGAGGCCCAGCTGGATGGACCCTATACTAGATTATTTATCAAAAGATATATTACAAGCAGATCAGAAAGAAGCAGCTAAGGTTCACAAGACAATAACGAGGTACTGGGTCTCCCGAGAGGGCAAGTTGTACAAAAAGTCCTTTACGGGACCTTACCTCCTTTGTGTGCATCCAGACCTAGTCCAGAACTTGCTCTACGAAATTCATGAGGGAGTGTGCGGTGCCCATACTGGAGGACGCTCGCTGGCCCACAGAGCGATCGGTCAAGGTTACTGGTGGCCATATATGCAGAAGGATGCGGCTCAATATGTCAGGCGCTGCGAGAAGTGCCAATTATTCGCCCCGGCCATACACAAACCTGCATCTCAACTTAACCCCATATCTAGTCCATGGCCATTCGCTCAATGGGGGCTAGACTTGGTTGGGCCACTACCTCGAGCAACGGGGAACAGGCAATGGTTGATCGTGGCAACCGACTATTTCACGAAGTGGGTTGAAGCAGAGCCTCTCGCACGCATTACCGACTCCGAATCAAGAAAATTCATCTGGAAGAACATAATAACTCGCTTCGGTATCCCCTGATGCCTTATCTTCTGATAACGGCACACAATTCGACAGCGGTTCATTCAGGGAGTACTGCTCAGAGTTTGGAATCAGAAATCATTTCTCTAGCCCGGCCTACCCACAAGGAAACGGACAGGAAAAATCTTCCAATAAGACACTCCTCAATGGAATTAAGAAAAGATTGGAGGAAGGTAAGGGGAGATGGGTGGAGGAGCTGCCCAGCATATTGTGGACATTCAGAACGACGCCCCGGAGTTCAACAGGGGAAACCGCTTTCTCTCTTACTTATGTGGTCGAGGCCGTGATCCCACTCGAGGTAGGGCTCCCTACCTTACGCTCGAAAGAATATGATCAAGAGAGTAATGAACTTATGCTGGCCAAAGATTTAGATCTGGCCCAGGAGCGTAGGGACCTAGCTATGATCAGACTAGCATCATATCAAGGCGACTTAAAGAAAAGGTACGGCAGGAGTGTAAGTAGACGGTTCCTCACACCGGGGGACTTGGTGTTACGAAAAGTGCTCGGAAGCAAGAGAAACCCCACACAAGGAAAACTGGGAGCAAATTGGGAAGGGCCCTACCAGATAATTTCAGAGGCCGGACTAGGAGCATTCAATCTAAAAGGAATGGACGGCAGACCTCTCAAGCGGCCTTGGAATATAAGCAACCTGAAGAAATTTTACCAATAGAGAAAAAGTTGAAAAGGCTGTGCTACTCAAAGCATCAATGTGTCCTCACCATTTTTTGAAATACAAAGAGTTTTTGTCATACATGGCCCTTAATTATTGATCCACAGAACGGAATCAAAACCCTAGCCATGCTAGGTGTCCTGCCTGTAAATCCTCAAGTGGTGTGGTAGGGCGGCATCAAAACCCTAGCCATGCTAGGTGTCCTACCTGTAAACCCTCAAGTGGTGTGGCAGGGCGGCATCAAAACCCTAGCCATGCTAGGTGTCTTTCCTATAAACCCTCAAATGGTGTGGCAGAACGGCACTAAAATCCTGACCGTTCCAAGTATTCAAAATCTCCTCCCTATGAGCCCTTCATAATAAGGCAGAGCGACATTAATCCCTGATCATGACAGGTACTTGATTCATTATCTAACTAAAAGCTTACGTAGTATGTTAGAACGGCATTAAAACCTTGGCCTTGCCAGGTACTTGATTCATTTTCTAACCTTGCCAAGTACTTGATTCATTTTCTAACTAAAAGCTTACGTAGTATGTTAGAACGGCATTAAAACCTTGGCCTTGCCAAGGTACTAGATTTGTTTTCTAACTAAAAGCTTACGTAGTATGTCGGAACGGCATTTAAAGCCTTGGCTTTGACAAATACTTGATTTATTTTCTGACTAGTGAGCCTGTATGATACGTTGGCACGGCATTAAACCTCGGCCGTGCCAAAATACTTGGCAAAGATTTCCCCTGCCTATGTATACCTAGTCTATCAGGGCGTCATTTGATCACAGAACGGCTTAGATTCCAAAGCATTAAAACGGCCCTCACTACGATAAGTACACGTTAGACCGTCGTTTCTGGTTCGGCACGGGCCTTTCATTTCCACATTCATTCAAAAACCCCAAGTGAAATAACGCAAATGTTTTCATTTAAAGAGCGAGAAGCTACACAAAGTATTTAAACAATTGACAAGAATACAAAGAGAACCCTACAAGTCATTCGGGCCGGCATCGCCCAGAAGCAGTACTTCCTCCTTCAGGAGCGTCATGAAGACCGGCATCAACTGGTCTTGCCGCTTCAGCTGATTCCACCTCTTCCAAGTTCACCATGACTGCGCCCAGCTAAGGAGGAGGAGAGTTGAGAACCGTTTCAGGAGGAGGGGGTGGAGTAGCACTGGGGAAAGGCAGCTTGATCGGGTCTGGAGGCAACATAGTCTGCCCGGAGTTCAAAACGGCGATGGCGTCGTTCCAGGCGTCCGTGTAGTACTCGTTGCATACTCCAGGGAGCTGAAGGCGCATCTCCTCTTGAGCGTCCTTGCTCCCGCTCTCATATGCCACCCTCTTAGCTCGCTCAAACTCCAACTCCTAAAGCCCGGATCTTATCCTCGGCCTTTGTGAGCGAGGCTAGCGCAGCATCAAGGGACTCCTCAGCCTCCTTCCTTTTTGCATCAGTCTCATCAGCCAATTTCTTAGCCTCTACTGACGCCTTCTTTGCGTCCTGATATTTGGAAGCTAGGACGTTGGCATGGGCAAGATGATCATTGCCGGTCCGGAACCAGTCCTTTAGCTCCAATGAAGCTTGGACCCCCTACAGGACGACAAAGCCGTTAGGCAGAACAAGAGCTGTAAAAACTTGCAAAAACTAAAGTTCTTTGATTGGCTTACCATAAGAAGGCCCCTCCTCAGGTTGTTGATAAGCTCGTCATCAGTTGCCTTCTTCCACTCCTCCATGTCTAATGGGAGGCGGACTGCCTGACTTAAGGCGCTGGCCACCGAGGCACTGTGCCCGTCACCAACGGGGAGGATGCAAGTCCGCCTCAGTTACTGCGTCTCCTCCCTTGTACTCCATACGGGGGGCCCAGAGGGGTGTGGATCCTTCCCCATGTGTCTGGGCGCCAGACCGAAGTACCATCCCAGAGCGGACTATATTACCCAGATGGGTAAAATGCTGGTTCGCCCTAGGGGCTTCTGGAGCAAGTGGACTTGGCTGCGCAGCTGTTGCAGGGCGGCTTGGACCGGCAGAGCTTTCAGTCCGACCCCTTTTTCTCTGTGCCGGTTATGAAGAGGACGGCACATTCTCTAAAGTGCCCTCTTCGCGGCGGGTGGGGAGCAGATTCCTGAGATTGATCCCAGACATGTCAGGATCGTCACAATCTAGTACGTCTCGGATGTCAACCATAGGCAAGGCTTTGTTTGCTGGATTTGCTTGTGCCTCTTCAATGTTTGGCACCAACCTACAGGCAGGTAAGAATTTGTACGCGCCACGTACCGAAGCAACTTCGGAGCAAAGCACGGCTGATATGAACCCGCGGATTGGAATCCCTTGAACCCACAATCAATTTGAAAACTCACCCATGAAAGCCAAAATCAAGTCAATGGATGGAGAATCTAGACCCGTTGAGAACCCGTTTCAAGAACCTAGATTATATTAAAATCTAGACCCGTTGAAGAACCTGCCTCAAGAACCCAAATTACAAGGAGGAACGCCACAAAGGTTGTGATTTACCTTTGATAAGTTCAAAAGTTCAATCAAGAACAAGAGGAGAAAACTCAACTCACTATGAAAAATTCAATATATTGCCTGCCTTCAAATGAGGCTAAAAAGAGTATTTAAACCAAAACCTAATTAAAATCCTAACCTAGCTAGAACTCTTTTTTCCCACAAATACCCCTGCGTGAACAGTAATTCTAGTTTCTAAAAAGTAACTTTCCTAATAAACCCTTGGCCCAAATACAAGGCCTTTCTCAAGCCCATTTAGTCTAAACTAATAAAAAATAAATCTTTTAATAAATTGAAAGCATTGAATAACATTAGGCCCAAACTGCCCTAAGTCATATCTTCCACAACTTGTATCAAGTGGATCAAAATTGGTTCTCCTTCTTTCAAACCCACTTTGATTGTTGGGCTCTTGCTAGCTTCATCCCAAGTGGATTGCACCAATCCTTGCATTGCTTCCTTGATCTTCTTGGCTCTTGATCTTGTAATTGGCCCATCTGGAACTTGCAAAGGATCTTTAAGACTAGGCCCACCTTGGTTCCCATCATTCCCCCTCTCCTCAAAAGGATTCGACCACGAATCTTCGCCTGCATCAAATGGAGAAAGATCAGAAACATTGAAAGTAGCAAAACTTTATACTCACCTGGAAGGTCCACTTTATAAGCATTGTCATTAATTTTCTCAAGAATTTGGAAAGGTCCATCTCCTCGAGGATGCAACTTAGTCTTTCTATGGGCTGGGAATCTTTCTTTGCGCATGTGAACCCAAACCCAATCTCCTGGTTCAAAGATAACACGCCTTCGCCCTTTATTGGCTTGGGAAGCAACCCTTTCATTCTTTTGGGCAATTTGAAGCCGTACCCTCTCATGAAGTGACTTCACCAACTCCGCCTTCTTTTGTCCATCCAAGCTACTCCTGCCATCAATAGGTAAAGGCATTAAGTCTAAAGGAGTAAGTGGATTAAAACCATAAACAATTTCAAAAGGGGAATAAGAAGTAGTAGAATGCATGGCCCTATTATATGCAAACTCTATAAATGGCAAACAATCCTCCCATGTTTTTAAATTCTTATGAACAACAGTGCGTAAAAATTGAGTTAAAGTCCTATTAACTACTTCAGTCTGACCATCAGTCTGCGGATGACAAGTAGTGGAAAATAAGAGCTTAGTACCCAATTTACCCCACAACACCTTCCAAAAGTAGCTAAGGAATTTAACATCCCTATCAGAAACAATACTCCGAGGTACTCCATGGAGTCGCACTATCTCCCTGAAAAACAAGTCAGCTATGTTTGTGGCATCATCTGTTTTATGGCATGGAATGAAATGTGTCATCTTACTAAATCTATCCACAACCACAAAAATAGAATCTCTACCCCTTTTTGTCCTAGGCAGCCCCAAAACAAAGTCCATAGATATGTCTACCCATGGCTCACTAGGAACAGGTAAGGGTGTATACAACCCATGTGGCAAAACCTTAGATTTGGCTTTTCTACATGTAATGCACCTGCCACAAATGCGATTCACATCTTTCTTCATTTTAGGCCAAAAGAAATGTTCATGCAAGATGTCTAAAGTTTTCTTGACACCAAAGTGTCCCATTAATCCCCCACCATGTGCCTCACGCACCAATAACTCACGCATAGAACAACTTGGCACACAGAGTTTGCTTTCTTTAAACAAATAACCATCGTGCTTGTAAAACTTACCGAATGCCGTCTTATCACATGCCTTATACACATTAGAAAAGTCAGCGTCATCAGCATACATGTCTTTCACATATTCAAAGCCAAGCAACTTAGCACTCATAGAAGTAAGAAGTACATACCTCCGGGATAAAGCATCAGCAACAATATTCTCCTTACCTTGTTTGTAACGGATGACATATGGAAAGGTCTCAATGTATTCCAGCCATCTAGCATGCCTTTGATTCAACTTACCTTGACCCTTGAGATGCTTCAATGATTCATGATCGGTGTGAATCACAAATTCCCTAGGCCACAAGTAGTACTGCCAAGTCTCTAATGCACGAACAAGAGCATAAAGCTCTTTGTCATAAGTAGGGTACTTCAAGGACGCCCCACTAAGCTTCTCACTGAAGAAGGCTATGGGCCGCCTATCCTGCATCAAAACAGCTCCAATCCCTATTCCTGAGGCATCACATTCAATCTCAAAAGATTTGTTAAAATTAGGTAATGCTAACACAGGGGCAGAGCACAACACTTCTTTAATAGTGGCAAAAGCATTATCTTGATCAGCTCCCCAATGAAACCCAACATTCTTTTTAATTATCTCAGTGAGTGGTGCAGCCAAGGTGCTAAAGTCTTTAACAAAACGCCGATAAAAGCTAGCTAAGCCATGAAAGCTTCTTACCTCAGTGATGCTCTTTGGCATTGGCCACTCCTTGATGGCCTTGACTTTCTCTTCATCCACCTCAATACCTGTTGTAGTAACAACATAACCAAGAAAAACAACTTTTTCCATGCAAAAGTTACATTTCTTGAAATTAGCATACAACTTTTCACATTTTAACACATCAAACACATATCTCAAATGCTTAATATGTTCATTTAAGTCCTTGCTGTATACTAGGATGTCATCAAAGTACACAACCACAAATTTGCCTATGAACGCACGTAGGACATGGTTCATTAATCTCATGAAAGTACTGGGTGCATTAGTAAGGCCAAATGGCATAACCAACCATTCATAAAGCCCATACTTAGTCTTAAAAGCAGTTTTCCATTCATCACCCTCTTTCATTCTAATTTGATGATACCCACTTTTAAGATCAATTTTACTGAAAATACATGAGCCATGCAATTCATCAAGCATATCATCTAATCTAGGAATGGGATGGCGATACTTTACCGTGATATTGTTGATCGCCCTGCAATCAACGCACATCCTCCACGTCCCGTCCTTCTTTGGCACTAGTAGCACTGGTACTGCACATGGGCTCATGCTCTCCCTCACGTACCCCTTGCTCATCAAATCCTCAACTTGCCTTTGAAGCTCCTTTGTCTCCTCTGGATTACTCCTATAGGCTGGTCGGTTTGGAATAGCAGCTCCGGGCACAAAATCAATCTGGTGTTCAATGCCTCTAATGGGTGGCAACTCATTTGGCATCTCCTCTGGGAATACATCCTCAAACTCCTGCAACAAAGAAACAGCCAAACTAGGAAGAGACTTGTTAGTTTCATCAAGATTAAGATAAGACTCTTTATAGACAAGAAGAATCATAGGGCGATCTGCGAAGAAAGCCCTCTTAACCTCACTCACTCTTGCATAGAAACCCACTTTTGTCTTTCCTTTTCTCTCTGCAGACTCTCTTTCTTTTTTCTCATTTTCACTCTCACTCTTTCTTTTTTGCTCAATCTCTTTTTCACTCTTTCTTTTTTGCTCATTTTCACTCTCAATCTTTCTTTTTTGCTCAATCTCTTTTTCACTCTTTCTTTTTTGATCACTCTCATTTTCACACTTTCTTTTATGAGCAACCTCACTTTTCAGTTTCAGTTGGTCCTCATAGACTTGGCTTGGAGTTAAAGGAGCAAGCTTGATTGTTTTGCCCCCCTTTACAAAGTTGTACATGTTCTTGAACCCATCATGTGTCACCCTCCTATCATACTGCCACGGCCTTCCCAACAAAATATGGCCAGCATCCATAGGCACAACATCACAAAGCACCTCATCCAGATACTTCCCAATTGAAAAAGTAACTAACACTTGCCTATCCACCCTAACCTCTCCACAATCATTCAACCACTGCAATTTGTATGGTCTAGAGTGTTTTAAGGTTGGTAAATTCAATTTCTCTACCAAAATAGTGCTAGCCACATTAGTACAACTCCCCCCATCAATGATCATACTACATACCTTATTGTTGACGTGGCATCTAGTATGGAAAATGTTCTCTCTCTGTTGCTCTGCATCATCCACCTTAATGTGTGTATTGAGAGCACGCCTGGCAACAAGAGACTCACCTGTCACGGGGTATACCACTCCATCATCATCAATAGCATCAACCAACTCGGGCATCCCATCACTATCAACCTCATTCTCATACTCATTTTCAACCCTAGGCTCACGTCGCCTCCTATCTCTCCCACCTTGTAGATTTCTAATCGCTGTTTCTTGATGAACCATCCTATCCCTCACTTCACCCAACACAAAGTTCAACCGCTCAAACTGTTGTTGCATGGCTTGCAACACAAAGGATGAATTAGCTGCCTTCCCTTTTGGTGATGAGTCACTCTTATGAGACATCGTAATGTGCTGCAAAAAAAAAAATGTTAGTGGAAAACCTCACACACTCCCTTACGTGTTTACACTCGAACAATGGCACTCCACTCGTATTTCACTCTTAATTGGCTATTTTTTTTTTTTTTATAATAGTCTCACACTCTCTTGCCTTTTACCTCAAGAGTTTTCCCACTCAAGTTCTTTAAGAACTAATTGCACTCAATCATGGTACTTTGTTTTATCCCAACTAGTAATTAGACCCAAGAAACAAGAACAAGAACAAGAACCAGAATAAGAACAAGAACAAGAACAAGAACCAGAACCAGAACAAGAACAAGAACAAGAACAAGAACCAGAACCAGAACAAGAACAAGAACAAGAAAAGAACAAGAACCAAGATCAAATTTTCGGATTTTTTTTTTTTTTTTTTCAGCAACAGATTTGATCACAATAAAACGAATAAGAGATTTGAGCCAACACAAACTCTAGAACAAGAAGTTTCAGCCAACACAAACTCTTGAATAAGAGGTTTCAGCCAACACAAACTCTAGAACAAGAAGTTTCAGCCAACACAAACTCTTCAATAAGAGGTTTAAGCCAACACAAACACTAGAACAATGCAATTCGGCAGCCACCTTCCTTTTTTTTTTTTTTTGTAACCCTAGAACAATGAAGCCCTAGAATCAAATACGCAAGAAACAAAAGATAGAATAAGACCTGATTGGAAACCTTGCTCTGATACCAAATGATATGAACCCGCGGAATTGGAATCCCTTGAACCCACAATCAATTTGAAAACTCACCCAAGAAAGCCAAGATCAAGTCAATGGATGGAGAATCTAGACCCGTTGAGAACCCGTTTCAAGAACCTAGATTATATTAAAATCTAGACCCGTTGAAGAACCTGCCTCAAGAACCCAAATTACAAGGAGGAACGCCACAAAGGTTGTGATTTACCTTTGATAAGTTCAAAAGTTCAATCAAGAACAAGAGGAGAAAACTCAACTCACTATGAAAAATTCAATATATTGTCTCCCTTCAAATGAGGCTACAAAGAGTATTTAAACCAAAACCTAATTAAAATCCTAACCTAGCTAGAACTCTTTTTTCCCACAAATACCCCTGCGTGAACAGTAATTCTAGTTTCTAAAAAGTAACTTTCCTAATAAACCCTTGGCCCAAATACAAGGCCTTTCTCAAGCCCATTTAGTCTAAACTAATAAAAAATAAATCTTTTAATAAATTGAAAGCCTTGAATAACATTAGGCCCAAACTGCCCTAAGTCATATCTTCCACAACTTGTATCAAGTGGATCAAAATTGGTTCTCCTTCTTTCTTTCAAACCCACTTTTTCAAACCCACTTTGATTGTTGGGCTCTTGCTAGCTTCATCCCAAGTGGATTGCACCAATCCTTGCATTGCTTCCTTGATCTTCTTGGCTCTTGATCTTGTAATTGGCCCATCTGGAACTTGCAAAGGATCTTTAAGACTAGGCCCACCTTGGTTCCCATCAACGGCTGCCCGTAATCGTCCGTGCAGAGCTCACTCTCCCAAGCCTGACACAAGCTATTGATTTTTATCAAATTCTTACGGGGATTCCTTCTTTTGGGGTCTGCACAAGGTAAATAGAACATGTCAGTACCGAATCATTATATGTCCGTACTAAATAAAAAATTAGGGAGAGACGGACCTGGAACCCCATCCTTTGTGGGGCATTTGAGTCCGGGCAAAAACCATTCTCCGGACACTACTAAATAGTCATCATCAAAGCCACGATTGGTGTTTGGCAAGCCATTCACCAAGGTGAAGTTGATGTCTCTAGGGCGGAGTGAGTAGGACTCAGTTTTTGAATTATGATGGAGGATGTAGGTCCGGACTATGTCATAAGTGCTAAGCTCTAAACCTAGCCTCCTATTCAACTCTACAGTCTCCATCACTATCCTAAAAATGTTCGGATTTACTTGAGTGGAAGATAAATTGAAGTAGTTGAGGAAATCCGCCAAGAGGAAATGCATCGAACCAATGCACATACCTGAGTCCCACATTATTTGGGATCTCATACAAATGGCGGAACACGGCCATGGCTTCGGGCGTGTTCACGTAGCGGCTCAACTTGCCCCTATCCTCCTCGTTTCTCTTCCTACCCATTGCCTAAAACCTAACCCCCGAAAAGAGACAAAATGAAATGGAAAACAAAGGAGATATGAGGAGGGAGACTTACAGACGAGAGCACGGGAGACAAAGAGATGTTGGAAGAACAAAGCAAGAGAGAATCGGGAGCGCAAGGATTAGTGCGTATAAAAGACAAACAGGGGCATTTGAAGAGGAGATGGGGTATTTATAGACAAAAAGGGAAAAGCGTGCAGGGGAAGCTATGTTGATAAGGCCCATCATGATCTCGGTAGGAGTGTGACGGTTAAAGTATCATCATGACGTCATAATAGATGGCGCGCAGGGCTCCAGACTCATCATAGCAGAAACACAGAACACGAGGGGTTGCACGAATCGGAATCATTAGCACGGCAGGAGGGAAGTGGCACGGACAATTACAGTCCGTCCCACACTAGTTTTGCACTGTGAAGGACGGACTGAGGGGCTATTGTGAGGGGAAAGATTGTTTAAATAACACAAGGCATCTAGAACGGCGTTTAACAAAGTAAGAGGGGCACGGATCATATCTGTGCCAAATCGAACCCTCAGCATCTTGACGTGCCGCCCCGCTCAACGGATACACTGAATCTCCACATTTAATGCTCATCAGATGGGTGGTTGAAGGCATTAATTATATTACGGCAAGATGACCTGTCTGGTAATGACCCACGTGGGGACGAGCACACAAAGTCATAAATGCACCAAGGCAGGTCACGCAAGCCAGGGCGGGCAGACAACCCACTGTCCCATCGTGGGATACTATACCTCTTTTTAGGGGACAAAGTGATCATCCAAATGACAGGTGAGCTGTCATTTGAGAAGCTATAAAAGGGCAATTCCAATGAGAACCAGGTACCCATACACATACAGAAAAACTAAGCTCTCACTATTTTATTGCTCTCATACCTACTTGACTGACTTTATCATCGGAGGGTAATCAGTCCCCAACACCGGGGACCATTTCCTTCTCATTTGATTTATTCTGTGCAGGCCTTCTCTTTCATTCAAAGGATGATCTTCACAACCACGTCAGGAAAGGTCTTTCATTAACCTATTCACCTCTCAATATTTTTCCCATTACAACACACTTTATACGGCTGCTAAAATTTATGGTCAAAATAGTTGAGATTTGAGAACATGCATGATGCATCGAACATTTTTATTATGAGATAAATAGCACGTATCTCCGGTTTTTTCTATGTACAGTGAGAATATTTAGCTAAAAAAAGTAGGGTAAGAATAGCAAATTAGCAATTCCTACTGAATGGATAAAATCAAAGTAGTGAGTGTAAGTAAAAAATATTAAAAAAAAATGGTGATGTCAATGTCACATAAATAGTCGAACTGAGTTAAAAGGCCTATTCATTTTATTCTAACATTGACGGCAAATAATGGCCAGCTTCTTTTGGAGCCCATACTAGAAGCGTAAACGTATACGCCGTATTTACTAAGTTCCAATGGCTAAGAGCACTCACACTAGCTGAATCAAATTGTATAGAAAGCTAAAATATAATAAAAAAAACTCAGCAAAATAGCTCATACCAGCCTCTTCTTTCGGCTGAAAATCTCAAGCAGATGAACAGTAGCTCGCCCAACTCAAGAAGCAACTGTTCATCCTCAAATGAATTAAATACTCATTTCTTCTCTCTCTTGATCCTCTGTCTGTAGCATTCTCTCCCTCTAATTCGCGCCAAAAATAACGGTGCTCAATGAAATCAAAAAATCACAAACAGCAATAAACCGGAGCATCGAATCACAAAATAAAAACACACACACAAACAAACAAACAAAAAAAAAAAACAAACAAACAAACAAAATCAAAAAAACACAAACAAAAGAATATAATCACAAAATGTGATGAAGAAAGAATAAACAAAGTGAAAAAAATAAATAAATAAAAGGGGAAAGAGAGACGTGAGGGGGGTTGAGGCCTGAGGAAAAAAAAAAAATGAAGAAAAAAAGAGAGAAATGGGGGAGGGGTATGAACTGTGAGGAGGAAATGAGAGTAAAAAATGAAATGTGAGGTGAGGGGGGATGTATGTGGTGGGGGAGAAGTAAAAAGAAAGGGAGGGGGTACGTGGGTGGTGGGGAAAAAAAAAAAAAAAAAAAAAAGAGGGAGGGGGGAGGGGGAGAATATACAACAGGAACAAAGGGAGGGGGAGGAAGAAAATGAGAAAGGAAGGTATTTTAGGAGTTGTGAAAAAAATAAATAAATAAAAATATATTAAAAAATGGAATAGTAATATAAAATAAGAAGTATGATGTAATTGTGTTTTAGTTAAACTAGAAAAAATGGGTTTTTTAAAACCCATTTGACTAAAATTTTGAGAAACCTAACGAGACTGTTTTATAGATATTAGATACCACATCCTAACCATTTTTATTCTCTATCCACAGCAAATGGCCGGCTTCAAGAGGAGCTCAAACTTAAAGCGGGGAGGCATGCACTGTAATTAATTTCTAAATTCCTGAGGGCTAGTTGACTTATCCTACTCCCATTTTTTACAAATTTAAAAGTATCCATTTGGGGTCAACTATTCATTTTTGGGCTGCTTAATACTTCCTAATCATTAGGTGAACTCATCAAAGCATGCAATCAGTCGGCAACAGAATTTATTATTTCTAAATAATTTCTCGGCTGGTCAAGCCAAAATAATATATCGAATTTCTGCCGAATAGTCCTCTCCATCACTTGGATAAGGATCCTCTCCATTTGAAATAAAATGGAGAGTCTCAATTTCATGGTCTAGATTAAATATCACAGATCTAACAGTGTACAGATTGCCATGTCATTTAAAATTTTAAATGACAAAGCAGTCTATATATCGTTAGATTTGTGAAATAAAATCTGAACCATGAAATGGACAAATGGAGAGATTTCCAAATGGAGAGGATCCTTATCCCCATTACTTCCCCTCTATTTCTACAATCATGATTTTAATTTTATGATATTTGTTATTATGCAATTTTACATTGTGCTAGCCAGCTGAAAATCAATTATCCTTAGGCTACCTAAAGATTGCTACTTGCTAGGGTAGGTAATCCTAGGTCATGTTTTAAAGTATGTTTTTAAATGAACTTATTTTTATTTATTTATTTTCTATAATAAAAAAATAAACTTTATAAAAAACATAGTTTTATCGCAAATAATATTAAAAAATAAAAATAAAAATAAAATAAAAAAGACAGATAAGAATCTGTAACCTAAAGATGAAACATAAATTGGAATTTTAAATTAAAACCAATATACCCTTAGAAGGTTCTAGTCAACTTGAAACAATAGTAAGATTTAAGTTGTATCAAAAGCAGTAACCTACTAAAAATTTAGCCGAGCACCGAAAAATGATACTTGTGAAATAAAAAAAGAAGAACATAAATGGAAATCAATTTCTTCTCCCTACCCATTCAATGAGTTAAAGGCCAACCCAGTTCATGTTCAAACTATTGCGAGTTAGCAATCCAAGAAACAATGCAGGGCCACTGAACATCTCCAAAAGCTCAATACAATATTTCTATACCTATAATCCACGTACCAAAAAAAAAAACAAAAGAGTTTCTAGATGTGTTACCCACTTGTAATGGTAAAAGGGTCACGCACAGTTTTGTTACCACATATAGACTGCAGGCAGTTATAGAATTGGCACCGTTGGTCCACTATTCCAAAAATATGGAAACAATGAGACTCCAATAAAGGGACCACTAACGACCAAGAAAAATAATGGGACCACTGAGTAGAGAGAGAAAAAGAGGAAGTTAAATTTTAATGATTAAGAAAACCCATGACTGCGAGTGCGTGTGCTTGTGAGACGGAGAGAGAGAGTGTGTGTGTTTTTTTTATATATATATATAAGGCACATTATACAAAGGAGTTGCATGAAAGCTAGAGCTTATTGGTCAAGTGCGTGTTGTTCCATTACACTTAGTAACGCATTTATCGGCCCTCTCTCTCTCTCTCTCTCTCTCTCTTTAAGCTCCGCTAGAAATTGTACAGACATGGCTCCTAACAAATTGGGTTTCTTCTATGCTTAAGCGGACAATTCAAAGTTGCTTCTTTGTACTGAGAAAAGAAGTGAGTGACCACTCTCTCTTGCTTTTCTTCAGTTTTTTCATTACCGTACACTTTGTGCTGTGTCTTATAAAGAAAATCCGGACATTGACTTTGTAACTATACTTTCTCTATCACTTCTATGTTTCACTGTGACGTCTGGCTTTGTGCTGACGTAATCTTTGTGTGCTCTAATCTGGGTTTAATTTTCTTTCTTGTTTATCTATTGAATTTTTGCTCTTTCTCAATTGGGTTTTGTGTTTTCTTTTTTTCTTTTTCCATAAAATTCTGGTTGCTATTTGTGGAAAGTTTTTTTTTTTTTTTTTTTTTTTTGAAAAATTGTAATCATCTTCATATTCTTGTAATTAAGTTTTGATTGATATATGGATATTTGTAATAATTTTTTATTATTGTAATTTTTTTTTCTCCTATTTCAAATTTCAACTCTCTCTTTATGGATTTTCCTATGGATTAATTAAATGTGTTGGGTAGCATTATAGTGTGTAGCTGATATCTAGATGAACTTTGGTTTACATATATGATAAAAAATTTGTCTCTATATTTGTTCATGTTATGTGGAATTTGTTTTTTTTTTTTTTTTTTTATATAGAAATTCTAGTCTAAACTCACTAACACGTATATTTTGAAAATCCCGGGGTTCGAACTCACATCCTCATATAGGGGGTTTTTTGGGGAGGGGATTATCACTGGGCCGAATACCCAAGTGACAAAGTGGAATTTGTAGTTAACAAGACAAGTTGGGAATTTTGGAATTGCAGAAACTAGAGTGAACATTTGAAATACAGTTAATCTCAGAAACCCAGTTCCTAGCATTTTGGAGGGCATAGATGGCTACTCAAACTATGTATTTCAAGGAACGTGAAGGTCTTGTCCACAATCCTATGGGGCAGTTGTCATCACCTTGGTGGGGCACCTTGGCTTCTCAATCGGTTTATGGGGAATCATGTGGCCAATTGAAGCCTTTATCCATGGAACACCCCAGTGGTGGAGACCAACTGATTGCCAACAAACAAGCAGGGACGGGTACCGAACACGGAGCAGACAGAGGAAACACAACTCAATTCTCTTTCTTTTCTGGTAATTTCTTGCTTTAGCTTCTACCAATTACAAATTGATATTCTAAATTGAAATCAAATCTATTTTATTTTTATTTTAGTTATATTATAGGGCTAGATGGACTTGAACCATAGACCTTCTCCTTAAAACTTATCAAACTGATTATTATCAAAATGATTTGTACAATCAGATTTCTTGGGTTTGTTAATTTCAGTTGCTCAAGTTATGATTCAAGCCTATAACCATACCATGGACGATTTTTTTTTTTTTTTTAATTCTTCTTCATCATAATCATTTTCTACATCACTATTATCACCAAGAATGGTAGGTTCTAGGCAGTGCCTTGCCATTACAAAGATGGCCACTTTGTTTCTTTAAATTGATGGACATTCTAGATCGAAAATGATATGCTTCTGGAACCAGATGGCAGTGCCTTGTACCACTAGCCTTCAAGGAAATACTAAGAATATTAACACTGCTCATGGAAACTGGTCCTCTGTCGACCTTTCTGTTTGCGTATCTTCATATACTTCACGAGCTAATTGGAGAATTCTAGACACTTTATAGCAAGATCACTATGTAATTTTCAGCTAGTGAATTTTATGATGAAGAGAGTTGTAGCACGACTGAAATATTGCTCCATCATGATTATTTAGAAATAGATGGACAAAAAAATAAAAGGAGTAAATTAAGGTTCTTGCTTGCCTTAGTGGAACTGCTGCTTTTTGGAAATTTACAGTACTAAATCCTGATCTCAAATAATATACTTTGGCATAACTAAATGCTGGGTTTTGTAAGGACACGGATTTCCAACTTTAATGGTTTGGTACCAAAATTTTTATTAACGTAATTGAGATGTAATTACATCAATTTTTGAAACTATCTGGGCATGATTTGGTCTCAAAAACTACAACTTTGACGCAAATTTCAATGATGTCTATGATTAATAGAGGGAAGATTTGGGTTTGCAGTGTCCAACCACCTTTTCTTATATATAGAGAGAAAGTAGTATTCAAAAGCAGGATTATGACCACCCTGTTGCATCAGTTAGAAATGGACAAATTTGACATTTAACTTTCATATCTAGTTGAAGCTCTAAGCATGGTATGAATTCTTTTCTGAAGGCCAGCTTTTCATGATTGATAATGAATGTGATCTTAGGTACCACTAAGCTAACAAAAGCCTGAATCTCCATGGTTTGATAGATTGTTGGTTTCTTCTTATTTTGATTATTGATCATAATGGATAGCACTGCAAACAAGTTTCCATACCCAATTTATACAAAACAGTAGTTTAACTTCGTGTTGTAATTCTTTCTATATGAGACAGTGCAATTTGACTACTGTTAACTAGCCAAGACGTTTCTCATACAAATAATTGCAAAAATTCAGGGGATGGGCAAAAACCTCAGGCAACTATTTCTCTCCAATCATCTTCGCCAGAATATCGAGGTCGCTTTGAGCTAGGATTTGGTCAGCCTATGGTAAAATTTTGCTTACAAATTTCCACTTATTTAACATAATATTATAATTTAGTTAATTGTCGCTGAGTGGTAACCTATGGCTAATTGTTTCTGGACTAAAACTGTAGATCTATGCGAAGTATCCTTATGTGGACCAATGTTATGGAGTCTTCCCAAGTTGTGGACCTCAAATTTCGGTTTGTTTCTCTTCATTTCTCCTAGCTAATCAACTAGTGAGAGTTACATTTCTTGCTGTTATTGAGATTTGTTTCTCCTAGCTAACCAAATATATGACTGGTTATTTGAGAAATTCTAGTCCATGCTCACCTCAATGAATCAAATGTTATCCTTGGCAAAACAATGGCATTAAGGATCTGGTTTGTGACATAGTAGGAAAGTGAAACAAGAAAAATTCACATATAAAATAAGAAAGAAGGAAAGAAGCAATCCATATCCTTATTATTAGAAATTTTTATGAATTCATTCAAGCACATTTGTTGGTGGGTAGTGCCCCCTACGTACAGTGTACCAGACACTTTCAGCGAAATAAAAGACAATATGTTCTTTGCAACAGAGCTCCTCTGTTTGTGTCATGTTTTATTCTTTAACACTATTTTGGAAGTTATCTGGCTTAGCTATTAATTTATTTTTCTTGATAAGTAATAAATCAATTAAAAGGTGCCAAAATCATGCTATTTATTATTGATGACCCACTGCAACTGCAAGTGTAGCAGTATTTACTGATTCACGTTCCTATCCACTCATAATGACCAGGGCCGTCGTATGCTGCCGTTGAACATGAAAACTGATGATGGACCTATATATGTTAATGCTAAGCAGTACCATGGGATCATCAGGCGCCGGCAGTCCCGTGCAAAGACAGTGAGTGCAAAGACAGTGATGGAGAATAAATTGGCAAGAGCTCGTAAAGTATGATACCTTGATTTCTATCTCAATCTCTTACACTTTCTTTTTATGGGAAATATTCATGTAATTTGATCAATGTGAAGATTAAAAGTTTTGATAGGATTGGTTGGACCGGCCTTATTTTTCTCTCCTTCCATGGCCTTTTTGCATGTCCTTCACTGCTTATTATTTTGGTGTAGCATGAAATCACGCTTAATAGAAGTTTTTGTAGCCTTAGGTCAAAAGTGACAAGTTTTGACCATCTCAGCTATCAAGCTATCAAGTTCTCTGTGGGCAGAAAATCAGATTTATGTTGACAATCTATAAAAAATTTGGCTGGCTTACAGAATATCTTAAATGGAATATTTATTATTACTTTCTGCAAATCGCAGTTTATGATCTATTTCATTCTGTTATCAAAAATGTTCAGTTGTACTACATTGATAATTTTTCCAAAGTTTTGAGATTTCTTACTAATTGATACCAATATGCTTTCTGCAAAAAACGGTTTAAAATCTAAGCTTTCATTCCATTTTCAAGAAAGTTCATTTGTTGTACATGAAAATGGTGGTGTGTTTGGATTGAGTATTTGGAGCCGGAATTTGGTGAGGTGACGGAATTTCATAAATGGATTTGGAGATTCCTTTGTTTGGTGACATAAAGTAGCAAATAGTGTTTTTTTTTTTGTTACCAACGAAGTAAATGGTGATGGTCGAGTAGTCTTTTACTGATGGCCTTGGAGATGGTTCTCTCCTTGGGTGCAGCGCACTCTGATGAATGTATGTTTTTTTTTTTTTTTTTTTTCTCTTTTGGGGTAGAATCTTTATGAACTAAAGCTTATACGAAAAAGAAATATGAAATAGGATTTTATTAATTAATTATCTTCTGTTAGTAAGAAATAAAAAAAATTCTGGTTTAAGTAAGAAAGGTATTTTATTTTTTAGTTTTATCTATGCCAAACAATGGAATTATTAATTGATGGGATTTTAAATGATGGGGATGTAAATCCCATCATTTGCAAAATTTTGTGTATTTAATAATTTTTTCATCCAAACACACTAGTTTTTCCAAAGTTTTGAGATTTCATACTAATTGATACCAATATGCTCATTCTCTCCTCATGAAAATGAATCTTTTTTTGCATGAAAATGCAGATACAGCTGACCAGTCAAGTTGTGTAATACTTAGATTTTGTGTTTGTTTTACAGCCATATATGCATGAATCACGCCATCTCCATGCAATGCGCCGACCAAGGGGATGTGGGGGCCGTTTCTTGAACACAAAGAACAAAGAAAAAAGTGGAACTGAAGAGACTAAAACTGGTGATGGACAATTTTCTCAGGCCACTGGTTCTCAGAGTTCTGAAGTCCTGCAATCTGATAGTGGTACCTTCAACTCATCAAAGGATGCAAACGGCAGTGGTTCAAATCTTTCTGGGTCAGAGGTCACAAGTATGTTCTCTAGGGGAGATCTTGATCGCTTTCCAATCAGCCATCCCACGCTTTCTGTCCACGCTTTTGCAGGCATGATAGATGGTGGGCATGGCATTGTTATGCCCAGTCAGTGGGTTGCAGCAGCAGATGACTGCTGTAACCTCAAAGTCTGACAGTAAGGCATCAAGTGGGGTTGGTTTTAACTATGCCAATCCCCATCCTTGCTGCAACCAGATGGAGAAGCTTTGTTATGATCCTGGTGATTGTGACAGGTTTCTGTTACTAGGCTAGTCCTTGGCATCATGTGGTTGTAATCGACGGCAAATCATTCTTGGCTCAGCTACACTAAGGTTGTCTTTTTCCATTCCTTTTAGCCTTTGGTGGCTTAAGGTGATTGGAGATGGTGTAGCGAAAAACTAATGGAGTAGGCTATAAATAAGTCTGTTCCCACAATTAAATAAGAGTGTGTTAATCTATGGATATGAGTCTGTGACTTAGAGATATTGAAGTGTGATGCTGCTGATGTTTAAAATGTAGTATGTCTATGTCTGACTTTTGGAGTGATGTATTGTAGAGCTTTGTGTTTGTGGTGTTATTTAAACTCAAGACTCGCAAAATAGATTATCCTAGAACTTGGTGGTGATTGTGTTGAAAACTGTATTTGAAGCACAGTGCATTGTCCTATTCTCAGCATGCAATTTGAGGAAAACTTTCTAAAGATGGAAAAAATATCATAATTAGGACATCGTTTGCCCTGTTAATTATTAAATCATAGAGAGATTGTAGCAAGAGGTCCTTAATTCACCATGTGGCCCAATTACAATTTGCCATATTATGATATTCCACAACAGAAGGTTGCCACCTACGTTTGCATAGAATAAAGACTTTTTTTAAATAGCAAAATTAATAGATATCTTAATGTTTAAGATCAGTTGTTATATTGTGTGAGCCACTTAATTTTCTTTCCTTTGCAACTTGAATGAATAATGACTGTCTGACAACCCTGTATGAAAACCTCAGAAAAACACAAAACCACACCTTATTCTTCATATGGCAGAAAGAAATTTGTTTTAGCCTAGGTTTTAATTTTTTTTTTTTTAATGAATAAAAAGAACTTCATTGAAAATCAACACGATGGAAAACTTTCACTTATCCAAGATGAAAGAAAACCAAGGTGATTATACAACAAAATCTATAACCCTACACAGAAGGGGGCAAAGATGACATACGTCATAGTACATAACCCTACAACGAGGGTAGCAACAACAACAACAACAAAATAAACAACAACAGAAAAATAAAAATAACAACATGAAAAACACCTAATAACTACACAAGAACAACAGACAACACAAGGCTTGATCACAGTCCGATAGATCGCAAGAGCAGCAACTGCTGGAGATGTCCGAAAAGACAAAAAGCTTGGAATCAAATTCCCATATGAGCAACCAACAAGTAAGTCAAATCGGATTGTCCATGGCATCAGATGCCATGTGATTCGGGTTTTGGGGCTCTCCAAAAGGAGGAGCTTTGACAAATCTACCCCCAAATCAGGGTATATGATAAAAGCTCGATATGGAAGAAAACCCCAAACCCGTTGTCTTCTGAGCATCCACGGCCGTTGGAGATCATGCCACCTATAGGAAGACCCAATCTCGCCATCAAAAAAGAGGGACACCGCCGAAGTCACGAGACACCCATGGGCTCCGGCGAAACCCACCAGCACATGACCAGAACGGAGGAGAAAGAGGGAAAACATAACCAAAGAGAACAAAAGGGTGGAGGTGGGGGCTCAGCGGGTTTCGATCAGGACAGGAAAAAAGGAAAAAGAAAAAGAGGAGAGAGGATGAGGGTGGGCCACACGGCGAGATCTAACCATTCCAGCCACGATTTCCCTCACACGGAGGTGAGGGTGCGCCGCGCGGCCATAAGCAAGAAGAAGAAGGGGTCAGAGGAGGTGGGAGGCGAAGCTAGGGTTAAGGAAGGAGAAAAAAATGGATGTGCGTGGGTTGCTCTCTTTTCTTTGCCTATCTCTACTAATAAGTCATGAAATATGACTTATTTACATGCATTTTAAAGAGATTCTATTGGGATTGTGTTGCATTACATGTCTAATTACACTTAATTGAATGTTTGTTGTTCAATTCATTGAATTACATGACTTAGGCATTTAAGTGTATTAATTTAATCCCTTAGATGTTAATTTGGGCTATGCTTGATTGCAGGTACAAGCTGGATCACATTGGAGTAGATAGCACAAGTTGGAAGGAGCAAAAGAGAAGAAATGAGTGATAAAGCACAATCCAGCCGACTGGATTGGGATATCCAGGCGACTGGGTGAAGCTCCAAGTGATTGCACCTTTAGGCGGGAACTCCAAAATTCAAAATCAAGAAGAATCCAGTCGACTGGATTGGATCCAGGCGACTGGATTAAAGGTCCAGAATCAGACAGAAACTCTAGACCTCGAGAATCCAGGCGACTAGATTGGATCCAGCCGACTGGATTGGTTAATCCAAATCAGGCAAAAACTCCAGTCTTCGCAAATCCAAGCGACTAGATTCACGCGAATTCAGTTTTAATGAAGGCCATTTGTGTTTTAAAGCGCTCCAAGTTCAAGGCCTATTGGACCTAATTTTTTTAGACTCTGAAGTCCAAATTAGAGAAAAGGATTAGGGTTTATATAGGGTTTAGATTAGACGACTTAGACAGACAGACTTACCCTCTCTCTCTCTCTCTCTCTCTCTCTCTCTCTCTCTCTCTCTCTCCCAAGCTTAGGTTTTCACTCCCATGGCCGCCTAAGCCTCTTGCTAGGGCTAGGGGCTATGTTTTCTGTATAACGGTATGAGTACTTTGTAGTCCCTTCTATTTTTAATGCTAAATTACAGTTGATTGTTAATTTATTGATTCCTAATTGATGTATGTTTTATTCCGTACTTTCTATAAGTTCAATCATGTTTTTCTTATGATTAAGGGGGAATATTGCATGGTTTTAATTAGGTCTCGTATTTTATAAATTGAAAGGCTTTTCTAAATATTACTCTAACCACTTTATTTTCTCCGGTAATATAGTGTTCCTGAGTTTTCTTAGTTCAACCATGTCAAAAGCTCTTTAAAAGGAAAATAATCAACTTGTATACTATTATTAGAACAAGGTTTTTAACCGGGATTACAAGGGAATCATATTAGTATAGAGAAACACCCCGAACCCTAGTGCCTTTTTACATATATTTCTAACAAAATTTCCATAAACCAAATCCATTTTACCCTTTTTGAATATCGACTTACATTGTCTTTTGAAAACACAACTCCCTAAGGATCGACAACCCCTTACACATACTAAAAGGTACTGCTTACTATTGAGCGACATCAATTTTTGGCGCCGTTGCCAGAGAGTTTCAGCTTATTCAAGAGACAATTCCGTGGAACAAGGTTACCGGTGGATCACTCTATTGGTAACTTCGTTCCATTCTCTTTTAATTTTGTTTTCCTTTTAGTTATTTTCTTTTATTTGTTTATTTTGTTGCTTTGATCTATTTTGTTTTACTGTGCATAAGCGTTTGGGTTAGAAACAGTAAAAGCATATTGGAAACTTCTGAGGCGTTCTTCGGAAGTCTATTCGATACACCTACAAGCTCACTCACATCTTCTATCATGGCTGAAAAAAGAGTAGTTCAACCTAAGGCACCTAGGATGACCATGTATCAACTGTTACACCCTACTCAGAGCTCCATTTCGTCATGCATTATGTTTCCTCCAAATACACCTCATGTGGAGATCAAACAAAGGCTGATGGCCATATTTCCTGATTTTAGGAGATTGGAGAATGAGAACCCCTATGTGCATGTGAGAGCATTTGAAGAGGTGATTGGCAGCTTCTATGCACAGAACGTGATTGAGATAGCCAAGTTGAGATTCTTTAAATTCTCACTCAAGGACAAGGCTAAGGGTTGGTTGTACACACTAAAGCCTAGATCCATAGGAAATTGGGGGGAGATGACCCAAGAGTTCTATAAGAAATTCTTCCCTCCTCACAAAGTCCAACAAGTAAAGAGGAAAATCTCTGGTTTCATCCAAGGAAACAATGAAACATTATTCATGGCATGGGAAAGATTAAAGGATACTAACAACTTCTGCCCAACACATGGATATGACATTTGGAGGTTGGTAAGCTATTTTTATAAGGGACTCCTTCCTAGAGACCGCCAGTTCATTCAAGTAGCATGTGGAGGTGGATTCTTACAAAAAGAGCCTGAAAATGCTATGGACTACTTGGATGAGATAACTAAGAATTCCAACACCTGGAATGGACCAAATCCCTTGGATTCCACAGACCGGAGTAGAAGTAGTACTATCACATCTGGTGGTAGTGTTTTCAGACTAAGGGAAAAGGACAACATGAGTGCCAAGATTAGTTTGTTGACTAAGGAGATAGAGGCACTCAAGCTGAAGGGAAGTAGAGGTGTAGATGCTGTGTACAGAGAGGATCCTATAGAGGCATGCCGGATTTGCCAAGAGATAGACCACACCACAAGTGCATGTAAGTCTCTATCTCAGTTCCTAAATGTGCCAGAAGAACAAGTGTGTGCATTCAACCAATACAGGCCAAATAATTCTTCATATTCGAACAATTATAACCTTAATATGAGAAATCATCCATATTTGAGTTTTAAAAGTGACAATGTGTTGAATCCCACTGGTCCAAGGAACTTTGACACCTACATACCACTTCATCATCATCTAGACCACCTTTGGAGGATGTGCTTTATACTTTCATACAAAAGCAAGGTGAAAAAAATCAAAGATTTGAGACCATGTTCACAAGAATAGATGAAGAGATGAGAGACCAAGAGCCAAGTTGCTAGACTCACAGATGCATTGAGTAGGACTGAAAGAGGGAAACTTCCTTCCCAAACTCAACCTAATCCCAATAATCAGAGTGTAAAGGTTGTTAACATGGAAAAGTTTGAAAAAGTCAAATCTATTACCATTTTGAGGAATGGTAAGGAAATTGGAAAGATGCTCCTAAAGCTAATGAAAAATCTAAGGAGACCCCAGTTGAAAAGGATAAGAATGGGATAGCTAAATCCAATGATATTGAGAAATGCCCATTCCCTACACCATTCCCACAAGCCCTGAAATTACCCAAGAATTTGGATGTCACCAGTGAGATTTTGGAGCATTTGCATCAAGTTAAGGTTAACTTACCTCTATTGCATCTCATCAAGCAAATGCCCCTCTATGCCAAGGTAATTAAGGACTTATGCAGGTAAGTGCCATCATCCAACACAAGGTCCCACCAAAGTACAAAGATCCGGGCTGCCCTACTATCTCTTGTACTATTGGAGATTACAATATTGAGCGTGCATTGTTAGACCTTGGGGCCAATGTAAATTTGCTTCCTTTTTCTGTCTATCTACAACTCGAGTTAGGTGAGTTAAAACCCTCCTCTATTACTTTACAGTTAGCATACCGCTCTGTAAGGAAGCCGAGGGGGGTGGTTGAGGATGTACTGGTAAAGGTTGAGAATTTCTATTATCTTGTTGATTTTATCATTTTGGATATTGAACCTCCTTTACATCCTAGTGCTAACATTCCTATCATCTTGGGTAGACCTTTCCTTGTCACTATTAATGCTTTGATTAATTGCAGGAATGGAAGAATGAAGATCACATTTGGTTCTATGACCGCTGAGCTCAACATTTTCAATGTGAACCCACAACAATTGGTGGATGAAGAGTGTGAATATGTGAACTTCATAGAGGAAGCACCTCAAGAAGAGTTTGATGATAATTGTTTTCCTAACCCTTTTGAAACTCTTCATGTTAATTCTATTGTTTCTAATGAATTAAAACCTGCTGCTAAAATATTTGATTCTTCTTCTTTGTTGGATTCTTCTCAGGTGTTGGAAGAAGAACAAGTAGTGATAGCTAAGAAGCCTCCAAGAAGTAAGAAGCAGTCCTTACTTGCATACCTAGATGCACCCAAGTTAAAGTTAAAGCAACCACCAAGAAATTTACCATGTGCATCCATTGAACCACATGCCACTTACACTGTGGAAGTTCCTTCTAAGATGAGTGTGGGGAAGGAAGGTGAGAAAATCAAGACCTTTGAGAGGCACAAGACGAAGAGGAAAGCACTTCAAGATACAAGACTTTCAAGAAAATTGCTGAACAGTTCCAAATGAGTGAATTTGCATGTTGCAAGGATGAAGAGTGCTAGAGGAAGCAACTATTCCTTTGGAGGTTCCCGTTTAGGGGGATGATTTTTCTGTTTCTACCTCGTAATTGTATATTAGTTAGTTAATTTTGTTTTTGGTTTTTGTTTTCTTTTGTTTTTGTTTTGGGTATCTAACCATTTTGCAGGAAATAGCTTGAGGAGTTGGTCATACTATCAGGTGCTTCTTTCCTTTCCCCTTGTACTTTAATTTAAAGAGTTGTCTTTGGTTCTCACATGCATTTGTTTGAACATTGAGGACAATGTCAACTTTAAGTTGGGGGGAGTATAGTATTGATTGTTTGTTTAATTGTGTGATGAACTTTGTGTTGTTCTTGTTGAGTAGTTTAGAAACCATTTGCTTTCATTTATTTAAAAAAAAAATTGAGAAAAAGAAAAAAAAAATTTGTTTGGTTTGCAATGATGTCTTTGATTTATGCTAGATTCACATGCATCTTTGTTATCTTTGAGAATCTTGTTGATCTTTGAACTTTGGTTTGAAGTCATTAGTGAACTTACGCATATGAACACATGATTATTTGATTGAGATATTTGAACATGGCCATCTATTACTTGTTTTTAAATATTAAGTGTTACACTTGTACACCTTAAACTAAGCACTAGCACACTAACATGTAATCTGTGGGGAGTGAATGCATCCAATTGTTACAAAATTAAAAGTCGTTGACTTGTTAGTTGATTAACCCTAGCATAAAGAAGAAAGAAAAAGAAAAGAAATAACTAACCATAAGAGCCTATGTCAAAAGAGGTAAACAATTCACATGGTTGAGATATAAGTGACTAGTCTAGTTTCGTAGCCTTTTTTACTCAAGTAAGTAAACTCTTAGGGATGTCTCTACACCTAGTGCCCCTTGAGCCAACTGGTTCGGGAGTCATTGGTCTAACATTTGATACATGGGTCAATTAGAAAGCTTAATGGAATTAGACATTGTACAGTCCTCACACAAAAAGAAAAGAATAAGCTTTTATGCCTTGGTTCTTCTAATGAGAATTCCATTTTCCTTCATCATTAAATTGGAAAGATATTGAAGTCTCATGATTCTAAGTTAGTTCACTTCACACATCAAGGAACTTGTGTAGTTTTTAATGCTTAATTTCAAGTGATTGTGGCCTAGTTAAAATTTCTAAAGATTTGAAATTGAGTTTGAATTGTTTAAGCTTGCTAATGATTGAAAACCATTGTTTGGGTGACACTTTATTCTCATTTGATAGCATGATGTTGTATGTGTTTAACTGTGAATCAAGACTGAGCATTTGATAGTGTTTGTGGGTATTACTTCTGGTAAACTCTCACAAAACTATAACTCGTCCACTAGGGACACCTAGAGGTTTAAAGGCTTATTGCATATGCTAAATGCAATCGAGAGTGCCAGCGAAAGTGGCTTTGTTAGTTTGTTTTCATTTGTGTTTTATTGTTTTCATTGTTTTTAGTTTGCTAGGGACTAGCAAAATTCAGGTTGGGGGTGTGATAAGTCATGAAATATGACTTATTTACATGCATTTTAGAGAGATTCTATTGGGATTATGTTGCATTACATGTCTAATTACACTTAATTGAATGTTTGTTGTTCAATTCATTAAATTACATGACTTAGGCATTTAAGTGTATTAATTTAATCTCTTAGATGTTAATTTGGGCTATGCTTGATTGCAAGTACAAGCTAGATCACATTGGAGTAAATAGCACAAGCTGGAAGGAGCAAAAGAGAAGAAATAAGTGATAAAGCACAATCCAACCGATTGGATTGAGACATCTAGGCGACTGGATGAAGCTCCAAGTGATTGCACCTTTAGGTGAGAACTCCAGAATTCAAAATCAAGAAGAATCCAATCGACTGGATTGGATCCAGGCGACTAGATTAAAGGTCCAATCCAGGCGACTGGATTAAAGGTCCAAAATTAGGCAGAAACTCCAGACCTCTAGAATCCAGGTGACTGGATTGGATCCAGCCGACTGGATTGGTTAATCCAAATCAGGCAGAAACTCCAGTCTTTGCAAATCCAGACGACTGGATTCGCGTGAATTCAGTTTTAATGAAGGCCCATTTGTGTTTTAAAGCGCTCCAAGTTCAAGGCCCATTGGATCCAATTTTTTTAGACTCTGAAGTCCGAATTAGAGAAGAGGATTAGGGTTTATATAGGGTTTAGATTAGACGGCTTAGACAGATAGACTTACCCTCTCTCTCTCTCTCTCTCTCTCTTCTCTCTCCCTCTCTCTCTCTCTCTCTCTCTCTCTCTCTCTCTCTCTCTCAAGCTTAGGTTTTCACTCCCATGGCCGCCTAAGCCTCTTGCTAAGGCTAAGGGCTATGTTTTCTGTATAACGGTATGAGTACTAGTTGATTGTTGATTTATTGATTCCTAATTGATGTATTTTTATTCCGTACTTTCTATAAGTTCAATCATGTTTTTCTTATGATTAAGGGGGAATATTGCATGGTTTTAATTAGGTCTCGTGTTTTATAAATTGAAAGGTTTTTCTAAATATTACTCTAGCCACTTTATTTTCTCCGATAATATAGTGTTCCTGAGTTTTCTTAGTTCAACCATGTCAAAAGCTTTTTAAAAGGGAAATAATCAACTTGTATACCGTTATTAGAACAAGGTTTTTAACCGGGATTACAAGGGAATCATACTAGTATAGAGAAACACCCCAAAACCCTAGTGCCTTTTTACATATATTTCTTACAAAATTTTCATAAACCAAATCCATTTTACCCTTTTTGAATATCGATTTACATTGTCTTTTGATAACACAACTCTGTGAGGATCGACAACCCCTTACACGTACTAAAAGGAAAAATAAAAAGGGGAGAGAGGATGAGGGTGGGCCACACGGCAAGATCTAACCATTCCGACCACGATCTCCCTCACACGGAGGTAAGGGCGCGCCACGCGGCCACAAGCAAGAAGAAGAAGGGGTCAGAGGAGGTGGGAGGCGAAGCTAAGGTTAAGGAAGGAGAAAAAAATGGATGTGTGTGGGTTGCTCTCTTTTCTTTGCCTATCTCTACCTATCAGCCTAGGTTTTAATTTATTTAGAACTAAAGATACCCCACATGAAGTAATGTTACCCATTTTGTTTTCATAATCTTTCTTTTTAACTAACCAATGGTAAATAAAAACAACACCTTTCATATGAAAAGAGAGGTAGCTTGTCATGTGCTTTGCTTGGGTGTTAGAATGTGTCTATAAAGAACTGGCTAGAATTCATCCAAGAAAAATGATAGTGCCAAAAGAAACGAAGAAACAAATAGCAAAGTAACATGGGGGATATCCGAAATAAAAGCTTTTCCATCCTCCTCCTCCTCTTGCTGCTCTTTGGCCTATCAAGATTCACTGTCTTAGGAAAAGTTCATGTTCGGATAGTGAACAAGCTAGGATCTGGTAGGATCATGAACGTCCACTACCAATCACATGATGATGATCTCGGTTTTCATGCTATCCCAGATGGCTTGGAGATGGAGTGGAAATTCTCCGTGAATATTTGGAGCACCACAATGTTTTACTGTGATGTGCAATGGGATAACTCAAATTGGCACCATTTTGTTGCTTATTCTGATTCATATGAATGGGACTCTAACATTTGCCAGACTGAATGTAGTTGGTTGATTTCAAAGGAAGGTCAATTATTTGTATATGACCAGGAGTTCAGAAACTGGGATTTGATACCATTTCAAGATTAGGCCATGGTATATCCTAAAATATTTGCTTACTCTAGCACCCAAATTAAGGTAGCTTATCGGACTTGTCTAGCTGAAAGTCAATTTAAGAAACCAAATAGAGCTACCAATAATATACTTCCTTTTCAAGATATATAACATGTGTATCATTTACGAATTTTGGGTGTGCTAACAAAAAAGTACTTCACCAATAAAATCTCGAGTTCTGTTCAATTTATTGTACATGTTTAACTCATTTTTCACAAATTTGCAAATAAGATTTGAAAATGTTAGGATGAGTTACCATGAAAACGATTACCTCATTAATACTTCCCACCTTATTCTTTAGCAAATGAATAATCCAAGCATTACCTATAAGAATGTACGTTTTCCTTTTATATTTTTTCCCAAGGAATTGACCAACATAGACAAGTACAACTACTATAATATGCAATTAAAAAAGGCTAGTCATCCTAATCCTATAAAACTTGTATATAAAGGCAAATTAATCAATTTCAGTTAAACCTCGTTGGTACTAAAAGGCTAGTCATCCTAATCCTTTTTACATAAGTGGCACTCGAAGGATTTAGGTCAGTTTCAAGTCGAGAGAGGCTAACTACACTATATATTGAATTAATGTTGTTAAAGAAAAGTTTAATCCTAGTCATGAGTATATGTATCTGCACATAAAATCAAAGTGGTAATCAATAATTTAAAGCAATAAACCATCAGAAATGTTGAAATGTGTTTGATTGTAACCCACATGGTGCTCCAGCATGCTTAATGCCTCCTCATGGAATTGAATTCCCTAATCATCGTCAGCATTGTTCTAAGGCTTGAGCCATGACTTTTCTGATAGGTAGAGTTCACCAGTAAATGATTGATAGTCGTACTAGTCTACTAGAATATTTGTATTATTGCGATAAATACTGAAAAGTTTGTTCCTTAACCCTAAATCCCATCCCATTTGCTTGGTAGAAAAAAAGAATAAAAATAAATATAAATAAAAACACCTAACATGATCTTTGGTCTAAAGAATCTAATATGCTTCTAGCATCCAAATTCCCAAGAAAATGATACATGAAAACCTAGATGTTCAGAAATATAACTATGCCCACGTTTGGTTTTATTATGATCTTATAATTAAGATTTTCGATAATGTGGGATCCCTATGTTTGGGTTATTTCTAGGAGTCCTATAAGAATTATTTCTTCTTCAAAAAACATCCTTAGCTTTTATAAGTACAATGTCAAATGTATTTCTCTCTCGCACAACCCCACCCCTCAAAAATCTCTCACACAAACCCCCCCTTATCTCATCTCTCTCGCACCTGATTTGGACGCCGATCTAGACGCCCCCATCGCTAATCTGGACGCCGCACCCATCATTGATCTCGCCGCCACACTCCTTGCTGTTGAGGAGCTCTGTTGTGACTATCCTTGCGGTGGACTCGCGATTGTAATGGTTTGTGGGTTTTGAAATGTGTAGTTTGATTGTTCTTGGTTTTGATTGTGAGTGGGTTTTGCTATGATTATAGGTTGTGATGATTTGTGGGTTTATGGTTTTTTTATGGGTTTGTGGTGGCTGGTGGTGGGTTTGGTGGTTTTTTTTGTTGAATTTGTGATGAGATTTTGCTGGTTTGTGGTGGTTGGTGGTGGCTGGTGGAGGAGATTGTTGAGCTTTGTTGGGTTTTTGGTGGCCGGAGAATATTGTTGGATTTGTGATAGTTTTGTTTTTGTTTTTTTTTACGTTGTGCCAAACATCGTAAAATATTCTGGAAATAAATCATTTTCCTTGAAATCATTTGCATTTGCAAACATTTTACATTGTAAAATATTTTACAACGAAACAAACGGAGCCTAAGACCCATTCTCTTTTTTAAACTAGTAGAGGGCACGCGCAATGTGTGGTATATACTTTAAGTTGCTATGTAAGAATGCTTTTAATAAAACATTTTTTTCTTTTCTTTTGTTTTGGGATAGTATACTGGTACCAAGAAGTTGGTGAAGGTCTATGTTCTCTTTTGTTTTGACTGAAAATGAAAATTCTAACATCAATCTTAAAATTAAAGTCGAGAAAAGAAATATATGAGACATTTGTGGCGATTATTCACTCATAATCATTGTATCTTCTCTCACCTACATCTTTGTTTTTTGATTTCATGCACTTAAGTTAACTTTTTGCAAAGCTAAATGAAATACATTTTGAACACTTCCTATTCTATTCTTGAGTACTTTTCACAAACACAATATATATTAGCAAAGTTTGGTGATATTATATCTACACAAACTATTTCAAAGCAATGGAATTTTTGGAATTTAACATATCTCTCATAAAGGGAGCCAAAATATTGCAAGAGAAATTACGAAAGATTAGATTTTCAACACAAAGGAAACTAAAATATATATATATAAAATTAAATAAAAATTGCTATGGTAGGTGAATAAACCTATGTTATAACAGGCAAAGCTTTAATTTAATAAAGAAAATAATTTCATTTGCGAAACCAAGAAAATTAGGAGTTGAAGAACCCAAGAAGTTGGAAAAGAAAGTGAAACAATTAATCATATGGCAGTGATACCAAAAGACCAAACCCTAAATCTCCCACATTTAATAAAAATTAAATAATTCATTAAAACATTTGCTTAGGTGGAAGATTAAATGAATCAATTCATTAAAATTTTGCTTAGGTGGAAGGCTAAATAAATAGTACTTATAATTTAAGGAGATTCATTTATTCAATAATTAAATGCAAATGTATAGACAATAAACGGGAGCATATCCGCTACAATATTTGAATATACAATCTCTACAATGTGTAAGATGTGGCCCAATAAAAATAATACACGTCAATTAAAAATACCAACTAAGCAATTGAAAACCAAATCAGCAATTACATCTCACACTAAACCAAATACATCTTACTTTCTTACTGTATCCAAACAACCCACATCTGCCACACTTATCAGATTCGTTGATTTACAACTCCACCTTCATCAATGGATTCGCCACCAACACAGTTCACAAATCTTTACTGGAAATTCGTGGAGAAGAAGATTTTGTGGGGTTGGGAGTGCGAGAAGAGGAAGATGAAAGAGTACAGTGGCCGTAAGAAGAGGAGAGGGAGGAGTCAAGATGGGTGGAAGATGCTTATCAATTCTTCATTTTTCTTCTGCGTCAGCACTATTCTTATCTTCTACTAAAAGGGGGAAATTTCATAATGTTATTCCCTGCTACCTCAGCCTATATACCATAACCCCACCCCCACTCCCACTCCCACACTCCCCTTCTATTCTAATATTCACGCAATGAAATTAATCCTTTTCATTTGATTTGATATGATTTTACCAAAATTAACTTTGAGAGAAGATGATTTGGGGATTCAAACACCTAAATGCTACCAGATTCGAAATATATATAAGAGTTATCATATATATATATATATATATATATATATATATATATATATATATATATATATATATGATTGGATTTAATTATTCTTTTCGGTGAAACTTCATCTTCTTTGTCGACTATTTTCTTTGCCTTGGTTGTGGTTGTGTGGTGGCAGCGAATTGATGACACCGGCGGATCTGATTGGTGTGAGAGATGTGAGAATATTTGGTCACAAGAATAAAGTAAGATGCATTTAGTTTAGTTTGAGATGTAATTGCTAAGTTGGCTTTCAATTGCTTATTTGATATTTTTAATTGACGTGTATTATTTTTATTAGGCCACATTTTACACATTGTAGAGATTGTATATTCAAATATTGCAGCGGTTATACTCCCACAATAAACCAGCTAAGTGTCAAATATATTAAATAATTTTTCCAATATTTTCTTTTGATTATATAGAGAAGTTTAGGAGCACAAGCTATTCCCCTTAAGTAGTGTTGATTTAAATGTTAAAGTTTAAGAACAAAGTGGCATTGATTTCAAAAAAGTAGTCATCATAAAGTTTGCTTTAAGCCCTTACTTGAAACAACTCCCTCTGCTAGGAACACAACTTTTGTCACAATTCTAAAATGGCAAATTGTGATTGGTTGTTATCACTTTCATATGAACCACCATTTTATTTTTCCACCGCTCACAGTTTGTCAATGTCACCACTGAATTGTGGTATAAAAGTTCTCTCCAGACTTTTTCTCCTTAGAAAATTATGGTTGCATTTTGTTCCAGCCAGCCCAGGAAAGCCCAGCCCAGCAACTCCAACATAACCCACCAAAAAAGACACATACACACAAATCCAAGACCAAACCAATCTTATCCATCTGGCTTTCGGCTTTCAACTCTTCTTTCTTACTAGTTTTTTTTTTGCTAAAACTTCTTTCCTGCTAGTTGCTTCTTCTTTCCACTGAGCTTCCCATATAAGCACTTGTATTTTTGACAATGTCAGCCTCATCCCTCTTCTCCATGGCTGCTACGACTACAAGCACAGCTTCCTCCTCACTCTGCAACAAACTCTCCAACCTCTCCTTCCCTCACTCTCCCATCCCTATCCCCATTCCCACTCACTTCTCATCAAAACCCAAACCCCCAAAACCCCTCAACCTCAAAACCCACCTCTACAATTTCCATCCTTTCCCTATCATCTCTCTCCCACACTTTAGCTGCGCGTTGGCTGCATTCGACGGCTTAGAAACCGAAAAGGAGACCCAAAGCACAGAACAAGAAGACCCAGAAGCAGAATTGAGTGAAAATCAAGAAGAAGAAGAAGAAGAAGAAGAAGAGGAAGAAAGCGAGCAAAAGTTATTTGGGTCTAGTGAAGAAAGGAGGCTCTACGTGGGGAATTTGCCATATTCTATGACTTCTGCTCAATTGGCTGAGGTTTTTGAGGAGGCTGGTCGAGTAGTTTCTGTGGAGGTTTGTGATTCTCCTCCTTCTTGTTTCACTTACTTATTTTAATAATTTTCTCCAATGTGATCCTAGGATGTTTGGTGGTTGTGTTGGTTTCATTTAGATTGTATATGATCGAGTTACGGACAGGAGTAGAGGGTTCGCGTTTGTTGGAATGAGGAGTGTTGAAGAAGCTAAAGAAGCAATTCGCATGTTTGATGGCTCTGTAAGTAACATTCTCTTTATCTTAACCAGAAAGATTAATTAAATTTTACTTCCATTGGGTTACAAATTTATCGTATTTATTATTACAAACTAAGCTTATCATAATGACCCACCTCGTAAATTTACCACATTTCACTTGACAACACCATAAAATAACCATGTCACTAAATGGTTGGTAAAATTTGTTGCATCCCTAGCATTACTCTTTTTTGTCATGCATTCATAAAGTTAGTACATTGATATTTGAGTTTTGCATTTGTTTGTTGTGTAATTGTGTAACTATCAAATTGACAGCACTATGTTGAAGCTAAGAATGCTCAATTTGTCTTAACTACTTGCTAGAATTACTTGGTTTTATAGTAATGTGGTTAACCCAGTCCAGGATAAAGGCTTTCGGTGTTGCCATTTGTTGTTGCATAGGGATCATGGAATATTAGACACAAATGATCATTTCTCTGCATTGCTATGAGAAGCATGGATGGTCAATAGAATTTCAACATGAACTTTAAATTCAAACTGTCGAAATAATTCACAGAAGCTTACAAAAAAGCAAAGAACACATGAACAGTGGAGAAATTTAATCTTGTTCTTAATGGTTGTGATGGTTTGACAGCAAGTCGGAGGCCGAATTGTTAAGGTGAACTTCCCAGAAGTTCCAAGGGGAGGTGAAAGGGAAGTAATGGGGCCAAGGGTATGGAGCAGCAACAGGGGCTTTGTAGACAGCCCTCACAAGATCTATGCTGGAAACCTTAGTTGGGGCCTCACTTCCCAGAGTCTTAGAGATGCTTTTGCAGATCAGCGAGGCCTATTGAGTGCCAAAGTCATTTATGAGAACACAGGAAGATCTCGTGGTTTTGGGTTTGTCACTTTTGAAACCGGCGAGGATGCACAATCTGCATTGGGTGCCATGAATGGAGTGGTAAGAAAAACTTGGCAACTGAATGTACAAAAATGAATCTTTCTGATGATATCATAACCTGTTTTTATGTAATTGTGGAATTAGGAGGTTGAAGGGCGGCCTTTACGATTAAATATGGCTTCAGAAAGGGCTCCTTCTGCTTCTCCACCAGTGGTGGAAAGAAATGTGGATAACAATCTTGATGGTAGTGACTTGCTTTCTAGCATCAGCAGCTGAGGGAAATATGTTATATGCTATGAGTACTGCAAGGAGTGCACCCCATCTACTTCCATAACCTTACTCCTTGTAGTCTCCTAGTCTACCAGTGTGTACAAATTGAAGTATGGAAATCAAGATGGTAGAAGGAAAAGTTGTGGTAGCAGTCCTTTGTGGTGATATTATTACTCCTAAGCAGGGGCGAAGCTGGGGGAGGGCAGGAGGAGCCATGGCTCCCCTTGGCTTTTTAACTTTCTTATTATTTGGCTACCTATATACTAATAAAATCAGAAATTACATGTAAATTTAGTAATCGGCTCCTCCTGAGATTTTGAGAAAAAAATACTACTTATTTGTGTCCTGTCACAAAATTATTTGGCTCCCCCTAGGAAATTTTTTTGGCTCCGCCACTACTTCTAAGCACACTTTCTAAGCCAAATGCCATTCTTCCCTCACCCATAAAGGCTCCCATTGTTACAGTCGTTGAGATATTCACAATGTACTAAAGGTTAATTGTTGTAACTGTTCCTTCTTTTCAAAAATGAAATTACTGAATAATCCATTGGTGAATATAATTGTAAAAAAGTTTACAACAAGCCCTTGTTGCTTTCCTTGTACTCCTCGTTGGACGACACCGCGATGGTGGACGAGGCCATGACCATGGATTCGTGCTTCACAAAGGTGGGTTCGCGCTTCACATTGGGTTTCTACTTCATAGTGGTGGGTTGGATCTATGGTGGGTGGTGGTGGTTGGGTTCACACATGGTTGTTGGGATTTTTGTCGTTGTTGCTGGATACCTTATAGATCTAGGGATTTTTGGTTTTGTTCGTTGTTTTGGGCATGTTTACAAATCTATGTTGTTGGGCTCTCTGTGTTCTTTCATTTTCTTCCCATTTGAAATATATAAAAAATAAATAGCAAAAATTCACTTTTTAGAAAAAATGGAAAACACAAAAACGACGTCATTTTTCGAACACAATTTGGACTGACTTAAACGGTATGATTGAATTGAAACAAAACCAAAGTTGGATGACTAAACTAAAACAATCAAAACTTAAAAGACTGAATTGAAATTTTATCGAAGTTAAAAAGTGTAATTTGTAATTTAGTCTACTAAATATTTTTTGGGGAAAATTATAGATTTCTTTTGTGGTATACCCAGGGCTGGGGCTACATAGTAGCTAGTGGAGTTGATTGACCCCGCTGAAAAAATAAATATATAAATAGTTTACTTGGGTATATATATATTAGAAATTTAGGATTTTTAGAATATTACCCCATTAAAATTTTTTAAAATAACACTAAAAGTGGAGTTAATATTACTAAAATTATCATCAAATCATTTTTAACTTCCTTTAAACAAAAACAAAAGCTCAAGTAACACTAAAAATAGCCCAAATAACATCAACAAAAATTATTTCAAAAAAATACTTAGCCTCCATACTCCTACAAAATTACAAATAGACCCATAAAAAATTATAAAAAAGAAAAACACTAAAAGTGGAGTCAATATTATTAAAATTATCATCAAATCATATTTAGCTCCCTTTAAACAAAAACAAAAGCCCAAGTAACACAAAAATTAGCCTAAATAACATCAACAAAAATTATCACAAAATATATACTTAGCCTCCATACTCCTATAAAAATTACAAATAAACCCCCCCACCCCCCCCCCCCCCCCCCCAAAAAAAAAAAAAAAAAAAAGCAAATGCCTTGTTTAACTCCCGCCTTAAAATAAGGAACTACCTTGTGCTTTATTTGTTTGACTATTTCTTTGGAGTGGAGATAGAATTTTCTAATTAGTTTAGTCTAAATATGTGCATGAGGGCTCGAGAACCCACACTCTCAAAGAGGGAAATCAAGTGGGGGGAAGAGGAACACCACTAGGCTACTACCCAGTGATCCCCCATTTACTTTTTAATCATCCTAAACGTATCATATATATTTAATATGTACTCTTTAAGAATTTATTTCTATTGTATTGGTTGCAATTGGGATATGGCCAAATCTCTACCTTGAAGCAACTTATATCTCCCTACTGTATATTACAGTTCTTCTCTTTTATAACAGTAAGCATCAGAAAATCACAAAACTCCTTCACAGGTGGTGATAACAATATGATATAACCGGGGTCAACCACAGATACCTCGTTCACATGAACAATCATCAGGATCACTTTGCACTGCGACCTATACTACAATTGGAGAATATATCTAATCTTTGAACAATTTGGTAGAGGTAGTTAGCAAATAGGATACAAATTTAGGTGTAACTCTCATGACGGATCCCTATCCAAGAAAATCCTTTTCAATACCGAATGTTACTTTAAGAAGAGTAACTGAGACTCGTTGCATTCTCAATAGAGTGGAGGACTATTGGAACTGAACAGTCTTTGTCATGGAGAAATACGGTTTTAGCAGAGTCTCCTACGAAGCTGTTTCACTTAGAATCATCACCACCAGCAAGGATAGCATCTGCCGCAGAATCCAAGTCATGAGGAAAGAAAACCCTGCACAACAAGATAGCCTTATAAAGCAAAACAATGAATGCCTGCGCTGGTGAACAAAATTAACCACCATGTCAATAAAAAGCGAGTCTGGTGGCAAATAGAATGCTCAAAGTTATTCTAACAACAACAAAACCTTAGTCCCAAAAATTTGAGGTCAGTTATAAATCCTTAACAGACTAGTCAGAACCAACCACATGCATTCTTTTCCGTCATTATATTTTATCCAAAATCAAAATCTTTGTTACCTCCTTAATTGATACGTATTTTCTATTGATATTATTTTAGATCTTCCTCTACTTTTTTTTTTTGTTCTTTTTGGACTTAAATCAAATCATTTTTTCTCACCGGTGCATTAATCAATCTCCTCTACACATGACCAAACCATCTCAAACGACTCTCCCTCATCTTTTCACCAATTGGGGTCACCTCTATCTTTAAGCAAATTTTATCATTTTGAATCAAATATTTTCTTACATTTCCACTTATCCATCTTACCATTCTCATTTTATAAATTTGTCATTTAACAACCCTACATTCAATATCACATATCATTGCTAGTCTTATAGTAGTCTTATCAAATTTCACTTTAACTTAACAAGTATTCTACGATTACACAATACTCTTGATGCGCTTCTCAACTTCATCTACCATGCTCTTACTATGATTCACATCCTCTTCAATCTCTCAATCTTTATGTCGAATACTCACGCCCTTTGGTATCTCTTGACCATTAAGTCTTATAGTCCATTCACCTTTGTTTTTACTTTTACTAAACTTAGGAATGTACTCTGTTTTAGTCCAATTTATCCAAAAAGCTTAAAATTCTAAAGCATCTTCCCAAAATTCTAAGTAAATCGTTAACTTTACACCTAGTTTCATCCACTAAAATCATATCATATGCAAAACACAAACACCCAAGGGACTTCCATCTTAAATGGATTTAGTGAGCTCATCCATCACTAGTGCAAAGATATATGTACTTACTATCATTCCTTGATGCAAATATATAGTGATAGGAAACTCACTTGTGAATTTGTGATGCCTTATAATGCCTCCACTTGTTCTCACACTAGTTACAACTCTGTTATACATATCTTTAATAAAACTTAATATACTTTAGAGGAACTTCTTTCTTTTCTAAAACACACCAGATAACTTCTCAAGGGACCTTATCATATGCTTTCTCTAGGTCAATAAAAACCACATGGAGATCTTTACAAGCTTCTCTATATATTTTCATTAGACATCTAAGTAAGAAAATAACTCCCATGGTAGATTTCCCTGACATAAAACCAAATTCATTCTCCAATATAATTGTTTCGTGTCTTGACCTATATTCAATCACACTCTACCAAAATTCCATAGTATGACTCATAAATTTAATTCCACAATAATTTGTACAGCTTTGAATACCTCCCTAATTCTTGAAAATAAGTACTTAAGTACTTCTCCTCCACCACTAGGCATCTTTTTTAACATTCAAGATCTTATTAAAAAGGTTTGTCAACCAACAGACACCCATGCTATCCAAGCACTTCCAAACTTCAATGGGAACTTCATCACGTCCTATGGTTTTCCCATTTTCATCCTCCTTAATGGGTCCTTTGCCTCAGTCATCCTACTTTTTTTAACAAATCTCTGGTTTCTATCTTCAATTGGGTTACTTAATTCACTCCAATCTCTTGTATCACTTCCATTAAAAGGTTTATCAAAATTAATTTTCCATCTCTCTTTAATCTCCTCTTTCTTTACTAACACACTCTTTGATCTTCAATCTAATGCACTTGACACCATTCAAGTCTCTTGTTTTCATTTCCTCCATTCCCAACTTACTATATAATTCATCATAAGCCTTACATTTAGCCACTTCGACTACCTTTTTTGCCTCCCTCTTCGCCACTTTATAATTTTCATGTGGCATTGTCTCTACATCTAGGTAGGCTTCAATAGGTCTCTCTTTTGAATCTTTTTTTTTTTTTTTTGGGAAAGTCTCTCTTTTTAATCTAATTGCTACTTGAACCTTCTTATTCTACCACCAAGTCTCCTTGGTCGGTTGCTCACATCCTTTAGATTCTCCAAGTACTATCTTTGGCCACTATTTTAATACAACTATCCATTTAATTCAAACATCTTATCAACATTTTCATCTAAATCCCACTTGCCTTCTTTGACAATTTTATCTTTTAAACATATCTTGTTTCTCTCTCTTCAAACCCCACCACCTTGATTCTTGGGTTTCTCTATCTAATATTTCTTCTTTTCCATCTTCTAATACAAATACCAACCTATGTTGAGTGGTTACATTCTCTCCTGGTGTCACCTCACAATAATTACAACATCTACTATCCACTTTTTGAGTAAGGATGAAATCTATTTGACTAACATTTGTCCCACTTTTGAAGGTAATCAAGTGTGAGTCCTTCTTAAACCAAGTGTTCGTTAATATCAAATCATACGTTGTTGCAAAGTCTAGAATATAATCTCCTGATTCATTCCAAACTCCCTATCTCTGGCCTCCATGAACTGTTTCAAAACCCCCAATATCCTTTTCAAACATGACCATTCAGGTCTCCAATAAAATAAAAAATAAAAAAAAAATTGCCCATTTAGTAACCCTTGAATCAATTGATCCTTGTCCTCCCAAAATTTTTGCTTAATGGATTCTTCTAATCCTCTATTTGAGGAGCATATGCATCAACTATGTTAAATGTCTCTTTTCCTAAAACAAATTTTATTAGTATAATTCTATCCCCTATCCTCTCATAAACTTTTTTAATACTTTCATTTTTATCTATGATTATCCCTATCCCATTCTATTTTTATTTCTTCCTATACACCATAATTTATATAATGTATGTTCAATTTCTCTAGATTTCTTATCTATCCACTTAGTCTCCTAAATGCACACAGCACACTATGTTTATTCTCCTTTTAGCTATGGTATCTACTATTTCCATTAGTTTCCATGTTTAATACCCTATTTCCCAATTTCCCATACAAATCCTATTCTCCCATATTAACTTCTTTACCCACATCCATCCATTAAAGTGTGGGAAATCTTACCCATTTTCTGCTATACCCAAGCATTGATGTAGCATGTCACTTACAGGGAGCACCTTGGCTAACCCTTGCCCACTTTTCACAACATCTGGGATCCGATGCAGCACATCGTTAGTAGGGGACGCCCCAACATGTCTATAGTGGATCCATTCACAGTAACATGACTAAATTTTAGTTGACCGCCAACCTATTGCAGCCCTCCTCCTTTTTCAAGGCTTGGGACCGGCTGTGATGCAGGACAATTTTTGGAAATAGGATAAATGGGAAAGATATGAACAAAACAGAACAATCCTTAGGAATCACCACCTAGAATATGCCAGCAAAACCTTAGGCATCACCACCTATGGGCTGTTCAGTGTCACCACCAAACAAAATAAGAGACATATCTCTAATCAGAAACTTTTATTCATATTATTCAATGGCCGCCTTACACTTTTGTTGGAGCCTCTTTTTAATAGGTATCTAGGTTACATCAATAAAGAAATCTCTAATGAGCCATAATAACATTTAACCACAACAAAAGCTAAATTCAAAGTTCAAAAATTCAAAATTCAAAATTCAAAATAGAAATCCAAAAAACAATATGCAGTAAATTATGCCGCATCATACTCCTCTGGTAGGAGAAAACTCGACCACGAGTTTTAAAGTGTGGAAGGATGAGAATTTGGGCACTAGATACTTGCTTGAAGGTGGGAACCACTTTTAGGAACACTGATAACAAAAGACCCTGAAGGACCGTCACATCCGTAAATATGTCAAGAATTACACAATCAATGTTGGGATGTAGTGTAGCAAATAAAACCGTCTTTTCTTCAGCCATAGAAGACACCATTGTACCAATCTTGTCAACTTCATCAAGCTATGTATCTTCAAACACTTGTTGCTTAGGCTCTACAATAAGCTCTTCTTCCTGCACGAAGGTCGAAGCAACATATGTTGGCATTTGTAAATCTTGAACCTCTATTGTAGCACTAAGGATTGGTGTCTCAACATTATTGTCTCTTGTGTGTGAAGTTTCTACATGTTGTTCCAAGCGAGGTCACCTTGCTAGACTAAGTGTAGGACTAGAAACTGAATGAACACTTACTTTATTCTCTTCAAATTGCACAATTGGTTGGCTATTCCGATGCCTCAAATTGTCTTTTCGATCTTGAGAATGACCACAAGAAGATTGGGGTAGATATTTTGTTCGAAAGTATTGTGGTAAATATTCATCTTGAAGCTTTGCTTTCCCATTCATTAATGGCCGGTTCTTGCCTAATAAAGCACATATATTCGAGATTCACCCAAAAATCTTGGGCTCTCCCTATTAGCTTCCTTTTTGCAAACCTGACTCTAGTGGCATATGAGAAACTTCTTTCATCAAAGAATTGCTCAATCTCATTTAACCATTTGACAAAATTTCATGGGCTTTCATCTCTACGTCCATCAAAATCCAGTACCTCAAAAAATACCATAGTTCACTGTAACAAGATGTTTCAACAGAATTTCAACAAGAATCTGTCTGTTTAAGACTGAACATTGTATGACCTTGGCTGGATATATGGAGACTACCCCACTAAATGGTTTAAATAATGGTGGGTTCGGGGGCTGATTTGATTTTTTCATATATATATTTGCTGGACTAAGGTAAGATTGGGCTAGTTTGGCCCCCCCTTTTTTTTGGGTCGGTGGAAAAGTTGGGTTCGGGTAAAGCAAATGTTTGTTTGAGAATATAACAGGTTGGGTTAACAAAAGATGGGTTCCAAACAATAGTGAGTAAGCAAAGTTGAAAGGGTTAACTTCACAGATTGGGGTATATGGGTTTGGTGCCTCTAGGCGACGTGCAAGGTTGAGGACTTTCGGCGAGGTGGCAGCGGCACAGCATGGGGCAGCTGAGGACGATGTCCTCACAGGGTGTTCGCAGTGATCAACGTTGTGGCTTGGTTGTGGCGGCGAATCAACGTGACATCCGGCTGAACCTGATTAAATCCGGCAGCTGACTGCGTGTCTTTGACGGCAACGCACTAGCTAAACTGGTCGCAGATTATAGTCAAGGCTGGGATCTGGAGCTGCTGCGGGATTTTTTTTTTTTTTTTGGTTCTGTTTGACCTTGAAAGCTGGTGCTTTTTGTGGGTTTTGTGGTGGGTAGAAATATAGGATGGTGGTGAAATGGCAGAGGAGGAAGGGGTGCTGGAATGAGGTTTGAGTAACAGCATGGGATCAGAGTTTGTTCTGATAACAAGTTGATGCTGGACAATATTTTGGAAATAGGAAACGGGAAAGAAAGGAAAAAAACAGAACAAACCCTAGGAATCACCATCTAAAATCTACCTGCAAAACCCTAGGCATCACCACCAAACAAGACAAGAGACATATCTCTAATCAGAAACTTTTGTTCATATTATTCAATGATTGCCTTACACTCTTGTTCAAGCCTCTTTTTAATAGGCCTCTAGGTTACATCAATAAGGAAATTTGTAATAAGCCATAATTACATTTAACCACAATAGCTAAATTCAAAATTCAAAATAGAAATTTAAAAAAACAATATGCAGTAAATTATGCCGCATCAGGTTATGAACAACATATATGGCAGTAAGCATAGACAAGCTCAGGTTACTCTAACGTGAGTTATTTAGTTGGGATTAATATATTTGAAAAAAAAAAAAAAAAAAAAAAAGGAGGGGGTCATCCCAAATTTCCAAGCATGGAGAATTATCGATTAACATTACAATCCGATATTCCCAAAATAAAGAATCATCGATCAGCTATAACAGTAGGTAAAACATCAACATCTAACCAAAGTTCCATCATTCTATAAGAGTCCAAGATCTACATTAACAGAATTACCTGCATGTGTTGTGGTACAATGTACTGCTCAACTGATCTAAATCCAGGATACCTTTACAACCAGCCACCACCTCCAGAACTTGCCTAAAAAGCAATGACCATATTGTTTCAAGAAACAAGTAAACAATTAAAAAATAAGAACCAAATATAAAACCAGTTAAGGATGTTAAAAACCTGCACTCATTAACACTTAAAAAGATTGTCATAATAACGCTTGCCAAATTAAAACTACTTGTCTGAGTTTCAAGTTTGAGCAGATTAAAGAGTTTTCCAAGTCCCAAGAGGCAGCTTGTCTCAACAAATACATTCAAATATTCACCATAGAAGAACATACACAAAAGGAGAGGTATACCTAGATATCATTTATGTGATATACTTAGTATCTTTTTGTTGGAGATATTATGTGTGGTCCATGAGGGCCAAAACTAGTGTAAGCCCATGTATTTGTATGTAAACCTAGTTTTAGGTTTCTATATAAACTCTACATTGGATATATTGTAACACAATAAGAAATAGTAAAGATGTAGCCATCAGAGGCTTTTCCCCTGTGGACGTAGGTCTTCATGACCGAACCACCTTAACTCTCTTTGCTTCCGCTTTCTCTTCTCTCTGCCCTTTACATATGTATTACTCTCTATTTTACAACATGGTATCAGAGAATCTTCGATCTTGGCTGCTGTGATTTGTTGACGTTCTTGGCTGCTGCGTTTTGGTGGCTTCTCGGTCTCATCTTGTTGGCTGTCTTCTTGTTTAATTGTTGCTTGGCTGCTCTATTTCACACCATGGATGTGTGGATGTGGTTCTCAGCATTTTGGGTGGTTCTTTGTTGGTTTACCTATGTTTGGTTGCAGGTGTTTATTGTCTCTCTTCCGGGATAAGGATTTCCTTATTCCACCTCTCAAACATCCTTATTCTGGATCTTTTCTGGCTTCTTTGTATCCCCCTGATTTTGGTGCCATAGGTGTTTTATTATTGCTCTTTTTGACACCTCAGTTGTTGGTTCATCACCTTTAACACTCTTGTCTCGGTTGTTGGCTCATCACCATCAACAATCTCATCTCGGCACGGCTAGGTTAGTTATTAGTACTAGCTAGGCTTAGCTTCTAGTTGGAATTGATGAGTTCCCATGTCCTCAATCTCGGTTCTATCTTGTTATCACCAAGCATCGCCGGTGGATCTCGGTTCTCACTTCTTATGCCCAACATTCCTCATAGGTGGCTCTCAAAGCACTCAGAATTCTCTCAATCATCTCAATTTATATATTTCAAGCTAGACTTATATAATATATAAGCTCTTGAGGGGGAGTGTTGGAGATATTATGTGTGGCCCATGAGGCCCAAAACTAGTGTAGGCCCATGTACTTGTATGTAAACTTAGTTCTAGGTTTCTATATAAACTCTACATTGGATATATTGTAACACAATAAGAAATACTAAAGATGTAGCTGTCAGAGGCTTTTCCCCTATGGACGTAGGTCTACATGACCGAACCACCTTAACTCTCTTTGCTTCTGCTTTCTCTTCTCTCTACCCTTTACATATGTATTACTCTCTATATTACAACACTTTCATTTGCTGAACCACCAAAAATTTTTAGTAGCTTCCTTACTAAATCCCAAAAACAAAACAAAAAAGCACACACACATTCCAAACCTCCAACAAATAATTTTATTACTAGATGGATGGTAGTCACCTATTGCGGTTACTAAGTTTTTTCACCCTTATGAAATTATCCTATTTAGCAAAAAAAAGTTTTTTCCCCCTTTTGGAAACATTTGAATGAGTTTGTATTAGTTGAAATTACTGTCATTACTTTTCTTTTTCTACAGGAACAAAGCGTTAATGATCAATTTAGTCTGTTTTTTCTTTGATAAATATGTCATTTAATAACTCTATATGACATCTATCCATAAAAATTTCAATAAGTAATATAACATTTCATCTGAAAAGAAATGACATTAAAACGGTTATAACAAAGCACTGGAAAAAAAAAAATTAACTGACCGAACTAAACAAGGTTCATTGCGGCCTTTCACAGTGCACTCCTGATCATACTTCTCTTTTTTCTTAGAGGGCCAGACAGATTTTACAAAATTAATCCCAGCATGAGTATTCTTGATTTCGCAATATGGAGAATCTGTCTCGATCATCATTCTCTCCACAGGAATGCCCCTCACGACATCAAGATTATCAGTTGTCTTCAGAGAGCAGCCATTTACTCCTGTTTAGTACCAAAAAGTGTGTAATAGTTATGACATTGACCAGGATAAGTAACCAGTGATAGCTTCGAACCAAATCCAAGGTGTGAAACTTGGGGGAAGAATCAACAAGTTTCCAAAACTGCATAACTATAAATTTGGAGTTTTAGAGCTTAAGACAGAGGAAAGAAGCAGATTTTATCTCCATCAACTGTTCTGTAAGCAACATACAAAATATATGTTAGAAAACTGATATCCTTTCTTTAACCCAGCAAAACACTAAAGTAGATTCAAAGTCAAAATCCCCCAAGTTTATCAATTGTTCTCACCATTAGTGATTCCTTCATAATATTATGATGCACTTTGGTTAAGATTGATTTTTGCAATTAATGTCACCCTTACATAAGCCTGTCCCTTAAGCAAACCGCAAAGACCATTTTTAGACCATTGTATTGCTTAATTATTTGAGTCATTCTTCTGTACACTCCCTGTGTACTGGGGTATACTCACATTTTTTATGCAATAAAATTCTTATTTATTACCGATCAAAAAAAAAAAAGTTATCACAAGTAGATGGATGTTGATTGGTCAAGCCTGCCCAGCAATTCAGATGCATGCAAACTCCCCCCCCCCCCCCCCCCCCGGGGGCATGCCTCTGTAATCATATCTATTTAAGGAATTTTTTTTTTTTTTTTTTTAGTTATCAAGCTTCCAGTTTTCCAATTCACTGTTCTCCTCAACCCTAAATTGTCTCCTTCACAAATCATTGTTCATTGAGAAATCTGAAGCTCCCAGACATTATATCACCCTGACATAATAAATTACCTTTATCTCATTCTCGAAAACACCCCACACATATGTCTAGCATCTTATCTTTAAAACAAACAAAAAAATACAGAACATCCGAACTGGGCAATTTAGGGGCCTTAACTGTGTTACATCTGAAGACTGATAAAAAACCAGAACTGTCAACGTTAATGAATTCCTCTTAAAATAGTTATGCATGACAGCTCACATGATGAAATTTGCAGTTAGCAGAATAAGATTGACCATTTAGTGCCATTTGTAGATAAGACAAACCCCTATCCAGTACCTTACTTGACCACAAATTATTATAACAGATATTATGTGATTGTGTTCACTACACAGAAATCGTAAAGGTGGCAAACAGATATACTTTCACCTATATACATATTACTGAATGAAAGAAGCATATCACGATCTTCTGCACTACCGGTAAATGAGTGGGTGACACCAACACTGAACCTGTGAAACAAGCAGAAGAAATGCAATCATGCCTGTTATCAGAAAGTGTGTTTAGTGTTCAAAATTAATTACCTAACACATAAATATTATTTGTATATGTGGGTGACTACAATGACATTACTATTTTGCTCCTAACTTATTACAAGCTCATAACACCCCCCCCCCTCTCCCTCTCAAGCTGGGACATATATCATACAATCCCAACTTGTTACATAACAAATCCAGCACAAAGCTTTGGTAAACATAACTTGGGCTCCTGTAGGGACATATGGAGTGGCTATTACACCACGTTCCGCCCTTTTCTCGGACAAGATGACAATCCACCTCTAAATGCTTGGACCTCTCATTAAACACAGGATTAGAGGCAATATGAATCGTTGTTTGATTGTCACAATACATAGTCATAGGCAACTTCACATCAAACCTCAATTTCCAGATTAAGTTCGCATGACGTATGTGACATGGCCCTATACTCAGCCTCTGCACTAGATCGGGATACAACAGTCTGTTTCTTACTTTTAAGTAATCAAGTTACCCCCTAGAAAAGTGTAATATCCAGTAGTAGATCTTTTGTTTAAGGGCGATCCTGCCCAATCTGAATCTACAAATGCTTCTACCCATAAGTGACCATTAGCTTTACCCAAAAGGCCACGACCTAGATATGCTTTAAGATACCTCACAATCTAGAGAACGGCCTCCCAATATGGAAGACGAGAAGCTGCCATATATTGGTTCACAACACTAACGGCAAAAGATATATCTAAGCGAGTAATAGTAAGATACTTAAACTTGCCAATTAGACGTCGATATCTCTCAGGATTAGATAACAACTCCCCCTAATCCACATATAGCTTGAGATTAGGATCCATAGGAGTGTCTACTGGTTTAGAGCCTAGAAATCCTATTTCTTCCAAAACGTCCAACACACATTTTCTTTGCGACAAACCGATTCCTTCTTTGGATCGTGCTACCTCAACGCCTAAGAAGTAGCAAAGCTTTCCCAGATCCTTAGTTATAAACTTTTGAAGGAATGTCTTTCAACTCTTCAATTCCCTTCGTGTCATCACCAAAAATAATGATATCATCAACATAAACTATTAACAAAATATTTTGTCTCTCAAAGTTAAAGAAAACACAGAGTGATCAAATTGACACTGATGCAATCCAAATATGACCATTATTTCACAATACTTACCAAATCAAGTCTACACACCTTCTTGGACTCCCCTTGAACAACAAACCCTGGAGGTTGCTCCATATACATCCCTTCTTGCAAATCACCATGTAAAAAGGCATTCTTGATGTCTAATTGTCCTACTTCAAATGGCCAACCCAGTGTAGCAATCAATGATATCAAATCCAAACTGAAGCAATCTTGGCAACACGAGAGAATGTCTCAATACACTGTATGTATGGGTATACCCTTTGCCAACCAGGTAAGCCTTCAGATGCTCTATGCATCCATCTAGCAAGTATTTCACAGTATACACCCAGCAACGACAACCAGTAGATTCTTTGAAGGAAGGGTAACTAAGTCCTAAGTATAATTCTGAGAAAGTGCTGACATCTCTTCTTTCATAGTTATCTTCCAGCTTGGAATGGACATAGCCTCTAACTTGGGAACAACCACAGAAGACAAAGAAGAGGTAAAGGCACGAAAGATGGAGATAAGTAGGCATATGATACAAAGTGGGAAATGGGACATGGAGTACAAGTGCGCTTACCTTTGCACAAAGCAATGGGAAGAGAATCTAGATTAGGAAGTGGATCTCTAGACTGGGGAAGAGTCTCAGCGGCAGGCTATTGCTGACAAAGATATAGCTAGAGTGGATTATTAGAGGGAGCAGCAAGAGGAGACAAATTTGGTAAGCGAGGAAGACAAGGAGGAGAGTTATGCAAAAAAAAAAAACCACCCCACCGCTAATGTCAGCATCAACTATCAATTTCAACGTGATGCCTCTCCAGCGACCACATTCGTCACACTCCTCAACATCACCGACCATCCTTTTACCCATAAACCTGTCAACGACAAACCCAACCATCATCTACAAACATCAATCATGTCTTCAAACCTAGCAACCACCTTCTCAAGACCATCAAGACCTCTGTCGACCAATTGCAATCCATCTAAACCGTAAGAAACGCGATCTGGTATTTTATGGCCTAATCGACCCTTATTGGTCCAAGATATGCCAAAACCCCCTTTCCCTATGCGAAAACTGGTAGATTATGTGCTGATATGTGTGGTTATGTTAGGCAGTTGCTTCGTTGCTATTGTTGTATGTCAAGTTTGATCTTTTCTCGACTTGTGGTAATGTCTGTGGGTTTCAAACATAGTGCATTGCTAATTTCAAACATGTGTTTTTCTCGGGTATTCTCGTACTCATAATGGATACAAGTGTTACTCACCTACCCTACGTTGTCATTTTATTAGTGCTAATGTTACCTTTCTTGAGTCTACATCCTATTTTTCTACTTCCTCTAGTGTTGATAACTCTAATGCCATGTTATCAAAAAGTGTGTTTAGGGTTTAAAATTATTTACTCTCACACATATAAATAATTAAATATTATTTATATATGTGTGTGATTATAATGATATTACTATTTTGACCGTAACTTAATACAAACTCATAACAAAGCCTATGCACAGCATGGCAAAATGTCATAAAAGAGTGACTTAAACCCTTGAAAGTTTATGTACCTATATGGGGCAAATAGGATTAACAAGCTAAAACTGGTAAGTAGTAACAACCTTAAACCAGCACATTTTGATTTATGGGTTTCAGAAATTGCACCTGTCCTTATGTCTCTCTACAATTTCACAGAAATCTCCAGCAGCTGCACGCATGTGAAGAAACATGGGCAGCTTTGTCATATATGCCAATTCGAACTGCTTCTCAAAATACCTAGCTTTCACCATGCAGAAAAATTATGCAAAATAATCGTTCAATTGAAATAAACATAGGAGCAGTTTTTTAAAAAACTAAAATTTAAAAATTATAAGAATATAAAATATAAAAGAGAGAGAAGAAGGAGGAGATTAAAAGGGAGATATGACAAATAACTATACTCGCAGCCACTTACTTCTTTTGAATCTCTGCCGGGCAGAAGTGAAGCCTGTCGTAGTCCAATCCACATTCACCAATTGCGACCACCTTGTGCACAATATTAGAGTCCAACATAAAAGTAATCATATGTAACTTACAAGAACAAAAAACAACTATCATCTAATTGAAGACAAGCCACACATCATTTTGCAAACTTCTGCATCTACATAAGTTGCATATAAATTGGCAATTGAATGTAAGACGGAGAGGGTCATTTACTAAAGCAAAAAAAAAAAGTTAAGACAGTAGGTCATTCCTTTACATTCAATTATCTTACCAAATAGCCATGTCCCAATAACAATAACACCTAAACTTTCATGACGCAATAGGGAGCACAATGAGACAAGGATTTACTTTGATCGTCCATCAAAGCCAAAGTTTCTTAGGGGAAACAAAGGAAAACCCTCTTCCTAGGGGCATAATCAAGCAAACCCTAAGTTGTTAAGAATTTTAAGCCAAATGCTAAATTTTTATTGATAATAAAAGTCAAGCTATTACAATAAGCTAATAAAGAAACTTTTATTAATAAAAAGATCTAAAATGAAAGGCTTTATAAAAAATTACAACGGTAAGCTTAAGTGATCCATAAAGTCAACCAAAGTATTACAAGATATTCCCCCAACATGGTACACCATTCAAATAAGACACCCAAAAAAAACTACACTTATGCTTTGTTTAGCAGGGAGGATAGAAAAGTGAGAGCAAAGAAAATGTAAGGAGGATGAAAAAATATAAAAGAGGAGGAAAGAAGAGAAAAGTGGAGATATAACAAAACATCTTGTATTAAGTTTCTATTTTATCCATATATTGAATTTTTTTTTAATAGACAAGGGATAATATTGTCAAACCACCTATGTAGAATATTTTCTACCCTATTTTCCTCCCATTTTAGGAAGATTAAAATTGGTGGATAACCCCGAGGGGGTAGCCTAGTGGTAGGACGAGCCATAATATGCACCTCAAGAAGTGTAAGTTGCAAGTTCGATATCCCATGACGGCGGATCCCTTTAGGGCCACCCCCAAGGCCATTGGACTTAGTAATTACCCAATGCGGATGAGGCGGGTGGACTACACGTGCCCATAAGATTAGTCAGGATGAAACTTCGAATACCCAGTTATAAATAAACATATATATAATATATAAAAAAAAATCGATAAAAAAAAAAAAAAAAAAAAAAAAAAAAAAAAAGAAAAAAAGATTAAAATTGGTGGACCGAGATAGAAAATAATCATCTCTCCTTTTTTTCTTTCCTTCCACTTTTGTACTCTACCAAACAAGAGAAACCATCAATCCATCATCCATGTTTCTCTCCACCTTATTTATTCTCACTTTTCCACCCTACCAATCAATCATGACCCTTATTCAAACTAATCCTAGCCATACCTTTTTTTGATAAATAACATATTTTTATTAGTATGAAAAACGTGTAGCCCAGGAGGTATACTATGGGTGCAAAATAATTCGAAGCCTCGAAGTACAATGATCAATCAAATCTAAAAAGGAGGAAAAATAAAACGAGCCTAACACTTTCATACACTCGTACAAAGATTTAAAAAGCAACAATTTTAGATCTAGAATAATTTATTCACTTAAACTTCAAGCATTTTTTTCCTACCAAAGACACCACATTAAGTATTGGGGGACAGCCTTCCAAATTTCTATATTCCGATGTCGACCAAATTTACCTTGCCAGCAAACCAACGTATCTAGGACGCTTTTTGACATAACCCACTGAACCCTAGCCCATAACTCTTTAGCTATAGAACAATGGAGAAGTAGATGATCAAAAGTTTCCCCACTTCCTATGCACATACAACACCAATCTATCACTGTAATACTCCACTTCATCAAATTATCAATTGTCAAAATTTTCTCCAAAGTTGCGGTCCAAAAAAAAAAAAAATGCAACTCTAGGTTCCTCCAAACACTTTTCCAAGAAAAAAATTCATCTCTTCTATACAAGGATGGAGCCAGAGGGGCTGGTGGGGGCCAAGTCCCCTGCTGGCTTTTTAAAAAAATCCCCCCTCCCCCCCCCTCCCCTTTCTATATTTTTTTTATAAAAAAAAAAAAAAATCTATTTTAAGCAATATCCTCACTCATAGTTTTGTATAATTGTATTACATTGATGTAAAATTGTAAATGATGACTAGAATATCATTTTTTTTTCCTTTGTATTACTCTTATACCATATGTAGTTCATTAAGTCAAAGTGAATCCAATGTATATATATATTTTAAAAAATAGACAAGTTTATATAAATGATTAATGAATTTTTCCTCTTATTACTCTTATACCATACATAACTCATTAAATCATAACATATTTATAATATATGTTCATATAAATAGATAAGTAAATTTCTTCAATAGAAATCTTTATTATTTTCCAAAAACAAGACTTTTCTTTTTCTTTTTTTGCATTTGGAGAAAGAGCAATATAAACATTATTTTTTTCTAGAAGAAAGAATAGCTATGGATTTCGTAGTTAAGAGTTACAAATCTTTTTACTATGAAAAAAAAAAAAAAAAATGTAAAGACTAACTAAATATAAATATTATTGTTATATATGAGAAAATAACATATGTTAAATCATGTTATAGACATACGTTTTATGTGTGTGTGTGTAACAAGTTATTTTTTGGATTTATTTTGTTGCTATATTTATCTCGGCCCCCCTAGGGAAAAATTTCTAGCTACATCCCTGCTTCTGCAGACACCAAAATGCGATAATAGCATTTTACCTCAAAACCTCGTCTTCTAGTCAACTTCCAACAAAGCTTATCTTCCCTCTCCACTTCACTAGACTAGAATAAATTAAATCCATGAAGTCTGACAAAGGCTCCAATTCTCAATCCTGCATAGTTTGTAAAAGATTAAATCCCAATGAAGAACACCATTACAAAACTTCATTAAAGATTAAATCCCAGTGATAAAAACCATTACAAAACTTCAAAAGATCTACTACGGAAGCTTCCGTATCTCGTGTAAGGCAAAACAACTCCGGTTATGCCTCCTTCAACGAGATATCACCACACCATAAATCATGCCAAAATTTAACCTTTGTCCCATCTCCAACCTCAAACTGAAGGTATCATGAAGAAGTCACCAACTCTCGCCTAATATATTTCCAGAGACTAACACCATAAGGTCCCTTAACAACATTAGTGCACCAGCCCACAACCCCCCCCCACCCCCCCAAATATATATATGCCCAGCTTAGGGGGAGTGTTATGAGTGTATGTGACAGAGGTAAAATTGGAATATTGTGATTACCCACATATAGATAATATAGATGTGTATTAGGGTAATTTACTTAACCCTAAACACACTTCCCGAGAACATTAAAGTTTAATCAGCACTAGTATATCCATATCTCAACAAAACATGTCCAACAAAGTGCTTTTTAAAGAAGACACATTGCATATGATCTATACTTGAAGTTCCTGATCAAGACAATAAAACATACATTTAGCAAAAAAAACAGACAATAAAACATACCTTCCCCTTCTCAATTCCCTCTTTGGCCAATGACAAAAGAGCCTGGAAATGTTTTTCTGGATCCCCGTTCTCTTCAAACTCCTAAACAAAACACAAGATCTCACAACGACAAACATTTACTACCAAATGACGCCATTAAACTCATAATTAGTATAAAACGAAAAAAAAAATAGACATAACTTTAAGGAACAATAAGCAACCTTGCATCTTGTTGGGTGCACACCAACCGTACAAAAAAGCCTTCCTGCGACAAACAATGAACCATCAAATTGGTGATAATCCCATTTTGAGAAAAACATATAAAATGTTCATAAATCATAATGAAGAAGGAGAAAATGTGAGGCATTTAAATATATGGTTAACAAACCATCCGTTTCTGCAATTGCAAGAGCCTCCTTTGATTCTTCAAACGACCCACCAGTCACCTATACCACAAACCTAATCAGAATCACAGAGCTACAGCACAACCAAACCAAATTGAACACTACAATAAATCCAATGGTTCTAAAATCTCTCAGAATTCATAACTAGTCTTTCTGATTTTGCTAATTCTCTATCTAAATTTCCCCATCAGTAACTGAAGAAAACCAGTAGGAAAAGAAAAGAAACTTAAACAAGAACAAATGAAAATTTTGAACCCCATGTTTTATAATTCAATGGTTTCCTCAACTTCACTATGCCCATCAAAAGTGGTAGAATAATTTAAGAAGTCGAATTCAGTAATTCTTAGGAACCAAATTATTGACAAAGTTGAAACAAATCGTGCACCAAACAATGCAAAAAAGCGGTGTCGTATAAGACTTACGATGATTCGGTCGACGCCGGCACTCCAAGCCCTGCTCAAAACCGCGGCTATATCCGATACGTGGCATTGTTTGCCATTGTAGATCCCTTTGAACATGCCATCTGTTTTGCGAAAATCGACATTCATATTTGATTTAAAAACAAAAGGGAATTTTCTAAAGAAATGTGAAGTTTAGAACATGTTTGACGAAATGCCTGACTGACCTGTGAAGTTAACGGCTATATCTGTTTTCAATTAAAGCGAGTCGGAGAATTCAGAGAGAACGAGTAGTGGTTAGTTGGAGCTTAATGAGATAATGGTTGATCGTATTGCATTAAAAATAAATAAATAGGGGAGGGGGGTTGAAGAGTACTTGCCTATCATGCGCACTGTCGCCATAGCGGAGCTCAGAAAGAGTTCGGAAGTGGCAAGTGGTTAGTCTTGGCTCGTCCGTTTGATACTTTTCTTTTTCTTTTTCTTTTTCGTTTCGAAACTCGAAAGCCTTTCCTTCTCAAAAAAATAAAAAATAAAAATCTCGAGAGCCTTGCATTTTGTTGAAGACGGAGATAGCATGCAATACTAAAATTATTGTATGTTGTAATACTTTTCATTCAGACTAATTATTTAAAAGTAAATTTTCATTTCGACTATCCAATAAAAAATATATGTATTTTTAACTTTTTAAACATTTTTTAATATATTTAAACCAATAAACAAGATGAAATACTCCAATTGAAAAGTATTGTTGGTATGACCAGATCTCAATCCTCTTTCCCCACCCTTCCGCACAACCTTATACTTTTTTTTAGCCTAAAACCATAGCCATATACCTTGGTTTTTTTAATGTGGGTGTCCAGAGCTCTTAAAGCATATGAGTAATCTTCGTGTATATGTATAATCCCCTCATCTTACACACATTGGGTAATTACAAGGAAGAATCTCTTGGTTGTGGCCCCACATGAGTCTTTGAAACCGCAAGATCAACCCTTTGAGATTAACCCTATATCTTAGTTGTTTGCTTTGGTTTCCTTTCTTTCATATAATATCTATATTGCTCTTTATAGGCTAAGAATTAATGAGTGATTTAATCATTTAATTTGTCAAAAAATTCATCATACAACAACAACAAACAAACATTAGTCCAAAGAAAAGAACTTTGGAGTCCGTTATGGATACTCAACAAACTAATCAAGGTCAGCCACGTGCATTCTTTTTTATCATTCTATTTTATATAAAGTCATACTTTTTTGTTTCGTGTTTAATTGACATGTCATTTTTCATTACATCTAGTAGTTTTAGGTCCTCATCTACATTTGTTTTTTCTCGACCTAAATCAACTCACCCTTCTTTAGGTAAGCATTAATCACTCTCCTTCACATATGACCAAACCATCTCAAATGACTCTCCATATTTTCATTAATAAGGGTCACCCCTATCTTTAAGAAACTTTCCTCATTTTGAATCCAAACTTTTTTTATATTTCTACTTATCCATCTTAACACTTTCATTTATGATACACTCAGTTTATGAACATGTTTCTTCTTAAAGCCCCAACATTCAATAACATAGAGCATTGTTGGTCTATATCAGTCTTATAAAAAATTCCTTTAACTAAAATAGGTTATTCTATGATCATACAATACTTCTAATGCACTTCTCCACATCATCCATCCAACTATTATCCTATGATTCACATCCTCTACTTTGGAGTGCTGGGATGGAGAAAAGAAAGAAATGGTTGCCATCAAAATTGTCCTTTGTAAACACCCCATTTTGTACCTACCAAAATCCGGAATCCCCGGTCTCGATGACGATACTATCTTGTCTATCACAATGCAACTTTGAATAGTGAGCTCGAGAAGAAGGTTTAGAAAGGCCCATAAGCTCAAAACCAAAGCTCAAAAGCCCAAATCTAACCTAGAAAACGTATGCTTCTTTCAAGTGGTGTATGCATCTTCAAAGATGCATACACCACTCAAACACACTTCATTTAAAGGCTAAGCGCCTCAAGATAGCATACGCCACTTTGAAGCTGCGTACACAGCAGTCAAAGCAGCGTACGCCACTTTGAGACATATCCCCTAAATCGCTCGTTTTCCATATGAGTCTCAACCAGCCATATGGGGAAGTTGACAAGGGTCAACTAGGGTTTCCGAATTCCGGCCATACCAACCCTCACCCTCCATTTTGCTATATATACACCCCCATTTCACCATTTCAAAGTACCTGAATTCTTACTAAAAATCCTAACCGAAACTATAGTCGATTTACTCTAGAGCTTTTGGTTACATAAGTTTCTTGAGAGATTGGTTATTTTTCTTGAGTTCTAAAACCAAGAAAACGAGCCTCTTTCTCAAGAGGCTAAACATACCATTTCCCTTTCCAAAGCATTCTTCTCAATCAAACAACGAAGTTGTGATAAGCAAACAACCAAGAGACCGGTTAAGAAAAAGCTTCCTACAACTAGGTAGGTATGAGGAGGAGAAATGGATCTTCTTGATAATCCATTTTCTCCACTTGAATTCTGTCCTTTTTATTATATTCTCGTTATTTCAGTTAAATGATAGTTAAGATTGCTTATTTTGGCTATTGTCGATTCAAAATTTAGTTTCTCGCACATGAACTTAGGTTTCTGGACAAGGCAGCGTACGCCACTCTCAGTGAATGTACGCTACTTTGGAGGTGGTGTACACTGCTTCATCTAGAACCTATTTCCTTCATTTATTTGCTTGTTTCTCATTGCTTGTTTTCGATTATTTTGTTATAATTACAATGAAGCAAGTAGAGTTGAACTCTCAAACTCAAGAAACTCTACGGTTTCATATAAGAGTTGATGAAGTAAACTCGAGGACCGAGTTGAGTATTTATGTTTATTATTCGTTGTTCATCATACATTCAAAAGACCCAATGACGAGTCTTCCATTCAAACACCCATCCAAGATTTTCGGATCTTGTATGAGGGTGGTAGAAAGGACTCTAGGGTCACATAAAAATTGTTCATGCATTTTTAACTTAGGTCCAATGATAAGCCTTCATTCAAATGCCTATCTGAAACCCCTAGGTTTTGTGGAAAGGCAATAGAATAGGCTCTAGAACCATGTCCATAATTTGTTCTTTATAATCTTCGAATCCAATGATGAACCCTAATTCTCATAAGGACGTCAAGTCTTCAACTCCAATAGGGGATCAATGAGAAAGGTTCTAAGATGGTGAATAATCTGTTTCGTGCTTACGTTGCATTTGATGCCATGTTTCCAATGTATAATCCTATGCCAATAGCCTGTTCTTTCTAATCTTCATATGCTCATGCATCTCTACCATTTGTGCATTACCCCATAACATGCTTTCCCGTAACATGATCCTCATAATATATGTCCGATATATTTCATGTTATAATCTTCCAATATCTGGATATTGTTCTGTATACCCTTTTATATCATATCTCCTGCTTGTGTGCTTATCGCTTTGATATAAATTGTAGGAAATAAATCCCCACAGTAATTAAATAACATAATCTCAATGAAAATCGCATGCTAAATTAAAGAACATAGGAATTCCTACCTGTCACCAAACTTACTTATCACAATATCATAGGGATGGAATCCCAATAACAATTAAATAACATGATTTTAATGCAAGACATGTGATCATTCAAGAAACATGTTTTGGAAAGCAATAATCATGGCAAAATTCATTGAAGAGTTAAAAGTCATACTTTCTAAAAGCAAATAGCAAGATTCATGGTATAATTCACTAAAGAACTAAACAAAAGACTTTTAAATATCTAAACCTATAATGAAAGCAATGATTTCAAATAAATATAAAAATTAAAACAAAGGGTTTAATTAAAATAAACCTGAAGGAAAGATTGAAATTCATGAATTAAATTAAAACTAAGCATGCAAACACTAATTGAAACATAAACATGCAATAAAGATCAAAACATGCAAATTGAACATGTAAAAATAAACAAATCAAGAAGGTTGGTAAGGACTATTGAGAAGATCCATACCTAGCCTTCTAGGGAGCTTGTTGCAAGCTAGTAATATATCACCGGCCTTTTAAATTGATCTCTTTGACAAGGTTGTGTGTTGAACACCAAAGGAAAAGGCTTGGATGCCTAGGTTAATGATTAGAGCCTGTGAGAAGGAAGGCTAGCCTTCTAGTATGGAAAACTAGAGAATAACCTTATTCTTTTTATCTCAGTAGGGCTTTACCTCTCTAGAACTACTACTTCCAAAATCTCTAATTGCCTAAAGCTTCTGATGCGAGAGCATAACCTAGAATTTTTCATAATTTATTATTTTAAATTTTATTTTTATTTATTTTATATGTTGCCATGTTTTTAAAATTTTATTTAAACTTTTTCAGATAGGGATCAATAAGGATTAGATTTCAAGATTTCCAAATTAGGATTTAGATTAGGATTATCTCTTTGAATTTGAGTTTTAGTAGGAGACTTACTGGAAGCTATAAAAGCTCCATGTTGTGTTTGTTTTGATGTAGACTATTATTAATAATTAAAAAAAAAAAAAAAAAAGCATTTTCTTTGAAATCACGGCTTGGTGGTGAATCCAAGTCATCAGGTTGCTCTAGGTGGTGAGCCTATGTTGCCATGTTTTTAAAATTTTATTTAAACTTTTTCAGATATGGATCAATAAGGATTAAATTTCAAGAATTTCCAAATTAGGATTTAGATTAGGATTATCTCTTGGAATTTGAGTTTTAGTAGGAGACTTACTGGAAGCTATAAAAGCTCCATGTTGTGTTTGTTTTGATGTAGACTATTATTAATTAATAAAAAAAAAAAAAAAGCATTTTCTTTGAAATCACGGCTTGGTGGTGAATCCAAGTCATCAGGTTGCTCTAGGTGGTGAGCCTAGGGTTTTCCTGCATCAAATTTAGTATCAGAGCTCAATTTCATTCCAGCTTCCTTGTACAACCCCAAAAAAAATCAACCAGTGTCTCAAAAAAAAAAAAAAAAAGGGTCACGTGAGTCATAGTTGCAAGATCCTTTGCAAGCAGTATCATCAAGGGCCTCGACCCAACACTTACTACTTAAGCCATGTACAAGCCTAATACAGGTTCAAGTCAAACTAGTTTAGCTTAATTTTTTGTTACAATTATTTGTTGAAGTTCTATTCTGGTGGACATGTGTGTGAATTTAGGCTCCCTTGGTGAAAGCGTTATTAGATGGTGGATATAAGGTGTTTTAGAGTGACTCTTTATTCACAATAGAGTTGCCACTGTGACCACCCTAAGGCGTGGTCGATGATTGCCATTATGTCTATCAATTGAATGGATCTCTTAGGTGTTGCCCAATGCGGATCCATCAAAAAATCCAAGAATACGCCACTAACTCAAAGGTTCGTGTGGATAATGGAGAAAGCACTTGGTTATAGGTCTAGGAACCAACTTTGACTCCTACGTGGAGGTCCAACTTATCCAGGCCTAGGTCAAGAATTAGGATACGAGTTTGAGAATGTGTTATACACACAAACCCTCTTAATCGAATGGATCAACCTCCACTTCATACTTTATACCCATTTTCTAACGAGGAATCCACCAAGTTAGATCCCATATCAACATGTAAGTTCAAAATAAAAGAGAGATGCATATAAAACATATAAGGCTCAATGAATCGTACAATTTGAGGAGGGATGGCCTAATTACATGGCTTCATTTTACAACCCTAGATAGTCACATGTTTCTAATAATTCGTCGCAATACCACCCTCAACATTTAACAAACCCAAAGAATGATAGCTGCGACAGGATCAACGAACAATATCACTTGTCCTTCCCCCGCCACTACTGCACTCTTCAGCGCAATCGTTGTTGTCTTTGACCACACATTCTTTTGTGGCGTAATCTGAGACACACTTTCTCTCTCTCATTTTTTTCCCTTTTATTGAACAAAAGTTGAAATCCTAGAAGTAGCAAAAGTTTATTTTGTGAGATTTCATATTTGATTGTTGCTATGTGGGGTCCAAATTTAAAATTTTAAACTTTAAGACTTAAGAGGCAATATCAAAATAACCAAAAATTTTAAAATGCAATTTTCAATATTTTCCAAGTTATATTTATAAGTCTAATAAATATCTTGATATGATTGTTTTTATTATTATTATTATTATGGCATTGGGTGTCCAGAGTATTTCTTTCTTGACTAATCCTAAGGGTGCATAAGTTCTCGGAAAGGTGTTTCCTGCAAGTGCGCCTTGTGTAATTCAATGGGTAATTAGATTCTTCTAATCCGATGACTCCAAGAGATTGAATTCACCCAAAAGGCTACTCGAACCCAATACATCCTACATTGGCATCCTAGGATGTATGCAGTATATAGTATATACCCAAATAATTAAAAGGCAAAAATATACTTTTGATCCTTATATTATGGTTGTGTTTTTATTTTGGTCATTGTGTTTTAAAAAATTTCATTTTGATCCTTGACTTTTCAACCCATTTTCGTTTTTGATCCTTCCCGTCATTTCACTTACAGAATTGATGATATGTCTAACAGAATGCTTAGGTGGCTTACGGAATGCTTAGGTGGCATTAATTTATAATAAAAAAATTATATAAATAATATTATTAAAAATGTCATATCAACACTGACATGGCAAACACAAGCCAAATAAGCATTTAATTTTTTTTTCTTTTTCTTTACCAAAAATAATTTCTTTATTTTCTCAATCTCTTTCTCTCTCCCTCTCTGCACAACCTCTCTGTCATCCCCTTCTTTCATCTCTTTAACTTTCTTTCCCACCTCTCTCCGCCACCGCCACTGCCAACCTAAACACACCAAGCCCACGACCACTTATGATTCAGAAATCTCCACAAACCCCTTAAAAAACTTCACAAAACCCAAAAGAGCAAGATAGAGTAGAAGCTGAATAACAAATGATGATATTTCGAAAACCCAGTTCCTCTAGCAGAGATCCAAATCGAGATTGAGAAGCTGGACTTTGCTGGAGCACCACGTGGTGTTGTAGCCTTGATTGTCTCCTGGCAAGATCGTATGGCTTTCACAATTCCTTGCATTTTTTTTTTACTCTGTTCATCGAAAATGAATATAATGTTTCCCACGGTAAATAACTTGTCTTCTTTGGCCTTAGTATTTGATGTTAATGCTAAATCTATGTAACTTCAATTGTTATTACTATTATAATTAACTATTAATAATGTTTTAAACTTTGGGTTGATGATGGCAAGGATTAATGATGACCACATGGCGTAGATGCTAAAATCCTTGTTGCTAAGGGGGGAGGGGTTTGGATTTTTCAATCTTTCATGAACGCTGATACATGTTCTCCACCTTTCATAGTTCTAATTCAACATACTTCCTCCAAAATTATGAAACCATGAAGAGTGGCTTTTCACTTTTTGACGCATCATCTTCTCTTCACCCGGATAATTTCATTTTTTTGGGTTTTTCTGGATTGGGGCTCTGGGTTTTGTTGGATTGGAGGTCTGGGTTGGCCGAATGTTCTTGCTGCTGTTGTATTTTTTTTTGTCGTGATCTTGTTTGGTTGGTAAGAAAATATGAGATCTGGCTTTGCCATGAAAATGTTTGGCCACTGATGTTCTTGGTTCCTTGTTGTTGATTGAGTTTTTTTTATAAGTGAAGATTTGTTTTTATTTTTTATTGCTGATGTGGATTTTTTTAATGCCAAATAATTTATTATTATTATTTTATTAGCCATATCATCATTATGTTTGCCAAATAAGCAATTTCCGTTACTAGAGTAACGGCAAGACCAAAAACGAAATGGGTCCAAAACTCAAGGACCAAAATGAAACTTTTTAAAACACAAGAATCAAAATTAAAACACCCATATAATATAAGGACCAAAAGTGTATTTTTACCTAAATAAAAAATCCAAAGATTCCAAACACGCCCTAGGGTTACCCCAACCAAGCCAAGCCTAATAAATTTTGAGAAATTCCAGTGTTTTTAAAAGCTATCTGTGTGACCCCTTTTCATTACCGCCTCGCCTCTTCTTTGCGTTTTCTCTCGTTTTCAATTTCCCTGCTCATCCTTTTGCTCTCACAAACAACTCTCAGAATACCACTTTTGTAGCTCGCTATGTGCTTTGTCTAAACCTCTTTTAACATTATATCTGTCCTATGTTGAAGAATAAACGCGATCTTTGTTGTTCGCTTTAAGGTTAATGTTTGCGCGTATAAATAATCATTTTATCTTGTTAGAGATTTGTTGTTTTTGTACACATTAGGAACTATATTGGGCATTGGCTTGCCATATTATGGTTCACCTCTTTTTCTTCCATTCTATGATTTTTTTTTTGTCCTGCTTTGGGCATCCGTGATGAGTAGATTCCATTGTTATCCTTGCACTATGATTGCTTGTGAAGAAACTTATGGGGAAAATTCTATCTGAGATGCTGTTCGTTTAAAAAAAAATGAAAGAATGTTTTTGGTTTTATACTTATTTTAATTCTTCTTCCAATTTTTATGGGCTTTGCATTTTTTTGCGTTTCTTGAATGGATCACTGATGTTAATAAAAATCTGCGTTATCTATCTGCAATTTCCGTAAAGGAATTGAAGATAACATTAATTTACTGAGATCCTCTATGTATTGTTAGCCAAATCGTGTTTTGCACGTTTTAATGTATTCAAATTTGCACCAAGCTTGTAAATTCTTTGAAGCCCAATTATGCTTGTTAGTTATTGTATTTCTATTGAAGTGTGTTATTGTAAGTTTAATTGATTCTTTGGAAGGATTTGAACATTTGCTGAAGTGTGTTCAAAACTTGTTAATAAGTCCATCTCTGTTTAATTGATTCATTGTGATATTTAACAGATAATTAGAATGTATAAGGGTGTGGCCCTGTGATGGATGCTGAAGCTGTTTATCATGTTTATTTTCATTTGCTGTAAACTTGCTACCGTGCTGAATTGGTTTTGATATGTATAGATGGTTCTCTTCTGTTTGATAAAATTATCAAGTGCAATTACCTAGATTATGTTCAATAAATTTAATATTACCAATTTACTAGGCCATACATTACATATGAACATTTATCTCTGTCTTCCTCTCAAGTACTAACACTTACTATTAGACTGCAGCAAATAAGTGTAATAGTAAGTAAATTACTATCTGAACATTATTGTGGTGGTTGCTTTGCTAGACTGAAATTTCAGTGTCTGCATTATATCTTGAAATTTTGTATGGAATGAAATGTAGATGGATTTTGACTTGAGTGATAAATAACTGTTTTCAAAAACCATAATTTCGCTTCCTCTTCAATCAAATATGCTCTGATAAAAAAATGCTTCATTATCTGGTCAGTGTGGATTTACCTATTCCCACATGACTCGTTCCCTTGAAGCAATATTGATCGTGTTGTTTTCTATTATATCTCTCTCAACTCATCCTCTTGTTGATTTGAGAGAACACTGGAGCAACTATATTTTTTATTACTATTTAATTTAAATCCAATACTTTCCCCACATTTTATTAAAACTTCAGTTTTTGTCAATGGGAGTATATTATGAGCATCTGTGATGAGCCTACAGACCTGTAATGATTTGCGGTGATGATCGCAATCTTTATGAACATCTAAGGGACTGAGTTTCATATAAGTACTCCCAATCTCCATTTTTTTTTTTTTTTTATCTTTGTTCCCTTTTCATTTGGGTGTTATTATTTGAAGGGCTTCATATTTTTAATTTTGCTTAATTTGGCTCACACAAAATTTTGTTTGTGTGCAGCTATGTTTAAGTGAGGCCTAGAGACATGTTCTCCTCGCTATCCAGTGCTACCTTTATGTTGCATTTGGACGTTGGTGAACTACATTCAATGTTTTAATTTCAATTGTATTTGAATCAAATATTGTTTTAGGGCCAATGTTCTTGTAGCTCAACTAGTGTACTCCAAATGTTATAATATGCTAGGTGTTAATTTGTCACCACAATATGAATAATCTCTCTTGGCTGCAGTAAATAATATGAATAATCTCTCTTGGCTGCAGTAAATAAGTATATTTAAGAAAAAGGAGTGATGAAATTAAGTCTCTATCTCAACCTTATTGTGGTGGTTGCTAAACTGTAGTTTTAGTGTCTGCATTTTATCTCAGAAGGTGGAAGGATGACCTAGAGATGGATCTCAATTATAAGTAATAACAATGTAAAAGGAAATATTTGAATTATTTCATCCTTTAAAAAAAATGAAACCCATATTGGTGAAATGTCCAGTGTTTTACTTTTTTGACTTGCTTAAATGGGTTAGACCTTCGAGTCCATTTGGATCACCTAGTTAAGGCAAAGTCTTGCAATTATTGCAGTATGTCCTCTGGGATTAGTCAAGACGTGGATACCCTGAGTCATAAAAAGAAAGGGTTACCTATATATTCCACAAAGATGTGGATATAGATGAAAGCATCAAATGTTGTCTTGATGTATTGCAATTTCTCTAACCTTTATATGGTTGCAACTACTGTTTTAGTAGAATTACATAATGTGACAAATAATTATCTAAAGAGTCATTGTCGGTTATTTCACTCAATGGATGACTTGGCTTTTTTAAAGAACTGTTGGTGAGGAATGAGGATAGATCCATATCAGAGGCTTACCTTTACATTTTGTATATTTTTTCTTATATATTATGGTTTGTGAAACATTTGTTAAAGTGATCTTTTTTCAAATTTATCCATTGGCACAAATTTACCTTCAATGGATCAATGATGTTTCTTATGAACTGCGTTATCTATCTGTAACTTCCTTAATGGAATTGAAGATAATTACATTCTGAGATCTAGTGTTCTTAAAATAATATTATTGTCATTACTATTTTTCTTCTACAAATTCGTTCTCTGAGCTACGTTTTCTCTGGTTCGATTTGATGAATGTTAAGAGTTGGAAATGTGCTTGTTATATTCTGCAAGTGACAGAATATTATTATCAGAAGTGAATCAAATCAGTTGGAGCAGTTTGCATTACCTCTGTGTCATTCAGAGCATAACAATAGAAAAACATTTATCAACACATTTAGGGGCTTGATGTTGTTTTCTGTTTGCTTATATGTTCCTGTTTCATGTATATATATCTGAAGTACATCGATCCCTTGGGTTTTGAAAAGATTACACTTTTTTGTTTTTGGGGTTTCATAGCTACAGATATGTTTATAGTGTAAGTTTTTTTTTTTTAACAATTCTGTTTATAAATCTTCATTTAATCTGCTAATTCTTTACAATTTTGTTTGTAAATCCCCAACTATTTCCACTGGGGGTAAAGATGCGGTTGACTGCACCGTATACACTATTGACTATACTGTATTTCTCCCTTCACATCCCTCAGATGGATCTTGTATAGTTTCCTTGAAAAGGAAGATTCATGACTCATGAGTATGAAGAAAATTTTGTTGGTTGAAATGATATGCTGCAACTGATAACCGGTAAAGTATTCATTATTTAAAAGTTAAAAACCCTGTAGAAGATATCAATGGAAATTGCTCTGTTCAAGTGTTCTTGACTACTGTCTTTTAATTACATTATGCCGATCGATCCATTTCTTATACTTAAATTACTAGTGAGTTGTGACCACCATTTGTTTCGGGACAACCAGGAAAGATGAATTTGTTTTGCTAACTACATTTCTAATTCATATCCTGTAAATATTCTACACGAAACTCATTAGCTCAGCTTTGCATGTGCCAAATTGCCAATTTAAAAAAGAGAGGAGCAATGTGTCAGAGTTTGAATAAGGCTATTGGTGTCACGTGAACTCTACTATTAAAATCCATATAAAGCTCATGTTTGAGTGTGTAAGGATTCATGTTTTTGAAGCAGCATGTGCTGGTTCTGATCTGACTTCTGAGGACTGAGCTTTTGTATCTTGAGTTGTACTCAACATGTGCTTTTCAACATGCAAGTGCATCTTTATCAATTGGAAAAAAAAGAAGAAGGTGCATCTGCACATGCAAAGCCATTGTAATTAATATAATACTGATATATAAAGCAGTTGGGCAGAGAAGGCCCTTTTATGCAACCTCGAGATTTTCATACTCGGTATTCTCTTTTCTGACTTCAGTCTGTTTGGTAATAATTTAAAAAAATTGTTCTAAAATTATGGTTTTCAAGATCGTTTCTTAAAAAAATAAAAAAATAAAAAAAAAATCAAGGAAATATTTTTGATATTTTTAAAATAAAAATATGTTGGGTAAAATTTAATTAAAAACGATATTTAGAAAATCAAAACTAAAAAATTTGTTTGGTTAAAAAAAAAAAAATTCAAAACAATCATTTTCTGGTACACAACAAGCATCATTATTTAAAAATAAATAAATCAATAACTGGTAAGCCACTCTAAAATTTTCCCACCAAAAGATCAATAACAAATTAACAACCTAAACTCTCGTATCAATCACCCAGCACAAATTGCAAGAGAGAGATTTAATTGGCCATGAAAGCAACAAAATACAATGAAGAATGTAGGGAGATTTCTTCTTGAACAGATTTTATTTAAACAAGTTATATGATTGATTAGGTCATGTAACTAAAATTATACGTGGATAGTTTTATGAGTTGTCACAGAGTGAGTTGTAGCAAATATGACTATAAACTGGTTTGTAATTAAACTATATTCCTTTCGTCGTCTGCCATCGTAGCTTGTCGATAGCATTAAAGGCTCCATCCTTACCACTCGTACTATCATTCGTCAACTAACAATCACAAGAGAGAGAAAAACAACAACATGGGAGGACATTTTGTCAAAGAATATAAAAAAAAGAAAAAACAAGTTGGGTTTTGTTTTATTACCATATTGCCTATTTACGGAGAAAAAAAATTGAAGAACGAAAAGACCAAAAAGATGTTTTCAATTTCGGAGTTTGCACAAAAAATTGAAGTTAGCATTTTTAAGTTTGTTGGTTTTTTTTTTTTTTTTTTTTTTTTTTTTTTTTTTTTTTTTTTTAGCCCACTAGGCATTTGGCCTAGTGGTGCAAGGGAAAATTTCCTCCCATTTGGCAGAGGTTCGAATCCCCTCTGCCCTCCCCAAAACAGTGTGTGCGTGTGTGTAGTGTAAATTGCTATCGTCAAATCAAAAAAAAAAAAAAGTTTTGGTTTTTAAAAGCACATGGCCAAACAACAATAAATTTATTGGGATCCACCATTATTTGGTTTTAAACAAGAAATCTGTTTTTAAATTGGGTAACTAAGTCTGTGTTTGGATCATTTATTTTGGGAATGTATTCTAAAGAATGCATTTCTGTTAGAATAGTACGTTTGGTAAAATATTGAAATTATTTATAAGAAGTGATTATGCTGAAAGAAATTGTATTTGGTTGGTATTTTCAAGGATGCATTCTTCCTATTAAATAATATATTGTTAGTATACATTATGTAATTAACATTTTTTTTTTTAAATATCTCAATACAAGGCTAAAAATACATTTACTACCAATACAAAATTAAAAATGTAATAAAGAAATAAAGTATTACGTTGTGATTTAAATTAATGTCTACTAATAAAAAAAATAGGTCATGATTTGTGCACATCTCCTTGCACATATTTTTATAAAATTTGAACAATGTAATAAAATAATAAAAAAATATAGAAGAAATGTGTATTGTGTGTGCAATAGAGATATACACAAACCATTTATGATAAAAAATATCATAGACATCCTCTAAATAAATTTTCACAATTCTACACTTTGCACCAAATAAAGTGAACATACAAATAAAACCAATTTAGTTTTTTCCCTTTCAAATTTTTTTTCTTCTTTCTTTTCCACTCCCCCTTTTTTCCCACCATACACGTAAACCCCACTCCCCATTTCTTTTTTCTCCTTTTTTTTTTTTTTTTCCCCACCACCCATGTACCCCTGCCTTTCTTTTTTCTTCTCCCCCACCACACACATACATCCCTCTCATCCATCTCATTTTCTCTCATTTCCTCCTCACAGTTCACACCCCTCCTCCCATTTTTTTCTTTCTTCTCTTTTTATATAATAACATTCAAACATTACAAATAAAAGAAAAAACATAATGTGACATAAAATCCAAACATTACAAATAAAGTGCTGGAAAAAGCACATCATAATAAGTTTACATTAAACAAAGAAAAAAAACATTACTAACGATCATTCCAAATCATCTCTGGTTCTTTGATACAAAATGAGAAAATGAGAATACTTTTTCAAAGATAAAAGAAAGAAAGAGAAAAAATAGGGAACACATAAAAAAAAAAAAAGAAAAAGTAGGGAACAAAAGAGAGGGAAGGAAAATAAAAGAAAGAAAGAGAAAAATTAAGTAGGGAAAAAAGAGTTGTTCGAGTAATAAACTGTTATAAGTGGGTCTTATTTATTTTAGCTTCTACTTTTAATCCAAAAATTAAAAGTAGAAGCTAGAATCAGAATCCAAAATATTTTGGATTCTGACTTCTGCTTTAGAAATGAGAATTTGCAAAATGCATGCCTAGAATGTATTTTGCATTTTCTAAAATCCTAACCAAACATCTTCAGATTTTTTGCAGAATGCATTCTATGCATAAAAATCTGTGAAATCACTTTTAAGAAGAGGATCCAAATACAGGCTAAAACAACCTCTATATGAACTTTGGTGGTGAGAGAGATTGATGATGCATTGAGTGATTTGGAGGGATTTGAATCCAACTTTTCTCAACAAAAATAATTAAATAATATCATTACACGGCTCTTGTTGTGCATTCGTCGGACTAATGTTAATAGGGTGGTTCAAAGTGATTCAATATAAAACATGAATATGGGGTTAGAATAGGTTTGGGAATGAAATGACTATTCCTTTGTAATATTCATTCAATTGTTTGGTTGGGTTTTCATTTCTAAATTTAGGAAAAGTTAATATTTACTATCAGACCCGTAATAACTATTCTTTAAGTCACTTAATAGCTCAAAAATACGGGTTTCACTCTCTAATGTACGGGCTAGAGACAAAGTGTGGTGGCTTCCAACTCCTTTTGGTTTATTCTTAGTTCGCACAGCTTATGGCTTGGCAATGCGGGTAGGTTTCGGTCATGTTGTGGCGGAATCTTCGTTGGCCTTTCTTCACTGTCGGTTCTGGAGGACATTATGGAAGAGTCGTGTTCCTGGTAAGGTGAAGCATCTTTTATGGCGGGCACGTTCCAACTCTCTGCCTACTTGAGACAATCTTCTCCACCACCATATCATATCAAAATCAGACTGCCCTGTACGCAAGCGGTAGTGTGAAGATGTCACTCATGCTTTATGGGAATGTCCTTACACTAGGGATGTTACCCAATGCTCCAAAAATCTATGGTATCCAGTGATGATTTTTTTTTTTTTTTTTTTTGCCCAAGGTATGATAAGGCGTTTGGAGAAGACGATATGGGAACAATGGGCAACCATCACTTGGGCTCTATGGTCGGATCGTAATACGTTGGTCTTTAAAGGAGTTTTGACTCCTCCTTCCAAGGTGGTGGAGATAAGCAACAACCTGTGGGGAGAGTTTGGTTAGGCCTGTGGGGGAGATAGGTGATAAGTCATGAAATATGACTTATTTACATGCATTTTAGAGAGATTCTATTGAGATTGTGTTGCATTACATGTCTAATTACACTTAAATGAATATTTGTTGTTCAATTAATTGGATTACATGACTTAGGCATTTAAGTGTGTTAATTTAATCCTTTAGATGTTAATTTGAGCTATGCTTGATTGTAGGTACAAGCTGGATCACATTGGAATAGATAGCAGCAAGCTGGAAGGAGCAAAAGAGAAGAAGGAATGTTGAAGCATAATCCAGGTGACTGGATTGGGACATCCAGACGACTGGATGAAGCTTTAGTTGCCTGGACCTTTAGGCAGGAAATCCACAATTCAAAACATGGAAAGAATCCAGTCGACTGGATTAGACAGTAACTCCAGACCTCGAGATCCAGTCGACTGGATTGGTGTTCCAGGTGACTGGATTAGGTAGTAATTCTGGACCTCGAGATCCAGTCGACTGGATGATGTTCCAGACGACTAGATTCGCGCGAATTCAATTTAATGAAGGCCCATTTGTGTTTTAAAACGCTTCAAGTTCAAGGCCCATTGGACCCAATTTTGTTTAGACTCTGAAGCCCGAATTAAAGAAGAGGATTAAGGTATATAATAGGGTTTAGATTGGACGGCTTAGAGCTAGACAGACTTACCCTCTCTCTCTCTCCCCTAAACTTAGGTTTTCACTCCCATGGCCGCCTAAACCTCTTGCTAGGGTTAGGGGCTATGTTTTCTGTATAACGGTATGAATACTTGTAGTCTCTTCTATTTTTAATGTTAAATACAGTTGATTGTTAATTATTTGATTCCTATGATGTATACTTTATTCCATACTTTTTATAAATTCAATCAAGTTTTTCTTATGATTAAGAGGGAATATTGCATGGTTTTAATTAGGTCTCGTATCTTATAAACTGAAAGGTTTTTATAATTATTACTCTAGCCACTTTATTTTCTACGGTTATATAGTGTTCCTGAGTTTTCTTAGTTCAACCATGTCAAGAGTTTTTTAAAAGGAAAATAATCAACTTGTAAACTGTTATTAGAATAAGGTTTTTAATTGGGATTACAAGGAATTATATTGGTATAGAGAAACATCCCGAAACCCTAGTTCCTTTTACATATATTTCTTACAAAATTTCCTTATACCAAATCTATTTTACCCCTTTTTCAATATTGATTCACATTGTCTTTTGAAAACACAACTCCCTGAGGATCGACAACCCCTTACACGCACTACAAGGTACTATTTACTATTGAGCGATATCAATAGGCAACAACCTTATATAAGCTATGCTGATGAGATGTGATCATTATTACAGTTGTGTTTTCACTGGGTTTTATTCTATTAGTGGTTCTAATCTAGAACCATTTTTTCTTCATATTGTGGTAGGGTTGGTTTACCATCTTGACCACCTCTTTTATTTACAATTGTACCCCTCATACATCTTTCCATATTGAATAATATTATACCTTTCTTCTCAAAAGAAAAAAAAAAAAAAATCCAAATTATTGTGGTCTCTCACTCTCTCTCTCTCTCTCTCTCTCTCTCTCTTATACAATTTATATTGTTCATTATTATAATTTATAAAAAAAAATTTGTTGACTAGTATAAGCGTATTCAATTTATAATTTACAAGCTTCTTTTTTTCTTGATGAATTAATTTAAATTTCAAATGTATATATATATATTTAAATCAAGTTTGTTTTTTATATATATATCATTATTTTATTCAAGCAGGTGAAATGTTATGAGCTTTTTTTGTTTAAACATTATTGGATATAACAATTTTGAACAAAGGACAATTATATAAATAATAATAAAAAATTAACTTGTACATAATTGAATGTTAAAAAATGACAAATTTGTTGACAAAATCATAAAATAACACATTCACATGCAAAAGCTTAAATTACAAATCTATTTAGCAACCGACACAATTCAATTATATTAGATTTATATTATTACATTGAGAGAAGAGATTTTAGCACCCAAAAAAACAAAAACACACACACACACACCCAATAAGAGAAGAGATGATATAATAAAATGAAAAAAAAGAAAAAACTATTAATCATTTAAAAGATCAATAAATATAACAGTTATCCATTATATGTAACAACAAAACCACGTGTTCTTCAAAATGCAGGATTTTTAAATATAAAAAAACGGTTTGATAGTAGTTTCACGGTTAACCTAGTTGGACTAGACCGTCTAGTCCAGATTAAAAAACCATGTTCCATGTTCCATGTAATATTTATTCTTATTAGTATAGTGTACCAACTGTCCACTTAACTTACCTAGGGCAGTTAAAGGTTCTTAAAGAGTTGTCATACAAGAATTACTTGTTCAACAAAACGATTATTCATTGTTTATACTTGGGGAGCACGTTTGTTGATATTGTGATTGTTTGTGTGCTCCCCGATCAAATTGCTCTTAATTCGATATTTTTCAAATGAGGGACAATGGATGAAAATAACTCATCATTTAAAATTATTTGTTACTTTTTTTAAAAAATTATTATCAGGAGTTCTTTCATCCAAAATAAACATATCTATAAAGTTGAAATTAAATACATGTTATAAACTTAAGATCTATTTTATAGTTAAAATTAAATATTATATTTCATTTTAAAATTTTGATGAGTATTAATTTAAATAATAATAATAATAAAATATTTTGCTTTGATATTTTAAAATAGAGCTACCAAACGAAACGACCAGTAGTTGGCATGATTAGGTGTACCACACGGTAATTATGTTTATGGCCCCACCTGTTTTAAAATTTCAATATAGCAGTACTAATTTTCTTTTTGACCAAATATTTAAATTTCAAATTTCAATTGAAAAGAAAAAGACCCCGCGCCAGCTCTGCATCCATCTGTCTTTTTCCCAAATTTCACACCCACATTAATCAAACATCCAGCTGTTCCTTACAAATTCAAATTTCAAAATTGTTGTAAGGTAAACTATCCACTGACCGTTACTTTTCACCTCCGTTTGGATTCCCAACTCATTTTTCACCCAAAATAATATTAAAAAAATGGAAGAAAATAATTGAGCCGGTAGAGATGTAGACTACACTTTCTATAAAGCTCACTCCTTCCTCTGTCCCCACATTTCCATTCACTTCTCTCACTCTCTGTGTTTCTTTCTTTTGCGCAAAACTCTAAGCAAAATATTTTATTTTTATAAAAAAAATTAAAAATGCGTGAGATCCTTCACATCCAAGGTGGGCAATGTGGGAACCAGATCGGAGCCAAGTTCTGGGAAGTGGTTTGTGCCGAGCATGGCATAGATCCAACTGGGAAGTACCACGGTGACTCAGAACTGCAGCTTGAAAGGATTAACGTGTACTACAATGAAGCAAGCTGTGGGAGGTATGTACCTCGCGCTGTTCTCATGGATCTTGAGCCTGGTACCATGGACAGTATTAGATCTGGTACCTACGGCCAAATCTTCAGGCCTGACAACTTCGTTTTCGGCCAATCTGGCGCTGGAAACAACTGGGCTAAAGGCCATTACACTGAAGGCGCTGAGCTCATCGATTCTGTCCTCGATGTTGTTCGTAAAGAGGCTGAGAACTGTGATTGCTTGCAAGGTACTATTCATTTTGTTTGTTTGTTTGTTTTTGTTTCATGTAATCCTTATTTGTTTGCTTATGTTTGGTGTTGATTTTGGTTTGGTTTGGTTTTTGTAGGATTTCAAGTGTGTCATTCACTTGGAGGAGGAACTGGGTCTGGAATGGGTACCCTTTTGATCTCGAAGATCAGAGAGGAATACCCAGATCGAATGATGCTTACTTTCTCGGTCTTTCCATCTCCCAAGGTCTCCGATACCGTCGTTGAGCCTTACAATGCAACGTTGTCTGTTCACCAACTCGTTGAAAATGCTGACGAGTGTATGGTTCTTGATAACGAAGCTCTTTATGACATTTGCTTCCGCACCTTGAAGCTCACAACCCCAAGCTGTAAGTTCTCCACTCACCCCTTAATTATCAATTAAATACTCTTTTTTCCTTTGTGTAATTATGTAATATATGTTTGAATTAACACTAAAAACAGAGATTTATTTAACGGTTAAGATTTTAATCTTCTAGATCTAACCATATACAGTAACAGATGATATTTGTAATATCTAATTTGAACCATGAAATCGACAACATTTATTATGTCTAATCTGAAACAGAGAGATCTAACTTTTTTCCCTGACTTTGTATGTTTTTATGGTTGGTGCAGTTGGAGATCTGAACCATTTGATTTCTGCAACAATGTCTGGAGTGACGTGTTGTTTGAGATTCCCTGGGCAGCTTAACTCTGACCTTAGAAAACTTGCTGTGAATCTAATCCCCTTCCCTAGGCTCCACTTTTTTATGGTGGGTTTTGCTCCTTTAACCTCCCGGGGTTCACAGCAGTACAGAGCATTGACTGTACCTGAACTCACCCAGCAAATGTGGGATGCAAAGAACATGATGTGTGCTGCGGATCCACGACACGGTCGCTATCTCACTGCCTCTGCTATGTTCCGTGGCAAAATGAGCACCAAGGAGGTGGATGAACAAATGATCAATGTTCAGAATAAGAATTCTTCCTACTTTGTGGAATGGATTCCTAACAATGTCAAATCCACTGTCTGTGATATCCCACCAACAGGCTTGAAAATGGCCTCCACTTTTATTGGCAACTCAACTTCTATACAGGAAATGTTCCGCCGTGTGAGTGAGCAGTTCACTGCTATGTTCAGGAGAAAGGCCTTTTTGCATTGGTACACAGGGGAAGGTATGGATGAGATGGAATTCACTGAGGCTGAAAGTAACATGAATGATCTTGTTTCTGAGTATCAGCAATACCAGGATGCCACTGCCGATGAGGATGAGTATGAGGAGGAAGAAGAGGAGGAAATGGATGGCATGTGATGTTTGGTACTTGGTATTATTGATGTATGGACTTTTTGTTTGTGGGAAAGTATTGCATGTATAATTCCTGCACTTCCGTTTGCCTGTCTCTTGCAAAGGGTGTGTGGATTGTTCCTGTTCCGTGTAGCTGTAGGGTCATTTTAGTTTCAATTGCAAGTCTGATTCTGGTTTTCGCTTCTTTGTTATGTACTTGGGAAGTAGGGATCGGGGAAAGAGGATTGTCGAAACAAGTCCCATTATATATGTTTATATGAAATTTCAAGTTGAGGACTCATTTTCATTTATTAAGTATGTTAAGTCTGCTTTTCTGTTACCTGTTGATCTGTATCATGGCGTTTTGTTCAGTCTCCAATTGCGTTATGCTGCATTCTTTTTGCATACTTGGGCAGTTCATTGTGTTCATTTTGGCACATCTTCTGCCCTTTGGTTGTAATATTCCAAATTTGCAGAGAGAAGGTGCGGCGTGGAATTCCCAGACCATGAAGCATCAGTTACTTTTCACTCCATCTCATCATACCCATAAGTTAGTCCAAAACGTGAAAGGGATAGATTTTTGTTCAAGCTAAATACAAACTCTTAAATTCATAAGGGATTCCTTGAATTTACAAGCTAAATACAAACTCTGAAATCTATTAGAAATAAAAAAAATCTCAATTTTATTGAAAGATAATTGTTATTTTTGTTTTACATATTGCGAGCCTATTTAAAGACTCCAGAAAACCTATTTTTCAAGTAAGAATATTCCTAAACAAGATTCTAATTTGACTAGGAAAGTCATAAAATATTAAGGAAATAAAATCAAAACTCTTAAAATAACGAAAATTACATAAAATATTAAAAATCATCTCATAATCGTGAGATTCCTTGGTTTCTTATCCCTACGTCATGCTCCTTCACTTGAATGCAACTTGACCTTGAGTTTTCTTCTGAAAATTGAAATCTTCCGCTCCAAATAAAAAAGGCTTGAAGACAAAATTGAATACTTCTTCAAAACTTGTTGGAATTATTTTCCACAATTTGTGCAACCCAAAATTTCTTATGTTCACCCTTCAATTGATTTGCAATATTAACCAATAAAGGCTTGAAGACAAAATTAAACTTTTCTACTCCAAGAAAATCAATTGATTGTCTTGTATAAATCTTTAGCAAGTTTAGAAAATTAGGGTTTGTTTTGTTTTTTATTTTATTTAATGGGTTATTTCAATATTTGGGCTACTGAAATACTAAAAATCAGCCCAACACAAGCTAAATTCTCATTGGAGGCTCTAAAAAAGAAAAAGAAAAAGAAAAAATACCCAAAAAACTGGTATAAACCTTGTGCAGCAGAATCATATAGAATCAGAAGAAAATCGAGATTCTACAGATTTTAAGATTCAAATTGAGATTCTATGAAGATTCTACCATCTCTAAGATTTAATTAAGATTTGAATCTTTTTCATGATGTTGAATCGTAAAATCGTAAGATTCTAAGATTCAAATTGAGATTTTAACAACAGAGGCCCCCAGCCATGTTCTGAGAACTTTTTGATACATTTGAGCCACTCTCGGATCGAACTCGACTCAGTCCGGCTACCTTGTTTTGCATGCCAATACCCGAGGAAATCCCGGGTGTAAAAATAGGGTTATGACACTCGCTCTTCATTGGTTCGTGGCCAAACCGCCGATCTAAGTCTTGCCCCTCCTCCTCTACTCTCACTACCTCCCCTCGATTTGAGTCTTTACCACCCCCCTCTCGATCTAAGTCTCGCCGTTGCAAGATCCGGTGAGATATCTCTCTCTCTCTCTCGGATTGGACACTATTTGTGGAGGCGTGAACGATGTGGATGATGTTTTTGTGATTTAAATTTGGTAGTATTGTAAATGGGATTCGAATTTGGATGTAATTTTTGTGTTGCTCACTAGGTGTTTGGATGAGTTTTTGTGTTGCTTATGGGTTTGGGTGATTATTTTTGGTGTGTTATTGTGTGTAATTTGGATTTGAACTTTGGGTTGATACTGATGACAAGTGAATTGAAACACAATTAAACTTAGATGACTAAAATGAAGTTTGACCAAACTTAGTGAGTTTAATTTGTCATTTAGCCCTTTTTTTTATTTAAGCTAAAGAAACAATTTTGTTTGAAAAGCGCTACTTATTTCATAAATGAAATAATAAAATTTGTTTAAAAAGGACATAAATACATAAATACTTAATAATAATAATAAATCCTCTCAAACAACTTTCGTTAGGTACATACTTTTCATTTCTTTTATTCTTACTCATCTTGGGACTCTGGCGAAGAATACTTGTCTTTTCCATTCCCTTCATTTTAATTTTCTCTTCCTTTATGAACTTTTAAACATAACCTAACTGTGATTGCAGCTTGATTGCAATGTCACCATTAGTTGATGGTTCTGTTTACCGGCCAGAGTAAATTGACAATGTTGAGAAGATAGCTCATTGCCCGTTATTCCATCTGTCAAGCAGAAGCTATTAACAAAAGCAGACCAAATATCTTGGCTTAACGGCTTAGCCAGGCTTTAATGGATTAACATTATGTAACAAGTCTCTTAATTCCTTACAAGCCGAGTTTAATCATTTCTATTTAGTCTTGAAGTCGAGTCTAATGGTTGCAAATTTGGTACAAAAGGACAAAAGTCAATTTTTTTCAGTAGCTAAATCCAGATTATTCAATGCTGTAGCCAAAGCTTGACCTTGCTGCACTCCGCATTATCAGAATCTTCATAGCTTGAATAATTTGGTGTTTGAAAACTAGTATTTTAGAATAATGAGGAAGAAGTCCTATTTGGTTCAGATTAATAGATTATGAAGATCTCAAAATAGTATTTGCAATGGTTTCAAAGGCATGTAAACAAAATGTTCTTTCAGAAGTATATTGTTTCACAAGCAGGACCTAAATATTGATGTGCAAAAACCTAGCAAAAGGAAATCATTTAAGCTATGAAACAGAGTAGTCTAGAGTAATGTTTATTCTGGTTGCCACTAATCAGTCTAATATTTTACAAGACAACCTAGCACTGTGAAGTTTATCATCAGCCATAGAACCAAGATAATAAAGTAGCTCTTCAAGTAGACATTAAAACAACAGACGCTATCAGCTATGTTAACAGAAGGAAAGGGTTAAAAACCTACAATATTTCATTTTATCAGTTCTAAGTTAAGTTTATCATCAGCCATAGAACCGAGATAATAAAGTAGCTCTTCAAGTAGACATTAAAACAACAGACGCTATCAGCTTTGTTAACAGAAGGAAAGGGTTAAAAACCTACAATATTTCATTTAATCAGTTCTAAGTTCAATCAGCGCTCCCCAGATTGGACAATATATAATGTAACAAAAAACTACATTTTAACAATTAATCACCAAATTAAAACAATACAATAAAACGTGAAAATACAAGTACAAAAGACACTGATTTACAACACATGATCCAACAGAACACCTCAAACACCTACTTCTTGCCATCTTTGATGGCTGCTTTATCTACTACAACTACTTTCATTTTCTTGTACTCACAATCCATGGGCTGCGTCGCAAACTCCTCTGGCACCACGGGACGCTTATTACCAAAGATTGTCCACAAATACAACACAGTAAATGCCATCAATGCACCACAGGCAGCACCAAAAGTCATTGCAGCCAACACTTTCGATAGACAATCACTCCTCTTTTCAGCTACCAAAGTTTTAGTGTTCTTAGCAAAGGCCTTAGGATCCAATGGCTCTGAATGCATCCAATTTGGGACATTTATAAGCTTAAAACTCCATGAATGCACAAAACAAGTCTTGGAAGAATTCCCAGTCGTCGAGCTAAACCCCACAAAGACTTCCTTATCCTCCCACACTTTGGACAAATCAATTGGGTACGAGAGCAAGGGACTAGAGGGCCTCGAACCACCATTTTGACTCAACCTAACCTCTAATCGCCTTGAACCCACTTCATAATCTATCCAAGCTTGGATTTTTTCACTACTACGAGACAAATTATAAGCTGACACATTGCTCAATTTTGCTGACACAACGCTACCAACACCAATTACTACATGAGCAGTCTTAATAAAACCATTATTACCATCCCTTAATGTATTAAATTTAACAGCAACAACCTTAAATTTACTGTTTCCAGATCCTACAGAGTCATCAAACTCACTAACATTGAAACCACTTGGAACCATAAAGAAATCTAAACCATCACCATTGCCCACAGACATGGAGAACGAGAAGTAAGTCGAAAAAGAAACCAAATTTCTAGAATTACCTTCGTCAAGCTTAATGGGTTTCTTGTACAAGACTCGCCCAACACTTGAACTCACTGGACCAGTTAGTTGAACCGAATAGCCGCCATTAACAACCTTTGCATCCCCATACAGAGCGATATTGGACTCAAATTTTGGATCGTTCACGAACCGTGTGAATGAGAAAGAAGGATTTGGGTCTGCAGCTAAGGATTTGAAGAAGAAAATGAAGAGAGTTAAGGCAGTGAGGTGAGTGGAAATGGATGATGCGGCCATGAGTGAAGTGGGTTTTTGCAGAATCTTGGTTTTGATTTGAGAGGAGTTTGTGGGTTACCAGGGCTTGTGGGGTGAACCCATTTAGGGTCTAAAGGTGAATTTTTTCTAGGGTTTGAATGTGGAAAGAAAGCCGAGGAAGAAAGTAAAGAATATAGGGGAGGTTGGGTTGGAGGTTGTGAAAATTAAATACGTTTACTCGTTTCTGCAACTCTCTGACTCACTTTCTCTGAGTGGTTGCTGACTGAGGGAATATAATAAAGTGATTTTTGCAATTCTGCACTCATGCTTTGTGGAATTTGCAATTCTACTCTTTGGGCTTTTGTGAATTCATATTTTTCTTTCTGCATTTTTGTAACACTCATCAATATTGGTGTACCATGAATCATGTTGAGATTATCAACTTTTTGCTGATGGATCTTAATGATTATGACCACCGGTCCTTTATGAAAAGGTCCTTTTACAACGATTTTAATAGTTTTTTTTTTTTAATGGGATGATTTTAAATTTTTAATGGTTGAAAGACAATGTTCTTGACATTTTAAATTCACACATTTAATACATAATAAAGGATATGAAATTAAAAAATAAATAAATCATGCAAGTAATAATTTTGGGACTAAAGGTACATCAAATGATACATTGCTTGTGTTTATAAAAACTCGATCTTACATTATATGTATTATTATCATTTTATAACTTTGGGTATTTGGGTCAGTCTTTTGTGACTTAATTTTAGGGGGACACACAACATCTTACTAGTACATGTACCACGATAGTTGCAAGACTTTGTCTTGGATAGGTGACCCTAAGAGGATTTGAACTAGTGATCATTGGGGAGAATACCAAATGTTAGACCAATTGAGTTACCTTTCAGGATTTTAAATGATGTTTATTTATTACGTGAATTAAGATGATTTTTGTTTGTCCGATTTTAGTGTTATTATTAAAATTTGTACATCGCACAGGCATATCATTAATACTTTTAATAGTAAAGAAAATTATACAAAAACTCTCTATGGATTTTCCATAAAACACGAAACCCCCATGAGGTTTGAAGTGTAACTCTAAAGCCCCTTGTGATATTTTTTTATTTGTAAACCATTTGTAACACTTAACTCCCAAAGGATTTTTAAGTGTAACACAAAACCCCCATGTACAATTATGTAAAACAAAACTACATGGGGTTTTGTGTTACACTAAAAAAATATCGAAGGATTTAAGTATGGCATAATTAACAGTTTACACATGTAATACCACAAATGGTTAAATGTTACACTCAAAACTTCCGAGGTTCAATGTTTTCCTGAAAAATCACGTGGGGTTTTATGTAATTTTCCCTTAATAATACTCTCTCCATCCCAAATTGTTAGTCTTGTTTCAAAAAATCAATTTTTTTTTTTAAGAAAACATCATTTAATGTCTTGTCTTTTCAATAAAATAAAAAATAAATAAAAGTTTCCAAAACTACCTTTAAGCAAAAGACTTAATTTTGGGCTTTTAAATGTTCTGGAAAATATAATAGGGGCACCATAATAAAAAAGTTAGTAAGTTAGTGACTTTTAACTTTAGATACAGAACTTAATATTAAGACATTCCAAAATAGAATACATGACCAACAATTTAGGACGAAGTGAATATGATTTAAAAGTTAAATTTAATCATGTTATAGGAGGGATTTTATCTGCTCGTAAAAATATGAGTCACGGGTCATGGCTTTTAACATTTCAAAATGTAAGAAAAAGAGTTGAAAAAATAAATACTATTAGCATTCTCTTTTCTTTTCAATTATCATTCTTTTCTTGTCTTTTTGATGCACTATTATCTCTTCCTTTTTTTTCTTTTCTTTTTTCCACAAAAGAAAACACTTTATCATTATTTCTTTCACAAAATAATTTCAGTAGAATATATTTGTCATTAATATAAGACAAAAGATGCAAAATGAGAGAGAGAGAGAATAAGATGGTATAAATGCAAATAAAACAACAACCAGTGGGTAGTTACAAATTTATTAAACCTAGGTGCAAGTGCAACAATTATCTTAAGTCTCCTAAATCAATGAGAAGTTAAATAAATGTAGCCTCACACCCTTTTGCTCCTACTTGAGAAAGACTTTACAAAAGGACAGCTGTAAAAAAAGGTCAAGAGTCTGTAGTTATATCAATTTTCTAGGCAACTCACATAGTAGTCCCACAGTCCCACTACCCATTTTCCTTTTACTACCAATTTTTTTTTGTGTTAACGAAAAGAAGAGGTTTTTGTGAGGGGATTCCCTAGGGGACCATTGTCTAGCTTGGGCAGCAAGCGTTGACACACGCATGACCCAACCGACTTGTGCTTGTGCACTGTGCCTAGCTTCTTTAGCAAACTCTTTTCAGTTAAAAACTAATGTCCGCGTGCTTTTGTCTTCTTGGTAATACAAATGGATAGCTCTCATTAATGAAATCAAAATCAAAATCAAAATAACCAGTTTTTCTGACCCTAAAGAAACAACTATATAGCAACTGTCAGCTGGTCAGTAACACAAGTGAATTGATCCGTCTAACGAACCTTCTTCGATTTGGCTATTCATTGTCTTTGAAATATTAATTATTTTTGTTAATATCTTTTGTCTTTGTTTGGTCCACTTGGGCATGCATGTGTACGTCTTCACTAGGCGACATTAAAAATCTTGAGGTTGATAAATGCAACTGAGGAAGGGGTTAAAATCCATGGGGTGGTATACTTACTGGAATCACCATTTTTTTTTTTGCTAAGTACTGGAATCACCATTTTGTATTGAAGTGGGGCCCATATTTTTATGGGATAAGACCGACTGATGTTACATTGAATGTCATTAATCAACGAGGGAGTCAGAGTACTGATCAACAATTACTCTCGTGTGCTTTATCAAAAAAAAACAATTACTCTCGTGTGGTATGATTCGTGACCTCGATGTGGTCCTTGCTAATCCTTTTAAGACTTAAATATGTTTGTTAGGATTTTGTTAATTAGTTCTTTTAAAGTAATGGTAAAGAATTATTAATGTTTATACTTTATGGAAATAATAAAATTTTTAATATTAAAATAATAAATAAAAGATAAAATATCTTTAAAAATTATTTTTTATTATTTTAATATTAAAATTTTATTATTTCTATAAAGTAAAAATATTAAATATTTCCTTAATCATTACCTTAAAATACTAGTTAATAAATCCATTTTTACTATTTTCTGTTCACTATTATTTTTTTGACGACATGTCTTACTTTCTTCTTTTTATTTTTTTTCTTCAAATGTAGCATAAATCTTTGTCCTGATAAGCTTATTCATGGCAAAAGAGTGGGAATGCAATTTAGAACTTGCTAAAATTGCACGTAGGAAATTGCTAAGAGCACCGGAAGACATTTCAATTGAAATAAACTCGGAACTTTAAAACATGTAGGGCGTTTATCTTATAGTAATTATCAGGCAAAATTTAGAACTACAAGAACTTGCGCAGTTGTTTGAGCATTAAAATTGAGACATGGACCACTACCCTTTTGAGCTGTTATAACCATTTTTAAAAAACTCCGTGCGTGACTTTTTGAACCTCCCCCACCATAATATGACCAAAAGAAAACCTCCATCAGCAGTTCAGCACATGGGAGGTGGAGTGGAAAGCCTTTAACCGAGCCTATAAGCTTGGAAAGGTTGAACTATCAAATGGATTAAACCAATTTTTTATTTTTTATTTAAAAAACACCCACCCCCAATATATGGAAAAGCCCTCAAACAATATTTAGAAAAATTCCAAGTTTTGCAATCCATGCAAAGTTAAAGGTAAAACTTAAAAGTGATTAGAGATGTTTTAAAGAAGTACATAACTACTAAGAGATATGAAAGAAAATATCAGAATATATATTAACTAATAAAGGAAGTGGGGAAAGTATAGATAAGTTGGAATTCTATACGTGATCATATGCAAAATTTTAGGATTTTTTTTTCTTTTATTATTTTAGTCTTAATTGTAAATCTCTCTCTCTCTTTTCTTTTTTCATTTTATGAGAAACAATTTTTTACTTGAGGCATAATAATTTTGGCAAAATATTTCATAACTGTCAAGGTGTCAATTGTAGATAATAAAATAATATTAGTTGTAGGTTCAAATAAGAATTAATAAAAAGTTACAAACTTAATTATTGTAAAAAGTATTGTACTTGTAGCCAGTGCCGACCCTAGGTAAGCCCCACAAGTCCTTGGGCTTGGGCAACCCCCCAAGGGGGCAACAAATGGAAAAAAAAAAAAGAAAAAATTAATAGAATATATATAAAAAAAATATATATAAATAAAAAATTTTTTTTTATTAGTATACATAATTTTTATTATTTATTTTTTGAATGGGAGTGTTGTGCCTTTTAATGAGATATATGTGATGTATTTCATGTGTGAATGAGTTCGGTCTTCATGGTGTGATTTATTAATTTGTTTGAAAATTTTGTCTGCACATGGATGTAGCCACTCGTCATGTGCTTTTGTTTGTGGGGATAGCGAGAAAGCTATTATTTTGTGTTGTTGTGTAGTGTGTTCACGTGTTTATTTAATAGGTTTCTATAACTTTTAATTTATTATTTGTATTACGTTTGTTGTGGTTTGTAGAACGTGATATATATATATATATTTGTTATTAACACTAAGGAATTTTTTAGTTAAAAAACTATTAGACATATAATAATATTAAATAGATATTAGTTTGGATTTTTTTTTTATTGAATATGCTTCAAAAAATGCAAGGAGAAGTTGTTTTCTTCTAAACGGATTGTGCTAATTATAAAACACCATAACTATGATTACATTTTTTTTTTTTTTTTTTATGTAACTCAAGCTAAAATCACAATGTAACCTTGAGTTTGCATAACCAAAAAAATTTGGACTTTTTTATGTTGTTTTTTTAATATTTAATAGTAAGTAAGCAACCAAACTTGGGACAGGTTTGGACAATCCAAAGCTAGGGGCTGACCCTACTTGTAGCATTGCTCTTATTATATGGTTGTTGTGGACATGATATGGGAAATTCTTTTTTGATAGCATAGATATATTCATCTTTTAAAAAAATGAAAAACGGAGGAAGCATGTGATAAATTTAAGCTAGAAAATGTAACATAGTCACTAGAAAATTTAACTTTAAGCTAGTAATCATCATTCATAAGGGTGTCATTTTGGATATGTTTGTTTTAGCTTAAGATTGATCCCATGGGCCATGACTACCAATAATAGGCACCGTAAACACACATCCATACCGCAACATGATCCATATCCTTTCCATTTTGTGACTATCAAGCTTTGTTTCGGAGAGAAAAAAAACTTTTAGATCTTTCATCATTGTGAAGGGATCTATCTTGTTTTAAAGCTTGCTAGTCACCACCACCACCACCACCACCATCATTGTCATTGCCACTGTCGACACCATTGTTGTCGTCGTCTCCACTACTACACCACTATCACCTGCCATCACCACAACTACCACATTGTCTCCAACAATGCTACCAAATCACCATCGTCATTGCCGCCACTACCACACCACCTTAGAGATTATCACCACTACCACTACCACTATCGCCTCTACAACCACTAGACCACCACCAACTTTGCACCCCACTAGGCCACTATTGTCGCTACCACCACGACACCACTATTGTCATATTCGATCAAGATCCAATAATCGGACCAACCATAATCAAGACCAATTGACCATCAAAATCAAAAAATCAAAAAGGGTTTTTGCCTTTTCTTAACTTACCTAAATAAGGGTGTTCATGAGATTACGTGCATTACTTCTTTTAGTAAAGGTAAATGGACTAAACAAGCCATTTCTTGTACAAAAGTTAACAGTACATGCTTAAAAATTTTGATGGAGTATAGCGCTTATAGAGGAAGAAACTATAGATCCTCTAATGAGACTTCTAAGCTCTAAGTTTCTTTTTTAATTAACAATGTTTTTAATTTTAAATGAGATACTCTTCCATCTTTATCTTTCACTCTTGAGGTACAAAAATCTCACATTGATAATTAAAAAATAAATAAAATTGTCTTTAAGAATAATTAGGTTCACAAACTAACAACCCCTTTTTCTAATTTTTTGTTCAGTCCCAATTTTAAAACCATAATTTATACCGGGTTAATTGTAAACCGATTGCGCAGCCAATCCAAGCTAAAAACCAGACAATTCAAATTTTGGTAAAAAATAGATGAAACCAGTCAAACCCAAGCACCGAAACTGATTTTGCTCGATTTCTTTTCCTTAAAAGATTTGACTATTTAAAAAGAAATTTACATACATTATTATTATTATATTTACTCAGAAGTAAGGCTAAATGCATGAAATCATTTATTTAACTTAATACTAGGCCCAATAAAAATTAGCCTATGCGTTCAACTCGTCAAATGCTTGAAAGAGTGCAATTTATGAAAGAAATAAAACATTCTTTTTTATTTTTCTTAACGTGGAACTTGTAACACTTCTTATTAAAACCTGCTCTCTTATTTATAAAGGAAGAATCATAACATCTTCCTCTATTCCCTCAATGTGAGACCTATAATGCTTATTTTAAAAACCTTTTCATTCATTTTTTTTAATGTAAGACTTGCATATTCTTCAATTGTTTATGATGTCATCACGATTTAATTTCTTATTGAACCATAATCCTACCTTAGAATCTTGAGTCTCTCTCTCTCTCTTTTTTTTTTTTTTTTTTTTAATGGTCAGATTTTAAAACATTGATTCTCATTAGGGTATATATATAATCTGTTTTTGGGGGTGTTTTAACATAATTAGCCTTTATAGTTTTTCTTTGGAAAACTCATTAGCCTTTAATTTTTATAGTTAAAATATAACAAAGCCATGTCTGGTATCAAGATTCTTTATTCCCACATGATGTGCACTATCAGGAAGGGACCTTAACCTTATCCAGAATATGTCTCTTCCAATAAGAGAGAGCCGTCACGCAGAGCACATCTTTTGGAGATTGGAATAATAATGGCCATAAGACTCTTAACTTAGTGGACCATCAAATCAGATGCTAGGATTGATATTAAAATTAGACATTTAAAGCAGCAGATCTAGTCTAGCAAAAAAGGAGCACCCAGATTTTCCAAAGCAACAAAGATAATATTATCATGCAGAATTTCTTTCGTATTGGCCTAATAAATTCTCTTTTCGTGAGAGAGAGATGTCACTGGCGTGTCAGCCTTAGTGCGAAAGACAACAAATTTTTTCTGTCTAGTTCGGAGACAACCTTTAACAAATGTGTGGGCAAATTTACTGCTTGGTGCTCTAAAGATTTTCACAAAAGAAGCATGACCACCCCAAGGGGCAAGCAGTTTAGCCAATTAAAAACTTTGACGCAGGGAATGAATCCAAGTGTCTAAACAGCATGATGGTGGGGCCTAGAAACAATAATTTGATGGCAATTAAAGTTCCTAAGACTTCAGTTGCTCGGCTTAAGAAGTAAACAAAGATTCTCCAAATAGTGGTCAACAAGCAACCAAACTGTGTGAGCATGCATGTGCGCACACTTGTGATGTGTTAAGTAGGTGTTTAACTAACATTTCATGCGCAATTATAACATACGAGAGATCAACGATGCCTCTAGAGTTGGGTGAAGTGCAACCCGGGTTGGTTTAGTAGTTTATAAGACCTCAAAAGATCTATGAGATTCTAGATTCGAAACTCTTAACTAGTAATCTTTAGATAACTCTTGAGAGATTCTTCTTATAATTACTTGGTGTGTGACTTATCAAAAATAATAATCACTTAGTGTGTGTGAACAATAAGACTACACACGTCCGAGAGAATAGTCGGGTGCTTGCAGAGCTCTGAACACTCTTGTTAGCCAAAAATAAGAGTTGGGTGATGTGCATTGTTGGTTGGGGCAGTTGGGACGACATGATTCTGCTTTGGTTTGGAAGATGATACCCCATTGCGTGATTTGGTGTTTGTGGCAGGAGCGAAATGCTCGGCTTTTTGATGATTCTGAATGCCACATCCTTGAGCTTAAATTGTTTTTCTTTCATACTTTGCTGGATTGGGTTGTGGGGTCGGGTGTTGTTTCTATACACTCCATTTTGGAGCTGATAGACCTTTGTAAATTTGATTCTTTTGTCCCTTTTAAAAAAGAGTTGGGTGATATGCATGCAGTAAAAACTTCTGAGAATGTTATGATTTGTGTAACTGCATAGGTAGGAATGCTTTTGTTCATCCTGGGCATATCAGATCTGAGGAGCAGATTTGCAAGCTCATTAAAAATGATGTTAAAACTTGGAATGAGAATAAGGGCTTCTTTTAGGATAAAATCCTTAATCGAGTACTCTGCTGCAATTGGGGAATAAAGAAATCTACTTTTCTGAGAAGAATGAATTGATTTGGTTTGATTTTCTGCTTCCCCTAGTGCTACCTGAATTGGGATATGTGTTTGTTCTGTAGTGTGTATTTTTTTTTCAGGCTTTTTAGGCATGTTGTTTTGGTGGCCTGAGCTTGTTAGTTGGTTGCTGTGTTGGCCTGGCTTTTTTTTCTTTTATGCTGGGATAGTGTTGGGTCTGCTAGTGTTGTGTTAAGAGGAACTCTCCTCTGTGAGTTATTGTTTTTTTGTTTCCTAGTGTTGTAATCTTTTGAGTTCTCTTAATATTATTTTGGATTCATAAAAAATAAAAATAAAATAAAATAAACTTATGAGAAGCTCAGAAAACAAAACTAGAACAAAAGAAGGTCCAATCTACATCCGATAGTGGGGGCGGGGCCCTTCAATGTCTAATGAAAAGGGGAGGCCAAACCGACTGCCATAACAATTGGCAAGCTATGAAGCATGGATACTCCAAAAATGGAGCCAACTATGAAGCACGGATTCTCCAAAAATGGAGTCGTACTAGTACCAGATACTTTTCAGGTACTCGTATCCTTGGGTTATTGCTGCCCGCGTTACCCAGGCGTACCCAAAATTTTTCAAAAAAAAATTTTTATTTTCTTTCATTTTATTTTCTTTTAGATATGACACAAAAATAGATAGTAGTGAAAGTGGTAAAAACATGAATTTTAGGTATAACTATATGGATGTACATCTCTTTTATTTATTCTTTTGGACCTTGGTTTGTAACTTGAAGACCATTTGATGGCAATGGATATACTTTATTATCTATAATTGCTCTTAAATTCACATATGCTTAACAATATATGAAAGATATATGCATAATAATTTATAATTTTTTTTTTATAAAACATATATCCCTGCCGTACCTGTACCCTACTTTTCTAAGAATTGTCGTATTGTTGTACCGTACCGTTATCCGTACCCGAAAACGTACCCATGCTTCTTAGTTGGCAAGTGAGAAATGATAAATGGACATCTTATATTAACTAACATTCTCTACTTAATATTTGAACCTTTCTTGATCCTGAAATTGAATAATAGGACATTTTGCAACTGCCTTGGCCAAACAATAATTCATAATTAACTCACCAGAAACTCCATCAAGATCGCAAAATCCGACTTCTAATCAAGGATTTAGTGTTAGTGGGTCTGAGATCTGCATCCTTGCTCAATGCCTGGCTAGAGCATAGAAATCCAAAACAGTGATGCAATGGACTAAGCCTCAGCCTGCCCTGGCAGTTTTTCATAAAAGATTTCAGTATACTACACTTACTATTTAGTACCATGTCCACTTTTTTCTTTTCTTTTCTTTTTTTTCTCTCCAGCTTGCAACTCTTTTTTACAAATATTGAAATCTTTTCCTAAAGGCCTTCCAAATGAATTCAACCAATACTAACCTGTTTATGATTTTCCTTTCTAGAGATAGCAAAAAAATGAACTGTAACATCCGGCTTGAGCATGATAAGGCAGAACAATAAATCATACTCAGAGGAACTGATGGGGGTGACAACTCAATAAAGACTATTTAAGAATTGTAGATGACTCAACAGCACATGTGCTTAGACAGGTATATGACACATGGATTATATGGATGGGATCAAATATACCATTTTTTAATATTAATCCAGGAAAATTAAGAAAGCTGATGCTCTGCAAGAAAATGTTAGACAACTCAAGCAGCATGTCATGAAACCAAGTGAAAAGCTGAAAATCTGATACATGATCTCTTTTGGACATAGTTTACCTCCAACTCGGTTTGGAGAAATCCTCCTTCAACCCACTATTTGTCAATTAAATAGACTATCCACATGTATTATTTGAAAAAGTCACATGACCCATTAAAAAGGTTATGTGACTAAAAGTCTAAAAATATATGTGAATGATCTATTTACTTACCACGTGGTAGGTTGGAGGAAGATTCCCCTAAACCGGGTTGGAGGTAAACTATTTCCTTTTTGGAAAAAATTTATCTACAACCCAGTTTGGAAGAACTTCCTCCAAACTACTAGGTGGCACCATTGGAAATTAGACATTTGTCATAGTGATGTGCATCTCACATGACCAACTTAAATGATTTAATTGACCCTAAAAACATTAACACCGCTAACTCTACCCACTCATTTTCTCTCTTTGCCAATACCCCCACCAAACACGTCTCTCTCTCTCCTCCATTCCCAGCTTCCCAATCCCCCTTTCTCTCCTCCGTTCCCAACCCTCAACCACCCCCTCTTAGTGCATCGGTTTCCCCCAACCCCTCCCCTGTCTCCCGTGCTCAAAATCCTGACGTTACTGAATCTTAGCCGGAACCCATGATTCCAAGTAGAGAAAAAAAGCAGCCGCAGTTCAGCCTACCGGACAAGGTTTCTGTAGGCTAAGAGAAAATTCTGTGACCTAATTTGGAACATTTGGTAAGCCAAAGATGGAAACTCTGGGAATGGGATTCACTGAAGTGGTTGCAAGTGTTGGGCATGCAGCAGTTGCTCCATCATCCGCTTCTACTGAAAAATCAAGCAGACCTCGAGCCACCTTTCAATGGGGTGGAACCATCTTTGCATTGTAAGTCACCTCTCCACCCAAGTTCTAATTCCAATACCCATCCTGCTTATAGGTGATTTCTCTTTAGGAAATTTAATTGGTTGGTTTTAAATTTGTAATGTATAGCAGTAGTGGTTTGGGTAATTTTGATTTTGTGTTGAAAAGAAGTAGAAAATGCACTGTTCAGGCATGTGATTGATTTCTATTCGATATGCAAAACACAGCTTCATGATTTGAATTTTTCGTTAATAATGTAGGTGGTATCAGAAAATCTGACAGGGGTACTTGTCATCTTGTAAAATTTGTCTTGCATTTGTATTTGTTCAAAAGCCAAATAACCTCAAATCTTCTGTAGCTGGCCTAAATCAAATCAGGTACTTTCTCATTCTCGTTAATATAAAAACATCTGAGTCTGATTTCACTATATCGAATCAAATTGTACTGGATTTCACCATTTCTGATTTTTATTCGGATTTCGCCATTTCAGGGTGGGGATGGGAATGGCGGAGAGAGAAGTGGGTGGAGGGGTGGGTGCGGAGGAGAGAGAGAGAGAGAGAGAGAGAGTGTCTGACAGGTTTGGTCGGTACTGGCAGGAGAGAAAATGGTTAAACAGTTAAATGGTGTTTATGTTTTTGGGGTCCGCTAGATCATTTACGTTGGTCATGTGAGATGCATGTGACTAGGACACATGTTTAATTTCTAATGGTACCACCTAGCAGTTTCTTCCTCCAAACTGGTTTGTTGCTAAACTTTGTCCTTATTTTTTAGGGGAAGTCAAGCTCACACCCCATAGTGGGAGCAGGAGGCACCAATAGGCCAAGAAGTGTGAAATTTTTTTACAGGAAATTTTCAGATGCAGAAGCCTGTGAAACCTATAAGATGATTCTGATTTGACTGGTGATTAACTGTCACAATCATTTAACAACTTTTGTAGTTTTTTATTCCTGACATGATGAAGCATGTTATTGTAAGCAACTTGAAAAGTATAGCAATCTAAGCAACTCAAAGAATATATAATCAGCGACTCAGCTCATATGCAGTGCCTCATATGTTACTCTAATCTAATGACAGGATACCACATTTTCCGTACAGAAAAGAAAGAAAGATTAGTAAAGGAGAAATATATCAAAAGAATTCATATACTCACCCTTGAATGATCGTCATAAGGAGAGACAATATTTACATCAGTTAGTCTCAGCAACAACATCATTGACATCTAGATCTACTAAGCTTTCCTTCCCAAATAGTGTGAATCCCACAGTTGCCTGCAAGAAGACAAACTTTCAAGAAAAGATATATTTCTGGATTCTGAAGTAGAGTACTATAGTAGAAAATGAGACACCATTGTTGACTCAAAGACCTTCTGGATCAGGTAAAGTATCAGTTGGACCTTGAAGGTTCTTTAAACAGCATACAGACACGTTTTCTCACGTTGAACACTTTAAGTCAAGTGATTTGTGCGAAAGAATGGCATACCTTTCCAGTTTTGCGATTCACCTTCTTAAGGCTGCCTACAAATTCTGCAAAAGTGCCAGATACAACTCGAACAGTTGAACCTAGGACAGGGAGCTTATAGTTCTTTGCTCTAGATGAACCATTTGTGACAGGATCAGAAGCTTTTCTAGATACCCTTTTTGGCTTGGACTCAGTAACAGATTTTGTATCATCATTGGGATCTAGATTTGAGTCAACACTGAGCATCCCAGAGTTGAGGTTTCCTTCTTTCTGGTCTTCCTCAAAAGCTTGGTCAGTTTTTTCTTGTTCCTCTTTTGCCTGTCTAAAGATTGCTTCCATGTCAACAACAGATACTGGCCTAGGTTTGTTGATCTGTCTTTTTCTGCGACAATCAAAAGAACAGCTTCATATTAGAATGACTGGAATGTACACAATGAAGATAGTATGCGAAGAGAACATCTATATAACATGGTTTTAAGATTTGAAATAGTTGAGTTGTGCAATATGAGATATTAGGATTAAAAGAGAGAAAAGGAGAAAAGAAGAATGGAGAGAGAGATTTGAGAAAAGGTCTAGGACCGTGTCAATCAGTCCTTCACCTTAGCACACATTTATATAAGGATTTAAGGCATGATTACAAGAATATCCTTATTCTAATGTAAAATAACAAGCTCTTATAAAAAATAAGAAGAAGCAACTCTAACACTCCCTCAAGCTAGAGCATATAGATCAAACATGCTCAGCTTGTAAGACAAGAATGGTAGCACTCACAAAGTATCTGTGGTCCTTTTGAGTACAAGAAAAACTAAGGAAAACACACTTACAAGCCCAAGCAAATAATTTACCTCAGCCACAATCAAGGATATGAACAAAGGCAACACCCAAACACACAAGGAATAAGTGGAAAAGGAGGGCAATCAAAAGATAGAAGGGAAACAATGAAGACTTATAAATCAAGATAGCAGGAAGCATACAATTGATTAGATGACATGCAGTAAGAACATCACCCCAAAAGTGTTTTGGAACATGCATATATTGATTAACAAGGTGCAAGCACGACTAGTTTGATGAATAACACCAATCAACACAAAAGGAATTCATAAAAGACCTCACAAATTCTAATGCATTATCAAATCATAGAATCTTAATCTACCTATCAAATTGAATGATTTCATTATAGAATTTAGAAACAATATGAGGTAACTCATACATTTCTTTCACTCATACATTTCTTTCATCATAAAAAATAAAAATAAAAAATCATTCGAGAATAATCATAAGAAAATATAACAAAACAAAGAAATCCATTCAAAGCAAAAGAACAAGAAGGAACCCATATGTCCATGTGGACTACATCAAAAGACTCACATTGACGACTATGACTATTACTTGAAGAGATACTACAGTGATGTTATTCTAACTGGCATGGTTCACATTCTAGACTAGACATAGACTCAATGTAGGAATGGCGGGGTAGAGTTTGGCCAAAGACAGGCGATCCAAACGAAAATTCCACTATAGTGGAGACATGGTAGCACTTAAAGCGGAGAAGGTGAAGGAGAAAAAGCCCCAAGATAGCATCAAGATCTAGATAGTACATCATGTCCTTCTCAAATGCCCCAAACCAATCATCTTCTTGGTCTTGAGGTCTTGAAGGTACAAGAAAAGAAGTTGGATCAAAGGTTATAAAACATTGTAACATCTTAGTCAATTGACTAAAGAAAGAAAATTAAAAGGAAAATTAGGACCATAAAGACTAGATGGTAAAGATTATGAGTTAGTAGGATGAAGAACACATTCCCAATGACAGGTCAAGAAAAACCATCAACTAAATAAATATAGTATTTAACATGAATCAAGTAAGAAAAGGAGGATGATATAGCAGATATATATTTGTTAGAAATGGAATCAATGACTTGGATGGGGATGAATTGGCCACACATGCAACATTACTTGAAACAGTTGATGTAGCAATGGAAGAAGATGAAAGTGCAGTGCGTAATTATTGAACAAGCTCACTAAGTTGGATAATGAGTGCATCACGAGAATCAAAACCAAGAGTTGCAAGTTCAGATGAAGTAGCCTATGGTTGTGCAGTACCATCAATGACATGATGCACATAATATGGTTTGCCATATTTCACCCCATAATAAGGCTTAGAATGATTAGTACCACCACAGTGATCACACTTCCTGTCAACACATCTAGTAAAACAACCACTACACGACCTCCACTGCTCAAAACTAAAGCAGACGACTCTAAAAAAGTGACAGTGGAGTCATTCACTGTGACATTTTGTCCTAAGATTGAGCACAATAATTGAGAATAAGCATTAGCAGCTTTAGGCAAGTTCGCACTAGCAAGAATTTGATCTTTGAACCCACGTAGATCAAAGTCTAAACCAGATAACAAGAAGCAAACATAAATTTCTCCCAATGTTGCTTCTGTTGCTCCAAATCAATTGTAAAAGGACAATGGTTTCCTAGGCAGCTTATTAGTGAAAACATTTTCATAAATCTCATAAACTTGAGAAACATTACTTTGATACGAAAAAGATTATGCACTAAAGTCCTAAATCTTCTTTAAAAGTCACAAAATTCAACTATAGTAGTAATCTGAGGTTCCATGCTATGCTACCACCATCCCATAAAAAAATGAAACCTCACTCATCCAATTCTCATAAGTTGGATCTTTCTTATCAGAAAGGTTATCCCTCAAATATTTCAATAATTGTTTCCCTTGCAAAACGATGTTCACAGCATGTGCCCAAGCCAGAAAATTTATACCATTCAACTTTTTCGAAGTAATAGATTATGACATTGAGCAGTGACGTTTTTCCCTAAGCAATGAAAATAGATTTTTCTTCAGTCATATCAAACACATATTAATATTAAGGATTTTGGCATGATAACAGGTATACCCTATGTCAATGTAAAATAACATGATAATATATAAAATACAAGAAGTAACTCTAAGTGAAATCAACAGACACAGAGTGTTGTAGGTCTCATGTTTGTCTGGAACTCACAAAGACCAGTAAACCAGAAAACTCAACCCAAAAATTTACATGTTCTCACTAGAAGATAACCCTATATTCTAGTTTACATATTGACAAGAAACTCCTTCAGAAGGTACTCCAAGTCCCCTCAGATTATTTCTTTTCAAGTTTAAGTAAAGTCTGCACTCACAAATATGGATTTAAAATCTTCCTATTTCCTGTACAAGTCGGCCATGACATGAAACCTGCAACCCGAGTGAGACCTACACTGGGTTCAATTCAGACAATTACAAGGGGTAGTTGACAAATCTTTCTTAGTCTTTTCAAAGTTCCTTCTTTTGCATTAAAGCCCAATCTGGTATGTTTTTCACTATGATGTTTAAGTTTTCTTTCATATGAGTGCTTCCCATCCATGATTCTGAATTACACAATATTTTTGCATTAAATTGCAAACAATTGGTTTGAACAAAACATTCAAGTACAAAAAGAACAAAAATCAAATACTCACGTATTTCCGACCTTGGAACCAACAAAGCCTCCAACTCCTTCACATTCTCTTATGAAGTCATGAATATCTTTATTCATTACACATCTTAAAAAAACACACCCAGGAAATAAGGGCTTTGGTTTAACCGAGTAGGAACCATTCTTCAACTTCCTCTTCACATGGACAGCTGGAGCATAGACCTGAATGCAAACACTACAGGCTTGTAAAGTTATATAATTTTATACCGGGAATTCATTTTCAAAGCTTACAACGTTAAATAACCTTGAAGTCAATATCGGGGAAGTTCTTAGCGAGTAAGCGAGCGATGGTTTCGGCGGTCTCTAGAGCTCTGATCCGGGCAACCCGAATGACCCACCATTGGGGACCCAAGTCAGCGAGGTTATCGAGGTTGAGCTCGTCTGTCCAAGATTTGTACCTCTTCTTGGGCTTCTTCATGAGTTTCTCCTCCACTTGTTCTCTCCAATTGGTGGTAGCGTTGTTCTCTCTCCTCTCGTTCCTAAGTCGCCTTCTCTCCCTGGCTGTGAGCTCTTGGGTGTTGGCGGTGATTATTGATAGGCGGGAGAGTTTGGTTGTGGGAATGGACAAGGGAATGGAGGAGGAGAGTAAGGAGAGAGAGTGGTGGCATTGGCAAGGACTCCTCCATGGTAGAAGTCCTTGCTTCATCTTGTACGCTCGTGTTTGGTTCTGACAGAGTTTTGGTTGAGGGGATAAGTGGACATTGGATGTTGTATCGTGTTCGTGTATGGGCATTTGGAATATGGACCAGAATACCAATGGGCCTTTGTTCATCATGGACTGTTTTGTATGACGGCCCCCACTTTTTTTTTTTTGCTAACTCCTAATTTTCTCTATCTCAATTTTTTTTTTTCCACTCTTCTCTTTAGTGATATTTATGGTTTCTTAGTATATGTTAGTGTGACTATTATATTTAATCTATATATGTTTAGGCTTAAATTATATCTTAGAACCACTCATTAAAAAAATATAAAATAGAATCAAAATATATCAAATACTCTTAGTAAATCACACATCTCTCACTCTAGAAAATTCGAAACAACGAACTATTTTTCTGTTGGAAATTAAAAAGATAAACCTTTCTAGTGATATAAGGCTTGTCTAGTGAAAACTCACGAGACAATACAAACTTGAAAAATAAGATGATTGCAAATTTTGGAACTTTGAGAGAACAAAATTGAAATAAATCTCTTTTAAAATTTGATAGCAACTATTTTTACTTCAAAATGAAAATCAAGAATTTTCAAAATCTAGTTGCAACCAATCTTAACTTCAAAAATGGAAATCAAGTTTCTTCAAAATATGATAGTAACTATTTGTGACTTCATACAAATGGTTGTATTGTTGCTATAGACTATAATTACATACCTTGTCCTCTTATCAAAGACACAACAACATATAAAAAACCTACATTTCCAGATCAAAGAATAGATTTCTCTCTTGCATTCATTCTCTTTTGAGAATTTCTAGTTTAATTAATACAAGAGTTCTAGAGTAATCAAGAGAGCTATTATTGCGAGAATTTCATTTGTATATCCCTCTAAAAAAAAATGAGTTGTTGTTGTGAGAGAAATCTCAAATCCTATTTACATTCAATCTTGTTAAGAGGGTTGGTTGTTAAGAGGGTTGGTGTGACCCTTGTAGAGTGAAAAGGAGATCTTCCACCGTGTGAAAAAGAGTGGTGTGTTCTTGCTATGTAAAAGTTTAACTCCACCTACAAGGAGTTTGGGTATAGTGGATTGAAATCCTCAAGAGGTGTTGTTGAGACGAGAACGTAGGTGGGAAATTGAACCTCTTTAATATCATCGAGTTTGCTTTGTCTCTCTCATACTCTTAATTACTTACTTGCTTGTGCTTGATTATATTTTATATATTGTGTAGCAATTAAGTATTGTATTCATACTTGTTTTGATTCTGCAATTATTTGAAAAAGTTTGGCCCAACCAAATGCACCCCCTTTTAGGTTGATATTTGGGTCACACTAGTCATAAGAAAAGCCTATGATTGCATGTGTGGTAGAATCAAACTGAAGGTATATGGCATGCACCGTGTTTGATTCTACCAAACACGGTGGGTCAGTCGGTATCAAAGCTCATAAAGGATATTTTCCTTTAGAGTACGGTCCCCTCCCCTCTGAACGTGACTCTCATATGCCTCATATCCTTCCAGAGGATTTGAGAATTAAAGGAACAAGGCAGAGAGGATGAATACCATTCTTGAACCCACGCGAGGACCGAGGAGGTAACGAGAAACTGTGGGTTTGGGTTTGGCATACAGGCCAACCAGATGGGGATAATAGCAGGACAATCTCTGAGTGAATGTAGCAAGGATTCGACTGCACTCATACAAAGTGGACATGAGTCATCCGAGATGATTTTCCGAGCAGTAAGAAGTGTATGAGTAGGGAGCTTCTCAAGACACGCAAGGTGAAGGAAACGACCTATACCTTGATCACCCCATCAGCCCATTCACCAAATTGGAAATGGATCTGGAAGATTCCAACCATTCCTCGGATATCTGGTTTTCTTTGGCTTGCGTGTCTTGAGAAGCTCCCTACTCTTGCACTTCTTACTGCTCGAAAAATCATCTCGGATGACTCATGTCCACTTTGTATGAGTGCAGTCGAATCCTTGCTACATTCATTCAGAGATTGTCCTGTTGTTATCCCCATCTGGTTGGCCTGTATGCCAAACCCAAACCCACAGTTTCTCACTACCTCCTTAGTCCTCGCGTGGGTTCGAGAATGGTCTTCATCCTTTCTGCCTTGTTCCTTTAATTCCCAAATCCTCTAGAAGGATCTGTGTTGACACCCCATTTTGTAACCATTAATTTTATTTTTTTACACTTTAGTGCATAAAGGGTAAAATGGTAATTTCACAAGCTTGAAAATTCAAAGTTGGTCAATAAATTTAAAATCATATTTTAAGTGATCAAAATTGAATTAATAATGAGAGTGCATTTTTCGGATTGGAAATTGGATAAAAAAAACCAAGATTTTATTAAGGAAATAAATTTGATTGGTTGAAATGATATTTACCATAAGCTCACATGCATAGGATTACTTGTTAATTAATTTGATTGGTCCTCTAAAGGATTAAATTAAAATTAATTAATAAATAATTCCTATTGGTTTAGAACACCTTAAAATGGTAAGTATTCATACACAAGATATTCATCAAAGGATAATTCTTAAATTGATTTATTTTTAACTAATGAGATAATTATTTTAACCAATAATTATCATATTAATTATTAATAAATTAAGGAAAATCAAGAAATCTTGAATTCAGCCAAAGAAGGACTTCTAAATCCATTAAAAGTTGACCAAAGGTGAAAAAACCCGAAATTATCCAAAGCCCAATTCGGATTTGGATTCCAGCACATATACTGATCGGTATTTCAACCATAACTTTTGACTCAATTATCCGATTGAGTTGATTCAAATTGGATTGGAAAGATGACATGATGGGATAAAAATATGTGTCTAATGACCATCTCTAAATTCGAACTTTTAGAGGGTCAAAACGGGCTCACAATCAGGGCCTAAAAATCAGTCAGAATTTCGGGATTTTCATGAAGTATATCCAATTTCCAAAACCCTAATGCACTCCCATGAGGTCCAAAACGTGGGTAGGTTCATTTTAGGGCTGCCATATAAATAGAAAATATTCTCATTTTAATAGGGGTTGGAATTTTCATTGTTCAGAATCCTAAACAAAATTCAAAAGAATATTTGTGAGGGATTAGGGTTTTAATAAGAATACAAGCTATTCTTATAACCCTAGAAATTATAAGAGGCCACCTCTTGTAATTTAGATTCCAATCTTTCAATTCTATTTTTAATCTTTTTTAACCAAATTTAACCGTTTTTCTCAAGAATCAATTCTCAGGACCAGTGGTATTCTCAATCAAGAGGGCGCATTCCACCACAATCAAATTCAATTTGGGACACTCATTCAAGAGGTTGCATCCCAAAAGGTACAATCCTTTCTTTTTTTTTTCTTTTTTAATTTTTTTTAATTTAATACAGTAACTTTAATTGTGTAGAATGCATGATTAGGTTTTAATTTTAATTGCTTGATTAATTTTTAATGCATAGTAGCTAGACTGCACTGTTTTTAGTTTTTGTTTTGTGAATGATGCAAATCTGATTTTTCTAACATGTTGTACTAAAATTACATCAACTTTTAAATTATCTTTTTCATGTGAGATGCATGCTTAAATGATTTTAAATACTTGATGATTAATCACTATTTAATTTTTTATTGCATGTACTGTTATGATGCTATGAATTAAATGCGAGTATGGTTTGTTTGAGATTGTGAATTTAGAATAATAGATCCTTAGAGACTGACCTAGGTCAGGTTGGATGGGTGCCTAACACCTTCCCATCCAATCCCCTAACCCCTAAATCCTAATCTTAGGGGAAGATTAGATTAGTTTATGTATCTTATTTACTTTTGTTTCTAAATTGTATTTAGAACACAAAGCCTTGTAATTTTATTTTTCCTTAGATTGTATCTAGGGCAAAACCATGTAATTTATTTACTTCTTTCAAAATATTGTATCATTTATTCGATCAATAAAAGATAGTACATTTTTCTTAGCTTTTTGTACAAAAGTTAGGTGGCGACTCCATTGTAAATTCCCCTAAAGATTATGATGAAAAATAGTAAAAGTAACCATTTTTTAGAATCATATTTAGACCTTTATTAGTTAAAGGTCGTGGTTCTCACAATATGTTCCTTATTTTTGCTTGGACCATATGGTCTAGTCGCAACAAAACCACCATGGAAGGAACTCCGTTTGATGGTACTTATATCTTGAAACGAGCAAAATCCCTCACTGTGGGATTTTTCTGTCACCGCTCCGACATGTCCACATCTATTAGAAAAGAATCGGTTTTGATTGGGTGGACCCCTCCTCCCTCCATTTAGTTCCTATATGGCAGAACTTTGGGGCCTACGGGATGGCCTCCTTTTAGCTCGGCGTCTTAATGTGTCTAAAATCATTATGGAGATTGATGCTAAATCTATTGTTGACATTCTTAATAATGAGAATGATCATGTTCTTCAATCTCACCCCTGTAGTACTATTCTATCTGATTGCAGGTCCCTTATCTAGCTGTTTGAGGAGGCTTGCCTTCAACACACCCACCGCTAGGGGAATTTCTGCGCGAATATTTTGGCTAAAGCGGGGAACAATAGTTCTACCCCTTTCTTTGTTTTTGATGTACCACCTCCTTTTGTTGTAAGCCAGTACTTGGCAGATGTTTCAGGTGTTTACTATACCCGTTATTGTAACCCTCCTTAATTGCTTTTAATGAAAATTTCCTTAGCACCAAAAAAAGAATCAAGAAAAACAAAAACAACAAATAACCAAAATGAAAAAAATAAGAGACATAAAAAAAAGTGTTGGCCACAAAGCCATGGCATTACCTAATTCTTAGGTCAATTTGAAATAGTTTTAAAAAATGTGGGCCCAAAATCATGAGTAATATGCCTTGTAGGAAATTCGTTGGATCCATCCATCTTATGTGAAATTTTTGAAACTTCGAAACTCCAAGACATATATAGGCCAATCTAGAGCCCAACAAGTCAACAACAAATAAAAATAAAAGACCATGTGGGCCAATAAAAAATGAGGAACAAGGCAAATAATGGATGGAGTAATCAAGACCCATGGACTTTCGACATAAGCCAATCATGACAAAGTGAGAATAGTGGAATGCAAATGGACTGAGCCCATGAAAAGAAATGAAAAAAAGGGGTAGATATGATAACTACTGAGACTTATGAGATGAAGGAGAAGATGGAGGAAAATGCAACAATCCATTCGCAAAACCTAAGGCGTAGATGATTTCCTTTATAGTTTGGAGGAAACACTAGTAATCTTAGACTCAGTAATTTTGTGAGTGTGAATGTTGTCATACCCCAACATCATATGACTTACCAAAGTGCTCATAGACTAGCCCAAAAGACACGTCAAGAGTTCTTTGACCTAGGTATGTTCCTTTCCCAAGCTTTTGAAAACTTTTCCAAGAAAGGATTCATCAAACCTTTGGATTCTACTTCTATACCAAATCCAATTTGAAAGACCAATTTTATAAACGAATTTCCATTTCAGTACTTTTATGAATAATGGAAAAGAAAACAAAGATTTTATGGTTTGCTAAATGTGAATTTATTTTCTATTCCTTAATACGAAAAATGGGTTTATGGTATTCTAATTTCAAAGTTTGTACTAATTTATTAGTTGTTTTTAAATTTTAGATGATAATTTTAGTCGTTGGCTTCTATACATATTTTCTTGTTCCCCTTTATCATATATATTGAGCTATTAGGGATTTGGTGTGTGAGTTTTATGGGCTTTGGAGTGTCATTTCCCCAAAATAGGATGTAGAGAGTCTAGTGTAATTTACCATTTTTTTCTTATTCTTTTTTCCTCCTTCATCTCTCTCACCGATTTCTCTACTTCTACTTTCCCATCTCCACACCGATTTCCCTGCTTCTACTTTCCCCATGTCCACCACCAACAGTGTTGCAAAGAAACCTTAATATTAACCTAATTTCACTAAAAACAAAAACCCAAATTTTCCTCACTTCCTCTTTAGCTGAAATATGACTAAATATAAAAAACCCACTTCTTAAAATCCAAAACCTAGGAAAAACCCAATAATCTAATCCCTCAAATCACCAAATTCATCCTTAATTACCCAAAGTTTCCTCCAAAATATCACAGGTCACAGTACATAAAAAAAAGGTACCTCCAAAACCCATAAAACCCACGCACCAAATCCCTCAAAGTTACCAAATTCGCCCCTTGATCTAGCTAAAAAACACAAATTTTCCTCCAAAATAATAGAGGCCTTAAAATGATGTTTGATCAAAACCACAAAATATCAAAAATCACTACTCTGGAAATCCAAAACCCATGAAGCAAATCCCTCAAAATAACCTTTCTTGGAATTCATTCAACTGATCCTCCACTGTCAAACCCAAACCCAAACCCAAGCCCCGTCAAAGCCACAGCCACAAAATCGATCTTCCATAGTCAAAAGCACAACCCAAACCCATTTCTACTATAGCTCAAATCGATCTTCCATTCTTTAATCCATAGTGAGAGATGTGAGAGGGAGAAAGATGCGAGAGAGAGTTGCTTCAATCCACAGTGAAAGATGCGAGGGATAGAAAGCATTTCTGATGAGAGATGACAAAGATGAGGTGAGTAGAGAGAGACGTGAGAGAATAAAAAAAATTTGCATGAGCTATAGTACTCGATATTGATACCGAGTACTATAACTTTTTTGTAAAATAAAGACGCGTTTTACATGACTAGATGTTTTGTGATATTTTGTGAACAGTGAAATGCATTATAGCCAATAGTGAGTTTTAGCTCACCGGATGGGAATGCTCTAAGAGTATTCTCAATGGGCTGTCTAAAATTTAAGCCAAATTTTAGTTTTAGGAACTACTTTTTCAATTTTGCCTAATCACTTTTTAAAACATCAACCCATGATTTATTTTCAACTGTATTTTATTATAATATTTGTTACCCAAATATCAACCTAAGAGGGGGGTGATTTAGGTTGAGGCAAACTTTTTCGATTTAAATGCGGAATTAAAAACTATCTTCAAATAGCAAATGTTGATTTAGCAAATGTTTGATTACAATTCAATTGCAATATAGATATGATATGAAATCAAGCACAAGTATATATATAAGCAATTAAATATGTAAGAGATAGAGAGAGAGAAAATCAAACACGATGATTGTTATCGAGGTTCGGCTTCCATGCCTACGTCCCCGCCTCAAGAACACTTCTTGAGGATTCCCAAATCCACTATTTGATAATCTTCTTTTGGGTGAAGATCAAACCGTTACAAATCTTCCTTTCACAGTGAAGAGTAACCACCGAGTGAAAAATCCTTTTCACTCCTTAGGATTTATACCAAAACCCTAACAAAATACTCACAGGTTTCAACAAAGTATTTGTTGTACAAGATAAGGCTCTCTCAAAGAGTAATTGTACACAATATGCTCACTCTAATAGTATATCAAAGATTTGATCAATATGACTCAAAAAGTGTTTAGAGAAATTTGATTTTCAATCAAGGATTTTGAATGATATGAAAATATAAGCTTGAGAAGGATGGATTGATGTATAAGATGTTATCTTTTCTATCTTTGATTTCTCTTGTATGCTTGTATTTAGAAATGAAGAAAGGGTAGTATTTATAGCCATAATTGTTTTCTTCCCATTATCATGTTGTCTTGCATTCTTCTTGATTTTCAATCAATCAAGTTGCTTTCTTTGAAAACTTTTCTTCTTAAGAGATTTTTCAACCATGATTGATATGGTTGTCTTGCATTTGAATTTCAATCAAGTTGCTTTCTTTGAAAACTTTTCTTCTTAAGAGATTTTTCAACCATGATTGATATGGTTGTCTTGCATTTGAATTTCAATCAAGTTGCTTTCTTTGAAAACTTTTCTTCTTAAGAGATTTTTCAACCATAATTGATATGATTGTCTTGCATTTGAATTTCAATCAAGTTGCTTTCTTTGAAAACTTTTCAAAATCAATTTAAATTGGTTTTAAAGTTGAGCCATAAATATCAAATCTTAATAAACTTTACACAACCTGACTCTTACTTCTCATATGTCTCGGAGCATGCTTCTTGAGTTTTGATTTCTTTGTCTTGAGATTTGATGACTTTGCTCTTCAATGGATTTGCAACTTGTCAACTTTGCATTTGCTTGATATTTGAATTAGCCAATGTTGGTCCAATTAAATCAATAGTCAACATTAAGCTTTAAAACATAAATCATTAGTTCATATGAAAATATCATTAATGAACAACTTAAAATCATGGTTATCATCAAAACTACATGAATGTTCTTGGATTAATTAGCCAATTAATAGGTATTGAAACCTTGAGGCTAACAATATTATTTTTTGATTTTTTTTTTATTATATCATTTAAAACTTTCAAACACAGAACCCAATAAAAGGAGAGAGAGAAAATGAGAGAACTAATTAAAAATAAAATATATAATAAAATATTGCTTTACCTAAGTTGTAATGCTTGACCAAAAATGCTCAAGCACTATAGTATAAAGTTATTTTGCTTAACATGTTGTTAGTCTATTGGGAGCGGTTTTAGGGTTTATAAGCCATATTTTAACTTAAATGATATTTTATTTTTAGTTTTTTACCTAACCGGTTGAGATTGCTCTAACTATGGTAGGATTATATATTCGATTCATAGCTTTAATCCACGTTTTCACTCCGCAAAATAGGAAAAAAAAAAAAAAAACATTCCAAGTTTGCAAGGGAGGGAGAGGGACAGCCCAAAGTTCCAAACTGCCGCTAAAAGTTCCTAAAGAGTCTTCACAGATTTTCCTCCAAAAAATTTCAAAAACTCCCGCGTCTTTCTTTCGCTCTTCCCATAAACCTCCACATTTGTTCTTCCAGATCTGAAGTCTGAACCCCTACCTTTTCAGAAGCCTCATTCTCTTTACCCAATCAATTCGTTTTTGAAGAAATGGGGAATAGATCCAAATCTAAAAAACCAGAGAGTTTCAGAAAGGGCAAGGTAACCCCTCTCCAAGTGGCATTCATCGTAGACCGCTATCTTTCTGACAACAACTATTCCCAAACTCGCTCCGTTTACAGAACCGAAGCTTCTTCTCTCATCTCCACATCCCCCGTACAAGAGGTACCTCCATTTTTCTTTTCTACGAATTGGGTTTTGATTTTTGCTAGTGAATCTGAGTATTTAATTGTTTTGACAGGCACCGAAGAGCCTGTTGAGTCTGGGTGCGATGTTGAATGAGTACATCAATTTGAAGGAGGAGAAAGTGATGATGGAACAAGAAAGGGTCCGATTGGATCAAGAGAAATCCCGGGTCCAGACTCTCTTGCAGGGTATGCAAGCTGCCATGAACACTTACAACACAAGTGGAACCCTACCGTCGCCACCGAATATTCCCGCCAACGCTACGCGATCCGCTGTTGTCGTGGCTCACCAACCAGTCCCACATAATATTTCTCCTTCAGGTACAATCCTAATCCAAGTGCTTAATTAATTCTATCTGATATGTATACTTTGTGTTTGATAATATTATTGAGGTAGATTCACAATTTGGGCTAATGGGTGTTTTGGGGTTTGGAGATTTTCTTTCAATTTTGTAGATCTATTTTAAATTTTTGTAGTTTTTGCATAGATTTATAGAATGTTTTTCTGGGAAATCATTAGGGCTTATACTCGGTTCATGAATTGTGCTAGGTCGATTGTGGTACTGAGCACCTTAATTTATTCACAATTCTGCAAGAATGTATTGGTTGTTCTATAAATGATCAGGTCAAGAAGACAATCTAAGAGTATGTTCATATAGATTATCTATTGTTTGGTAATTTTGTTTGTCTTGGTGTCCACCAATTAGGTTGGCCAGTGCACAATACACCGACCGTAAATCCAGTGTCCACTCCTTCCAACACCGTTATGAAGCCTGGAAATTTATCCACACCAATCATAGACCCATCTGCAAATAAAAGAAAGGATGTTAAGGTTGCTATGGATGTGCCTCCAGCTGCAAAGAGATCTCGTTTTCACACCAGGAAGCTTCCAAACAGGGGTAATTTTTATTTAGGCTTATGCTTTTAAGCTGTCTCTTATTTGGTCCTCAAAACTTGTTTGACATTCGTTCTTCTTGCAGGTTTAAATATACTTTCGCAATCGAATAGTACAGTTAATTGTCAGGAAATTGCTCAGCCTTCTTGTGCAATTCAACCATCACGTGTTAACTCTAATCCTGGAGGGCCATTGGTCCAAGGGTCCAGTGTTGCTAAATGTTTGTTCAACCAGCCTTCGCGTTCCATTCCAAGCAATTCATCTGGTCCTAAGACACCTGCAAGATCAAACTCTGCTCAAAGTGATAATTCCACATCTCCTCTGGAGATTTCTTCCAATGCCAATTGTAGTAACAGCAATACTCCTCAAGAGGTTATCCCGACTCGTTGCACTGTAATCTCATCCAAGAGAGTTACGGTGAGCCCAAACAAACAAATAATGTACGCCATGGAGAGGAGCCATTGCATTTCTTCTTCCTCACCAATCAAGACAAATTTTAAGAGGCAGAGTAAGAGGGATCATGTTAAAGGAAGGCTGGATTTTGATGGTTCTGATGTGGCAACAAACTCAGACAAACCAATTGTTGATGAAGTTTCTACACCTGAGTCTGGAAAGGAAGTGGATATTTTTGACATTGATTTGCCTAATTTAGATGCCTTTGGAGATTTCTCCTTCACTGAAATGTTAGATGATCTTGATCTTGACTGTGAAGGAATTGATTATACTTACCATCCATCCTTGGGTGCTTCTATGGACACTGTTTCAGGGTATTGTTTCTCTTTGAGCCTACTGTATTTCCTATTTACTTTTCTTCCCTTGATTATATACTAGCATCATTCTTTTATCTGACATTCTATTCTGCATACTTTATGCAGATCATCATCTCATGAATCGGTAGACGGTAATGTGGGGGCAAATCAAGTTATGTCAGAATATACATCAACTGTGACTGAAGTACTATCTGAGAAAGGCATGAATATGAATGGTGATAAAATTGATCCTTTACATCACTACAATTTTAATACAAACAATGCATTTTAAAATTAATAAAATTAATTCATTGCTGCAGGCTTGGATTCTCTGACTGAAGTTAAGTCCATAACAAAATGTGTAAGAATTTTAAGCCCTGGTAGGTTCATTGCTTGATTCTCCTTTTCTCATGTTTCCTTTGATTTTTCTTTTAAGGCCTACAGTTATTAATTTGTGATCTTTGAAATTGCAGCAAAGAGTTGTAGGAGAACTTTGGAACGGGATAATAGCTTTGCAGGAAACTGACTGATTGAAGGAATGACTCTTACGCTGACATACTACCTTTGTTTACTGCAAAATGATAATTTTTTGAAGAACTACTACCAGAAGCTATCTTTGTTTCGATACACCATTAAACTACTCATTCATTGCCTTGGATTACATTTTAGTTTCTAGTTGACTTGGTTGAAGGTCTGGAAAACTAAAGTAGTGATATGTCTTTGTTGGATATGCAATCTTGTCATTTACTGAGTGTTGTATTTCTTGACTAGGGATTGTACATTTTTATGGAGGTCGCTGTAAACAAACTAATATTGAAGAATTGAATTCCTTGAATAGAATTCTTGATCAAATGTACTTGATTGTAATGTACTTATTTTTCCCATTTTCTCTATTCAAATGCGATGAAATGCTTAAACATATCCAATAGGAAAAAAGAAAACAAAATAAGGATATTTTGGATCAAGCCAAGAATGTTTGCAGTTTCTCTACTTCGTCTGGGCTTCCAATGAAAATTGGTGTACGCTGGTGAATCTGTAAAGAAGAACAAAGTAAATATCAGCTGATGTTGGAATTAACCCCCTTATGATGATACTCTTTTCTGGTGAATTTTTCAATGATAGGTGATAGCATGACACTTCTTTTGTTTAAAGAAGCTCTTTGAATCTGTGGGTTTAGTCTCTGTTGCATCTCATGTACAAATGACCAAAGTCCTGTTTAACTTTTTCATATAAATCAATTGTTGAAGAGCTATGTTGAATTTTGCAAAAAGTTCTTGACAATGAGAAGCTTTTCTTACCTCCACTGGTTTGATGTCAAGTATTCTCTGGTGACCATCTGTTGCTATTCCTCCAGCTTGCTCTACTAGATAGCTCATTGGTGCACACTCATACAAGAGCCTCAAGTTCCCATTTTTGCTGTTCTTGTTCTTGGGGTTACCATAGATACCACCATATAGCAACATCCTATGGATTTCCCCGACAAGGCATCCTATGTAACGACCAGAATAGGGCTTGCCATTGGAGCCTGGCTGCCTAAGGTGGTTGAGGTATTTCTTCAGTTTTTCATCCCATAGGTCATAATTACCTTCATTGAATGAATAGATTTTTCCTGATTTTGGTATCTCTATATTTTCATGTGTCAAAACAAATTCCCCATGTGAAGGGTCCAAGGTGAATGCAAACACCCCATTCCCTATTGAGAGTGTAAAGACAACTGAGCTTGAATATAGGCAATAGCCAGCGGCCAGTAGGTTGCTGCCTGGTTGGCAAACGCTGGTGATGCATGTCTGTTTTTCTTCATTGAGCTGTGTTGTTGCAGAGTTGAACAATTAGACAGAGATTAACAGTAATGGAAGCATTTCAATAATAGTACTGTATCTCTTATCGGGTATGATGGGCCAAAGCAATCAACAAGGTTGCTTAGAGAACTGTAGCTGAGAGTTTAACATGAAATCAGGTTGTGCTTGAAAATGCTGTTTGGTGTTTCCCATTAAACAGGTATAGGATCAGATTCTTTACGCGTGCTGCCAAATGTTGGGATTGCAAGATCAAATGTCATTTTGTTTTAAAATAAGTATTTGGGACATGCGCCACCATTGGGTAATGCAATTATTTTGGACTTTTGAGAAATATGAGGAGCTCTTCCGTTATCAAATAGGCCAGGACCGGAAAACTAAGGAAAGTGAGGTTAACAATGTTGACAGTTCTATTTAGAGTCCTCTGTTTCCATGCCTTTGCTTACAGTAATTGTAAATGAGAGGATTACCATGGAGTCATCCTCAATGTCAAGGAGACATTGCTTGTCAGGGCCATATACACCAAAGATGGAGCCTGTAGTCAAGGAGGTGTCAATGTTGGCAGATCCGTCAATAGGGTCAAACACGACAATGTAGTTTCCCGAGTAAGTTTCCTCCACTGCAACAGGTACATCTTCTTCCTCTGATGCTATAATCCCTGTGCGGCCGCTAGACCTTAGGCAGTTGCAGAACAACTGCAAATTAAGTACCCATTTTGTCAAGCTTAAAAGGTTGAGTGGGTAATGCATATTGTGCTAAAGTTGCATCTTGATTATTTGAAATCTTAACTCATAATTTCAATAGAATATCCATATATGGGCCGCAATGGTTAGGGTTGTAAAGGAGTAATCTTAAAAGTTCGATTGTTCCTTTATTTATATTTCGAACAGGAGCTGGGTTGAGTTCAAGGCTTCAAGCTTGATTGTTCCTTTATTATATTTTGAACAAGAGTTGAGGTTGAGTTGAAGCTTGATTCATTTTCTTGTCGGATAAGCTCAAACTTGTTCATGAGTTACTTGATTAACTTATTCTTTTCCCATATATAATACTACGACTAAATTTTTTTTTTTTTTTTACAAATCTATACTAAAAACTTAATTAGATAAAATAATTTTCGTTTATGAATTTATAAAAATTAGATTCACCAATCTTGTTTTGTTAAAAATTATATATAAATTTTACTACAAAAAAGGATTGTTTATATTATTAATAAATTAGAAATAATAATTTGTATCTTATAAACTTATTTACAAATTTACATAATCTAATCTCAACTCTATATAAGTTTACTTTTATACACGTATACATATAGGTATAAACTATTATATATACTTAAATTATGCATCATATCCACGAGTTTGTTTACGAATACATTATTATGTTTGAGATCGTTTGGTTTAATAGTTGAGCTTAATTTTAGGTTTGAGATTGGTTTGTCTACTAAATAAGAACATAAACAACCCTTTTCTTGAGTCGCGCCCGAATTGTTTATAAATAGCTCAGTTTATTTACAGTTTATACATTTTTAATATAACAAATGATTATAGTTTCAAAAGTAATAAATTAAAGTTTGAGGATAGAAAAAAGGTAACAAATCAAACATTCAACCAATATTAAATTTCAAACAAAAGGGGCTCCACTTAAATGCGTTCATGTTTAATTTGTTATTTATTTGAACTTCAAGTTTAATTTATTACTTTTAAAATTAGAAGGTTTGATTTTATTAAATCTTTAAAATATAGTACTTAAAAATAAAATTTTCCGGCAAATCTATATTTAACTTGGGAGACATACTCATTAGTGGACGGCTTATCAGAGTTTGTGGATAAAGCTAAGAAACAGAGGAATAGTGATAATTGATAAAAACATCAATGCGAAACTAATTAACCTCATTGGAGATAACGTCAAGTTTCTTCTGATCTTCGCCTTGGATGTTGATGGTTCCATGAGCCCCATTGAGATTGATAATGCTTGACCTCCGAAGCAGCGCAGCGATCTGCTTGCACGCCAATGAGATGCTTGAGAGTACAACTGTGAGCTCTGCATCAATATTACCGGCTTGTTCTTGCTTTAGAAGCCATATTGTTAAGTTCTCCATCTCAAACTTGCTCCTCTTCTTGTCCTTCTTCTCTTGGCTTTTGATCTCCATGGATCCCACAGCTGCTGCTTTGCATCTGATCCTGGCAGTGACATCGCTCGCGACTGACTGTCTCCGGTGGCAGCGGAGATGGTAAGGTAAGAGATTAGAATTAGGTGAAGAAGAAAGAAAGGTGGAGAAGAGGGTGTGGTACTGGTAAGAATTACAAGTTGCAGTTGCAGTTGCATCAACCATTCTCTCGATCTCACTCTCTCTCTTTGTCTCTCAGCTTGCTATTATTACAAGACCCTTCTTATCTTGCTTTGCTGCCTGCGACAATTGTGTGATTGTGATTCGCTAGGATGAAAATTCGGTGTAACTTGTAAAGCTACAAGCTCGTGGCAATACTAAAGGGAAAAACAACTACCAAGGCACGTGAAGGTAATATCAATTAAATTCACACCACCACTTGGACTTGTACGTGAAGTGCACTTTTTCTTTTTTTTTTTGTGAGGATTTTCAATGTTTTCAATTGAACAATATATCTGCAACTTTGGGTCAAAACAAATTAATATAAAAAGTCAAGTTGAAAGTTTGAATGGATTGACCATCTCAAACATTTTATTGGTCCAATTACTCTTTTTCCTGGTAATTTCAGTTGGTTGTCACCCACCAATTTCATGCAGACATTTTTCACTGCATGAAGTTATTACTTTTATTTTTTATTTTATTTTATTAGAGATAAACAATGTAATGAAAACATATATATAAATTATAACAGTTCATAGAAAAAAAAAAATAATTGAGAAGTAGAAAATTTAAAATTTAAAATTTAAAATAAAATAATGTTAAATTAGCTAATTATGAGACGATCCTTACCGGTGCCTTTCACGTTTTGCTATGCAATCTTCTGAACTTCGTGCCTCTGTACTTAAAATAAAAAGAGCTTTAAAAAAAGAAAAAAGAAAAGCAACTAAGAAGAGGATTGTGGGAGAAGGATTAGTAACATATGTGCATAATAAAAACAGATTTTAATAAAAAATAAATAATCTTACTAGGTATAAAAAAGAAGGCTGTTTACCTATAAGACTTGAGAGTAGAGATTTTTTTGATCGAAAGAGTTGATATTTTTTTGATTGAGAGTTGAGATACAAATTTGTCTCGTGGAAAGAGAGGAGACATGAAGAAATAAATTGACTTAACAATTAAAAAGAGAGAATATCTGACAAAGTAGATAACTGAATTTTGATAAGAAACCATATTTGAATAAGAATTTTAGTGGAAGTTAAATACAAATTTTTTAACTAATGGGCTAACTTTTCATGTACTGCTTGGACTAAATTCATCAACTAAGCTAAATCTTCCAAGTAGTATGTGAAAATTTTCATGTCAGAAAGTGTTTTTTTTAGGTGAATGTGGGGGAGTTGTATTAAAAAAAAGGGTTAATTACACTTTACCCCGTGTGGTTAGATCCGTTTTAATAATGCCGACCCATGATTCGAACTTTATTACTTTACCCACCGGTGGTAGCCTCCGTTGGCAGCTGTTACCCATCTTCGTTAAAAACAAGGGAAAATTCGACTTTTTTTTTTTTTTCCTTGTTTCTGACTTGTGAGAGAAGAGAGATTTCAGATTTGAGATCCAAGCACCAAGGCCAATCAGCTGCAGCGTGTGAGGGTTAATTGTCCATGGAAGTTGGCGATTCATCGGCAACCAACAACTCCTAGCTGCAAACAAATGCCCAACAACACGGCTTAGGTCACCCACAAATGAACAAACACTAGCAAATAGCAACCAACAACCACTATGGCTGAAACTTCAACAATCCAAAAACCACTCACCAACACGGCAACATTAAATCGTGGCAAGAAGAAACCCAATAGCAATTTTCCCACCAAACCCACAATTTTCCTCCATTTTCTTATTTGCCAAACAACAAAAACAAAAAGAAAAAAGAAAAAGAAATAAAAAGAAAAGAAGATTGGTGGGGATCTGTGAACACCGGTGAAGCTAATGTCCGTGGACCTCCACCCCATTTGCACCGAGAGTCCGAGACCCACTTTGATTGGGTCCTCGCCGAGGCTCACCGACCTCGCTCATATGAAACTTCCTCGTCGAGGCTCACTAACCTCGCTCATCTGGGTTTGAGATTTGAGGATTTGGGGGAATTTGGACTGTGTGGTGTTTGGTGAAGATGAAGATTTGGGATAGTTTGACCGTGACACTTTTTCAAAGTATGTGTCATCTTATTATTGGTCCAGCTGGGTAGAGATATTATATTTATTTTTATGTTTCACGGAAAAACATTAAGGTGTGGGAGGATATCAGCTACAATCTATTAATCTACAATCTCACATTGAGGTATGTGGTCTAATTAAAACTCTCCACCTCAATTAAAATTCCAACTCATCTCCACCTCATCCCAGTTACTAACAGAACTCTAACGTTGTTCTGCTCTCAACTAGACTTCTCCGTCATTTCGGTATCGTCCTGATCTCCATATTTTGGTAATCTGAAATTCTGAGCTCAACTGAAGAAACAAAAATGAAAAGAAAAGATATAATAGAAAGAAAGGTTGCCTTCCCCATATTCTAAACCCAATTTAAAGGAGGAGATGAAGAAATAAACCAATTCAAATAACATGGGAAAATAACCCAATTTGTAGGGAAATAAACCCTAAAAAATAAAACCAAGAATTAGGGGGAAAAACCAAATACGGATGAGATGTGGAAATAAACCCAGAACCGCAAAGCAAAGGGCAATAACATACAAAATAGTGAGAGAGAAAAAAAAATCCCAATATTATAAACCCAATTCAAAGGGAAATAAACTCAAAAATTTTGCGGAAAAAGACCCAAGCCATTGGAGCAAATAAAAAAAAAAAAAAAAAACTTATTAATCAAAACAGCTGGCTTACCTCACGATCTGTACAAGAATCAGAAATGCAGAGAATGGTTCCTAGCTTTGGAACTTCACAGTTCAGACTTGAGAAGAATTTCTGTGAGATCCCTGTTTCGATTGTTGGAGAATGGGTGGACTTTGCCGGAGGACTGATGGAGAAGTTAGGTTGAAAGATGACCAGCGATTAGATGGAGGAGAGAGAGATGGATGAGTGTTAATGGGGGTAATTATACTCCGGGGAGTACATTAAATGCGTACTCCTTTCCTCACAGAAGTTATGGGTCCTACTAATTAAATTCATGATGGGACTCACCACTTCTGTGAAAGGAGGGAGTACGCATTTAATATACTCTCGGAGTAGCTAATAATTTTCCGTTAATGGGAAAGTTAAGAGAAACGTTAAAAGTTAGAGTTCTGTTAGTAACTAGAATGAGGTGTAGCCGAGTTGGAATTTTAATTGAGGTGGAGAGTTTTAAGTTGACCACATAAGTCACTTTGTAGAGATTGTAGGTTAAGAGATTGCAATTGATATACTCCCTTGAGGTGTTTAATAGCTGCAAACGAAGACCACCAGTAAAGTGATAAAATTCAAACCACGGGTAGATATTATTAAAATAGGCCTAACCACATATGAATAAAGTGTAATTAATCCTAAAAAAAAAAAAAATACCGATGAACTTGTTTTAAGTCTATCCTAAAAAGTTCTAATATTTTTAAATTTAATTTTTTAGAAAATTGGAAAACTTTTTAAATGTGGGAAGTGGAATAGATAAGAGAGATGTGAGAGAACATAAAGTGATGTACAATTAAAAAGAGAGAATATCTCTCAAAGTAGGTAGAAGTTTTCACGTTAGATTTTTTTTTTCTTCAGTTGAACGTGTGGAGTTGTATTACAAAAAGGATAGAGTTTAGTTACAAATCAGTTTGTAACCTAATACTACAACTGATTACGTATCACCATTTTAAGAAGGACACTTGTCTTGGTCATGTGAGAGGCACATGGCCAGTTAACAGACGCACAACTCCGTTAACTTTACTTCTCTTTTCCTCCGTTTTCTCTTTTCTCTGCCCCTAAATCCGATCTCTCTCCTCTGTTCCGGAACCAGCACCTTTGTTCTCACTCTCTCCTTTTCGTCGAACCGCCGATACCAAAATCCCTCACTTTAATTTTTCACTGCTAACGTGGTTCTTCAGAAGTGAGAAACCCACACCAAAGAAAACTCCAAATCACAACACTCACAATCAAAAACCCATAGCCAAAACTTACCTTTAGCGAAGACCAAAAAACCATGACAAACCATGAACCACTTAATTCGGCCATGCTTAGATCCAACACAAAACTCATGCAACAACAAGGAACATAAAGGAAAAACAAACAAACCCATATCTGGAAAAAAATAAAAAAAAAAAATTTGAAAAAGAAATAAAATAAAAAATCCATGAGAATGAGAGAGAGCTTAGACAGGGACGTAGCCAGGATTTCAAGATAGAGGGGGCCGAAATATAACCTATTTTTTTTCCCATGAAAATCCAAATTAACATCCATTTGTATTAACAAAATATCATCCAATAAATAGACACATAATGACTATTTCTTAATACATTGCAATCCAATTATCTAATTAGATGAAAATTAACCCCTTTTTTTTCATTATTAAAATCATCTATGGTTGATTTTGTATTAAATATTGCAACAAATAAAAGTTTTTAATATCTGATTATATGAATAATAATATTTTAACAAAAACGGTTAATTATTATTGTTATTGTTGAGTAAAAAGAAAACAAGATAATAAAAAACTCAAAACCAAAAAAAAAAAAAAAAAAAAAACGTGAGGAAAATCTAGACAAAAAAATACTAAAGTTTTAATTTATTAAGTTTAAAAATAATGATCCAGCTCACGAACAATCACTAATTATAAATTTATTAGTTCTCATTGTGAATTTATTAAGCTATTAAATTAAGTTAATATATATATATATATAAACCTATTTGTTAGAAGTTTGAATTTACTTAAGAAATTTTAACAATAAATAATATCTTTGGCCTAATTATATATAACCCAACATATTTTTTACCACCACATAAATAATTGTACACTATTACATTGACTTTAAAACTAGAGTAAAAAAACATATGGTGGTAGTTTATCAAAAAAACAAAAAACATATGGTGGTAGAAAGGAAGCCACGTGGGTGGGAGGGTGGGTGAAGAAACCAAGGTAAAAATACAAAAAGAAAAAGAAGAGAAGAAATATAAGGAAAAGGTGAGTCTGTTTGCAGGGAAGAATCAAGAAGAGCAGCGCAAATAAGAAGCAAGAAGAGAAGAAAAAGAAAAGAAAAAAAGGAGAGGAGAAGTAGCTGAACAAGGATTCATTTAGGCTGGGTTTTTTTTTTTGGTTAAAGGGAAACAAATATTCTGTTGGCAGGGGCCAAATTCAATTTTTAGATCAAATTTCTAAAATTTGCTTGAACTATATATACTATTTTTTTTTTTTTTCTTTCAAGTTGGGCAGGGGCTATGGCCCCTCCCTCCTTCCCTGCCCCTCTCTCTCTCTCCAGTATAAGCTTTACTGGTAGTGGTCCGTTATTCTTTAGTCTTTTTTTTTTAGTTAATAAATCAGATTATTGAGATTTTTGAAATATTTAAGTTTTTGTTTTAAGTTTCTGATCACTTGAAAATTGGATTATTTTTGTTGTTGTGATTTGGGTTAATTTTTGTTGTTGAAGGGGAGTTGTGATTTGGGTAGATTTGATTATGATTTGGGCTAATTTTTTGTTAAAGGGGTCAAAAAATTATGTTAGTAGGGGGTTAATTTAATTATTTTTTGTTCAATATACCTACTAGTGATTTTTTTTTAGAGCTAGCGGGGGCTAGGGCCCCCCTTGGTCCCCAAGTAGCTCCGTCTCTGGCCTTAGATAGGGGCAAAGAAACTGAGGTGTTGATTGAGGCAGTGGAAGAGGGATTGGCAGTGTGGGTTTTGGGTATGGAGAGAGAGAGAAAGCGAGGTGGAAGAAGAAGCGAGAAAGAGAGGCCGGAAGTGAGAGAGAGAGAGAGAGAGAGAGAGAGAGAGAGAGAGAGAGAGAGAGAGAGAGAGAGAGAGAGAGGAGAGATGAGGTTGGAAGCCTGTAGAAGACGAAGAGAGAAAGAAAGAGAAAGGGGCTGGAAGAAGAGAGAGAAAAATCAATTTGAGTTTTTGGGTGATTGAGAGAGAAAGATGGGATGAGAGAGACCTAACGGTGTTAAAAGTTAATTTTTTCTGTTAAATTTATTTAAACTAGTAATATGACGTGTTGTCTTTTAATTTGGCCACATACTTGGTTTGTAACCCAGGGCTATAAACTGGTTTGTAGCCAAACTCTATCCTTACAAAAATAAATAAATAACCGGTGAAAACTTTTTCTTTAAAGATTTGTAATCTTTTTAAATTTGATTTTTAAAAAAATTGGAGAACTTTTTAAACGTGGGAAGTGGAATAGAACGTGTAGGTGGTTTTTATTTATTTATTTATGGTTATGCTTTTAATTGTATAAGGATAAGAAGGATGGTGGTTTTTTTTAAAATAAAAGAGAGAGGAACGTGTAGTGGAAGTTTGGGTTAATTTATTGTTGATAATAGATTCATGCCTAAAATTTAGGATTTATTTCAAATGTTGTTTTCCTTATTTAACCCTATATATAACCTTATTTTTTTGTATAGTGTAGTTCAAAATATGTAAATAGATTTTAAATTTTTATTTTTATTTTTAAAAGGGGTATTTTTGAGAGGACATAAAAGTAGACATGAATGGAAGGAATCTTCTTAATAGTAATAGATTAAATATTAAGAATTAGGGTAAAATACATAAACCATCCTTAAGGTTTGAGTTAATGACAAAAACTATTAGAACTTTTCGAAAATATCTAATTTGCCCCTTAAGTGCAAACAATTTGGGGAAAGGTATACAGACGGTGTTAAGTGTTATTTGTACTTAGGGAGCAAATTGGAAATTTTTGAAAATTTTTGATAGTTTTTGTCATTAACTCAAACCTCAGAGATGGTTTCTGTATTTTACCCTAAGAATTATTATCCTTTGAAAAGAAATCATTCTTTTTATATAATAAAAAATGATTATTTTATGTGTTTGAACATTATTACCATAATTTTTATTGTTATCATTATCTTTCTAACTATTATTGATGAATTTATTATTCATTTGTGAGACTTTCAACTAAGCTTTCTATTATATATATATATATTTTATATTTATCAAAGGAGATTATTTTAGAGATTCAATTAAATTTATTTATTTATTCTATCTCTATCTCTTTCTATCTCTCTCTCTCTTTTTTCTTTGAGTTTTTCATATCCAGATTGCTATTTTCTAATAGAAATGTATAATTAAAAAAAAAAAATTTACAAGAAACCCTATTTACAATATAAAATTATAATGTGATAAGAATAGAATGGATTTTAAATTGTAGAACAATAGGTTCTAATTTATTAAAGGAATTATTGCAATTTCACTTAATCATGATATTTTGTAACTTTTAAATCCGCTAAATGGCTTCCTCTTAAATGTACAAATGTTGATCAATAAATTTTTATTTATTTTTTTACTTATAACTATTGGGTGAAATCCTACACGTGCGCCACATCGATTTCAAATGGTTAACCACACTATTGAAAAAGTATGAGTAGAGATTGTCTCACATTACTTAGGTGTGGACATATGTCCACATATTGTAAATATATGTTCATATTTTTGAAACATGTGAGCTGGTGTGAGATAACCATTATCAGATTGATATTGTGTTAGCCATGTAACAAATTAACCAAAGAGTGACGATTGTGCATAATAGTGATGATAATCAGACCACTTCTAGCCATGGTGTCAGATGGTTACCTCCAAGCATGGGTCATTACAAGGTTAATTGGTCTATATCTCGAGTTCCTAACTCCCAAGAATAGTTTGTTGGGGTCCTAGTCAGAGATTTAGCCAGCTCTGTTTTGGCTACCAGATGTTGCCAAGTTCAAGCTCTCCCAAATGGAATACATCCATGTATTGGTGCATGCAACAGGTGTTACAATTTGTTATACAATTGGGCTTTTTTGATGTGGAGGTGGAGGGTCTAGAGATTGCTATATTAAAGGATGCTCATGGTCTCACTGTTGAAGACATGTGGTTGGAAGAGATTAGTCATCTTATCATGCAGTTTCAGCGTTTTATGTTTTCCTTGCCTTCACCAAAGTCTAATTTGGCAGCTTTAGTTTTGGCTTAATTTGGTTCTTCGACCAAGTCTTAGGATATTTGGATTGAGGAGGAACCTAGTATTATTCAGGGCATTTTGTAATTTCTTCCCTGTTTTCATTTTTCATCAATAAAATTTTCTATCATTTTAATAATAATAAAAAAAAGTGACGATTGTGCAAAAAATAGAATAGGCTAGATAAGCACCTTATATTTATTTATTTTTATGAAAGATAAGCAATAATAGATTAGGCTAGATACGAACCCCTTTTTTTTTTTTATGAAAGATAAGCACATTTTATGTGTCTTAACAAGTATTGGGACATAATCAATTCTACATCTCTTTTTCACAATTTGGTAAAGTGTCGAGTTGTGAGTGGTAGAAAATAAAAGAAGTGTCAATATCTTTGTGATTGTTTTTTTTTTTTTTTACCACTCATGTAATCAATTCTTCATCCAAACACACGGTAGTAGAATTGAATTTATTTTGAATCTGTCAATGTTACATGATTGACACGGTGACTTTGTTACAATAAATACTTTCTCGCATGCATCACGTGCACCCTAAACATTCATTGCAACCGATTCCTAATGTTTGTAATTTCGATCTAAATCACATTGGTATAGTAGCGGTAAATTTCTGCTGTTCCAAAAATTGGGAGAGGATCCCCTCCCATTCCCTCCAATTTTTAGCTAAAATTATAACATGTGGCACTTAAAAAAATCCAACGGTCTTAAAACACTTAGAGAAACCACACAAAATCAAATAAGTGTCACATGTTATAATTTTAGCTAAAAATTGGAGGATGTAATAGCAGGGATCCTTTCCCAACTTTATCTACCCAAATTAGAGTTATAAGCAGTACTCATGTCAATTCCTTCACAATCTAGGTGCAAGATCTGCTTTAGTCTTGTTTGTATCTAACACAACAGTCTTTGTTAATTCTCAAAACGACTATATGTTTTTGCCTAGCAACAAAAGAATTTGGCACAAAGTTTAGAACACAAACGCCTTTTTTTTCTTTCTTAATTCCAATTAAGAGTATTTCTTGCATGAAACATTATCGTTGCAAACAAAATTACTTTCTCCACTATAACATGTTCATCAAGCTAAATACTTCTCCAATTTGTCCACTTCCTCCATGCTTCCAATGTAAAGCGGAACACGTTGATGGATCTGTCAAAGAAAGGGGGATCAAAAACACAATCCTAGTTATTATTATTATCAACAAGGCTGCGCAAACTCTGCAATTTATTCTTTAATTTTTAAACAATTTTACTCACCTCAACTGGTGTAATGTCAAGCACTCTGTGATGGCCATCTGATCCTTTCCCACCAGCTTGTTCCACTATAAAGCTCATTGGAGCACACTCATACAAAAGCCTCAGCTTCCCATTCTTGCTCTTCTTATCTCTAGGGTATCCATAAATGCCACCATAGAGCAGTGTCCGGTGGAAGTCACCAACCAAGCTACCAATGTACCTAGAAGAATAGGGCTTGCCACTGGGACCTGGGTCCTTGAGATCATCAATGTACTTCTTCAACTTGTCATCCCAAAGCTGATAGTTCCCTTCATTGAATGAGTAGATTTTTCCTGCTTTGGGTATCTGGATGTTTTCCTGAGTTAACACGAATTCCCCATACATAGGGTCCAAGGTAAATGAAAATACACCATTTCCAATTGTGATCACAAAGATCACAGAGCTCGAGTACATGCAATAGCCAGCAGCAAGGAGGTTGCTTCCTGGTTGGCACACGCTCACAACGCACCTCTGTTCCCCTTTGTCAAGCTGCCAAATTTCCATGTACAAACAATTAATTAGACTATCTATGTCAAATTTAATTAATTGGATTTTATTTCTAACTTTGGGAATGAATGAGGCAGAGGTGGACATACAGTGGGGTCGTCACCAATGTCTGCGAGGCACTCATCATTTGGGCTGTATATACCAAAGATAGAGCCAGTGGATACAGCTGCATCAATGTTTGATGATCCATCAAGAGGGTCGAATACAACAATGTAGTTGCCAGAGTAACTCTCTTCCACTGCTACAGGCACATCCTCTTCCTCTGATGCAATGATCCCTGTTCGTCCACTTGATCTCAGGCAATTGGAGAATACCTGTAAATGCAAAAAAATTAAAAATAAATCTAGTCATGACAAAATTCATAATAAATTTCACAACTTGTAAGATGATATATTATGATTGGTGTATAAAAAAAACATGTGAGGGTCTCATATGAAAGTAAAGTTGCATTAAACATTTCAGCCGTATGAATTTTGTTGTATCAGTGGCCCTGTTAAATAATTAAAGATATATATTAGTGGATAAAGACTAAACATGTTAAAGGGGAGGAAATACGTGACATCACCATCAATCCGTTGTAGTCTAGTTGGTTAGGATACTCGGCTCTCACCCGAGAGACCCGGGTTCAAGTCCCGGCAACGGAATCTTTTAGTTTTTTTTTTTTTAATCTAATCTCAGAGGCTGTCACCAAAGCTGTTTGATTTCTTCAATGATGTTAATGAACTACAAAACCAAATTATTTAACTACCGACATCATGGCATTACATTGTTAAGATTGTTAATGTTCTATTCAATTGTGCAGGTTTGCAAAACATATATGTTGTTAATTTGAAAGGCATTAAAGAACAGGGTTCACAAAGTACAAACCTCATTTGAGACAACGTCAAGTTTTTTCTGGTCCTCCCCTTGAATGTTAACAGCACCCTGTACTCCAGTCATGTTTGAAATACTAGCTCTCTGCACCAGAGAAGCAATCTGCTTGCACGCCATCGAAATGCTCGAAAGCACAATAGTGAGCTCGGCATCAATTGTACCAGCCTGTTCCTGCTTCAACAACCAGTTCGTCAGCGTTTGAATCTCAAACCCACTCTTCTTTGTCACCGCTTCTGCTGTGCCCACAGCCATGCATCGAACCCCGGAAGCTACATCTTTCTTCTTACTATTAGTGTTGTTGGGGCATGATAGAAGTGTCTTGGAGTCAAAGACGCATAGTTGGAAAGGGGAGAGACGAGAGATGGAACGGGAGCTCGAGAATAGGAGATTGGATGGTTTCGTTGTTGTTGTTGTTGCTGCTGCTACAGAAACCATGGCTTTTTTGCTTTCTAGATTTTCTCTACTTTCCTCTTCTTCTTGATAATTTTTGTCTCAGCAGCAGGGACTACTGTCTACTGGGATTGTGTTGCGCATTGAGGAGGGATTGTGAGGTTGGTAACGATTTCCGTTACATCGGGTCCCCCTTATCCTCGCTTCAGCTTTCCCTTGTTTTGTGACCATGGTTTCCTTTAGGACGAGGGATTAAAAATAATAAGATGGTGTTTGGGCCAATTCAAGCCCAATAGTTGGAGGATGAGGATCAAATTGATGGACCGAATTAATGATTCGGCCTAGATTTTATGGACAATCCAAAATCTAAAGTGTAAAATAACCATGACATCCAGATGGCAAAACATGTAAAAAAAGAAACTATGGGTGATCATGGGTCGGATCAGACCAGGTTTCATATAAACTTGTTACTCGATTCAATCATGCCAGGTAAAGGTACCTAGGGCCCATTATTGATCGAGGGATCGATGAAAATTGACCGTTCCTTGATTTTAGGTAATCGAACGAATCTTGGTTGGGTGTCACTTGAATAATACTTTTCTTTCTACCGACTATATATAACTTATAAACTTTTAGCAAAAAAAAAAAAAAAAAAACTTATAAACTAAATCTATAAACCAAATCCATAAATAAAATAAAAAATGAAAAAAGAACCACAAATTCTTATAAATCCGATCTCTAAATTAGATCCATAAATAGTAAGAAAAAAACAATTAGATCCACAATAAACTACATTTGTAAAGCAGATCCATAAGTAGCAAAAAAATGATGAGAGTTCCTCAAATCTTTATCAGCAAAATTCATAAATCATAAATGCAAATAACCAAAAGAGAAAGCAAATTCACAAAATCTCAGTCAGACTCAAACCTCAACCCCAACTTTGTGCTCATGGCAATGGTTGACTGGGATGTCAACATCGATTGAGAAACTCAACTTCATGCTCGAGGACAACCGTCTTTCCTTGGCCTCACTGATTAAAATAAGGTTGGCGTTGGAGATCAAGCGTCTTTCGTTGGAGATTCGAGAACAACTCAACAAGGTGGTTTTTGGTCAGGTGATTTACTTGATTTTTTTAAGGGAAAATTACATTTTACCACCCTCAACTATCACCACTTTTTCAATCCCCCCTCCAAACTTTCAAGATGCATGATTTATCCCCAATTGCATCCAATTGCATCGCCATTACCCCCTATACCCAAAATCGCATTAGAATTGACGGAATAGTCTAACACGTGACACGCACGTGATTCCCAAACCCACTAGACCAACTAACACCCTATTATTCTGTTGAAAAGCCCGAAATACCCTTGCCCCTACCACTAAAACACTAAACACTGAAACCACCCAAACCCCAAACTGTAACCCATAAAAAACATTAAAAGCAATATCCATACAAAGGTACATTACGAACCTACATATAACTTAATCACAGTCAGCATACATCCTGAGGCAAACAAGACCATTTATATCAACTGAATTTATTATTGGTCCCATTTCATGCTATTTATACCAACTAGACAACATTAATTCTTCTCTGTGCATGTAAGCGCTTGTGTATTCCATGATTCTCAAGAAAAAATTTAGTCCCTTCCGATTGAATTTTTCAGAATAAATCACAGGGTAATCACCAACAATGATGACAAAAATTAAGTTGTTACTCATTGAGATCTGATTAAGAATATAATGCACAGACTAGCATTGATATCTTTGAAAGCTAGGTAAAGCAAAATGATAGCAATGTTTGTCCCAAAGCTATCCAAATATTTGATGCAGACAATCAAATTGAGTGTGCATTCAATTTGGAGGCCACTGAAAAATCACAATTTCGAGAAGAATCTGTTTGAAAAAAATTCTTAAGCTTTAGATATACCACTATATTTAATCTGAACCAGCGAAAGCATATGATTTTCTACACATACCTCAATAGCCAACTAAAAAGTAAAAGACCAAATTACACATTACACCTTTTGTGTTTGGTCAAAGTTCAATTCAGTCCTTTAAGTTTTGACCGTTTCAATTTAGTCCTTTAAGTTTCAGTCCATTTCAATTGATCATTTTCCGTTAATTTTTGTTAACACCGTTAATTTTTTTTTATTAAAATTGAATTTCTGGATTTTAATTAAACATTAAAAATCAAAATCAAAACCCGGTGGACCCAATTAAACCAACACTGAACTCGATTAAACTAACCCGTTTAAACACAAAACAAGAAAAAAAAAAAAAAATCACAATAAATCCTCAAATCCAGATCATCCATCCACTCCATCGGAATTCTCAAGCCAAGCAAGCAACTCCATATGAGGAACCTTATACCACCACGACCATACTACCCTCACAACTACCACCTTCATACTACCAATATAATCCATCAAAACTGCACCACACCATCTCGATCACAATGCTATTTAATGTGTAAAACAAAAAAAAAAAACCCGATAAAGAGGAAAGGAAAGTAATAGAAGAAACATAAATTCACCATTTCCATGACTCTCTGTTTGTAAACTTGTTGCTTACTTGAATTACTTTAAATACTGCAAAACTCTTGAATTCCTCAATATCCAATTTTAATTTTACACCAAATTCTTCTTATTTTTGTCTCTTCTTAGCCTGCATAGAGGCTATTTTGAGTGAAAGTGAACTTAAGAGTAAACTTGAAGCTTTCTGTAAAGATCTTAATATCTCTAGTGAGATTTTTGTGCTTTGTTTATTTTGTTTATTATCTCTTGCACTTGGTCTCTCTAGTATGGTTAAAGCCCATCTGCTTCCATCTACATTTGGTGGTTAGAGCAATTCTAGGTCTTGCGAATACAAAGATCTTAGCAGCAAACTTGATTTTACGATTTAAGGGTTTGGGATTTTGGGGATATTAGATAGCTGGGTGCGATGAAGTTTGCGATTTACTGTGATTTTTTTTTTTTTTTTGTTTAATCGGGTTAGTTTAATTGGGTTGGGTGTTGGTTTAATTGGGTCCATTGGGTTTTGTTTTTGGTTTTTAATGTTTAATTAAAAATCTAGAAATTCAATTTTAAATAAAAGACTAACGGAGTTAACAAAAATTGATGGAAAATAGTCAATTGAAATGGAATGAAATTTAGAGGACTGAATTAAAACGGTCAAAACATAGAGGACTAAATTGAACTTTGACCAAACATAAAGGGTGAAATGTGTAATTTGGCCAAAGTAAAAACACCGGTCAAATTTAAAACATCTTCCATGGCTACGTTAGCTCCAGTTCTAGACCAGGAATTTTTTTGTGGGTTACGGTTTGGGGTCAACTGTGATAGCTTTAGTGTTTAGTGTTTTAGTAGTAGGGGTAAGGGTATTTTTGGGTTTTCAAAAAAATAATTAGGTGCTGGCTGGTCTGGTGGGTCCGGGAATCACGTGCGTGTCACGTGTTGCACTATTCTGTCAATTTTAATGAGATTTTGGGTATATGGGGTAACGGCCGTGCAATTGGATGCAATTAGGGGTGGGGGTAAATCGTGCATCTTGGAAGTTTGGAGAGAAAATTGAAAAAGTGGTGATAGTTGAGGGTGGTAAAGTGTAATTTTTCCTTATTTTTTATTATTCAAGAATAGTAAAAAAAATTATATGCTAATAAAAAAAAAGTTTTGACAATTTAACATACAAGTAGATATTTCACATGATTAACACAAAAAAAAAAAAAAAAAAAAAATTGTAATGAGCTTATTTTCCCTTTCAGCATATGCGAAATAAAATAAATTGTAGGTGGGATTTTTCTCAAATGGAAAGGCTAATTAATATTTAGAAGATTTAATCTATGGTGAAAATCGAACTAACCTGAGCTCTTTTGAAGTGATGACCGAGCAGCTTTAATTTGTGTGAGACTTGTAATAGGGACAAAGAAACAAACACTCAGATGACCTTTTTTTTTTTTTTTTGATTGAAAGAGTAGAGAACTTTTATTGAGGAGAAATTTTGGGCAGATACAATCTTTTGGTAGGTGGAGGAACATCCTCCATCCATACCTCTATATTATCAATAGTAATCGCCATGCGGGCTAAGGCATGGGCGATAGCGTTGCCCTGGTGTTTGACATGGGTGAAACGGTAGGAAGCTAAAGCACTGGCCAGGGACTTCGCGTCTTCAATCAAGTGACCATACTGGGATGAACTAGGATGGGAAGAATTGAGAGCTGCTACTACTGTCTTCGAATCACCTTCGAACTCTGCCTCTGACAGACCAATTTCAGAGACAAATTGCACTGCTCGTTTTGCTGCCCACGCCTCAATACTTTCTACTGACTGGGGATACCGAACTTTCTGGACTAACGTGGCCATCACTTCACCGGCTTGGTTTCTTACTATGACACCAATCCCTGCTTTGTTGGTCTCCTTAAAAACTGCACCGTCATAGTTCACCTTGAACTTATTGTACCTGGACGGTTGCCACTTGATTGTCACAGCTGGATTGGGCTCCGTGGGGGGAGGAGTCTCGAAGCTGCTCACAAACTTGTTCAAGTATGCTCGAGCCTTGTTATTCACTTGGTCAATGTCCTCCACTGCTTGGTCAAGTCTCTTTTTGTTTCGTCTTTGCCATAGAAGCCATGAGATAATAATGAAGACTTCAGTGTTTTGCTGAGATGCCGTGGCTAAGACTTTTGAGAACAGATCAGCAAAATCCATAACTGGTGAGGCTCGAAGCCCCTGAGTCCAAGGTTCCCGATTCCAAACTGATTTAATTGAGGGGCAATTCCAGACAGCATGCAGGGCATCTTCTGGGGAGTTTCTTCTGCAGTTTTCACACGTTGGATCAATTGGGATTTTTCTTCTACATAAATTAGCTCTTGTAGGCAATGCTTCACGGGAAGCTCTCCATGCAAAATGTTGACATTTCTTGGGGATCTGGAGTAACCAAACAGAATTCCATATGGGTTGTAGAGCATCTTTGGTAGAGCTGCCAGGGAGTTGTTGATTCTCATGGTGGAGGAGAGTTTGATATCCACTCTTGACCGTGTAGATGCCATTGGCTGTTCCTGGCCAATAAAACTTGTCTGAGGGGGCCCGGTCACTAAGGGGGATATTCTTGATTGCTGCAGCGTCATATGGAAGGAATAATTTGTCAATCAGGGCCGAGTCCCATTCCATCTTTGGCTTTGTAATCAGCTGATCCACTGTACAGTCTTGGAGTAGCTGGGGACCATGAGTAATTATGGATCTATGGTTGTCTTCTAACAGCCATCGGTTCTTCCAAATCTTAATCTTCGAACCATCCCCCACTCGCCAAACTCCATCACTCAAGAGCACCTTTCGAGCTTTGAATATGCTTTGCCAAGCATATGAACCCCTAGTTTTTGTGTCAGTTTCCAGAATTGAGCAATGGGGAAAAAACTTGGCTTTAAATACCCGGTAAAACAATGGGGAGGAGTCGTTCATGAGACGCCAAACTTGCTTTGCGAGAATGGCCTCATTAAACTTCTGAAAGTCTCGGAATCCCATACCACCCATTCTCTTTGGGTCACAAAGCTTCTTCCAACTCACCCAATTGATTTTCTTCTGCTCCGAGTTATTACTCCACCAAAATCTGCGGATCATGACTTCTAGCTCGCGACAAAGCTTAATAGGCAGTCTGAAGCAGCTCATCGAATATGCAGGGATTGCTTGGGCTACAGCTTTGATTAGGACCTCTCTTCCAGCCTGAGATAATAGTTTTTCCTTCCACCCTTTAAGTTTGTGCCATACCCTTTCCTTAATTTGAGTGAAACTTTCTGCTCTATTTCTGCCAACTAAAGAAGGGAGCCCCAGATACCTCTCATATTGTCTGATGATTGGAACATTGAGTAAATCTTTTATTGCATTTTGAGTAGTAATTGGAGTTGCTTTGCTGAAGAAGATGGTGGTCTTGTCACGGTTAACCTGTTGCCCCGAAGCTTTCTCATATTGCCCTAATATTGATTGGATATTTTCACAAGCTGTGGTAGTGGCATTTGTGAACAAAAGACTATCATCTGCAAAAAACAAATGAGTTATCTTTGGTCCCCCTCTGCACAGGGAAACTCCCTGCATATCACCACTCGATTCTGCCTTTTTAATTAGAGAATGAAGCCCTTCAGCACAAAGTAAAAAGAGATAGGGTGATAGGGGGTCCCCTTGGCGCAATCCTCTCAAAGGATGGATATTACCATGAGGCTCCCCATTTATCAATATTGAGTAGGAGACAGAGCTAATACATTCAGTCATGAGGCCAATCCATTTGTGGTGAAATCCCATCTTCTTCATTACTTGCTCCAAATACCTCCACTCTACCCTGTCATATGCCTTGCTCATGTCAAGCTTCAAAGCCATAGCTCCTTCTCGCCCCACTTTATTATGGTGCATATGGTGGAGGGTTTCAAAAGCTATCAAAACATTATCAGTGATTAAGCGCCCTGGAACAAAAGCACTCTGGGAGTCTGAAATTATCTGGGGAAGAATTAACTTCAGCCTGTTTGCCAAAACTTTAGAGACCAATTTGTAAATTACATTACAGAGGCTAATTGGGCGAAAATCAGTCACTTTTTTAGGATTTTTAACTTTGGGAATCAAAGAGATAAAAGTGTGATTAATGGACTTCAATAAACTCCCAGAATTTAAACATGATAAAACAGCCGAAGTTACATCATTACCAACAACATGCCAATATTTTTGGTAAAAAATAGGAGGCATACCGTCGGGTCCAGGAGCTTTTGAAGGGGCCATCTGCTTTATAGCATGTTCTACTTCTTCTGCTCTGAATTCCCGAGTTAAGTTGTGATTCATTTCCACAGTAACCACACTTGGAACTTCTGCCACTGCTTCATTCAGATTGCTTGGGTGACTTGTGGAAAATAGAGTTGTATAATACTCTATCATCATTCCTGCTATTTCCTCATTTGTCTCAAGCCAGCCGCCCCTCCCATCACTTAATCTGGAAATATGATTACGTCTCTGCCTTTGAGTAGCTCTCCCATGAAAGTACTTAGTATTGCGATCTCCCTGAGCCAACCAAGTGATTCTGGATCTTTGCCGCCACATTTTTTCTTCTTTTCCCAGCAAAGAGTTCAACTCTCTGCGCAAACCATACAAGCTATCATGCTCTCGGTCTTGGATAGCTAAGGTCTCGGCCTGCTGAATTTTCTGTTTCACCAATTCTATTTGTTTTTTAATACTCCCAAAACTCTGCCTGCTCCACTCTCCCAGCTGTCTTTTGCACTCCTTAAGTTTATGCCAAACCTTGAACATTCTTGTACCCCGTTGAGAGCTCTCCCAAGCTTTCTTAATAGTTGTTTCGCAACCCACATCAGACATCCAAGTTTCTTCGAACCTGAATGGTCTTTTTTTATTCTTGGTAAATGCCGGTGGAGAGCATTGCAACCACAAGCACTTATGATCGGATTTTGCTACATCCACGTGCTCCACTCGGGCCTTAGGAAAGAGATGCAACCAGTCCATGTTAGCTACTGCTCTGTCCAGGCGGACCCACGTGGTGTAGGGTGGGTCCCTATTATTGCACCATGTGAAGGGGAATCTCCTATAGCGAAGATCAACTAGACCACAATCATCGAGAGCACTTCGGAAGCCTCTCATTTGGCGGTCTGGTCTTGCTAGTCTACCTTTCATCTCCTCCATCTTTACTATTTCGTTGAAATCCCCTATACAACACCATGGCAGCTGGAACATTCTGTCTAGATGACGTAAAAGAGTCCAAGTCTCTTCTCTCCTATGTGTTTCCGGAGCCCCATACACCCCAGTGAGCCTCCAAGCTTCCTCCGTCCCCTCCTTAATAATGGCATCAATGTGACTATTTGAATAACTCTTTATAGAGACATTGAGGTCATCATTCCAGAATAAGACTAAGCCTCCTCCTTTATTATTACTTTGAACAACTAACTTGCTACTAAAATGTAAATAACAACGTACCTTTTCTAAATAATCTTCAGTCGACCATGTTTCCATCAGGAAAACAGCCGAGGGTGCTTTAACCCGCACGATATTGGCGAGTTCTTGAACTGTCCCTGGGTTCCCAAGCCCACGGCAGTTCCAGCTTAGGTAACTCATTGGATTCGGCAGGGCTGGACACTAGCCGCCACCGATATAAAATCATTCTCAAGGACCCGAGTAGACTTCATACTTCTCATTTCATCCTCCTCAACTTGAATGACATCTTCACAGGCTCTCTTCTCTGCCACTGTAACTCTTCTGGTATCATTCGTTCCCTGCCTCTTTGCACGGGCCAATTTCTTCCAAGTCCCCACTTTGGGCTTTTGACTCAAACCAGCACTTGTGTTTGTTAAATCCCTCAATGGGCTCCGAATATCATTAGTGGCTCCTATGACTTTCTTGCTTAAAATTGCTGGGCTATTCGGCCCAACACCCTTCTCTGACCCATTTGTCTGAGCCTTGCCACCTGTCTCTATATTTTCGGTAGTCACGGAATTGAAATTAAGGGCCATATCTATTTCCCTCAGTTGGTCTTCAAAAGTGCCGGATTTTTGGGTCGTAAAATCCGTTACTGAATTAATGCCCCCCCTGATACTCAGCTGTTTCCATATCCGTAGGGTCAAACTCCATCGGTGAGGGTTGCACCACTGCTGCTCCTTGTGGATACTGGTTTGGTTGCGCCGCCTCCGTGTTCTGTCCCATAGGCTGACTTGAACGACGTGACCGACCCTCCACCGTAATGTGCACAAGGCGAAGGACCCGGTCTTGCGATGCTCTAAGCCATAATCCATACTCTGGTTCCTTATCCTTTTCTGCTTCCGGGGTGTTAAGCCAGACTTCACAATCCTTCTCTCCATGTGTGGGGATACCACACCAATAACAAAAGTTTGGCAAACGCTCGTATTGAAAAGAAACCCACCCTTCTCCACCATTTGACATTCCAATTCTGCGTCCTCGATTTAAAGGTTTAGTGATATCCACTCTGACTCTTACTCGCATCCCTCTCCCACTTCTCGAGTCTTCATCATGGACTTGGGCTCGTATCACTTCTCCAATGGATCTTCCTAAAGTCTCTGCCACCGATTTCTTCATACACAGAATCGGGAGGTTCTGGATTTGCACCCAGAAATCAACCCGGTTGAATTGAAGATCTTCTACTGCAATCCCAACCCCCACACGTTGGAAGGCAATAAGATATTTGTCGTATGACCATGGTTCACCCAGAAGAACCCGCTCCAGATCACTTTGATCCTTAAACTCAATCAGCACCATGTTATCTCTTACATCTTGAAGAGAAAAACTATTTTTTGTTTGCCAAAGTGGTTTGAATGTTCTTGCCACCGCTTCGACGTTGATAGTTCTGCGAGTAAAAAATTTGGCAGCCAAGGTTGGTTTGTCCTGTGGGGTCATCGAGGACAAGTCAAACTTGTCATCTTCCTGATCTTTGAGAGAAAACCGTTTCCAGAGGCCATCAATATCTTCCATTGTTCGACAGAGAAAGTTTCACTCGTAGTTTAACAAAAATTGATGCTAACAATACTGCTAACCACTCACCAAACACTCCGTCCTACCCGTGATAAGATCACTGGAGGGAACAACAATCTTGCACTAACACTCAGATGACCTTGATCAACCTAGTGGGGGCTGACTTATAACTCTCCGATGGTTTTGTTAATAATAATGATGATCCAAAAGAAAATGTTAAGACTTGAATTGCCTATTTGCCTGTAATAAATTTTGGAGAAAGAACCGACCTTTATTTTCTTTTCTTGGCCCTATTTATACTCTTATTTTTCATAGATATTTTCTTAATCTTTCTCTTATCCTCCTTTTCCTTATTTTCCCTTTTATCATTAATGCATGTCTTATGCCTGCTGTTTATAGCCCATCTGCCTCGTTTAGCACCCATTTTGGTTTAAATGAGTTTGACACTTGTTTGATATTTTTTTGGTATTTAAGGCGTTATTTTCAACTGATCCTCTATTGTTTAGTCATCTGTTCGGAATACCGGAACATTTGTTTGATCGAAGCCGAATAGAATTATAACATGATTTCTGTTCGGTCAGAATCCGAACACGTGTCATCAGTTTTTGAAGTAAATTTTTCAAATTATTTTTCATCCCTCCATAAATATATAAGATGAATTTGACGGCGTAGCAAATGGTTCAGTTTTTTTAATAACAATTTACAAAAAATACTCTTTTATTTTGCCAAACGAGGAATTATAAGTCAATCATCTCACATGATGGGCATATTTGATCAATACCAATTTGTGTGACAATTTAAACGAGGGTTATTAATTCTTGCGGCTGGTGTTTGGTCATTATGCGTAGGGGAGACTCCATTCCATGAATTGTTTGGAATTTTGAATTTTCTTTTTTGTTTTTTTTTTTCTAGGAAGCCTGCCGTCTCTCCAACTCAACTGTGACCTTTGACTTTTATATGGGACATTCACACCATTTGGAGGTTGACACGTGGCTTTTAGATGTTCTTTGATGTGAACGAGGAAATTAACATTAACGTTACGTACGCTGAACCCATCAACGTCAATGTCAAAGTCTCCGGTTTGGCTTTCTTGCCTGCTTCCTTCATGACTTGGGGTGTGCTACATGTAAGTCACCCCAAATCTGACCCAGTACACCAACGGTGTCTTGGTCTAGTGGTGCCAGGGGCTAGACTTGGTAGGGAGAACTACGGTTCGATCCCCCGCAAGCCCGTTGGGAGGAGTTTAAAACCTTAACCCCGGGACCCGCTCCGAAACCGGATTAGTCGGCCCAGTGGGTTCGGATACCGGTTGGGAAACCAAAAAAAAAAAAAAAATCTGACCCAGTACCAAAATGCAGTTCAAATTGAAGGGTTTGATCGTAGAATAATTGGGTAGTTAGGTTCAAAGTGATATGTTAAAGTGGGTTCTAGTTAGCTCAATTGGTAAAGTCTTTTGTCGTCTCCCAAGAGACCTGGGTTCAAATCCCGCCTACACCAAAAATCAATTAGTGTCTTGGCTTGATGGTAAGAGCAACCATTATGAGCGGACGCCATAGGTTTAAATTCTATCATAACTATAAAAAAAAAAAAAAAAGTGATATGTTAAATTTCCAAATTTGGAGACGATAATATATTGTGTATCCAGGGGCAGAGCTACGTTGTTCCTTTTGCCCTCCCAAAGTTTAAATTTTTCTCAATAGGGTACATGTCATTTCAAGTTTAGCCTTTCCAAAGTGTTGCCCTGCTTACTGAGTTAGCCCCCCATCTGATAATTTCTAGCTACGCCCCTGTGTGTATCAATGTTTTAGGGTCCTTTTGTTTCCATGTAAAATAATTATGTATAAACTTAGACACATAATATACATCTATTCTTTATTGGACTATTAAATTTAAAAAATAGTTTACCTCCAATCCAATTTTGAGGAATTTTCCTCCACTCCACTATGTGGCAAGTAAATAAACCATCCATATGTACTTTTAGTCACATGACATTTTTAATGAGTCATGTGACTTTTTAAAATACACATGTGGATAGTTTATTTGCTTGTCACGTAGTGAGTTGAAGGAGGATTCTTCCAAATCGGGTTGGAGGTAAACTTTGTCCTTAAATTTATATAATCTTTTATTCTTTATTCTGTTGGATTAAAAAGAGGATTTACTACATATATATATATATATTTTGGCACCAATAGATTACTGTTTGAAATTTCTCTATTCTTATTAATTAATGCTCGGGGCCCAAGGGGCTGACCCGAGACCGAGAGGCCGAATTGAAAGAATGAACAAATAACAAAGGGACAAACTTCACCTTAGTCCAAACTTCAAAATGCAAGCATCCATTGATCCAAATTTCCATAGTTCAAACACTTCTTTACTAGGCGTTAGCAATAAAGCACGTATCAGACAAGAAATGTTTTTTCCTTCTTACATTTTGTTATTTTCTTTTTTTGACAAAAATTTCCTTCTTACATATATATATATATATATATATATATATTTTTTTTTTTTCCTTTTTTGAGAAAAAATTTCCTTCTTACTTCTAGGCTTCTACCAAAAGGCAAATTACAATTCACAAATGAAGAGGAAAGTTGAACTAAATATTAACAATTAGAAGACAAAGTAAAAATTGGGTAGAAATCAAAATCACGAATCATAAATTACAAACGGCAAGAAATAAAATAACTATATAAGCAATGACAAAATAAAGAAATAGAAATCAAAGATAGATTTATTTGGAGAGACCTTCTAGTAATAGAGATACCAAACGCGTCTTAGAGACGCGTTGATTCTGGCGGAGTTATAGACAAGCAATCGAGCCTTAAAGGCGGGCGTTCCTCCTATATATAGGCTGTATGCACCGTTATTAGTCTTCGTTCTTGGCTCATAACTCTTCCCTATATAGACAAACCTGCACCATTCACTTCCTCTCACAAAACACCTTCTCTTCTCTTTGTTTTGTCAAATTTTATTCCAATCCCAAACAAACTCTATTTCATTTGAAAACAAAAAGAAAAACACAATCTCAACAATGGCTCCTTCATCTAAATTGCATTTGGTTCTCTTCCTCTCTTCTCTCTTCCTCCATGCAGCATTAGGTACATATGATATATTATTATTGTTATTTTGTTAACAATAGTTGAATTTGATATAATTTTGAGTATTAATTTGTGCGTGTGTTTGTGTATAGCTGAGCTTGTATGTGAGGATTTGCCAAAGGATGTTTGCGCATTTTCGATAGCGTCTTCTGGGAAAAGGTGTTTGTTGGAGACATCGGTGGCGGGTGATGGAAGCGTGGAGTACCAATGCAGGACATCAGAAGTGGTGGTTGAGAGGATGGCTGAATACATAGAGACTGATCAATGTGTTAAAGCATGTGGGGTTGATAGGAACTCGGTTGGGATTTCATCAGATGCTCTTCTTGAGCCACAATTCACTGCCAAGCTTTGCTCGCCAGCTTGTTACCAAAAGTGCCCCAACATTGTTGATCTTTATTTCAATTTGGCTGCTGGTGAAGGTAAGAAATCCCAATCCAAATTCATTTGCGTTTGTTTGTTTAAATTGAAAGGTTTTGAATTGAAAAATAAAGAAGTTAAAAACTTAAGACTTGCAAATAAGATTGGTTGTGGAATTGATTTTCGAACGGTTATTAGGCTTCTAAGTCCTAACAACATGGTCCATTGAACAATGAAAAACCTTGTAATTCCTCATGATCGCGTTCGTACTGGCTAATAACATGGTCATCGATAACAACGTAATACAGGGCACTTTTTTTTTTTTTTTCCCAAATATAGCATCCATGTTTGTTGCCTTTAAAACCCATATGATTTAATGATGACTTCTTTGAAAACGTCCAATATCGTAATTTATAATCTCTCTCTCTCTCTGTATATATATATATATATATATAATATAGAATTTTTGGACTTATTGTTAATGGGCTTCTAACGTGATGACACCTTCCCCATCTCGTGTGGCGAGCTCGACCCATCCCTCCCTTTCCCATATATGTATATATATTACTGGCAGATAATTTTAGGGCTTATATTCTGGGAAATCTGAATACTCATTGGTTTGATTGCTGTTAAGTTGCCACCATAATAGATGCTTAATTCTAAGTTCTAACATTAGTCCAGATGAGCATAAAGTAGCCTAGGAATGTGATGAATTAATGTCTCTAGCTTTATTCATGTAGCATGACGCCTGTTCTTGTTGGTCTTTCGCTTTCCCTTTTACTCATGAAAGTTTTATGCAACCTCACTTTTGTATTTTTTTTTGACTTCTCCTTCAATCAAAGAATGGTCCTTTCAATCAATAAAATTCTTTTAGAACTTTTTATTTTTTAATTTTTTTAAAGCAATTGATTTGTATAATGTAATCATATATATATATATATATATATATATATATATATATATATATATTTGTCTTTACCCATATACTAACTATATTGTATTTTAGCATGCCAATAATTTATTTTTATCACTTGTTTTGTCACACGCAGGAGTATTTTTGCCGGATCTTTGTGAGAGACAGCGCAGCAGCCCTCACCGTGCCATGAGTGAGCTTTTGAGCTCTGGTGTTGCCCCTGGTCCTGTTTCTGGCAATCCATCAGTAACTTACAGCCATGCCACCGCCCCTGCCTCAGCTCCCACCTACGCGTAGGCCACTGCCCCTGCCTCAGCTCCCATACAATCATCTCATGTGATTTTCTTCGAGACCATTTCCTTTGAAATTAGTGTAATCGAATCGAGAATAATTAGAAAATTTGAGAGACTGAGAGGGATCGAGAAATTATTAGATACTTTTAGCATATTTTCTTTTCTCACATGAATGATGGAACCCACCGTGAATTTAATTAATGAAATCCACTTTTATGTTAGAGAAGTGAGTATCAAGTCGTTGTACTTTCAGAATATTAAATAATTATTCAAAAGGTTCATTTTTTTGGGTTGAGTTTGGTCGGAATTATTATGATTTTTAATTGGAAAGAGTATGCATTGCACAGTTTTATAAACTGAGATCAATGAATCATGCCCATATACGTATTTCATCTCTACATTTTTTTTATTTTTAGGATTAATTTTCACCGAATATACAGAAAGCTACCTACGTGTCTGAAAGAGCTAGGGTAATTCTTCTCAAATATAATTTTGAACTTTACTTTGCATTCCAAGACGTAGTTCTCTATTGATTGAATATATTTGTTCCGTTGAATATTGTTATTGTGAATGGATCATAATCTTAAACATCACTAACAAAAAAGCACAATGGAAAAGGTTATCTTCTTGAGGAAGATAACTTTGAGACAAAGAGATTGAAAAGAGAATTCTATTCACTGTGTTAATTAAAATTACAGAGTAAATACATATATATACTGAAGAAGAAAACAGAGCACTAGAGCAATTTCTGTTTCTGTAACTAACTCCACTAAAAAAACTAAAAAGACCAATTAGCTATATACACGTGTAAAGAAAAGCCAACAAACTACAAGTATAAAAATGCTGCGTTTCTTGCTTGTTGATGTGAGAAAGACTTTAATGAAACGGTGCGTTTCATTGTGTGTTGATGGTCTTTAATGAAATGGTGCGCTTTGGTCTCGGGGCTTTAGTTCTTCTTCTTAGTTAAACGGTGCGTTTAGCACATCTTCAACCTCTCTTCATTTTCATTCGAAACCAGGGAAAAACTGAGATAAGCTCTTGAAGCTTTAATATGCCCCCTCAAGTTGAAGAGTGGATGTTAAGAACACGCAACTTGGAAAGAAGATGGAAAAAGAAACAAAACCAAGAGGCTTAGTGAAAATGTCAGCAAGTTGATGAGCAGAACTGATGTGAATTGTCTTCAAAGTACCAGCTTGAATTTTATCATGAATAAAATGACAATCAACCACTATGTGTTTAGTTCTCTCATGAAAAACGGGATTTGCTGCAATATGAAGAGCTGCTTGATTATCACAGAACTGAAGAGCAGCCATGAGATGAGCAATCTGAAAATCTTGAAGCAAAGAGAGATAACAAGTGATCTCACAAGTGGTGATAGCCATGACTCGATACTTAGCTTTGGCAGAAGATCTAGAGACAATGGATTGCTTCTTGGAATGCCAAGAAATGAGAGAATCCTCCAAAAAAAATGCAGAAACCAGTGACTGATCTATGGGTATCAGAACATCCAGCCCAATCAGAATCACAAAATCCCTTAAGTTGCATGGGATTTGTGGAAGAGAAAAACAAGCCTTGCCCTGAAGTACCTTTGAGATATTGTAGAACATGATGTGCTGCATGTAAATGAGGAGCTCGAGGTTGATAAATTGACTCAGTCTACTAGTTGAGTATGAAATATCAGCCCTGGTGTGAGTGAGATATAGGAGTTTCCCAATCAGTCTTCTGTACACAATAGGATCAGGAAGTAAGGAACCCTCATCTCTGGAGAGTTTAAGATGTTGTTCCATGGGAAATTTAACAGGTTTGGAGGCTAGGAAACCTGCATCTTATAGAATATCTAATGTATATTTCCTTTGACAAACAGATATGCCTTTAGTGGATCTTGCAAGTTCTAACCTAAGAAAGTATTTGGCATGTCCAAGATCTTTGAGTTTAAACTTATCATCAAGAAAGACAGTAAGCTTTGTGATAGAAATTGGATCATTGCTAGCAAGGAAAATGTCATTAACATAAACCAGAAGAGCAATGAAAGTAGAACATGCAGTCTTGGTAAAAGAGAACAGTCACACTTGGATTAAACAAAGCCATGATTAAGAAGAGTGGAAGAGAATTTGGAGAACCACTGTCTTGAGGCTTGTTTTAATCCATACAAGGACTTAGTTAACCTGCAAACTTGTGTAGAATTCTTATTGTTCCCTTTGAAACCAGAAGGCAAAGTCATGAAAACTTCCTTATCCAAATCTCCATGTAGAAAAGTATTATTGACATCAAGTTGAGTTAGAGACCAACCTTTGGTAGCAGTTATGGCAACAAAGCTTCTGACAGTTACCAACTTTGCTACTGGTGAGAAAGTTTCAAAATAATCAATCCCTTCTTGCTGATTATAGCCTTTAGCTACTATACGAGCCTTCTATCTCTCAATGGACCCATCTGATTTAAACTTCAGTTTATAAACCCATTTTCAACCAATTGGGTGTTTTCCAGGAGGCAGGGAAGTTAAGACCCAAGTGTGATTAGCTTCTAAGGCATTAAGTTCCTTGGACATAGCTTCACACCATTAAGGAGAATGAATAGCCTCATGGTAAAATTGTGGTTCAATATGGGTGGAAAAGGGCTAAGGTGAATGCTTTATGAGAATCAGAAAGATGGGAATAAGAGATAGTATGCTTAATAGGATGAACAACAATAACATAAGGTTTGGGTGAAGTGGGTGTAGAAGAGGCTAGGTTACAATGATAGTCTTGAAGATAAGAAGGAGGTTTAACAAGTCTAGATGATTTTCTGACTGGAATGGAAGGAATAGGACTGGAATTGTCCATTAATGAATTTGTGGGAATATTTGTGGAAAATGAAGTATCTGTGGGAGAATAAAAATGAAGTATGTGTGGTTCCACAGATGGAATAGAAGGGAGTGGAGACTCAGGACATGAAGGAAGTGAAGTAGATGATGTGGGAAGGATATGTGAGTCTGAGACATTGGGAGGAGAAATGAGAGGATGTGACAAATAAGGACCAGAATGAAAGGAAGTAGAAGTGGAAGTGGAAGGGTTAACAAGAGATGTGGAAGAATAAAAAGGAAAAATATGTTCATGGAAAGTAACATCTTTGGAAACAAAAACTTCTTTGTGGACAAATCAAAAAGTTTGTAACCTTTCATTCCAAAAGGATAACCAATGAAAACACATGTAATAGCTCGAGTATCAAACTTGGTTCTATGAGGAGAAAGGTTAGAAGTATAAGTAAGACAACCAAACACTTTCAAATGAGAATAAGTGGGAGCTGTGTGCATCAAGATTTCAAAAGGGGATTTGTTTTAGAGAACAGGAGTAGGCAACCTATTAATAAGGTAGGCTACATGAAGTATGCATTCACCCCAAAAAGTCTGTGGCAGATTGGATTGAAATCTGATAGCTCGAGCTACATTGAGCAAGTGCTAGTGCTTCCTTTCTATAACAGAGTTTTGTTGTGAGGTTTTGACACAAGAGGTTTGATGAATGACACTTTTAGAGTTGAAAAAGTCTGACATGAGAAATTCTAAACCATTGTCACTCCTTAAGACCTTAATCTTGGTTTTGAACTGAGTTTCAATCATAGTGAAAAAGGAAATAAGTAAAGGTCTAGTATCAGCTTTAGATGTCATCAAATAGATCCAAGTGCTATGAGAACATTCATTAACAATGGTTAGAAAGTATTTAAAACCATCATGTGTAGGTAGAAAATAAAAACCCCAAATGTCACAATGAATTAAATCAAAGATATGCATGCTTTTATGACCAACATTGGGGAATGGGAGTCATTTCTGTTTGGCTAAGGGACAAACATCACAAAAATGAGAATCTTTATTGATAGTATGAAATTTTGGTACAACTTGATGTAAGAAATGAATTTTATCAAAGGAAGGATGCCCTAATTGACAATGCCAAAGTTGTAAACCAGTAAGGTTGCTAGTAGATGCAACAATGTTATTTGCAGAATGAAAACAAACAGATTCAGCAGACTGATAAAAAGAAGCAATATATAGACTAGATTGAGAGTCCAATGCATGAATCTGCAAGATGTAGAGTCCATTGTATATCTTACCCAGTCCAATCATCCTCCAAGGGGTGAAGGCCCGAGTAAAATAGTAATTGGATAGAAAAATGAGACAAAGTGAAGAATGCACCAGTTTAGTCACAAAAATGAGGTTAAAGTGGAATTAAGGAACACATAAAACATCTGTCAAAATGAGTGAAGATGAGAGCTTGACAGTGCCTATGTGTGTGACAGGAACCAGATTGCCATTTGACAATTCAACAGTAGCTTGAATGGTGGAAGTTATAGTGCTAAGACATGAAATAAAATGTACCATATGATTTGTAGCACCAGTATCAAGGATCCAAGAATTGTGTTTAATAGTGGAATGTGATGTGGTATGAGAAGAGAAAACTGAATGAGACAGATTTGGGGTAAAATTAGCACTAGAACAGGCAGATGAGCAAAAAGGTATACCTGTCATGGATGAAACAAGAAAGTTGGATTAGACTGTGTTAGCAGGTGCCTAATGATGAGAACTAGAAGCATGTCCAACAAAATTTGTCAAAGCCTTACTATTGATTAAAGCAAGAAGTTGTTCACACTGGGCCTGCACTTGAGAAAGCTGTGAAGTTGAAAACTCATCTGTGACGGTACGAGCAGTTTGTCCAAAGTTTGACAAAGAAGGCTGATTAGCTGCAGGGCTTTTGTCTCGATTCCTTTTGCCTGGAGGAAATCTGTGAAGCTTATAGCACTTGTCTATTGTATGACCAAACAATCCACAGTGAGTGCACAATGGTCTTTCCTTCTTTTGGAAAAATTGCTTATTACCAACAACCTTGGATCCCTTAGACTTTCACAATAGAGCAGTGGATTCCACAAAGTGATTACTCAAAGAAGTACTCAAAGATCCATTAGACCTTTGTCTTTCCTCCTGTTTAATGAAGGAAAATACTTTTTTTTTTTTAATTATTATTATTTTTTATTATTTTTTTTATTTTTTAGGTGGCATTGGATCCATGAGCAGTATTTGACCTCTCATAAGAGCAAAAGACTCATTTAAGCCCATTAGAAATTGCATCACACATCTCTGCTCATATTTTTCCAAAGTCTTAGTCATAGCACCATATGAACAACTTGGAGAACAATTGCAAACAGGATTTGGTAAGTAATTGAGTAGTTCTTCCCAAAGTCCTTGAAGGTGAGTATAGTATTCACTCACAAGATTCTGGTTTTGAGTCAAAGATCCTATTTCTTTCTCAAGTTGAAAAATTTGATGACCATTACTTTGAGAAAATTTTTCTTGCAATTCTTTCCAACTCACATATTCAGTAGGTTTATACAGAACAGTAGCATGAATTTACTTAGAAACACAATTCAATATCCAAGTTATCACTACTGTGTTGCATCGATTCCAGTGAACATGTAAAGATGACCTCGAATTAGCTTCAGGTTCCCTAATACTTCCATCAACGAATCCAAGCTTATTCTTAATAGTTAAAGTCATATTCATAGATCTAAACCAAGAGTGAAAGTTGTCATAACCCTATTTTTACTCTTGGGATTTCCTCGGGTGTCGACACGCAAAACGAGACAGCTCGGATAGAGCCGGCTTGGCCCGAGAGGGGTCCGATCGCACTTAAGGACCCTTAAGATGTGACTTGGGGCGCATTTCTCGAGGTTTGGGGAGGTTTGACCAAGTTTGACCAAGGTTGACCAAGTTTGACCAAGTTTGACCACCGGACTATTGACCAGACCAAAAACTGGATCGAACTGACCACCCTCTTGACCAAGGTATAGAGAATATCAAGAGCTTCGATTCCGTACTTTACGGGTCGAAAACGGACGAGAAACGAGGAGAGTTGTGGCCAAAACTGCGAAAAAACGGTCCGATACTTAGCCAAATTTTTGGTAAGTATTGTTGACAAAACAGCCTATTTGGGAGGCAACGTTTGCGCAAAGATTCTCTCCGACCCGCTGCAACTTGGTCCGCAAGAGCCAAGACCCTTAGGCAAGAGGTTCACTTCAGCTACCACACGCAACTTTCGGATCGTCAAGAGCTCCTCCGGTCAAGCCGGAATCTCAGCCAAAAGTTGACCCCTTGGCATAAGGAACACTTCCGACGGCCTCCTGTTCGCAGGATCATATCTTGCGAACCCAAGCTCGCCTTCATGCAAGGCCTGTACCGTTAAAAGTAGGTATCGCAAGCTTTCCGGCGATACCAAGATCGTCGGAAATCCGACATCGGGAGCTACGTCTACCACGCGCGTGAAAACAGGACGAAAGATAAGGGGCTGTGCTGAAATTTCCGGAATTTCTCCCACCGACGTTGCGCGCTTGCGCACAGAGTCTTCCTGACTCGCAACAAGTTGATCTGCGAGCCCGGGCACATTGGAAAGAGGACACATCCATGCACGACGTGGAACTCTCGGATCGCCAAGAATTCTCCGGGGCTCAAGCCGGAATCTCAATCGGAAAACTGCCCTCAAACGAGACCAAAAAACCCTCCGGTGGACTCTGCTCGCGGGGCCATATCTCACGAGTCCAAGCTCGGATTCCCGCAGGTCCGGAACCTTTAAGCAAAGAATAGGCAGCGCAAGGCTTTCCAGACGGTACCAAGAACGTTGAAAATCCGACATCGGGAGCTAGGTCAAACCATGCGCGCGAAAACTGGACGACAAGATTAAGAGAAAAAACGCGTTGGGAGCAAATCTGACGCATTTTTTCCTCCCGGACAGCCGCCTTTCGCGCGCAGAGTCTTTCCTGCTCGCAACAAGTTGATCCGCGAGCCCGGGAACCGTTGGAAAGATAATGACTCCAGCTACGTCGTGGAACTCTCGGTTCGCCGAAAGCATCCCCCGTTTGCGGAATCTTCGCCGGAAGAGTGCACGAAAACAGCTCCGACACCCCGACTTCCGGGAGCCATAACTCCCTCGTCCGAACTCCGATTCGCGCAAACTTTATATCGTTGGAAAGAGGACGTCGAGCTTTCCGACGATATGCCGCATGACCCATTTTGAGTACTCTCGAAAACTCGCCGGTGCCACGCACCGGGCTGCGTTTCTATATAACCCCCCTCCCCTCTTTGACTCCTAATTTTAGGCCATTTTGGGCAGAACTCAAAGGGGTCCTCCTTGGGGTTTAGATTAGGTTTTTAGTTAGAGAAGAGACTCCTACTTAGGTAATCTCTCTCTACTTTATATCGTTGGAAAGTAGAATTCTCAAAATTTCCAAAGGTACCCCGTATGACCCATTTTGAACTTACCCAAAGGCCCCCTGGAAAGTAAGCTACCTCAAAAATTGGGTTAGAAAACTATATAGACACGTGAATTGTATGAAAAATCCGTTGGAGGATTGCCTGACGCACCCCAGGCTGCGTCACGTCCAAAGCCTCACTCAAAAATTGCGGGTGTAGAAAACTCCTATAGACATATGAATTGTTGAGAAATCCCAATCCGTTGGAGGCCCCTCATTTTAGCTAAGCTTGACTCGAGTTTCTAGGTGAACTGGATTTTAGGCTATCATTTTGGACCCCCCTCCCCTCATTTTCGTAAGAAAGGGGTCCGAGTTTCTTGGGGTTTAGATTAGGTTTTTAGTTAGAGTTATTTGGGCTGAGATCCTACTTAGGTAATCGGTCCTCTCTACCCCTCCTAGATTAGGTTTTTAAGCTAGAGTCTCAAGACCCCTCTCTTCTTACTCATACACCCTCTTTCTTTTTCATTTTATGGAAGTGCTTCTCAGTGCCTCCCCTCTGCTTCATCTCATCATACCCTCTTTCTTTTTGGGAATGGAAGTGGATTCACTAGTGATGATCCCATATCCATGGGAAGGGATTCACAATTCATTTATTGCTTTTACTATCATTTGCTCTTTTACTAATGCTCTAAGTTTATTTATTGCTTTCATTACACTCTAAATTCATTTATCGCTTTCCGCTATGCTTTAAGTTTATTTATTGCTTTCATTATGCTTTAAATTCATTTATCGCTTTCCGCTATGCTTTAAGTTTATTTATTGCTTTCATTACACTCTAAATTCATTTATTGCTTTCCGCTATGCTTTAAGTTTATTTATTGCTTTCATTATGCTTTAAATTCATTTATCGCTTTCCGCTATGCTTTAAGTTTATTTATTGCTTTCATTATGCTTTAAATACATCTATTGCTTTCCGTTATGCTTTAAATATATTTATTGCTTTATTTACATTTACTATGTTATTGTGATTATCCCTTTCCCCGTGTGATTTCGGTATGAAAATCCTTAGTGATTTTGGCAGATTATGTAAGACCTCCATGATGAGGCATTAACAACCATGTAAACCCACAAGGAATTGGACCCTTGAACACCCCTTTGATTAAAATTCCGTTATTATTTACATTATTTTACTATACTGTGAATATTGTTGATTTATTCCCCTTTATTTTTTCCCTTATTCTTTTTCCCTTATGGATTGCGTGAAAATCCCGTGAAAATTGGTCGTGATTGGATTATGTGGTGGATCTATGTGAGGCATTAATCCATGAGGCATTAACAACCATGTAATCCCATAAGGCATTGGACCCACGAAATCCCCCTTACTTTAAATACATTTATTGCATTTATTGCTTTTATTTACATTTACTATGTATTCGTGATTACCCCCTTTCCCCGTTGTGATTCAGGTATGAAAATCCTTAGTGGTCTTGGCGGATTATGTAAGACCTTCATGAGACATTAACAACCATGTAAACCCGCAAGGCATTGGACCCATGAACACCCCCCTTGATTAAATTCCGTCATTTACATTATTTACTACATTGTGAATATTGTCTATTGTTCATTTTTCTCCTTTAAATTGGGCATGAAAATCCCTAACGGTGTTGGAGGTTTAGGTAAGGCTTTCAATAGCACTAAACCCCGTGTAAATCTACAAGGTATTGGACCCTCGAGATTCTTGACATTATTTTGTTGAATTTCCATTTTATTGTTCATATAAGCCCTATTCGGTCTCGGAGGATTAGGTAAATTTTTCAATAGCACTAATCCTTTGTGTAATCCCAAGAGGCATTGAACTCTTCCCTACACGACTTTCTTTTATTCATGTAAATCCTAAGGTGGTATTGGAAATTGAGTAAGTCTTTTAGTAGCATCGAATTCCAATCCCAAGAGGTCTTGACCCTTTCCCTAATCCATCTCATATTGCATATTTGTCATTTTGATTAAATGCTTTAATTACGACGTAAATTATACCTTATCATTTTTATGTCATAATCATGTTGGTCATTTCCACCACACCATACTCATTCCATAGTCTCTGTGATTAACGTGCTGCAAACATGCCGTAGTCACTTGCTTGAACGGTTATTTGTGATTAACGCGCTGCAAACATGCCGTGATCACTCGCTTGATATTTGTTCTTTGTGATTAATGTGCTGCAAACATGCCATGATTACTTATTTGAACATTTACCCGATTTATTGTCATTTCATATTTGACTTGTGATTAACGTGTTGCAAACATGTCGTGATCATTTGTTTGAATATTTACTTGCTTTGATATAAAAATGTGATTAAAATACACTTTGCCATGAAAACTTTAAAAAGAGTAAACATGGTAATGTGGGCGTTATAAACGAAATTGGTGTAATCTAAGTGCTATGGCTTGACCTGGCCTTGGGACACCATGGTATGAGTCCTTTACACGGCGTCAATGTGGCTGGCCGTAGACACATTGTAAGGGATTCTACACGTTCTAACTCTCATAAGATCATGGCCTAAAATTCCCCAAATGTGTGAATTAATCATCCAAAACCCCACCATTTGACAGACCACTTTATTCATTGGTAAGGGATTCTACACGTTCTAACTCTCATAAGATCATGATCCTGAATATGGCACCAAGTGTGAATTAATAATCCAAAACCCTTGTCATTTCGGCAGACCACTTAGGATTTTCAAGAGTCAAGGGTCCTACCAGGATCTTGAACTGCCTGGAATCCTTTAAACATATAAAGATGAGGAAAGGTGCATTCGATAAAGATTTCTCTAAACAAAATCCTAAATGAAGTCAACTGCCTGGCATTTGCCATTCTTTAAAGGTATATTGCAGATGACGGAAATCGGTGAAATAACATTTGTAAACAATAATTAAATGAAGTCAACAAAAGTGCTATTGCTTAGCCAATTCTTGGTATATTGCATGAGGGAAAACGGGACATTTGTACATAATTAAAAAGCAACAAGTCTATGGTAGCAAACGTAAGGGAACGTTAGAATCTTAATGGATGTCGTTTCTTAATGGATGTCGTGGGGTGCCTAACACCTTCCCCACGCATAATCAAACCCCCGAACCCATCTCTGATTCAAGACCATTATTTTTAATATGTCTAAATAAGATAAAATCTATTAGACATAGGTGCCCAATCACACCTTGAATTTTCCATGATTGGTGCTGACTCCA
>OU015770.1:24061929-24128324 GCA_907173295.1 Fagus sylvatica | reverse complement strand
ATTTGGCTGCTGGTGAAGGTAAGAAATCCCAATCCAAATTCATTTGCGTTTGTTTGTTTAAATTGAAAGGTTTTGAATTGAAAAATAAAGAAGTTAAAAACTTAAGACTTGCAAATAAGATTGGTTGTGGAATTGATTTTCGAACGGTTATTAGGCTTCTAAGTCCTAACAACATGGTCCATTGAACAATGAAAAACCTTGTAATTCCTCATGATCGCGTTCGTACTGGCTAATAACATGGTCATCGATAACAACGTAATACAGGGCACTTTTTTTTTTTTTTTCCCAAATATAGCATCCATGTTTGTTGCCTTTAAAACCCATATGATTTAATGATGACTTCTTTGAAAACGTCCAATATCGTAATTTATAATCTCTCTCTCTCTCTGTATATATATATATATATATATAATATAGAATTTTTGGACTTATTGTTAATGGGCTTCTAACGTGATGACACCTTCCCCATCTCGTGTGGCGAGCTCGACCCATCCCTCCCTTTCCCATATATGTATATATATTACTGGCAGATAATTTTAGGGCTTATATTCTGGGAAATCTGAATACTCATTGGTTTGATTGCTGTTAAGTTGCCACCATAATAGATGCTTAATTCTAAGTTCTAACATTAGTCCAGATGAGCATAAAGTAGCCTAGGAATGTGATGAATTAATGTCTCTAGCTTTATTCATGTAGCATGACGCCTGTTCTTGTTGGTCTTTCGCTTTCCCTTTTACTCATGAAAGTTTTATGCAACCTCACTTTTGTATTTTTTTTTGACTTCTCCTTCAATCAAAGAATGGTCCTTTCAATCAATAAAATTCTTTTAGAACTTTTTATTTTTTAATTTTTTTAAAGCAATTGATTTGTATAATGTAATCATATATATATATATATATATATATATATATATATATATATATATTGTCTTTACCCATATACTAACTATATTGTATTTTAGCATGCCAATAATTTATTTTTATCACTTGTTTTGTCACACGCAGGAGTATTTTTGCCGGATCTTTGTGAGAGACAGCGCAGCAGCCCTCACCGTGCCATGAGTGAGCTTTTGAGCTCTGGTGTTGCCCCTGGTCCTGTTTCTGGCAATCCATCAGTAACTTACAGCCATGCCACCGCCCCTGCCTCAGCTCCCACCTACGCGTAGGCCACTGCCCCTGCCTCAGCTCCCATACAATCATCTCATGTGATTTTCTTCGAGACCATTTCCTTTGAAATTAGTGTAATCGAATCGAGAATAATTAGAAAATTTGAGAGACTGAGAGGGATCGAGAAATTATTAGATACTTTTAGCATATTTTCTTTTCTCACATGAATGATGGAACCCACCGTGAATTTAATTAATGAAATCCACTTTTATGTTAGAGAAGTGAGTATCAAGTCGTTGTACTTTCAGAATATTAAATAATTATTCAAAAGGTTCATTTTTTTGGGTTGAGTTTGGTCGGAATTATTATGATTTTTAATTGGAAAGAGTATGCATTGCACAGTTTTATAAACTGAGATCAATGAATCATGCCCATATACGTATTTCATCTCTACATTTTTTTTATTTTTAGGATTAATTTTCACCGAATATACAGAAAGCTACCTACGTGTCTGAAAGAGCTAGGGTAATTCTTCTCAAATATAATTTTGAACTTTACTTTGCATTCCAAGACGTAGTTCTCTATTGATTGAATATATTTGTTCCGTTGAATATTGTTATTGTGAATGGATCATAATCTTAAACATCACTAACAAAAAAGCACAATGGAAAAGGTTATCTTCTTGAGGAAGATAACTTTGAGACAAAGAGATTGAAAAGAGAATTCTATTCACTGTGTTAATTAAAATTACAGAGTAAATACATATATATACTGAAGAAGAAAACAGAGCACTAGAGCAATTTCTGTTTCTGTAACTAACTCCACTAAAAAAACTAAAAAGACCAATTAGCTATATACACGTGTAAAGAAAAGCCAACAAACTACAAGTATAAAAATGCTGCGTTTCTTGCTTGTTGATGTGAGAAAGACTTTAATGAAACGGTGCGTTTCATTGTGTGTTGATGGTCTTTAATGAAATGGTGCGCTTTGGTCTCGGGGCTTTAGTTCTTCTTCTTAGTTAAACGGTGCGTTTAGCACATCTTCAACCTCTCTTCATTTTCATTCGAAACCAGGGAAAAACTGAGATAAGCTCTTGAAGCTTTAATATGCCCCCTCAAGTTGAAGAGTGGATGTTAAGAACACGCAACTTGGAAAGAAGATGGAAAAAGAAACAAAACCAAGAGGCTTAGTGAAAATGTCAGCAAGTTGATGAGCAGAACTGATGTGAATTGTCTTCAAAGTACCAGCTTGAATTTTATCATGAATAAAATGACAATCAACCACTATGTGTTTAGTTCTCTCATGAAAAACGGGATTTGCTGCAATATGAAGAGCTGCTTGATTATCACAGAACTGAAGAGCAGCCATGAGATGAGCAATCTGAAAATCTTGAAGCAAAGAGAGATAACAAGTGATCTCACAAGTGGTGATAGCCATGACTCGATACTTAGCTTTGGCAGAAGATCTAGAGACAATGGATTGCTTCTTGGAATGCCAAGAAATGAGAGAATCCTCCAAAAAAAATGCAGAAACCAGTGACTGATCTATGGGTATCAGAACATCCAGCCCAATCAGAATCACAAAATCCCTTAAGTTGCATGGGATTTGTGGAAGAGAAAAACAAGCCTTGCCCTGAAGTACCTTTGAGATATTGTAGAACATGATGTGCTGCATGTAAATGAGGAGCTCGAGGTTGATAAATTGACTCAGTCTACTAGTTGAGTATGAAATATCAGCCCTGGTGTGAGTGAGATATAGGAGTTTCCCAATCAGTCTTCTGTACACAATAGGATCAGGAAGTAAGGAACCCTCATCTCTGGAGAGTTTAAGATGTTGTTCCATGGGAAATTTAACAGGTTTGGAGGCTAGGAAACCTGCATCTTATAGAATATCTAATGTATATTTCCTTTGACAAACAGATATGCCTTTAGTGGATCTTGCAAGTTCTAACCTAAGAAAGTATTTGGCATGTCCAAGATCTTTGAGTTTAAACTTATCATCAAGAAAGACAGTAAGCTTTGTGATAGAAATTGGATCATTGCTAGCAAGGAAAATGTCATTAACATAAACCAGAAGAGCAATGAAAGTAGAACATGCAGTCTTGGTAAAAGAGAACAGTCACACTTGGATTAAACAAAGCCATGATTAAGAAGAGTGGAAGAGAATTTGGAGAACCACTGTCTTGAGGCTTGTTTTAATCCATACAAGGACTTAGTTAACCTGCAAACTTGTGTAGAATTCTTATTGTTCCCTTTGAAACCAGAAGGCAAAGTCATGAAAACTTCCTTATCCAAATCTCCATGTAGAAAAGTATTATTGACATCAAGTTGAGTTAGAGACCAACCTTTGGTAGCAGTTATGGCAACAAAGCTTCTGACAGTTACCAACTTTGCTACTGGTGAGAAAGTTTCAAAATAATCAATCCCTTCTTGCTGATTATAGCCTTTAGCTACTATACGAGCCTTCTATCTCTCAATGGACCCATCTGATTTAAACTTCAGTTTATAAACCCATTTTCAACCAATTGGGTGTTTTCCAGGAGGCAGGGAAGTTAAGACCCAAGTGTGATTAGCTTCTAAGGCATTAAGTTCCTTGGACATAGCTTCACACCATTAAGGAGAATGAATAGCCTCATGGTAAAATTGTGGTTCAATATGGGTGGAAAAGGGCTAAGGTGAATGCTTTATGAGAATCAGAAAGATGGGAATAAGAGATAGTATGCTTAATAGGATGAACAACAATAACATAAGGTTTGGGTGAAGTGGGTGTAGAAGAGGCTAGGTTACAATGATAGTCTTGAAGATAAGAAGGAGGTTTAACAAGTCTAGATGATTTTCTGACTGGAATGGAAGGAATAGGACTGGAATTGTCCATTAATGAATTTGTGGGAATATTTGTGGAAAATGAAGTATCTGTGGGAGAATAAAAATGAAGTATGTGTGGTTCCACAGATGGAATAGAAGGGAGTGGAGACTCAGGACATGAAGGAAGTGAAGTAGATGATGTGGGAAGGATATGTGAGTCTGAGACATTGGGAGGAGAAATGAGAGGATGTGACAAATAAGGACCAGAATGAAAGGAAGTAGAAGTGGAAGTGGAAGGGTTAACAAGAGATGTGGAAGAATAAAAAGGAAAAATATGTTCATGGAAAGTAACATCTTTGGAAACAAAAACTTCTTTGTGGACAAATCAAAAAGTTTGTAACCTTTCATTCCAAAAGGATAACCAATGAAAACACATGTAATAGCTCGAGTATCAAACTTGGTTCTATGAGGAGAAAGGTTAGAAGTATAAGTAAGACAACCAAACACTTTCAAATGAGAATAAGTGGGAGCTGTGTGCATCAAGATTTCAAAAGGGGATTTGTTTTAGAGAACAGGAGTAGGCAACCTATTAATAAGGTAGGCTACATGAAGTATGCATTCACCCCAAAAAGTCTGTGGCAGATTGGATTGAAATCTGATAGCTCGAGCTACATTGAGCAAGTGCTAGTGCTTCCTTTCTATAACAGAGTTTTGTTGTGAGGTTTTGACACAAGAGGTTTGATGAATGACACTTTTAGAGTTGAAAAAGTCTGACATGAGAAATTCTAAACCATTGTCACTCCTTAAGACCTTAATCTTGGTTTTGAACTGAGTTTCAATCATAGTGAAAAAGGAAATAAGTAAAGGTCTAGTATCAGCTTTAGATGTCATCAAATAGATCCAAGTGCTATGAGAACATTCATTAACAATGGTTAGAAAGTATTTAAAACCATCATGTGTAGGTAGAAAATAAAAACCCCAAATGTCACAATGAATTAAATCAAAGATATGCATGCTTTTATGACCAACATTGGGGAATGGGAGTCATTTCTGTTTGGCTAAGGGACAAACATCACAAAAATGAGAATCTTTATTGATAGTATGAAATTTTGGTACAACTTGATGTAAGAAATGAATTTTATCAAAGGAAGGATGCCCTAATTGACAATGCCAAAGTTGTAAACCAGTAAGGTTGCTAGTAGATGCAACAATGTTATTTGCAGAATGAAAACAAACAGATTCAGCAGACTGATAAAAAGAAGCAATATATAGACTAGATTGAGAGTCCAATGCATGAATCTGCAAGATGTAGAGTCCATTGTATATCTTACCCAGTCCAATCATCCTCCAAGGGGTGAAGGCCCGAGTAAAATAGTAATTGGATAGAAAAATGAGACAAAGTGAAGAATGCACCAGTTTAGTCACAAAAATGAGGTTAAAGTGGAATTAAGGAACACATAAAACATCTGTCAAAATGAGTGAAGATGAGAGCTTGACAGTGCCTATGTGTGTGACAGGAACCAGATTGCCATTTGACAATTCAACAGTAGCTTGAATGGTGGAAGTTATAGTGCTAAGACATGAAATAAAATGTACCATATGATTTGTAGCACCAGTATCAAGGATCCAAGAATTGTGTTTAATAGTGGAATGTGATGTGGTATGAGAAGAGAAAACTGAATGAGACAGATTTGGGGTAAAATTAGCACTAGAACAGGCAGATGAGCAAAAAGGTATACCTGTCATGGATGAAACAAGAAAGTTGGATTAGACTGTGTTAGCAGGTGCCTAATGATGAGAACTAGAAGCATGTCCAACAAAATTTGTCAAAGCCTTACTATTGATTAAAGCAAGAAGTTGTTCACACTGGGCCTGCACTTGAGAAAGCTGTGAAGTTGAAAACTCATCTGTGACGGTACGAGCAGTTTGTCCAAAGTTTGACAAAGAAGGCTGATTAGCTGCAGGGCTTTTGTCTCGATTCCTTTTGCCTGGAGGAAATCTGTGAAGCTTATAGCACTTGTCTATTGTATGACCAAACAATCCACAGTGAGTGCACAATGGTCTTTCCTTCTTTTGGAAAAATTGCTTATTACCAACAACCTTGGATCCCTTAGACTTTCACAATAGAGCAGTGGATTCCACAAAGTGATTACTCAAAGAAGTACTCAAAGATCCATTAGACCTTTGTCTTTCCTCCTGTTTAATGAAGGAAAATACTTTTTTTTTTTTAATTATTATTATTTTTTATTATTTTTTTTATTTTTTAGGTGGCATTGGATCCATGAGCAGTATTTGACCTCTCATAAGAGCAAAAGACTCATTTAAGCCCATTAGAAATTGCATCACACATCTCTGCTCATATTTTTCCAAAGTCTTAGTCATAGCACCATATGAACAACTTGGAGAACAATTGCAAACAGGATTTGGTAAGTAATTGAGTAGTTCTTCCCAAAGTCCTTGAAGGTGAGTATAGTATTCACTCACAAGATTCTGGTTTTGAGTCAAAGATCCTATTTCTTTCTCAAGTTGAAAAATTTGATGACCATTACTTTGAGAAAATTTTTCTTGCAATTCTTTCCAACTCACATATTCAGTAGGTTTATACAGAACAGTAGCATGAATTTACTTAGAAACACAATTCAATATCCAAGTTATCACTACTGTGTTGCATCGATTCCAGTGAACATGTAAAGATGACCTCGAATTAGCTTCAGGTTCCCTAATACTTCCATCAACGAATCCAAGCTTATTCTTAATAGTTAAAGTCATATTCATAGATCTAAACCAAGAGTGAAAGTTGTCATAACCCTATTTTTACTCTTGGGATTTCCTCGGGTGTCGACACGCAAAACGAGACAGCTCGGATAGAGCCGGCTTGGCCCGAGAGGGGTCCGATCGCACTTAAGGACCCTTAAGATGTGACTTGGGGCGCATTTCTCGAGGTTTGGGGAGGTTTGACCAAGTTTGACCAGAGTTGACCGAGGTTGACCAAGTTTGACCAAGGCTTTGACCAAACCAAAAGCAAGATTTGGCTGACCACCCTCTAACCAATGGATAGAGCACATCGAGAGCTTCGATTCGATACTTTACGGGTAAAAAACGGACAAGAAACGAGGAAGTTATGGGCAAAACTGTGAAAATTGATCCAACACTTAGCTAAATTTTGTTAAGTGTTATTGACAAAGCAGCCCATTTAAGGAGCGACGTTTGTACATAGATTCTTTCTGACCCGCAGCGATTTAGCCTGCAAGATGGAAACTTTAAGGAAGAGGGTAACTTCAGCTATAATGTGCAACTCTTAGATCGTCAAGAGCTTCCCCGGTCAAGTCGGAATCTCGATTGGAAAATGATCCCCTCGGCATGGAAAAACACTCCGACAGCTTCTGTTCGCGGGACCACATCTTGCGAACCCAAGCTCGCCTTCATGCAAGTCCATAACTTTAAGGAAGAAGGTATCGCAAGCTTTCCAGCGACACCAAGAACGTCGAAAACCGACGTCGGAAGCTATATCAACCGTGTGCGCGAAAACTGACGAAAGAAAGGGGACTATGCTGAAAATTCCCCAGTTCTCCTTCCGGAAAGGTTGCTTTTGCGCTTAGATTATTTCCGACTAGCTGCGATTTGATCTGCAAGTCCACAACTTTAAGAAAGAGGACACGTTCAGACACGACGTGCAACTCTCGGATCGCTAAGATTCTCCCCGCTCAAACCGGAATCTCAATCGGAAAACAGCCCTCTAGCGAGCAAAAAACCCTCCGGCGGTCTCTGTTCACGGAACCGTATCTCTCAAGCCCAAGTTCGACTTCCCGCAGGTCCACAACTTTAAGAAAGAAAGTATCGCAGGCTTTCCAGAGACACTAAGAACGTTGAAAACCGACGTTGGGAGCTACATCTACCATGCGCTCGAAAACTGACGAAAATAAGGAAAATGTGTTGAAAATCTGACGCGTTTTTCCTCCCAGACAGCCGCTTTCGTGCGCAGATTCCTTCCAACTCGTTGCGAGTTGATCCACAAGCCCAGAACCTCAAGAAAGACTACAACTCCAGCTACGAGACGCAACTCTCGGTTCGCCGGTGGCATCTGCTGTTTCGCCGGAAAAACACAGAAAAACAGCTTAGACGACTCGACTTCCGGGAGCCATAACTTTTCCGTCCAAACTCCGATTCACGTAAACTTTATATCGTTGGAAAGTAGAATTCTCAAAATTTCCAAAGGTACCCCGTATGACCCATTTTGAGTACCCAAAGGCCCCCAAAAGCTACCTCAAAAATTGGGTTAGAAAACTATATAGACACGTGAATTGAGAAAAATCCGTTGGAGGTGCCACGCACCCCAGGCTGCGTCACGTAGCCTCACCCTGCGTGAACTCCTCTATATATTGGACCCCCCTCCCCTCATTTTAGTAAGCTTGACTCGAGTTTCTAGGGGGATTTTAGGCCATTTTGGGCAGACACTCGGGAAAGGGGTCCTCTCTTGGGGTTTAGATTAGGTTTTTAGTTAGAGTTAAGAGATCCTACTTAGGTAATCTCTCTCTACCCCTCCAAGCTTCTCACCCCTCTCTTCACTCATACACCCTCTTTCTTTTTCATTTTATGGAAGTGACTAGTGATGATCCCATAATGGGAAGGGATTCACAATGATCCATGTTCATTTATTGCTTTTACTATATGCTCTAAGTTTATTTATTGCTTTCATTACACTCTAAATTCATTTATCGCTTTCCGCTATGCTTTAAGTTTATTTATTGCTTTCATTATGCTTTAAATTCATTTATCGCTTTCCGCTATGCTTTAAGTTTATTTATTGCTTTCATTACACTCTAAATTCATTTATTGCTTTCCGCTATGCTTTAAGTTTATTTATTGCTTTCATTATGCTTTAAATTCATTTATCGCTTTCCGCTATGCTTTAAGTTTATTTATTGCTTTCATTATGCTTTAAATACATCTATTGCTTTCCGTTATGCTTTAAATATATTTATTGCTTTATTTACATTTACTATGTTATTGTGATTATCCCTTTCCCCGTGTGATTTCGGTATGAAAATCCTTAGTGATTTTGGCAGATTATGTAAGACCTCCATGAGGCATTAACAACCATGTAAACCCACAAGGAATTGGACCCTTGAACACCCCTTTGATTAAATTCCGTTATTTACATTATTTACTATGTTGTGAATATTGTTTATTTTTCCCCTTTCTTTTTCCCTTATGATTTGGGCGTGAAAATCCCGATTGGTCGTGGTGGATTATGTGAGATCTCCATGAGGCATTAACAACCATGTAATCCCATAAGGCATTGGACCCACGAAATCCCCCTTACTTTAAATACATTTATTGCTTTTATTTACATTTACTATGTATTCGTGATTACCCCCTTTCCCCGTTGTGATTCAGGTATGAAAATCCTTAGTGGTCTTGGCGGATTATGTAAGACCTTCATGAGACATTAACAACCATGTAAACCCGCAAGGCATTGGACCCATGAACACCCCCCTTGATTAAATTCCGTCATTTACATTATTTACTACATTGTGAATATTGTCTATTGTTCATTTTTCTCCTTTAAATTGGGCATGAAAATCCCTAACGGTGTTGGAGGTTTAGGTAAGGCTTTCAATAGCACTAAACCCCGTGTAAATCTACAAGGTATTGGACCCTCGAGATTCTTGACATTATTTTGTTGAATTTCCATTTTATTGTTCATATAAGCCCTATTCGGTCTCGGAGGATTAGGTAAATTTTTCAATAGCACTAATCCTTTGTGTAATCCCAAGAGGCATTGAACTCTTCCCTACACGACTTTCTTTTATTCATGTAAATCCTAAGGTGGTATTGGAAATTGAGTAAGTCTTTTAGTAGCATCGAATTCCAATCCCAAGAGGTCTTGACCCTTTCCCTAATCCATCTCATATTGCATATTTGTCATTTTGATTAAATGCTTTAATTACGACGTAAATTATACCTTATCATTTTTATGTCATAATCATGTTGGTCATTTCCACCACACCATACTCATTCCATAGTCTCTGTGATTAACGTGCTGCAAACATGCCGTAGTCACTTGCTTGAACGGTTATTTGTGATTAACGCGCTGCAAACATGCCGTGATCACTCGCTTGATATTTGTTCTTTGTGATTAATGTGCTGCAAACATGCCATGATTACTTATTTGAACATTTACCCGATTTATTGTCATTTCATATTTGACTTGTGATTAACGTGTTGCAAACATGTCGTGATCATTTGTTTGAATATTTACTTGCTTTGATAAATGTGATTAAAATACACTTTGCCATGAAAACTTTAAAAAGAGTAAACATGGTAATGTGGGCGTTATAAACGAAATTGGTGTAATCTAAGTGCTATGGCTTGACCTGGCCTTGGGACACCATGGTATGAGTTCCTTACGCGTCAATGTGGCTGGCCGTAGACACATTGTAAGGGATTCTACACGTTCTAACTCTCATAAGATCATGGCCTAAAATTCCCCAAAGTGTGAATTAATCATCCAAAACCCCACCATTTGACAGACCACTTTATTCTTGGAAATCAAGGGTAAAGGGATCTTGAATATGGCACCAAAAACATAATTGTTTGTCCCGGCATTCGATAGGATTTCAAGAGTATCCTACCATCGAACTGCCTGGAATCCTTTAAAATATAAAGATGAGGAAAGGTGAAATAAAGAGTCTAAACAAAACTAAATGAAGTCAAAATTGCATTTGCCATTCTTGGTATATTGCATGACGGAAATCGGGACATTTGTACATAATTAAAATCAACAAGTCTATGCTTAGCAAACGTAAGGGAACACTAGAAGGGAGGTAATCGTTTCTTAATGGATGTCGTGGGGTGCCTAACACCTTCCCCACGCATAATCAAACCCCCGAACCCATCTCTGATTCAAGACCATTATTTTTAATATGTCTAAATAAGATAAAATCTATTAGACATAGGTGCCCAATCACACCTTGAATTTTCCATGATTGGTGCTGACTCCAAATTTGTGCTCACTTGCACACATACACGTGTTCCCACACACACACACACGCATCATTACACATTTTCTGAAAACGAAAAGACTGGCCAAATGGGGGTCGAGATCAAGGAAAAGAAGGAATCTTTTTCTCGGTGTGAGATGGGAGTGCTCCCGGTGTGGTGAAAGAACCGCTCCACTCAGCATCTCACCAATGGATGGCTCAGAAATATGTATGGGATGCTGAGAAAGGGGCTAAAACCCAGCTCCGTCAAGAAGTCGCGATACTCCTGATGAGCGACCGCCCGAAGCTTATGAAAGTCTGACCACCCACTTCGGCCAAAGTTCTTGGGGCGGGGCTCCTGCATAAAACACGAGAGAAAAACGTCAGTACAAAAAAAAAAAAAAAGACCATGGAAGACATTAGGTAAAGAAACATGTAAGGATATATACGTACCTCACAGTGACGAACCGAGGTCGACGGATGGGCAATAAGGTTCGTCAGGAGCGGCATATCGTGTATCGGAGTAAAGACCGTGTGCCGAGGTCGTATACCGCCTTGTGGAGGATATCTGACCCCTGGCATGACAAAATCCTCCGATATGGGGCCAGCGGAAGGAGGAGCCCGGGCGACTCTCGGCCTCTTCGACGGAGGCCTCACAGGAGGAGTACCCGCCGGCGTCCTAGAAGAGCGGCGAGGTGTGCCAAAGGACCGGGTACTACCACCAATCGTAATGCCAGCCCCAGGAGGGGGCCGGACCTCCCCAGCAGCAGCGACATCAGCCTCAGCATCGAAGCGTCGCTGCGAATTCTCGGCTATCACCCAATCAGCACGGGTACGGGGATCCTCCATAGCATTGTACTCATCATCAGTATCAGAAGGACTCTCTGAAGCATACGCCACGACCTTGCCTTTCGCAAGGCGGGAGGATCTGCGTTGGCTTCCACTACCACTACCCTGATCAGACATCTGCAAAGAAGAACAACAACAAACAGTCCAAGAGTTAGAAAAATGAGGTAAATTTCGTACTCCGAAAAAAAGAAGAAGAAGAAAGAAAGCCAATAGTAAAATTTATACAAATAGGAAGATACAATCAAACAACCAATTTTTTCTCGACCATTTAGATGAATTTCCAAACCGGGTTCGATAACCCAATTGAGGTTTGGACAAGTTCCAAATCCCAATTTTTCCTCGACCGTTTGGATGAATTTTCAAACTGGGTCTGATTCCCCAAAGTTATCACCTGTGAGTGGTTCAGTGACTAGAATCAAACTTGAATTATCGCTTGCATGAAGATAGTAAGTGCTTGAAGGCCATGGATCATCAATCACAACAATTCCAGAAGCAGAAGAATTTGGTTGATGATTGGAAACCTCAGAAGCCATTGAAGCTTAGAGATGAAACTTGAAAAAGCTTTAAAATGGCTCTGATACCATAAAAAAAATGCACAGTGGAAAAGGTTATCTTCTTGAGGAAGATAACTTTGAGACAAAGAGATTGAAAAGAGAATTCTCTATTCACCGTGTTAATTAAAATTATAGTGTAAATACATATATATACTGAAGAAGAAAACAGAGCACTAGAGCAATTTCTGTTTCTGTAACTAACTCCACTACTAAAACTAAAAATACCAATTAGCTATATACACGTGTAAAGAAAAGCTAACAAACTACAAGTATAAAAACGCTGCGTTTCGTTGCTTGTTGATGTGAGAAAGACTTTAATGAAATGGTGCATTTCATTGTGTGTTGATGGTATTTAATGAAACAGTGCGCTTTGGTCTTGGGGCTTCAGTTCTTCTTCTTAGTTAAATGGTGCATTTAGTACATCTTCAACCTCTCATCATTTTCATTTGAAACCAGGGAAGAAATGAGATAAGCTTCAATGTCTTGAAGCTTTAATAATCACCTCACCTCTTCGATCATTTTAATCTTCCACACATCTCTTACTACACTATAGTCCCATTCCGAATCTCTTCCTATGGCCATAGATAATAGAAGTATCATTCTTTGTGAGCGTATTGTCAAGCCATCTTTTGTTGGGATGATTGGACAAAATGTTGAGGAAGACCAAACCGATAAGGAAAGCTAACCAACCCACCGAATATTTCTCCATGTAATGAGGAAGATCAAACTGTTGGTAAAACAAAAGTTTGGACACTATTAATAACGCCAAGAAATTGAGAGTTTCTCTCTGTTTTTTCATTTTTCTTTATTTATTTTTTAATAAAGTCTCTTTTCTCTCTCTTGCTAACTCACTGCAAAAAGCAAATACATTTAGGCTGCGTTTGGATCATCTACTTTCTAGAATGCATTCCCGCTAAAATGCATTCTTTAAAATGTATTTTGTTGAAAATAGTGAGTTTGGTAAAATATTGAAACTTTTGTTAAAAAGTGATTATGTTGAATGAAATTTCGTTTGGTTAGACAAAGTATAGAATACATTTTCAATATTATATATTATGCAATTAAACACTTGAGAACGTTTTTTCAATTATATATTTTGCAATTTGTTATTTTTTAAAATAATTATCATAGGATAAGGTTTGACTACGAACTGGTTTGTAGCTAGTTTGCTACAACCTACTACATGGCAGCTTATAAGACCATCCACATATATTATTTAAAGAAGTCACACGACTTATTAAATAGGTTATGTGACTAAAGTGCACGTGGATGATCTTATTAGTTGCCACGTATGGGGTTGTAGCAAATTGGCTACAAACTAGTTTGTAGCTAAACTCTGTCCATTATCATAAGGTACATAACACACACACAAAAATACCTTATACTTTAAATTAATGTCTAATTGAAAAAATTGGAATAATTACACTTTATTCACTTGTGGCCTAGGTAAAATATAATTATCTTTAAAAAATATAATACACTTGCATGAATAAATTTGGAAATAAACAATTTTTACGATTTTCTATAGTAAACCAATCAAATTAATCTATATTTAACTAAATTTTATGTTAAGAAAAATTATATTTTAATCCCTATAACTTAGGGGATTGAACAAATTAAACTTTTATAGTCTATGATTAACTATTTGTACATAAATTTTATGTTCTTACTCTTTTTTCCTTCTCTCTCTTTCTTTTTTCTTTCTTTAATTTCTCTCACTTGCTTAATTAATGGCTGTTGGAGTAATTAATGCTCATGTTAGTGGGTCTCGCTTGCTTTAGTAAGAATCAAAACCAGAAGCTAAAATCAGAATCCAAAGAAATGTGGATTCTGACTTCTGCACTAGAAATGAGAATTTGCAAAATGCATTCTAGGTAGAATGCATTTTGAATTTACCAAAATCCCAACTAAACACCTCAACATTTTTTTTTTAGAATGTATTTTATACATAAAAATTCGAGATAACTGTTTTGAGTAGAGGATTCAAATGCCACCTAATTCCCATTTGTCTCGTGCTTTAAAGTGGCTACGTGTTGATTTTTTAGCAAAGAAACATACCTAATATAAAGCATTGTATATAAGTTTTGCCCATAAGCAAATTATGAGAAATAGAAAAACTAAAATTACATATAAAGAATAGGATAATGGGAAAAACAACAATAGATCTTGCTGATTAATGGATTACTTTCTTAACAATGGGGTAGATCGGCTGGTGGTGACGGCAACGTAGACAGCAGAGTACGTCCATTCTCAACCTCGAAAGCCATGGCCAAACCCCACGGCATGTGCACATCGAAATGGCAATGTACTAGCCAGATACCTGTGCAATTCAAAATACATGGATAAGCATTTTTTCTTCTTTCTGAATCAACTTAAAATAGTGTTATCGAGCAGATTGGTAAATCAAGCAAAGTCAAAAAATGAAAACTTTTTAAATACTTTCTAGACAAGAATGGCATCTACTCGCACGGCAACTTGGCAACAGACTTTAGATAAATAACACAAGAAACCTAATATCCTAAAAAGATACTAGAAAATTATCAAAAAAATAAAATAAAAAGATACAGAAAAACATTGACTTGTCATAGATAAGATGTTAATTATTAATTATTCGCCCCCCACCGCCCCCAAAAAAAAAAAAAAAATGGCATAGAAAGAGACAAAGAGTGTCCGTATAAAAAATGGAACTCAGTTGCTAATATATGAAAATGAAATCCGAAAATAAACCCAAATCAATCTTAACACATGAGCTCAAGCTCGTGCGTTAGCCTTTAGTGAGAAATGCATGGAAATGGATTTTGACTATTAGATTAGAGCCATATATATAGTAGAATTCAAAAAAGAAAAAGAAAATACCTATTTTCTTAGATTTTACGTTTAATCATGATTTCATAGAATTGTGTTTTTAAACATACGTTTAAAATTTTTTTTTTTTTTTAAAAACATATATATATATATTTTAAACAGCTAACCTAAACCGACACATATAATAGTAAATTAACCTGGATTATTTGCTATGAATCTGATGATAGCCCATCCCCCAACTGGCACGGCAATTGTGTTTCGCAATTGCGGATTGATGAGGTTGAACTTCTCCGGATCGTTTACAGGGTCATAATTTCCAAAACCTTGAGCCAATACGTAGAAGTTGAAACCATGAACGTGTATAGGATGATTCTCCACTGCTATAAACGCTGTGTCCTGCAGAACAATCTCCACCGTCGAATTATATTTCAATTTCTTGACTTTGGTTGATTTTGGAGCAAATATTAATGATTGATCAAAGCTGATCGACGGATTAGTGTAGTCAAACTCCACAGGCGGCTTGTCAGGAAAATCAGTGGTGTAGATCCCACTCACGTTATAAAAGAAAGCTTGCAACATAGACAAGCTGGTAGGGAATAGAAATGATTCGTTGTTCATGCCCGCAGAGAGTCTCTGTCCAAATGGACCTACACACGTGGCGTTACCCCCACACGGTGCAAGATTCAATCCAAATGTGACAAACATGTGTTCGTCCACGTTACGTGGCACTGGGACCCAATGGGGCCCATTGACAAGGCTAGTAAGATTAGTATAGAACTTGTGGGCAGTGTTTGTGTCATTGAAAGCTGGTAGGGCCGGCATTATGGGATTTGTTGAGGTGGCATCCTCATAGACAATGATGCCTGTTGTGGTAGTGTTATCGAACGGTAATGGTATGCCTTGAATGCTATGGTAGGGTCTTGCGGCCATGTAATAAGATCCCACAGGTTGATCAGCGGTGAGGAGGACATCGATGGTTTGACCAGGAGCGAGGATGACAATGTCAGTGACATAAGGCTCAGTGTATGCGGCATCAATTGCTACAACTTTCATTTTATGATTGGCTATTTTGAAGAAGAGCTGGTTATTGAGTGCAGCATTGATGATGCGTAACATATATGTCTTTCCTTGGACTACCTCAAGCTTATATGTCTCTGCAGCTCATCATATAATCATAATCATAATCATTCAGGCCAGGGTAAGAAACAATAATATGGATAGTGGTTTTTTTAGTTACATACGTACCATTTTGAGAGCATGGGTAGAGATCACCAGGCTTTCCGTTGATTGTGAAAGCATCGGAAATGTTAGGTTCCGTACCGGTGGCAAGTGCCTCGTTTTCGACGTTAATCACATTAGCATCCCACCATTCTCCTGCATGTATTTGAAACAACATTGATGTTTTAAATAAAACTCTATGTGTCCAAAACATTTCATATTTTTTATTTTATTTTATTATAATTGACAACATTAATGTTGTTAATATTTGATTCATGTATAATAAATTACTAAACAATTATTAATAGTTTACACATCTTTATTTCTTTTAGGAAACTAACATAACTTTATTAAAAGAGCTGTGTAGTTATGGTTATGGGTTGGCATAGTTGTTAATTAAAATATTCAGTCATATTATTATATGAATTTTTTTCTCACATAGACATATATAACAACGGTTCATATGATAATATGACTCTCTCTCACGCACATAGACAGAGGTAAGTATTTCGCATTTTCACATTTGGTATTTTTATATATTGTCGCACCAATTTGTAATAGGATTATCATAAATTTTATATTTCTCTTTAATATTTCTCTCTACAATACTCCACCCTCATTTATTTTATCAATTTATTTACTGGAAACATGAATTGATTTTCTGCCCATCAGTAAAAGAACATAGTAAATTACCTTTTTAGATGTTTTGAATCCATTAATTTTTTTTAGGCCAAATTACAAATTACATCCTCTATGTTTAGTCAAAGTTGAATTCAGTACTCTAAGTTTTTACCGTTTCAATTCAATTTTCTAAGTTTCATTCCGTTTCAATTGACCATTTTCTGTTAAGTTTTTTTTTAACAGTCGTTACTTTTAATTTAAAATTGATTTTTGGATTTTTAATTAAACATTAAACACAAAAAACTAAACCCCATTAAACTCAGTTAATCCCATTACCAAACATCAAAATAACCTGATTAAACACAACTAAAAATCCCAATAAACCATCTGATATGAAACGTCAAACGATAACCCCAAATTCGCAAAATCCCAATCATTAATTTGTTAAAATCAAAACCCAAACTAACATGGTTTACTGTGATGGAGACGGAGCTGTCGACGGCGGCAGAGATAAGATTGTGTGGGAAAGGAGAGATGGGAAGGGGAGAAGAAGGAGAGGGAGGTGATGGAAGAGGAGTGGTCGTGGAAGGGGCCTAGGTAGGAGGCAGATGGCAGGTTGTAGAGGTGGATGGTGTTGTTGGCTCTGCTAGAGGCAGCAATGACGTCGTGTGCAACGACCGTGGTGGTTGGGGATTGGTGGGATGTGGTTATAGTCCGTTTGGGGTTTGAGCTTCTGCCCCTCTCTTTCTATTAGACTCATGTTTGCTGTTACCCCTCTCTTTCTCTGTTTCTCTGCTATTAAAACTCAGAAGATGAAGTTTACTGCTACCAAACTCATGTCAGTTTGGGTTTTGATTTTAACATATTAGGGGCAGGGATTTTGCGAATTTGGGGATATCTTTTGGCATTAGATAATTTACTGTGATTTTTTTTTTTTTTGGTTTAATGACTTAATCGGGTTAGTTTGATGGTTTAATGGGTTTAGTTTATTTATTTATTTAATAATTAATTAAAAGCTGAAAAATCAATTTCAAATTAAAACTAACGGTGTTAACAAAACTTAATGGTAAATTTTCAATTGAAACATAATGAAATTTAAAAGACTAAATTGAAACAGTTAAAACTTAGAGGATTGAATTGAACTTTGACCAAATATAAAAGATGTAATTTGTAATTTGAAATTTTTTTTATAAAGAATTCCAAAGAAATTCGGTGAATACCTAATAAGATAGGAACTTCCTTGTAGGGTTTAGGAAATGGATATAAGCGACCAAATCTTGGGCGAATAATGAGTGCACCATGAACTGTTGCACGGAGCCACGAAACGTGGGCATGCCACCAGAGAGTTCCCTCCTGTTCGGTGATTTTGAATTTGTAGGTATAACTTTGTCCAGGACATATGGGACATTGCGTTACATACTCGGGTCCATCAGCCCACGCACTCAGTTTTTGAAACACGCCATGCCTATACATAAAACAGTCTTATCCATATTATAGCCATAATAATTAATAGAATATCACAGTTTGTGAAGACAAACTCACTGGTTTGAATTTTCTTTTTCCCTCCATTTTGGAATCAAAACTTACTTTAAAAAAAAAAAATGAAAGTAACAAAGGTAGTAATATAAATTTTATTTATATAATTATGATTGTTTATGTTAATCATTCATTTATTAGATTTAGTCTATCTTGGTAGCTGTTGAAAAAAAAAAAAACTAAAAATAATGGACAAGGTATGTGTTGAGAGATATCTTTAAAAAAAATTTCTTTTATAAAAAAAAATATAAGCATATTGAACGATCAATGCATCTTCGAATCATTATCGTTTATTTGAGAAAAATTATTAGATATGTTTGATACTCTTTATCAATAAAAATAAACCATTTCATATAAAAATATGACATAAACATGAAGAGTGTAAGTTTTGTTTAAGTAATTTGTTTTTATTGATATGGAGTGCCAAGTAGTTATACTTAAAAAATAGTTAATAATTTATTTTGTGTCGGACGACAAAAAATGTGAAGGATTAATGAAAGTCAATTAAAATTGTCAAAGTCAAACCTATTCTAAAGACCAGGTATTTTCAGTTGTACTGATTCTTAAGTTAATACTAATGGATTAAAAAGAGAAAGTAAATACCAATGGATAGTAATGTCATAGGGAGACTCGTTGAATACGTGGACAACAATGGTATCCCCCTCTTTGACACGTATTTCTGGACCAGGAAGGCTTCCATTTACCGCTGTTATTACTTGCTCATGGCACAGCCGCCGGACAGTCAGGTTTTGCACCTGCAAAATAATAATAAGAAGAAAAAAGAAAAAAATGAAGAAATTTTATAATTCGAAAAATTATATGTAGTGAAGCACGTGTGTGTTCTTAATTACATCTCAAATATTACTTAAACCTCATAAGTGGGTGGTGGTCACAAACAAAGGAAAATTTGAGTAGAATAAAATTAACGTGAACCCTCCTATATAGAACAAGTGTTTCTATCATTTTATGAAAAATCATAATCCTAGACAATCTTTTACTAAACAATTCAATCTTATTGTGAAACAAATTAAACCATCCTTTTGTGGGTGGAATAAAATACCAAGGATATACCGTGTTATAGTATGATCACACCCCATTTAAAATTTATTTACAAGCTAATAAAAATAAAGCGGCTCAAAAGGCTGAAATGAAAATTTTCACTTTCGAAATAGCACAGTTAGACTAGATTAATGAAATATATGGTCCTCTCATGGACTCACCACCACTATAACAAAAGATTGCTCAAATAAGTAAAAGAAAGCAAAAGACAAGTTTATCCATTCCACATATATTGTAGTCATTCATTCAACCTGGATATCCTACGTAAAACAAAAGACAAAAATAATGAAAAAGCAAAGTAAAGCTAATTACATGGAAAGAATGTTCCACTATTGCTGCAAAGGCTGTTGAAGAAGCAAGAAGAGTCAAAGTGCATGCTAGCAAAATGTGAGTCCGTGCCATCTTTTAACCCAGAAATTATGGAGATGAAGAGGAAATAGAAGAAGAAGAAGCTCTGATTTAAATGAGAAGAGCCTTGCGTTTTAAGAAACCTCTAATATCTGTGTTCTATATTATATGATATCTTAAGTCAATGATTTGTATTTTATAAATGTAGACAAAGCGTTAAACGTTTGCTATCATTGCGTAAGAATTAATATTCATTTTTTTTTTTTTTGAAATCTATTTAATTTTGAATTGACCTTATGCATTTTGTTACTTAGAAACTTCGTTTTCTAGTTAACAATTTAATTGTGGTTGTCATACCGGACGTCTTATTTTTTTTTTGATTGTAACCGGACGTCTTAAAAAAGCACATACAAGAAACTTCTGGGTGAGGTTTGAGATCTTGTTAAACAATCAATTCAAATGGTTTTTTAATATATACAAAAGAAGTGTAGCCGCCCATTTTTTTTTTCTCCAAAAAATGGTTTTTTAATATATACAAAAGAAGTGTAGCAGCCCAGCAGAAACTAGCCACTACAGCAATGCTCAAAAGCTTGAAGAAATACCCAACTCAGTAAGTCTGTGGTGCCATCAGTAACGAAGTCTGTTACAGGCTACACACCAGAAAGATTGAAAGAGGCCAAGTCAACCCTTTAAAAAGCTGTTAAACCAACCTAGTTGATTTTACCAATGAGAGTTTCTCTCTCAGGCTCTAGGGGCGACCACTTCAAACCCTAGCAGTCAGTAGAATTATGTCCTTGCCCTAGTGCTAGTTTTTGTTCCCTCCGATGGTTTACACCGGTAGGACGGAAGTCTTTATATAGCTTTTCTATCCCTCTCATCACAACCATCTTCTTCTCATTTGTTACTATCTTTTCTTGAAAGTTTGTCTGTACGAGGAGTCATAAATGGAGTCGATCGAAAACATGTGGAAAACCTTCTCTTTATCTGACAAAGAAGGCCTCAATGTGGATTTGGTCAATACTTCACAACAACCAGAGAATATTTTGGCTGCAAAATTTCTGACGTCCCGTGTGTTGAACATGGATGCAGTGGCTAGGACTTTCAAGCCACTATGGAAAACACGCCAGAGCTTCACAGTCCAAGATCTAGGAGGTAATAAGGTGGCCTTTGTCTTCAAGGATGCAATGGACCTAGAGAGAGTACTTGTGAATGAGCCATGGACCTATGATAAATTCTTGGTGGTGTTCCAATGAGTGCAGGGTGACGGGCCCATTCAGGACTCGTTGTTCTCGCACACCTCCTTTTGGGTGCAACTCCACAACCTACCTATCCGCCGGAGGACCGAAGCAGCTGCTTAGTCTATAGGCCAATCGATAGGATTGGTGGAGAAAGTGGCTGCCAGTGACGACGAGTGTGGGGGAGAAAACTGCATGCGCGTTCGTGTTAGAATGGAAGTTAACAGGCCTTTATGCCGAGGACGTTTGGTCAATCTCGATGAAGGAAAGCAGGGATGGGTAGCTTTTCGCTACGAAAGACTACCAAATTTCTGCTACTGGTGTGGTTGCCTTGACCATGTAGAAAAGGATTGTGACATTGGCCTCCAACAGAGACATTCCAGTACAAAAGAAGAATTCCAGTACGGGGCTTGGTTGAGAGCAACTTCAGATTGCCCTCCTCGCAAAACGGTGGTGATAGTGCCTGGGAATCAACCGAAGAGTAGAGCCAATTCAACTCGGGCTGATCATCCAAGCCACCAGCCTGCGACGGAGATGGAAGATCTGAACTGTGAACGGAATGAGAAAGGAAAGGCCTCAGATGTCACGGCGCGTGATCTTGAGAATGATATGGAGATTGAACCAAATCCGGGCTTTCCATTACAGGTCCTGGTTCGGAAGTCAAACGCCGATACCTTCAACGACCAACTCAAAGGAGATTGATCAAGCCATTAATTACATGCCATATGAGGAGAATGTAAGAGAGCAAGTTTCGAATCTGCTTTACGCCCACAACTCCACTAATGCTCAGGGTGCTAAACTAGCTGGGCCTTAGAGAAAAAAAAAATGCTTCCCCACTCTCCAGTCTACACCGTAGGCCCTTAGAGGATATCTCCAATGGGTCGAATACAAAGCAGAAACCAAGGTCCAGTACTACAAAATGGAAGAAGTTGGCCTGAGCCCACAAGCCCACCAATGCTTCCCCACTCATAGCCCAACCCCATAAGAGAGACCGCTTGTTCATAAATGAAGATCCAGTCCATGGAAAAAGCTTAAGAGCAGGAACTGACTAGTGTACCTTTGGCACTACCTTCACTATTGATAACACACTGGATTGCATGGTAGAGAATACATCGGCAGAGGCTGGTTCCCAGCCCTGCCGGAAGCCATGATTTGTATCAGCTGGAACTGTCGCGGGCTTGGGAACCAGGGAACGGTTCAGGAACTCGCAAACTTAGTGCGAATAAAGGACCTTTCCATCTTGTTTCTATCCGAAACTTGGATGGATGAAGATCGGCTTGAAGTGTTACGGTGTCGTTTTTCTTTTTCTAATAAATTTGTAGTGAAAAGAATAAATAAAGGAGGTGGTTTGGTTTTGTTTTGGAAGCAAGATATTAATCTGTCTATTTGTTCTTATTCTCTCTCTCATATTGACTCCATTGTAGACAGCAGCTCAAACCAACCATGGCGGTTAACATGCTTCTATGGTGCTCCTGAAACTCACCTTAGAGAACATTCATGGAACCTCTTGCGTACCCTTAATGGTCAACACTCCCTTCCTTGGTGTTGCGTTGGGGACTTTAATGAGATTGTCAGAAATTCCGAGAAGTGTGGTCGCCGAAGTCAGAGTGAACGCCAAATGCAAGGTTTTCGGGCAGTGATTGATGACTATGGATTCTTAGATCTGGGTTTTCGGGGCTTCCCTTTTACATGGTGTAATAACAGGTGAGGAAATGCCATAACATGGCTCCGGCTGGACCGTTTCATGGCAACAAATGACTGGGTTCTTCGTTTCAACTCGACTGTTGTTGATCACTTGGAGTGCACTACCTCAGACCACAAGCCCATTTGTTTGACTACCCAACCAGTGAATATGCCTAGGCTACGGAAGAAACTCTTTAGATTTGAAGACATGTGGCGTACGAATCCTAGTTGTGAATCAACTATGGCCAAGGTTTAGGTTCCAAAGCCCAGGGGTTCTCCGCTTGTCCAAGTAACAGAAAAAATTCAGAGAAGTGGAGATGAGCTCATGAAATGGAGTAGAATTCAGTTTGGTAACATCACCAAACTTTTAAAGGAGAAGACGGAACAACTGAGACAAGCTGAGATGGACAGTACTCTCGGGTTTGGTCATGATACAGTAATCTCTATTCGACGGGAAGTTAGTGACTTGTTGCTTAAAGAGGAGAAAATGTGGAAACAAAGGTCGCGTGACTCATGGCTTAAAGAGGGTGATCGCAACACAAAATACTTTCACAACTGTGCCTCCCATCGCAAAAGGCGGAATACAATATCCTTGGTGAGAATGGATTTCGGAGAGTTGGTCACTGATGCGAACTTAATTGGTAAACAATTCACTGAATATTATCAAGCTTTGTTCACTGCCACCCCACTGGAAGAAGTTGAGGTACTGCTGGACAGCATTCAGCTGTGTGTCACTCAAGAGATGAACCAAACTCTAACAGCTCAATTCACTAAGGAAGAAGTCTTAACAGCCATGAAGCAAATGGGGCCTTTGAAAGCACCTGGACCTGATGGCATGCCCCCAATTTTTTACCAAAGCTATTGGCATGTAGTGGGCAAAGATGTTGCAGCAGTTGTTCTTTATTGCTTACAATCGGGTACGCTATTACCATCCCTTAATCATACATATGTTACATTAATCTCGAAAACCAAAAGCCCGGAAAGAGTGACAGAATACAGGCCAATTAGTTTATGTAATGTTTTATATAAACTAATATCTAAAGTCCTTGCCAACCGCCTTAAAAAGATTTTGCCGAACATAATCTCAGAATCTCAAAGTGCATTTGTTCTTGGGAGGCTAATCACGGATAATATTTTAATTGCTTTCGAGACATTACATCATATGCACAATAAAAAAACAGGCAAGGTGGGTTTTATGGCATTGAAGCTTGACATGAGCAAGGCCTATGATAGAGTGGAATGGGGATTTTTGAAACAAGTCATGGTTCGCATGGGCTTTCATGATAAATGGATCTCCCTTATTATGGAGTGCATCAGGTCTGTATCCTACTCGCTCCTCATTAATGGAAATCCTACAGGTCACATTATTCCCATCAGAGGGTCTTCGTCAAGGTGACCCCATATCTCCATACTTATTCTTGCTGTGTGAAGAAGGATTAACTGGTTTGCTCAAAAAAGCCACCCTTCAAGGTGAAATTCATGGGGTTTCATTATGCCCAAGAGGGCCAAAGATTACTAACCTGTTTTTTGCAGATGACATTCTGCTTTTTTGTAGGGCTTCACTAATTGAATGTCAAAAAATCCAGGAGATCCTAGCAATCTATGAAAAAGCATCTGGCCAACAACTAAATAGAGCAAAGACCACTCTATTTTTCAGTCGAAATACACCCCAAGCTATGCAGGAGGATCTCAAGGACATCCTAGGGGTTCCCAGCAGTCAACAATATGAGAAATACCTGGATCTCCCTTCTCTCATTGGGAAGGAAAAGATAACGTGTTTCTCACAAATAAAACAACGGGTATGGAGCAAAGTGAAAGGTTGAAAAGAAAAGCTTTTGTCCTAAGCAGACCGAGAAGTCCTTATCAAGGCAGTGGTACAAGCTATCCCAGCTTACACGATGAACTGTTTTAAATTGCCAGTGACATTGTGCAAGGAGATTGAAGGCATTATTAGATGATTTTGGTGGGGTTAAACGAGTGACAAGTGAAAAATCCATTGGCTGTGTTGGGAAAAATTGTGTAATTCGAAAGGGGCAGGAGGACTTGGCTTTAGGGATCTCCAAAAATTCAATCTGGCCCTCCTGGCTAAGCAATTTTGGAGACTTATGCATAGTAAAAATTCTTTATTATATAAAGTCTTCAGTGCAAAATTTTTCCCTTATGGTAACATATTAGAGGCATCAGAGAAGACTAGAGGGTCGTTTGCATGGCGAAGTATCCTAAAAACTAAGGACCTCATCAAATCAGGCTTGAATTGGAGGGTTGGAGATGGCACTCAAATTCCTATCAAGGGTTCTAATTGGCTCCTAGATGAGGGGCATAGACGGGTATTATCCCCCCTCACTGATCTCTCCATGGATACTAGAGTTGTGGAGTTAATCCAGGGCTCCCCACCCGCTTGGAATTTCAATAAGATTAAGACCCTGTTCCTGCCCTATGATGCTGATGCAATCCTCAAGATCCCATTAAGTGGAAGATAGCAAGAAGATAAGCTCTTTTGGTTCGATACCCGGGATGGAAAGTACTCAATGCACAGTGGGTACAAGCTGCTATGTAAAGATGCTAGAGCCTCCCAACCCGAGAGCTCGAGACAATGGGATCCTAACCCACTATGGAAGAGGATATGGGGAGCTCGTGTACCGGCCAAGGTTAAATCCTTCCTCTGGAGAGCTTGCCATGACTCTCTGCCAATAAAATCGGGGCTTTTCAAAAGACAGGTGACATCTACTCCAATTTGTGATCTTTGCCGTTACCAGCGTGAGGATAGCCTCCATGCCTTGTGGGTCTGCCCAGTTGTGGCCCAGGTCTGGAGTCTAGCACCTAAATTTTCAGAGTTGCAAAAGTCTGCCCCAGTGTCTATTAATGAACTCGTGCGCCAGGTGACCCAGAGTGACTCAGATCTCTTGCTCGAGAAATTTGCTGTAACAAGCTGGCTCCTATGGCACAAACGCAATCAAGACCGCCTACATATCCCCAGCGAGCCCTATAACCAGGTTTTGATCCTTGCTCATGCTTTCCTAAATGAGTACCTATCAGTGACCACTGAAGAAAAAACAGAGAAACCAAAACCGCACCAGGTCCGATGGAAGCCTCTCTCATCCAACTTTTACAAAGTAAATTTCGATGGAGCCATATTCAAGGAATCGAATACAGGGGGCCTAGGAGTGGTTATTCGGGATTATACAGGGATGGTCATAGCCACACTAAGCCAGAAGGTCCATGGCACCCACATAGTGGAGATGATTGAAGCCCTTGCTGCAAGAAAAGCTATTCTTTTCGCTAAGGAAGTGGGTGTCTTTGATGCTGAATTTGAGGGGGATGCTGAAACTGTTATTCGTGATCTATGAAGCCCTGATCCTATTCATACTCCCTATGGTCTTGTTCTTGAAGACGCAAAAGTCATGCTCCAAGAGATCCAGTGTTTTTCACTGTCTCACACTCGTCGCAGTGGCAATTCCGTTGCCCATGCTTTAGCTCGCAGAGCTTTTGAATGTAACAACTGTTTAGTATGGATGGAGGAAGTCCCTTCAGACATTACCCATGTACTGTTGAACGATTTGTTTGCTATTGATTGAATAAAGCATCTTTCTTTTCAAAAAAAAAAAAAAAACCCTTTAAAAGGCTCAATTCAGCCCATGTTGTGAGGCCCATAGCCAATTAAAAGAGCTTCAGCTAGTTCTTACCTGTGGGACCCACCAATAGCTAGAGTTTGTTTGTTCAAATTAGTAAAGTGATCCCTAACATCAACTTTAAATCAAATATATATTGACAAGCTATCAACGTTGTTGAATGTTTTGGGTTTTGCATAGTTACAACAGAAGCATTGGCCTTTACACACTGGTCATGATAGAAGCTTCTGAAATGGTCCAAGCATAGCTTCCTTTTCATCAAAACAAGACTTGATTTTTCAACAAAAAAAGAAAAAAAGAAAAAAAACAAGACTTGATTAGCTCCATAGGAACCAAGGCAGCAATCACCATGGCCAGATACATTGCGGGCAATGTTCACCTTCTCAAAGACATAGAGAGTTTGATTTGAAGGTAGGGGAGTTAGTTTTAGGAGCCTTGAAGTTTGTCACGAAACTGGTAGTATTGTGTAATTTCAAGCTAAGAAACGTGCATGAGTCAACCAAACCCATTGAACCATCACCATTAGCATTAAATGCTCACATATTTTTACCATAATAAAAATTTGGTCTTCTGGCTGAGGTTTGTTGCGACCTCCAATAAGCTTGCAGTAATAAAGGTTATTCTCCTTTTATGATCATGCTTTGGCCATCCTTTTTTCTTACCCCCAAAAAATGGTTTCAAGTTTCTAATTATCCTATGGACCAATGGAAATCATGGGTATGATCCCTACCACCCAAAAACACCAAAATACATTATAGAAAAACGCAATTGAGGCCATAACAACATAATCTAACTAAAAGGAAGCTAATCTGAAAATAAAAATTTCTCCCTTTTTGCTCTTAGGCAGAAGAAAAACACTAAGAGAGAAAACACTCACTGTTGAAACCCAATAATGATCTTCTACTTTAAGATTCAACCCTAAAAAGCCCATTTCTTTCTGATGGAGTAAACGACACCATGATGAAGTAAACGACATCAGCCTACTCTGAAGTGTCCAACGGCAGTAGCTAAGGTGGGCTTGTAAGTGTAAGGTTCCAGAATTATCTAGAAGCTTCAATTACACCCATGTGCTCTCCACATGAGGTGGATTCGAGCTCAAGTCTAGCTCATGTCTAGTGGGCTCAGCACATAGTGTGGAGTCCAGTTATAAGTCCAGTAATGAGCACGTGCTTTGCATATAAGTTGAGGTTTGTTAATCTGTAACTAACTTTGTCTCTCTCTCTCTGTATAAATACTTGATCAACATATAATGGTAAATTAAGCAATCACATTCACAATTATATCTTCATCTCTATCTCTTTCTTCCTTTGTTTCTTGTAATCTTTCATGGTATCAGAGCCATCAATGGCTTCCTCAAACACTCAAAATCACATTGCTTTCTTCAATAATCCATTACAATCCTTTTCTTCAATGCAAGCTCCTCTGCTAATCTTGTCAAATATGGCAAATCTAATGTCAGTCAAGCTTGATAGTTCAAACTTCATAGTTTGGAAACACCAACTCTCTTCAATACTGAAGGCTTATTCAATGATTGACTTTGTTGATGGAACTATCCCATCTCCATCTCAATTCCTCACTGATGCAGAAGGAAATCTCACCTCTACTGCAAATCCAGAATTCAAGCTCTGGAATACAAGAGATCATGCACTTCTGACCTTAATCAACTCAACACTTTCTCCTACAGTTTTGTCCATGGTGGTTGGGCATAACTCAGCACAAGCTGTGTGGAAAACACTCGAGCATAGGTTTACTTCAACCTCTAGAGCTAATGTACTGAATCTCAAGATTGAGTTACACAATCTCAAGAAAGGTGGAGAATTTGTAGGTTCTTACCTTCAAAAAGTCAAGAGCACCAGGGATAAGCTGGTTGCTGTTGGTACACTGATTGACAATGAAGAATTACTTCATATCATTCTCAAAGGCTTACCTAAAGAATATTGTCCTTTTTGTTTTGCAATCAGAACCAGAAATGAAGCTGTGAGTTTTGAAGAAATCATGGTGTTGTTACAGACTGAGGAGCAGTCAATAGTGGAGTGTGCAGATTCTGGCAAAGATCTGTAGTCAATGGCATTGTTTGCTTTTGCAGCACCAAACAATAGAAACTTCAATTCTCAGTCCTCATTTTATGTCAATAACTCTCAGTCTAGAGGAAGAGGAAGAAAAAATTCACAAAGAGGCAGAGGTGGAAGGTTTAACAACAACAACCAGTACTCTCCATAATCAAATCCACCTACTCAAGGTCAATCTACCTTTTCACAGCACAATCAGAACAAGCCAGAAAGTACTAGGCCCCAATGCCAAATCTGTGGAAAACAAGGACATCAAGCACTGGATTGCTATCACAGGATGGATTTTGCCTATCAAGGCAAACATCCACCTACCAAATTAGCTGCAATGGCCTCTACCTCCAATGGTGCTCAAGTTGGAGAGTCATGGTTAATAGATACTGGAGCTACTGATCACCTCACTACCAATATGACCAATCTGAACACTCATATACCTTACAAAGGAACTGATCAAGTAGCTGTGGGCAATGGCCAATCCATTCCTATCAACAACTTTGGCACTGGTCAGTTATGCACTAAATTCCATAACTTTAGGCTTCAAAATCTTTTACATTCATCCAAAATCTCATTAAACTTACTTTCAGTTCATAAACTTTGCAAAGATAACAATTGTTCTTGTTACTTTGACTCTAACAAATTTCTTATTCAGGGTTTACCTTCAGGGAAGGTTCTCTACAAGGGTTTGAGTGAAAATGGATTGTATCCTATTCACACAAATCATTCCTCTGTACAAACTCTCATTGCATCCCCTTCTGTGTCAGCATTTCTGTCCACCAAAAATAAGTGGCAACTCTAGCACCACAGGCTAGGTCATCCCAGTGCTTGTGTCTTAGTTTCAGCTTTACCTAATCTGTCATCTTGTATTTCCATTAAGAATAAGCATGTGCAACATCATTGTAAACATTGTTTGATTGGTAAAATGCATAAATTACCTTTTGAACCTTCTCAGTTTCAAAGTACTCAACCTCTAGAGTTGGTACACAGTGATGTATGGGGGCCTGCTCCAATTACTTTTTCTAATAGATATAGATATTACATCTTATTTGTTGATGACTTTACTCGTTTCAGTTGGTTGTATCTGTTAAAACACAAATATGATGTATTCACCACTTTTAAAAACTTCAAAGCCACTGTTGAAAATCAATTCTCCACACAGATTAAATTCCTTAGAACAGACTATGGTGGAGAATATACCTCCAATGAATTCAATGCATATTGTGCTTCCAATGGTATCACTCATCATCTCTCATGCCCTCACACCCCTCAACAAAATGACATTATTGAGAGGAAACATAGACACATAGTTGAATGTGCACTCACACTCTTATCTCATGCTAGTCTTCCACTTGTTCATTGGACCTATGCCATTACCACTGCCATTCATCTCATCAACAGACTACCTACACCAAAGCTTTCTCACAAATCTCCTTGGGAAAAGCTTTTTCACAAATCCCCAGATATTTCTCACCTTAAAACCTTTGGGTGCTTATGTTTTCCATTACTCAGACCATATAATACCCACAAGCTCCAACCAAGATCCATTCCTTGTATCTTTCTTGGTTCCCTTGCTTATTCCAAAGGTTATATCTGCCTTGACCCCAAAACCCATAGGATATACATTTCAAGACATGTGCTTTTCAATGAAGCAGAGTTTCTGCTTGATTTACCCCTGCAACCTGACACACACCATACACCAGTCACTTCAACTTTTGACTCCTTACCTTGGCTGTTAGTCATGCTGCATACATGTTCTGCATCACCTCTTTCCTCACATACTGAGTCAATCACCTCATTACCAACTCCAGACTCTAACTTGCTGTCACATCCTACTGTTCTTCCTTTTGTTGACCTCTATCCAACATCTCATACACCTCCATCTGTAAAGTCAAGTCTAATCTCTCTCAATGAGCCATATTCACTCTCAGAATCTCCTACACCTGTTTCACACTCTAGAGCATGACTTCCACCTATTCCCATTCAGGCTCCAGCCTCACCACCTGTTAACAATCACCCTATGCATACTCAAGCCAAACATGGGATATTCAAACCCAAACTTTACCATACAACCATCACAGACTATACCTATACAAAACCACCTACCTATCAAACAACTTCCAAATATCCTTAATGGTACACTGCCATGAATGAAGAGTTCTCTGCTCTTCAAAGACAGCACACTTGGTCACTTGTTCCCTCACCACTAGGCAAAAATATAGTTGGTTGCAAATGAGTTTTTAAACTCAAAAGGAATAGTGATGGTACCATCTCCAGATATAAGGCCAGGCTAGTAGCAAAAGGATTCCACCAGTAGTATGGAATCAATTTTGAAGAGACCTTCAGTCCAGTTGTTAAGCCTCCTATTGTCAGACTGATTCTTGCTCTTGTAGTCACATACAACTGGCCACTAAGACAGCTTGATGTTCGAAATGCTTTCTTACATGGAATTCTGAAAGAAGAAGTTTATATGCAGCAACCTACTGGTTATGTTGATTCTGCTCACCCTCATCATGTGTGCAAACTGCAAAAATCCATCTATGGCCTCAAACAGGCTCCTAGAGCCTGGTTTGAAAGCTTCACCACTTAATTACTTAACTTGGGCTTTCAACCATCCTTAGTAGATTCTTCTTTGTTCATATATAGGGATGGTCCCATCATTGCATTTTTACTATTATATGTTGATGATATAGTTCTTACAGGCAATAACTCCTCCTTTATCACACAATTGATCTCCAATCTTAGCAAGGTCTTTGAACTAAAGACATGGGTACACTGAATTACTTCCTTGATTTCCAGATTCACAGATCATAACAGGGCCTCACTCTCACTCAGACAAAATATGCTACAAATCTCTTCACTAAACACAATATGCTCAGTTTCAATCCTTGCAAAACTCCTTGTGTTCCTCATATTCGACTCTCAGCTACTTGTGGCAAACCACTCACTGATGTTCATGCTTATCGTAGTCTTGTGCGAGCTCTCCATTATCTTACATTTACCTGACCAGATCTCTCCTTTGCAGTACACCAAGTCTGTTAGTTCATGCATGCCCCTATTGACATCCATCTCACTGCTGCCAAACGCATCCTCCGCTATGTTAGGGGACCATTGATCATGGTCTATTCTATACTCCTGGTCCTATATCCCTTTCAGCTTTCTCGGATGCTAATTATTGGGCTGGAGATCCCAATGATAGACGATCCACCTCAGGTCTGCTAGTGTTTCTGGCAACAATGCTATCACCTGGTCAGCTAAGAAACAACTTACAGTCTCAAGATCCTCCATTGAAGCAGAATACAAAGCACTTGCCTCTGCATTTGCTGAGTTGTGCTAGCTTTGCACTCTGATCAAAGATCTTGGCCTATATCTTTATGATCCCCCTATTCTATGGTGTGACAATGTCTCTGCCCTCGCCATTGCCTCTAATCCTGTTTTTCATGCTCGTACAAAGCATATTGAAGTGGACTTCCACTTCATCCGAGAACGAGTCCTTCGCAAAGATCTTAAGTCAAATTTGTCTCCACTGTTGACTAATTGGCTGATATTTTTACCAAAGGCCTTTCTTCTCCAAGGTTTCAAGCTCTTCAGTCCAAACTTTTGGTTCTAGTGGACAACATTTGTTTGGAGGGGATGATGGAGTAAACGACACAATGATGAAGTAAACGACATCAACCTACTCTGAAGTGTCCAACAGCAGTAGCTGAGGTGGGCTTGTAAGTGTAAGGTTCCAGAATTATCTAGAAGCTTCACTTACACCCACTTGCTCTCCACATGAGGTGGATTCGGGCTCAAGTCCAGCTTATGTCCAGTGGGCTCAGCACATAGTATGGAGTCTAGTTATAAGTCTAGTAATGAGCACGTGCTTTGCATATAAGTTGGGGTTTGTTAATCTGTAACTAACTTAGTCTCTCTCTCTCCGTATAAATACTTGATCAACGTATAATGGTAAATTAAGCAATCATATTCACAATTATATCTTCATCTCTATCTCTTTCTTCCTTTGTTTCTTGTAATCTTTCACTTTCTACTCTTGATCATGCACATTGCGTAGAATTAACTCTCTCTCTCTCTCTCATCACTAAACTCTCTTAACTCTTTCTCAATGGAGAGGTTATGGGTCTGATCTCTACTACCTAAAAAGATCAAAATACATTATAGAAAAGGTAACTAAGGCCATAACAACACTTCAGCAGACTAAAAATACAACAATTCCATTTATGCTCTCTGGTAGAAATAAAATACTAAGAGACTCATTGCTGAAACCTCAAAGTCATCTTCAACCATGGGATTCATCTCTCTTCATTTTTGATCATGCACCTTTCCTAGACCTAACTCTCTTCCATATAACCAAACTCTATTAAGTTTTTCTTGACTTCTTTTATGTGAAAAACCCCATACGGGTTGGACAAGATTAGCTCACAAAGGGAAGTGCTAATGATTTTAGTTAAATTTACAAAGATTTTCTTTCAGTAAATTGAGAGTTGTGGGTCAAATATTACAAACTCAGTTCTCATGTTCTGCAGGTAGACATCAATTCTTGACTGCTTTGACTCATTTTAACCTTGGGCTTGGTAGACTCAGTTTAAGGAAGTTGTAAGAAAAAACTTCTAGTACTATAGTGAATTTGCTTCGTTGAGGGTGAGGCACTCGCAAAGTTTTTATCTTAGTCAGGTATATATGACCGTCTCCTTTACTTTTTCATACTATTGGTTATTTGTTTTTACTGTTCAACTCCTAATATTGACGGTATAATTGGTTAATTAATTCAACTTGAATTAGTTTGGTTTAAAATCAATTAAATTGGGGTCTAAATTTTCTAACGCTCTTTATTTTTATTTCAAATTACTATGAAATATTTGAAATTCTAATGATCAATATTATGGTTGGAATGTCCAAGTATATATGTTTTTCCTCCTTTTACAACGATATCTTTTCAAACTTAATATCTTTCTATTATTTTTATTTTTTATTTTAATTTTCCCCCTCTTTGCCTTAACCTTATGGGAGAAGGGAGATGGTTGACTTGGAAAAATGTTTGTTCTACTGTGCAAAAGATCTCCATCTGGCAAGCTGAAAAAGAAAAGAAATTTAATATCCTATTTCGTTCCAGTCATTGTCACTTTATTTTCTAAAGGAAGACTTTGGACCTAGCAAAACCATACACAGCAAGGTATCACCATCATCTCAGCTGTTGCTTCAAATCGTCCAATCATAAAAAGGTTGACCAATTAAAAACCAATGAGTACATTTGGAAAAAAAAAAAACCAAACAAAAAAAAACCCATGAAAACAAATTCTGCAAGGTTACATTTGGAGTAAATTTAAAGGGTCTCTGATAGTCAATGAAACCGGATTGTCAACTAACTTTAAGATATTATCAATTTAGCATTGCGTCAAACGAGCATTCAACTAATTTATAAATATTATCTTTGTTTCCAAATGTTAATTTATTCCTATTAGATGGAGTAGAAAAGCTTTGCAAATTGCAAATGTTCCTTTCTGCGTTAGGAAGCCGCTGACTATGTGGGCGTCTCCCAGAAGCATCACAGCTGGCCACCAAGAACTCAATCTGCTTAAACTTCATTTCAATTTGTACATGTTTGACGAGTAAATATTTTAATTAGGGTATCTCATTTCTCATCGATCATTTTTTCCATGTGTTCATTTTAAAATTTAAAATTTTAGGTTAAAATATTATTTTGTTTGTAAAGTTTAGATGAATTTCTTTTTTTTTGTTTATAAACTTTAAAAATTTTGTTTTACTGTCTATAAAGATTTTAAACATTTTGTTTTTAATAGTTTAGAGGCAAAAATAGGGACAACAATGAGTTTTTTTTTTTTTTTTTTTTTCCTTTAAAAGTTTAATGAAAAAAAGTGTAATATTTTCATTAGTAAGGATACAAAATGAATTTTTTAAAGTTTAAGGATGACAAACGAAATTCAAGCAAGCTTTAAGGTTGAAACAATATTTTAGCCTTGATTTAATAAGTTTTCTGATTTCGAGGCATGTCTCCCATTTCACTAAATAAATTTAATGTTTTATTTATTTATTTTGGTTAAATTACTAATCCAATTTGACCTTTAACTATTGATAAAACTTATTTTAATCACTCAAATATTAATTGTGTCAATTTAATTCCTCAAATTTCAAAATAAAAGGATTATAAGACATACTTTTTCTTTAGATGAAAGTTCCTTCAACTCAATATGTGTACTTTTAATCACATTACCTAGCTAATAAATAATCATATGACTTGGTTAAATGATTTATTAATCATGTGATTTAATACATGTAGATGATATTATGAATTGTCATATAATGAGTTGCAGTAGAATCCTCCTCGGTTTGGAGGAAAACTTTGTCCTTAATTTTATCATTGAGTTTGCTTTTTGTTAAATTTTAAACGAGATTATCTAGTTTGAAATTGATTTGATTTTGAAATTTGATGGATGGAATTAACATAACTAATAGTTGATAGACAAAATTGACAAAAAGATTAGTTGAGGATCAAATTGAACTTAGCCCGATAGTTGGAGGACCAAATTAATAATTTAATGTTAGTTATTTGTCAACTTGAAATCAGTCCATCATGACATTGTTAATTGTGTATTCTTTATTAAAATATTTTTTGGGTAAATTACACTTTCCCCCCTTATCTATTGGGGAAACTTCAATCCCCCTTAATCTATAAAACTGTCCCCACTGATGGTTTAGAAATATGCAAAATACATTGTTAGTACATTGTGTTAATGTAATGGATTTTTTTTTTTTTTTTCCAAAAAATATGTGAATACATAAATTCATCTCATGTAAATGACATTTATGTCCTCAAGGACAAATTATTTACGTTTTTTAATAAAAAAAAGACTAGTCCTAATCTCTCTCTCTCTCTCTCTCTCTCCTTAATCAGCTGTACCCTCACTCCTCTCTCTCTTCAATCTCAAGTTCTCTCACTTACCGAACCACTACGGCCAGAACTCTGCAATTCCACTCAGTTCCGTCGTTCGCCATCATAACCTCCATTGCCGTGAGGAAAAATAATGAGCTCAATTTAGGTTTCGCATAGAGGAAGCCAATCTTTCTAGGGTGTTTTGGACTTGGGATAACTTGATTTGACAAGCAAAATTAATCTCAGGATCATGGGATTGAGATTCATTTTTCTTGGTCTTGTATATTTAAAGGTTCCAGATAAGTATCGTTCCACACACATGCGATGGAGCATGTGGAGAAACCATTGGAGAAAGGAAGGAAGAAGAGGTGACCTTCTTGGGCGTTGTGGGTGAAATTGGATTGTTTTGAAGAGTGGGTGAAAGGGTGTTTCAGTTGGGAAGTTGAAAGCGAAGGCTTAATTCATTTGATTTGTGGATGGAAAATTTGGAAGTTTTGATCAAAGTTTGGTTTTTGAGGAAGATGGTCTGGTGGTGGGTGAGAGGTAATGTAAAAAATTATTTGATTGACCATTATACATTGCTGTCATGAGAAATTATGGTGAGTTTTAGAAATTAGATGCAAAGAACGTGAACAAGTTTTTGTCGATGAGGTAGTGGTGGTGATGTGTGGATATGTGTGGTTTTTAGGGTTATCAATCCGATTTCACGATCTGTAATCATGAAATGATGAGTATATTTAGGTTGGTTTGGATTAAATGAATTTGGGTTAAGAGATTGGGTTGGGTTAGTTTAAATTGGTTGGGTTGAGTTAAATTGGGGATATTTTAGACATTTTTACTAGATTCCATTAGAGATTAACTGAAAAAAAAAAAAAAAAATGTTGGAAGGCAATTTGGTCATTTCCAATAGATGGTGGAGACATTACTCAGTTAGTCAGTTTATAGTTTAGAGGGGATTGAAATGGACCCTATAGATAAGGGGGAGAAGTGTAATTTGTCCAAAACTTTATGATAGAGTTGTTCTACAAATTCTTTTTTATTTGACCTTAATTAAGTACAGCAAAAATATAGTACGCGATTTTGAATGAAAGGAGAAAATAAAATTAAATGGAGGAAAAGAAATTCATTTGTAAATACAATAAAATTGAAAAGAAAAAAAGATATTAAAATGCATTAAAGTCATTTCATTCAAAGAATGCAATATTAATAATAAAATGGATATAGCAAGAACTGGCTAATGATTCACTTCATTACAAGAAATGTGTTGCAAACCAATTTTGTGGAAGTTGAAAATGAAATTACAAATAATGAATGAAAGAATATAAGAAAACAACATTGACACAGTGGAAAAAAATCTTTAACATTGGGGCAGATCTGTTGGCGGTGCAGGCAGCTGCTTAGAATAGGGAGTAGGTCCATTCTCAACTTCAAAAGCCATGCCCAAACCCCATGGCAAGTGCACGTCCAGATGGCAATGTACCATCCAGATTCCTATATGGTTCACGTTTTCATAAAACATAAGTAAAATTGAATCATGCCAAACTAAGGAGATTGGTCAGAGTCAAAGAAAAGAATTATTGATACACCGGAAGTTTTTAAATTAATGATGCAATTAGGAAAAAAAAATCATATATTTATATTTTTAAGGTTTTGTTATTACAGCTAATTTTTCTGAAGTTTTATGCATGCATGTTTTCTTAAGAATATGAGTAATAACTAATTAGATAATATAATCCACTAGTTTAACTTATCATTAGTTTCTCACTAATGACATTGTAATAATACTTAACTTACTAAAGAAATGAAATGACATTGTAATATATAATACTTAACTTTATACTAAACATGTCTATTAATTATTATAAAATGAGATTTGAAACTTTCATGAGTATTTATTTGAAAGCAATCAAGAATCGCATATCTAACTCCATTAGTAATGTATGGAAAACGAAAGAAAACCTTTAACCTGCTATCCATACGCACCAATAATTCATATGACCTTGAAAAATGCATGGAAAGGTAAGATGCGTGGTTACAGAAAATTATGAATGACCTCTATTTTAAATTCCATTTTCTTCTCCATCATAATTAACATGATTAAGGATGAAAATATATATATATATATATATTTCAGATTCATTGATGCGTGTAACATATAAAAAAAAAGAAGAAAATAATAATAAGAAAACAATAAGAGGCAAGGTATAGAAATTAAACCTGGATTATTTGCTGTGAATCGGATTACAGCCCAACCACCAACAGGCACAGCTATAGTATTACGTATTTGTGGATTGAAGAAATTAAACTTTTGGGGATCATTTACGGAGTCATAATTTCCAAAACCTTGGGCTAATACATGGAAGTTGAAGCCATGAACGTGTATAGGATGAGACTCTACAGCCACAAAGGCCGTGTTTTGAAGAACAATCTCCACCGTGGAGTCGTACTTCACTTTTCTTACTTTGGTAGACTTTGGTGCAATTATTAGGGACTGATCGAAACTGATACTCGAGTTGGTGTAGTCAAACACCACAGGAGGTTTATCAGGAAAATCAGTGGTATATACCCCATTCTGATTCAGATAGAATGCTTGTAACATTGACAACTTACTAGGGAGCTGAAATGATTCATTGTTCATGCTTGCAGAGAGTCTTAGCCCAAATGGACCCGCACACGTGGCACTCCCTCCACATGGTGCGAGATTCAATCCAAATGTCATGAACATGTGCACGTCCACGTTACGTGGCACAGGGACCCAATGAGCCCCACCTCGTAAGCCGGTGAGATTGGTGTAAAACTTGTTGGCCGTGGGTGTGTCATTGAAAGCCGGTAGGGTTGGCATTATGGGAGTGACTGACTTAGCGCGGCTCTTATAGACGATGATGCCACTTGTGGTCGTGTTATCGAACGGTAATTGTATGCCTTGGACGCTAATGTACGGTCTTGCTGCCATGTAGTAAGAACCCACAGGTTGGTCTGCGGTGAAAAGTACATCAGTGGTTTGGCCAGGTGCAAGGACGACAACATCAGTGACATAAGGATTGGTGTAAGAGGCGTCAATAGCGCGAACTTCCAATTTATGATTGGCTATTTTGAAGAAGAGTTGGTTATTGAGTGCAGCGTTGATGATGCGTAACATATAGGTCTTCCCTTGGACCACTTCAATCTTATATGTGCCTGATAAATTGTACAAGAACGATCTTATTAATCATAACATTTTTTTTTTCTAGTTCTTATTCAAAGTTTGACGAAATCTAGAAAAATTATTCAATACCAGCTTTAGAACATGGGTAGAGATCACCAGGCTGTCCGTTGATTGTGAAAGCGTCGGATATGTTAGGTGCGGCCCCGCTTGCAAGACCCTCATTCTCAACATCAACGACATTTGCATTCCACCACTCCCCTAGAATCAAATTTTAATAACCATTAGCTATTTTACGTAATGGATATAATTTGTACACATCCCCTATATATAATGCACACTTGTTCAGATTTGTTATGACAGATTTTTTTTATCACATTGTTCATATTTAGTGAAAGTGTGTATTATATATGTGCACAAACCATGACTCTTTACCTAAGGTATCATGTCAGTGTTGTTTGTGTTGCTATTTACTCCAACAATGTTTTTTTTTTTTTAGTGATAAACTTATTTCAGTTATTTGTTAATTTGTTAATGAGAAAAAAGAAAAAAAGAAAAAAAAAAAAGGTGTTAGGATTTGATACCCAATAAAATCGGAAATTCTTTTTCAGGATTTGGAAATGGATATAGGCCATCAAGTCTTGGATAGATGATAAGAGCTCCATACACTGTTGCACGGAGCCACGATACATGAGCATGCCACCAAAGAGTCCCCTCTTGATCGGTGATTTTAAATTTGTAAGTATAAGTTTGTCCAGGACGTATCGGACATTGGGTTACATATGCAGGTCCGTCTGCCCATGCACTCAATAGCTGAAACACTCCGTGCCTGCATAAAAATTTCCAAGGCCCACATGAGAATTAGCAACATTAGTAGTTTACAAAACAAAATAAAAATATTTTGTTCCATGCATCTTTAATTTTCTATTTTATATTTCATCAATGGCAAACTATCATACTGACTTAAATCTTATAGAAAGTAGCAGTATTTGCACATATATAACTTCAAATTCCTATTGTTTTCAAAGGAAACCGAAAGCCTTTTTGACCTAAATCCGAAAATAAACAGAATAATGGCATTGGCTGAGCATATAACTTTTAGTTGTAAAGCGTTATAAGGATTTACCAGTGAATAGTAATGTTATAGGGAGAATTATTGATTACGTGGACGAGAAGGTCATCACCCTCTCGAACGCTTATTACTGGGCCAGGCAAGCTTCCATTTACTGTAGTTATCACTTGCTCATTGCACAGCCGTTGGACAGTCAGGTTTTGCACCTGTAACAATAATAATAAGAAGAAGAATTTATGATAACGAAAAATTGAAGTACTTCAAATCTATGTGTTCTTAATTACATCACAAATATAGGCACACGAGATATTTGTCTTGTCCCCCCTTAACTTAGTAGGTTGATTGGTGAAGGAAGAAATTGAGAGGGGAAAGAATAGCATTTCTAAGGGCTAGGCTTACACTAACGACTACCCCAAGTTATCTAGGCAGCTAATTAAGCGGGTCAACTGGCAAAAACGTAGGTTTCTCAAAAAGGTAACCTTGGTCCAAGGTAAAGTCTCAATGAAATAATTTCCTATCTACGGTAAAGGTCTGACAATAAATCTATCTATCAAAAAAAAAAAAGACAATAAATCTATGGACACAATATTTTTCACAACTGTTGATATAATATATGATTGATGCATAATAAAAATTGTGTTAATAGTAGACAATGTAAGTGATATTAATAAAAAATCACAATAGGTTATGTTAATAATTGTGAAAAAAGTTGTGCTCCAAATTAACATTATTCTTGCTTCAATGCAATATAACCTCGTAATTTTGGCCAAGCACTTATCATACTCTTGTCTAGTAAATGACCTGCCTGCCCTAAAGACCATTTTCCCAGTCCCCATTGCACTCATTTACTGCTAGGAAAAATAAAGCCGAAGTAGAAAAACAATCAAAGGGGTAAAAAGCTAATTACATGGAAAAAATGTTCCACGGTTGCAGCTGAGGTTATTGAAGAAGCTAGAAGAGCTAAAGTACATGCTATCAAAAACAGAAAGTGTGTCATTATTATTAGAGAGAAGGCTACGAAGAGATGAAGAGAGAAAGAAACGTAACTTCCTATTTATATTAGAGAGCATGGACTTCTTGGAACGTGCTCAATAGTAAATAATTAATAATTAATAATCTCCTTGTGTTCTGTGTGTCTATTATTAAAATAAACACGACTTTGGCCATTTCCATAATTGCCTGACAGCCAATTGTATGGAATTTTGTCTAGGCATTTGAGTTGGCAATGGGTTGTGTTTGTAGAAACTTTAGTTATCTAGCTAGCAGCTTTATCTGGTCATTCCAACGTTGACATACTTTAGGAAATAAATAAAATCTTTGTTGTTAATCAGACTGGCCCAATGATTAGGATAGTTGTAATCCATTAATGTCTCATTCTACTATTGAAAAGTGCAGTTAAATATTTAGCATTTACTGAATACTTAAAGAACCCTGTAAAAGTCAATAACCTATAGTTGATTTCAGTTAGTAAAGAATACAAATTAGTTTCGATCAATGATATACATTGTCTCCTTAATTATATCTGATACTTTTGCAATTACCAGTTGAGGAATTATTTTATCCATTAATTAACTCGAGAAGACCCTCCCCCACCCCACCCCACCCGAGCCCGGGGCCCCGGGCCCCCCTTAAAAAAGAAGATAGATAATGGATAGTGGATTGCAAGTCGTCTGATATACTACTAAACTATATATTTCCAAAACGATAATAAATGGCATGAATCCGTAATTTAAAAAGATATGGAGACATAATCTTTCGATATTGGTGGTCTAAGTTGTCACCAACAGGAAGCAAAGAACATTGAAAGTCATGGGAGAATTTTTAATAGTTCCTCAAACATTTGTTACTACCCAAGGTTGCCGCCAAAATATATATATACTAGTCGCAAACCCGTGCGATGCACGGGAAAGCTATCGAAAATGAGATTTAAAGATTTATTATTTTGCTAGTTTGTTGAATATTTTTTTTCTTTGTTGTTTGAGAGACTACTTCAATCATCATATCATTTCAATTACAATGCCACTACAGTTCAAAATTACAATAAAAACATCTCTATTACATATGGTAGCACCAATGTCATAACCATATTAGAGTCTTCAGAAAGTCAGGAAGAGAAATCTGGACACATCAAGGCTCTCTTTAAGAGTAAGGCTATTAGTAATTAGATGCAGACTGTTTGTTGCACTTTAAGAGCAAATCACACTATCAGTTTGATCTCTTGTCCTCTATGAATCATGAATAGCACCAAGCTGGTAGCACCCAGCCAAGATGTCAAGTCTTCAGAATTAGCTTAACTTAACTATTTCTTCCCTTAAATGGTCAAATAAAGAATCGAATAAAAAAAATGTAGCATCATACTTTTACCACAAATAAGTTATAAAACATGCTATCTAGATTAAAGTTAAAGTAGTAATTGATTAGTTATATACATATATTAATACAAAAAACATAATTCACAACACATTCCTATCTAGGAAGACTACTAAATATTCTAATGTTACAAATTGGGTTTTGTTGATAGAAAAGTTCTAATGTACTAAATCGTTGATGATGTTGATAGCCTAGTATGCCTATGCACATGAAATGAGATTATTCTTCTCTTGTAAGAGCCTAGCCACCTTCTATCACCTTTCAAAGATTATTCAAGGTGGATTGGGAAGTCTTGCATCTCCAAAAAATATTACTATTGAAGATCAATATAGCAGCTCCAGAGGTAGCGGCTTATTTGAGATGTTAAGACTGTAGTTAGAACAAAGTATGCAGGAGCTCTAGAGATAGCTCCTAATTTGAGGCATTAGACTGCAGTTAAAACTAAGTATTGAGTTACTTCTTCAAACAGATTAATCATCTCATGTAAAAGGTTTGCGGTTGAGATCCTTATTTCCTGCGAATATTTGAGGAAGAGTTCTGTATGGTTGGGTGGACCCCGCATTTAATGCTTGTCAAAGAAAAGTTTGTTTGAAAGAAATCTTTAATGATTGTGAGTTTGCATTAGTTCCTATATTTCACAAAAGAAGTCTTTTGTGATTGTGAATCTGCATTAGTTCTGAAAAGGTTATGAGAGTTACAGATAGAACATATTGAATTCAATAACATATACATACTAAATTCACACGCATATGAAATCGGCTGATGTCTAATTATGAGAATATTATTCTAGTTACTTAATTCACACTTCTATTTTTTCGCCTTCTGCCTGGAAAATTTAAGAACCTAACATATAATGTATAAGATGCAACTCATCTTGGTGCAGAAAAGCATCATTGTTCAGTGGTTGTATTTATCATTGATTCTAAAATTTATCACTTGAAGCAGGGTACAATATGCTATCTATATTTGAGAAATGTGAGAATACAATTATTCTTTCAAAAACTCAAGCAATAGAAACCAATTATAAGAGCCCATTATAAAAAACAGAAAGAGGATAGGAAAATATGACCTGCAAATAACTAAAGCAATTGCGAAATGAATACAAAAACCAAAATACTCTCAAACACAATCCAACAAATACCCAAATTATCAAAACCATAAAAATCAAGGTACAAAAAATCAGATATGATGTCTAAAAAAAAAATTCATCAAACACGTAGCTTGCAACAATAACAAATAATCATAAATACTAACTACGGGAATCTAAAATGATATTATATGAAAACTGATACTTTTCAGAATTTCAGTGTAAACAACCTACAAACTATTAGGTATGCCCTTTCTTTAGAAATTAAAAATTGTAGTAATAGAACTGCTTTTGTTGCTAACACATAGGAGATCTATGAGGCATTTCTTCTACTCGCTTAACAAATAGAGAAAAAAATCCTATAAGCTAAATGTTGCTTTAATCTTTCTTCCATTTAAGTGGTTATATATATATATATAACTAAATGTTGCAATAACTTTTTGCCGATTCATAAATATACCACTTGGTTGTGAGAATTAACCTTTCTTCCATTTAAGTGAGTATAAAATGAATGTTGCAAATAGCAGACGCCTCTCTGCAGAATTCTTTTCCTTCAAAATCTCTAGACCTCCTAGTCTATGCTTGAAAACCAAGAGATGGTTAAGAGTTATCCCAAGCACATCAAAGAACAAAAATGACAATGGATGGGTTATATATAAACTTATATGTAATGAGAATTATATAGACAGCTTTACAAAGATTAAAGATGAAATAATTACTCACCAAGGTGGGGAAGAATACACTTTTTTAGAGTAAATCAAACAAATTCTGGAGTGAGTAAATCATTTTGTCAAACATATGGTGTGCATGTTCCAAATGGGAATGAAAAAAAATGTTTGGCAACATGAATCCACCCAAAAATTACAAAACCAAAGAAAATAATAATATGCCATTTATAGGACTGCACACAACATTATATAAAATTGTAATATCAGAACATCATAAACAACATTATATGAATTCCGTAGTAAAAAAATCAGTTCCATGAGTATTACATAACATAGGAATACACAAAATTGCAACAAACTATTTAAACATGAGAGTAACAACTACAATAATTATGATGCCATTTATAGGACACTTGACACTACCAATTTCCAAGAAGGAAAATCGCAATATATATATAGTGGCATGGGCATTCGTTGGAAAACAACCTTGAAATTGGTCCCCTTAAAGGCATCGGGACTCACCATAAGGATCACCAGTGAGACATGATCCTCCATTAGAGAGCTGAGGGAGCTGTTCCCTAATGCCATTTGTGTCAAACGATGGGAAAGCGTTGCTATGCCGAGTGCCGATTGAATCGCTGGTCTTGACATGTTCATTATAGATAGAGGAATGGGAATTAGGGAGGTTTTGAGGAGTAAAGTGAATGAGATTATGAGAGATGCCAAGTTGTAGAACACTCAAAATTTCTTACTCTTGATCGTTGTAGAACACTCAAAATTTTCAATAAACCCATACCAAATGATTAAAGAAGATACATCACTTCTTTCTTTGATCAAGTCATTGTCTTCTTTGGTACTTTTGCTATTTGAATTCCTTTGCGGGGTTCATTAGGGAGTTGAGAAGGTATTTAGGTTCAAAGAAAATACCTTACATGAATTTTTCCACAAAAAGGTGACCTAAACATTAGGTGGCTTGTGAAAAGTATCTTACGGAGTAGCTCATTGGATTAAAGTATTCATGGATGTCATGGTCCAGGAAGCTGTATTGAAAAAAATGAGATACACTGATGGCTGGTATATATAGGTGTTAATGCTGGCTGGCACAATAACAGAATAGTGGACTATGCAAATGGACTAAGTCTATATATACTTGCAGGTGGCTAGGCATGAATAGCTTCTTTTGACATTTGTTTGCTTCTAGGAATTACCTATGATAATTCTACTAAAATGCTCCTAAGTTGCACATTACTTTTAGGAACACTTTGTGGCATCTCTATCATAGTGCCAGCCCCCCTCAAGTATATATAGACTTGAGTCCATTGGCATAGTCCATTGTTCTGTCATTGTGCCAGCCCGCATTAACACCTATATATATATATATATATATAATGAAACTAATAATAACCAACAGAGAAAAATTATTAAGGCAGCAATGATTGATCACTAACAGAAGATGATTTCATTAAGGCAACAATGATTGATTTAGAAATGAAGCAAGAACCTTAGTCTTCATCAACCTAAAATGTTTTCATGCATAAAACTATGTGACTTCTCATCCTTATTTACCCCATAAAAGCAGGATCACAGCTGGATAAGGTTATCTAATTCTTTTCAATTCCAAACCAAATTAGAGTGGTTCATAGGGTGAAATGTTAGAGGTTCAAGCATGCATTGATTATTGGGGACCATTTATGATACTATTCTCTTATAAGAAAATAAAAAATGATTCTAGAGAACAACCATCCCTACCCAAAATAACATATAATAATTACAGAATATTGACTGTTTGGGGTTTAGATTTGGCAAACTGACCAAATCGTTGAGGGAGATTCCAACCAAAACCATGGCTTACTGCACATGCCCTTATCAGTAAAGGGTATCTGCCTATATCATGGCTTAAAACAGAAATCAAAGACAAATCATACCAGTTTAAAAAAAAAAAAAAAAAAAAAAAAATAAGGTTGCTTGATATGTAAAAGTTCGTACTTAACCATTTAGATTATAGCTTCTGCTTTAAACAGAAATCAAAGACAAATCATTGAAGCAAAGGAAAGGAATAAAAAAGAAAAAAGAAAAAAAGAATCCAACTTCAGCAAGAAGATCACACAACTCCTACTGCTCCAATTAGAGCTCCTACTATTCCAATAGAGTTCTATAGTGTTTAGGTGTTTAGTTTAGTTCTCCTAATACAACTACAATACCAAGTGTAGTAGTTAACCTCTTGGATTATTTACGGTGCATATGTTTGTGTGTACTCAAATACACCAAGCTTCAATTTAAACAAAACAGGAACAGTGAACAACTTATAGTGTTGTTCAAAGATGTGATTGCAGCTTCTACATCCTCATATGAAGAAAATAAAACAAACCCAAAGCAGCCTAAGCTCATATCAGTTACAGCTTTCATAGATGTCGAAAATCAAAAGCAAAGAGAATTTGCCAAAAAAGTAAATAAAACATGTTTTGAAAAGCAATGTGAAACAATAAAGACATTCCCAGAAAAGTATAAGTTTTCATTCATATAATGGTGTTTGGCTCAGGCATTTTCTCAAACAATTTGAAGGTGATGATATTGGCTTCTCTTCAACTAATGAATTCAATTCGTTCTTCCTAGCTTTTGACAAAGCTTGTACCACTACTCTTGCTGACCTCTCACCAGCAGATGGGTGTTTTTATCTTAGCCATCCCTTGCTACTAACTTTGTTTTAAGCTCACTATCTACTGCCACTTGGACATAGATTCATTGAAATTGCCATCCTTGAAAGAAAAAAAAAAAACTTGGTAAAGGCAAACCAAAGACCCAAATATTCAAGTTCTTTCCTTTTCCCCCATTTTCCTACCAACCAAACAACCCACAAAAAAACCCCAATTTACCGGCCAGAGAAGAGTTCATCCAACAGTGACCCATTAACAAACTTGGTAAAGGCAAAGCACAAAAAAGGGAAAGGGAAGGTTACCAACGCACAACCGAAGTTGAAGGCGGAGCCATCCATGAGTGGGATCTGAACCTAGCCGAGGATTTCGAAGACACGAAAGAGTGCTGATGATTAAGGGGTCGCCGAATTGGGTGATCTTTTGGGCGGTAGAGAAGAGGTGGAAGAGGAAAGGGATTATTGTGATGACAGAGGGTGCTGTCTATAAATCTTAATGTCTTTGTGTGTGCGAGAGAGAGCAAGCAGTGAGAGAGGGGAGGTAATAAGGCAGAAACTGAAGAAAGAAATAAGCCAGTGGTTTGAGAATGGAGGAGGCGTGGCAGTGGGTCGAGGCATCGGGATTCGAGAGTGATTTTGAGAAAAATAACTAAATAAAAAAAATTTAAAAAAAAAAGTTAAATAAATAAGTAATGAGATGTAAATTTGTGAAGCCTTAAAAGAAGCCTGAGGTGTCAAAACTCTATGAAGTGAGGTGTCAAAACTTTATGAAGTCAACAAAAAAATAAAAAGTCAAAAAAGCTTCAGGTTTACATGTTAGTATAGATTCATGTTCTTCTTCAGTTTAGTACGTACGAATAAAAATGTTACGTCAATATAAGAATTTCCCTAACAGGAAGTGGGAGCTGAAAAGTTTCAAAAACTTAATTTGATAAAGGGTGATAATTGGTGTTTGTGTCGTGTGGAAGTGGAGATGTTCTATTACAAGGGTCAACTCTAACCCGATATATTTATAATCGTGTCGAAAGCCCTCAACCTATCATGACCAAGGTTGTTAATTCTATTTTGGTGCCCATTTTGGTTTATCCACTGGAATGAAATATTTCGGTTCTAGTCCATTCCGGCATATCGTTTTGGGATTACCACTAATATATATATATATAACTATTTATCAAGTTTATAACATATCAATTCGAAACCAAAGTATTAAAAGTTTTTAACACCATCATTTTATGATACGGAGTATTTGTTCTATTAATAAGTTTTGTTGGTGTCATAACCCTATTTTTATCCCCAAGATTTTCTCAGGTGTTGGCACGCAAAATGAGACAGCTTGGACTGAGCCGAGTTGACCTGAAAGAGGTCCAGTTGCGCTTAAAGGTTCTCAAAACATAGCCGAGAGCACATTTCTCGAGGTTTGGGAAGATTTCACCAATGTTGACCAAGTTTGAACAGTGTTGACCGGAGTTAACTGAGTTTGACTGAAGTTTGACCAAGACCATGACCGGGCCATAAGCAAGATTTGATTAACTACTCTCTGACCATTGAATAGAGCATATCAAGAGCTTCGATTTGATACTTTACGGGTCAAAAACGAAAAAAAAAAAAAAAAAAAAAAAAAAAAAAAAAAAAAAAAAAACGAGAAAGTTATAGGTAAAACTATAAAAATTGGTCCGACACTTAGCAAAATTTTGCTGTTAGAGATTATCACATATAATCCCACATTGGAAAGAGTTGGAGTGAGTAATAGGTATATAAGCCATGGGCAATCCTCATTTCACAAGGTGTCTTTTGAGATTGAGTTAGGCCCATTGGACTTTAACATGGTATCAGAGCAGGTAATCCCAAGTTCGAACCCTGACTCCACTCTACCTACCATTTAAAAAAATTAAAAATCACACGTGTTGGGCCCCAATCATTAAGGGGGAGTCTAAACCCACATGTGAGGGGGAGTGTTAGAATATTGGTTAAATGATTAAATTCATCATTTCCTAATAGCTTAAGCTTTTGGGATAATCGGTAATTTCTCATGGTATTAGAGCCCTAGAGCTCTAACGAGCAACTCGATCCTTCCGCTTCCGCATTTCAAAAAAAAAAAAAAAAAAACCCATCCAAAATAACATATAAGTATTATTGGCCAAAACAAGCCCATTTTGGGGCAATGTTCGCACATAGAGTTTTCCCGACTCACGACGAGTTGGTCTGAAATTTTGAAACTTTAAAGAAGAGGGTAACTTTAGCTACAATGCGTAACTTTTGGATCGCCAAGAGCTTTCTCGGTTTGGCCGGAATCTCAATCGGAAAATGACCCTCCGTCATGAAAAACACTCCGGTAGTCTCTGTTCATGAGGTCATATCTTACAAGCCCAAGCTCGACTTCTCGCGAGATTTATGACACCCCGAAGAAGACATCGCAAGCTTTCCAAGGATACCAAGATCATCGAAAACCAACACCAGAAGCTACATCAACCGTATGCGGGAAAATTGACGAATGTAAGAAAATAGTGTTGGAAATCTGGCACGTTTTTCCTCCTAGGAGATCACCTTTGCGCATAGAGTCTTCTCAGCTTACTGCGATTTGATCCGCAAGTTTGAAACTTTAAGAAAGAGAACACGTTCAGCTACGACGTGTAACTCTCGGATTTCCAAGATCTCCCCCAGTCAAGCCGGAATCTTAGTCGGAAAATGACCATCCGTCATGGAAAAACACTCCAGCAACCTTTGTTTGTGGGGTCATATCTCACAAGCCTAAGCTCGACTTCTCACGAGATTTGTGACACTCTAAAGAAGACATCACAGGCTTTTCAGAGACACCAAGATCATTAAAAACCAATATTGGGAACTACATCAACCGTGCGTGGGAAAATCGACGAAAGTAAGAAAAGCGTGTTGGAAATCTAACACATTTTTCCTCCCGGGAGACCATATTCGCGCACAGAGTCTTCCCAACTCGCAGCGAGTTGATCCGCAAGTTTGGAACTTTAAGAAAGAGGGCAACTCTAGCTACAACGTGCAACTCTTGGTTCGCCGGTAACATCTCCAGTTTGGCCGGAATCTTTGCTGGAAAAACGTAGAAAAAATGCTTGGACACCCTGCTTCTAGGAGCCATAATTTTTCTGACCAAGCTCCGATTTGCATAAACTTGATATCGTTGGAAAGTAGACTTCTCAAGCTTTCCAATGGTATCACGTATGACCCATTTTGAATATCAGAAGGCCCTCAAAAGCTGCCTAAAAAAGAGAGGTAAAAAACTGTATAAACTTTCAGACCAAAAGAGGAAAGTCGGCTGAAAGGGACTGCTAGCAGATAAGAATGCCAAGTGTCACGTAGCATCATGCTGCGTGACTCTTGGCTATAAATACATCTCCTCTCCCCCCTCATTTCAACAAGCTTGGCTCAAGTATTTTAGGCAAAAATTGGGTTTTTGGGGCAGAAACTCGGGAAAGGGGTTCTCTCTTTTAGTTTAGGCTAATCTTTGGTTAGAGTTTAAGAGGTTCTGCTTAGGTAATCTTTCCTTCTACGCCTCCAAGCTCTTCTTATCCCTTTCTTCACTCATATACTCTCCCATGCCCATTTTTCATTTCATGATAGAAATGATTAGGGATGATCCTACAATGGGAAAGGATTCACAATGATCCATATTTATTATTTCATTAAGTCATTTATTGCTTTCACTATGTGTTTATAGCTTTCATTTATTGTTTTCACTATGTGTTTATAGCTTTCATTTACAAGCTTTCACTATGTGTTTATAGCTTTCATTTACAAGCTTTCACTATATGTTTATAGTTTTCATTTACAAGCTTTCACTATATTTATAGCTTTCATTACTTGCCTTTTCCTATTATGTCATTTACATTAACTATGTGGTTGTGTGAATGGGAATGATTAGTGATGATCTTACAATGGGAAATGATTCACAATGACCCATTATTTAAAAGCTTTCACTATGCGTTTATTGCTTTTACTATGTGGTTTATTGGCCCTTTCCTTTCATTAATTATGTTATTGTGATTATTTCCTTTCCCCTAATTTGGGTATGAAAATCCTAATTGGTCTTGAAGGCTTATGTAAGACTTTCAATAGCCTTAACCTCCATGTAATCCCATAAGGCATTAGACCCATGAGAATCCCCTTTCCTTTAATCCTGTTATTATATTCTTGTTATTGTGATTATATCCCCTTCCCCCTTTGATTTGGGTATAAAAATCCTAATTGGTCTTGGAGGCTTATGTAAGACTTTCAACAGCATTAACCTCCATGTAATCCCATAAGGAATTGGACCCTTGAGATTCCCGTCATTATTTAATTGATTAATCTTGAGTATTTGCTTGTTCATATAAGTCCTATTTGGTCTTGGGAGATTAGGTAAGTTTTTCAATAGCACTAATCCTTCATGTAATCCCATGAGGTATTGAATTCTTCTCTACATTTCTTTCCTTTATTCATGTAAACTCTAAGGTGGAATTAGGAATTACGTAAGCCTTTCAATAGCATTAATTTCTAATCCCATGAGGTATTGACCTAATTCATCTCATGTTGTCATCTCATCTCTATTCCACACTTGTCATTTTTGATTAAGTACTTTAATTACGTCATAAATTATACCTTGTCATTTTGATTAAGCGTTACATTTATGTCATAACCATCCATACTTGTCATTTTGATTAAATGTTGTAATTATGTCATATCCATCACATACTTGTTTCTTGTGATTAAAGTGCCGCAAACATGCCATGATCACTTACTTGAATATTTATTCGCTTTGATATAAATGTGGTTAAAATATGTACATTTTCCATCAAAACTTTAAAAAGAAAAAACATGATAATATGAGCATTACAAACGAGATTGGTTCATCCTAAGTTCTACGGCTTGACCTAGTCTTGGGACACTATGGTATGAGTCATTTATGTGTCGATATGGCTTGCCGTTGACATACTATAAGGGATTCTACACATTATAATACATATAATATTATGACCTAAAAATTCCCCAAAGTGAGAATTAATCATCCAAAGCCCGCTATTTGACGGACCACTTTATTCTTGGAAATCAAGGATAAGGGGATCCCAAATATAACACCAAAAATATAATTGTTTGTCCCAGCACTCAATGTTAGAATTTCAAGTGCATCCTACCATTGAATTGCCCAGAACCTTAAAAAATAAAAAATACAAAGATAAAGAAAAGTGAAACAAAGAGTCTAAACAAAACCAAATAACGTCAAATTGCATGTACCATTCTTGGTATATTGCTTGACAAAAATTGGGACATTTGTGTTTAATTTAAACGAACAACCATGCTAAGCAAACAAAAAGGAACACTAGAAGAGAGGTAACCGTTTCTTTTAACGGATGTCGTGGGGTGCCTAACACCTTCCCCACGTATAATCTAACCCCCGAACCCATCTTTGGTTCAAAACCATTTTTAATATGTCTAAGCAAAATAAAATTTATTAGACATAGGTGCCTAATCACACCTTAATTTCCCATGATTGGTGGCGACTCCAAATTTGTGCTCACTTACACATACACGTGTTCCCCTCACACCCACACACGCATTTGCAACATATATCCGAAACTCGCCAAATGGGGGTCGAGATAGGATTGTTTCCCATTCCAAAGAAAGGAAGAGAAGGGGAAATTCTCCGGTGTCGACAATTGGTAGATCCAATCTATTATTTTATTAACTTAATATATATTTTATATACTCCACATTCTAAACTAGTTGTAAAGAAAAAAATAAAATATATATATATATATATATATATATAAATAAATTACAACTCTTTTATAAAATACTGTTGCATAATAAATGATAAAATTAGAGAGACAACATATCTAAAAGACTATATTCCTTGATTGATATTAATTTATTTTAATTCCATGGTTATAGCACTGCGCTTGGCAATAGATATGGGTTTCTTTTGGAATTGGTTGTAGAAGGGGACAAGGATCCTCTCTATTTGAAATGAAATTGAAAGTCTTTATTTCATGGTCTAGATTAATTATCTCAGATCTAACAATATACAGACTGCCACGTCATTTAAAATTTTAAATGACGAGACACTTTGTACATCGTTAGATTTGTGAAATAAAATCTAAATCATGAAATGGACAAATGGAGAGATTTCCTAATAGAGAAGATCCTATTCCGGTGGAAGGTTCATGCTCTCAGTTGTTGGGGATGTTAATGGTTGAGAATTCTGATATTGATTTGTTTCTATATATAAATGATGTTCAAATTTTTGCTACAACTTTTCGACATTTTTTTTTTAATAGAAGATAGAAATTTTATTTATAAGAGAACTTACATAAGTAAATGAGAACCCAACGAAAGTGAGATCTCGCATCAAACCAAGCACGGCATAAACCGTTTTCACTAGCAAAGAATATGTGCACAGACACATAAAACAATACAAAAACTAAATAACAAAGAAACTTCAAGAGATAATAGTGGTAAACATCAGTGACTCATACGGAGCTTTGCCTGCTGAAAGTTACGCAATAAGGGCAGCGCTTCAGATCGGATAGTCATCGGTGAAAGTTGACACTCCTCTTGAACAAACCAATTTCGAGCATTCCGCATAGCCCATGCAATGATAGCCCACTCTTCCACAACCTCCTTTGAAAATTTCTAGAACACACTTTGCATGAATAGAGTGAATTCACTCCCCGATTAGGGAGCTTTTGGATACGGCCCTGTATAAGAGCCCAGGTGTTGCAAGCCAAAGGGCACTGCCATAAAGAATGAAAAATGGTGTCTTCTTCCGGTGTACATAATGGACAGATTGGGCTGGAGCGAATCTTGCGTCGATGAAGCTGATGATTTGTGGGGATTGTCTAATGGTATGATCTCCAAAGAAAATGCTTTACTTTCCCGAAATTTCAAGCTTCCAATTTTTCCTCCATAGTCCCCAGAGCTCCTTAGTATTTGAGGATTCACCTGTGATCATGCCCCGTGTATCACTCTCTAGCATCTTATAGGTAGACTTGACAGTAAACACACCGGATTTGTTCCAGACCAAAAGGGCTGAGCCATGTGACCTTTTCTAATAGTGCCACTTAAGGCCTTTACAAATAACAACCCTACCTAATAAAATGCTCCTCCAAGGGAAAGACGGATTTGACCCCAAGGAAGCCTTCTGCTTTAAAAACTCAGAAAAAAAAAAAAAAAAAAAAAAAAGATTGAGGGTTATGGAGAAGCTGCAAATTGACTCTGTTTTGCAAGTAAAGTAGTATTAAATTTGTGGATGTTCCGAAATCCCAAGCCTACATCGATTTTTGCAATACACAGCTTATCCCATTTAATCCAGTGTAGTTTTCTTTCATATGTTTTCTGACGCCACCGATATCTAGCAATTAAGCCATTCATCTCGTCGTACCAAGTTTTTGGAAGTCAAAAGCAATTCATGGCATACGTGGGGATTGAATTGCTTGGGCAACGACTTTGATAAGGACTTCCCGACCCGCTTTTGAGAGAAATCTCTCTTTCCATCATTGTAAGCGATGCACAATCTGTTTTATAAGGCCGTTAAATATAGAGTTTTTTTTTTTTTTTTTTTTTTTTTTTTTTTTTTTTTTTTTTTTTTAAATCTGTCAATCATTGCTGGAAGACCCAAATACATAAAATTTTGCACACCATGGGATCCCCAATAATCCTAAATTGTTAGGAGAGTGGCAATCCAAGTATTAGCACTAAAGAAAAGGTTCATCTTCTCTCTATTTATTTTTTGGCCTAAACTAGCTTCATAAGAATTTAGAATCTTTGTAATTTTGCATTCAGGTGTAGTAGTTTGGCCAAACAACAGGCTATCATTGGCAAAAAATAAAGGAGAAACCCAAGGTCCCCTCTACTCATTTGGGTCCCTTTAAGACTTCCATTCAAGCTTGATTTTTGTAACAGTGCAAAAAGACCGACGGCACAGAGGAGGAACAAATAAGGGGACAAATGATCCCTTGCCGAATACCTCTAAAGGAGAGATGAAACATTTTTGGACTGCATCTATTAAGACCGAGTACTATACAGTACAAACACATTCCATGATGAGATGAATCCACCGCTTAGCAAAACCCAATTTCCTCATTATAGATTCCATAAAAACCCATTCAACCCGATCATGGGCTTTGCTCATATAAAGTTTCAGTGCCAGCTCACCCTTCTTACCATTCCGATTTGCCTTCAATTTATGAATGATTTCAAAGGCTATAGAAACATTATCAGTAATAAGTCTCTTAAGCACAAATGCACTCTAAGAATCCGAAATAATGTATGGGAGAACCAACTTCAATCTATTTGCTAGCACCTTAGAAATAATATTGTAGACCACATTGCACAGACTGATCGGTTTATTGTCACTTATTCTGCAAGGATATTTCTTTTTGGGGATCAAATAAATATGGGTGAGATTTATTTTCCAAAGAATTCTGCCAGAATTGAGAACTGATAGCACAAGATTAGTTATACTAGTACCAACTATATACTAGAATTTTTTTTAAAAGACACTGGACATACCATCAGGACCTGGGGCCTTGAAGGGGTGCATTTGGAACAGTATCACTCAAACTTCATCTTCAAAAAAAGTGAGGAGCAATCGCTGGTTGGCTTCCAAAGTTATTGTGCTATCCATGGCTTCTAGTGTATCACTCAAGCATGTGAGATTTGTTGTTTGGAATAATTCATCAAAGTAGCTCACTGCTATCTCCTCCACTTGATGCTCATCTGTGCACCACACGTTCTCAGTATTCCAAAGTCTCGTGATACCATTAATCGGTTTTCTCTAATTGGCCTAACTGTGGAAGAAATTTGTATTACAATCTCCTGCAGCCAACCAAGTCATACAGGATCATTCTCTTTAGTGCAATTCTTCGTCCAACAATAATTTATTTATTTTGGCTTTAGTAGTAGCAATAGCTGAGTTGTGTTGGCCTGAGTCGTTGGTACAAATGGGAGTCGTAAGCATGTTAGTATGGTCCTTAACTTTTCGGTGAAATTCTCTAGAAATCTCCTCATACCACCCAAAAAGTGGTTCTCGACAATTTTTAATTTTTTTCCCATAGAAAAAACATTGGGTTGCCACTAATATCTTCTTGGTTCCAAACTTCTTGAGTTATCGTTTCACACTGGGGATGTAGGGCCCATTTTTCTTCGAACTTTCGTGGTCTTCATTTTGACCAGTGTTGGTTGGTACTAACATCCATTTGGAGCAGAGGGGGACATGGTTTGAGTATAAACACACAAAATGGTCTACCATACATAATTGAAAGCAGTCCAGCCAATGGCCAGTAGCAAGAGCCCAATCCAAACGTTTCAGAACTAACGGTTCGCCTTCTCGACGGTTTTCCCAAGTATACGGGACCCCACGAAAGCCCAAGTCAATCAAACAGCACCGATTGACAACATCTCCAAAATCCTGCAACCTATTCAAGGATCCAGTAACCTCTTTTGTTCTTTTTCAAGAGAGAGAATTTCATTGAAGTCCAGCATACAGAGCCAGGGGAGAGTGTTGAGGCTGTGTAGCTTGTCCACAAGAGCCCTTGATTTTCGTAGCCTATGTCCTTCAAGGTGGCCATAAAAGCCTCTGAATCGCCATTTAGTACCCTCTAACAGTTGAACATGGGAATCAATATGGTTCTGTGAATAATTCTGAACATTAATCTGAGCAGGGTCATTCCATAACAGAGCCAAACCTTTACTCCGTCCCAACTAGGCACTACAAAACAATACTTGAACGATAGTTGTACTCGAATAAACTCCATCCTTCGAACATCAAGTTTTGTCTCCAATATAAACAAAAGTTTGGGCTCTTGAAACTTCACCAAATTGTGAAGTGCAAGACTTGTCTGAAGGTTCCCAAGCTCCCGACAGTTCCAACTTAGTAGATTCATTGAGTGCAGTAGGGCTAATCAACAGCCTCCGCCAAGTCCTCAACCACATCGAAACGAACACATCCATCGACTCCTTTACCTTTATTTTGATGTCTCAATATACTCGAGTCTAAATTGGACCAACTTCCACCATGTTTTGCCCCTGATAACGAAAAGTATTCACCAGAGGCTAGATGAGGGTCATTCACACGAGGAACATGTTTCTAAACCCCACGTGACTCACTTGAACAATAATGCATCCTAGTTAAATCAATTTCTCACAGGCTATTTAGAGGGGAATTTTATTTGCCATTTGAAGCAGTCTGTGAGCTAGACGCATTCTTTTTCTTACGTATCTATTTTGACTGGGCCCTCAAAGACCATCCCCTGATCTCTTGAAAAACCACAGGCCGTCAAACTTCTTCTATTTTCTTTTTGATATATGATTGTTGAGGAGTATTAGACATAAACACGTTATTGAGATATTCACATGAGTTAAGGCTATCATGCAACTAAGGAATATCATTCGCATTATTCATGACTAATATAATAGGGGGAAACTTTTGCAATATCAATCTCACAATGATTTTGATCAAAATTATCAACTGATGGATGATGAATTTTCGAAGATTAAGGAAAATTTTCCGTGGTTTTCTCAACCTGTATATGAGGCTCTACCTCAACATCTACCACTGCCCCTCCCCCAGCCATGTGGATGAGCTGGTATGGCCCCCTCATCGAAATTGGGCTGAGTATGAGTTGTTTTCTGCTAGCAAGGTACATTTGACTGCCCTGATACCCTAACTTTCACTCACTAGAATGGTTTATCCGCTGAAGCTTGTTGTGATTTTTAGAGTGCAACCCAAGTGTAGGCTTTATCACTAATTAATAATATGCGGTGAGTCCAAGTCGAACCACAGGGAATAGTTAACACAATTGTAATTATTTCTATTACTAAAAAGAAAGCAAGAATAAATTGTTTGTTGTTTCCAACCTAAAGATGGAGCAGAAGATATTGGAACTAAAATTAAAACAATAAAATTTATTGATAGAAATTAATGGAGTAAAATACGTAAGTCATAAAATCCACCACCAATATCATAACATAGGTTCAATTATACTGATATTGAGGAAAATCAATATTTTGATACGATTCATTATACCGTTAAGTACTAATGACATCTCAAGAAATATTTATGTATTTAATTTCTAGGCATGAGATGTCTATGGTAAGTACGGACCGTCTACGCTAAGCTAAGGTCATAGGCACGACACATCTTCCCTAGGCATGACTCATCTTCGTAATTAAGTACATAATCTTATAAAACCATTGCATAACAATTATATTTATCACCACAATAAAATATAATTTGATCTTAATTTATACAAAATAATATCTAAGACAAGAATAAGATTTCATAAGAATTGAATATAAACTCTAAATACAAGTATATAATAATACTCCTCAACATTATGCAATCATCATAATATAAAAATAAAGCCCCAAATCAAATATGAAAGTAACATATGCTAAAGAAATTAGGGTTTCATCAACTCCCTAAGAAAAGAAATTAGTTACCCATAGAATGTCACGGTTGATGAAACTTCCATGTCAAGAACTGTGTATTGCTGCCCTTCTATCTCTTTCCCTTTACGAGGGAACTTTCTTTATTTTCTTTTCTTTTTTTCTCCTTGTTACTGCCGCCAAGCTTGTTCCCATCAAGAACCAAAAATAATTATCAGGTCACCCTTCTTTTTCTCTAAAAACCTTTCTTTTCCTAGGTTATCAAAATATCATTTTCTTTTCCATTTTTGCCCCTGGCCCCATGGGACAGACACTACAAACCATCTCCTATTTCCTATTTCCTGGTGGGCTAGCCGACTCACAATATAAGCTCATTAATTGAGCACCATTGCCACGTGACACTAATGCACTTGAATAACATATGGAAAATTATTCAGTAGTCTTGGACTACAAATAAATGCGTAATCCCCCCTCTCACAGAGTGATGGGTCCTACCATGAATTTAAATAATGGGATCTACCATTTATGTGGTGGGATCCATCATTATGTGAGAGGGGACTACGTATTTATTTGTAGTCCATATAGGATTCAGTGGATGTCTTTAGTTCAATGTCTTGTAATATACCTAGGCTATGTTGGACTTTTAGTGTTTTGGAATACACTCCTCATTTGTGTCTCTATGAGTAGTTCTTGTCCCTTTAGATTTCAATTCATTTATTGTGGAGAATAGGCATGCATTAAAAAATTAATTATAAAAGGCGTACGTAGAATTTTTAAAATAATATGCATAAAAGAATAATTTCAATGTTATGCAATGATATGGAAAACTTGTAAAAAATTATGTATAAGTTGAGATTTTTATGTAAGAAAATTTCATTAATGCCTTATAGAAACGAGGTCAGAATGTATAAAATTATGAGTTATCAAGGCTCATAACCAAGATCCATACTGTTGGTCTTCTCGCTTGAGAGACCCTTTACTTCGTAACCACAAATCACTATCCTTTTCTCCATGTGTAAGCAACCCACACCAGTAGCAAAAATTAGGAATTTGCTCATATTTGAAAGAAATCCAAGTCTCTTTCCTAGCAGGCAAACGTGCCTTACGCCTTCGATAGAGGGGTTTCGAGATATCCAACTTAACGCAAACCCCCAAACATACTCACAACCCCTTTCCTCATCACATTCCGCTACCTGTTCCACCATACCCAATGTTCCTCCTAACGCTAAGGCGACCTCATTATTCATACAACGAACTGAGAGATAATATATCTAAATACAAAATGAGACTAATCAACATTCCATTTCGGAGATAGAAGTGCTAGCCTCCATACATTGGAATGTGACTAAATGCTTATCGTACGACCACGGCTTAGTGTGTAGCACTCTCTCTAGATTAGACTCATCTTCAAGACAAATACCAACATATTATTCCCTATGTCTTGTACCGTAAACCCTCTAACAGGTCTACATAACGATTTAAAGGTCCAAACCACTTATTCAATATTTAGAACCCAATTGGTCATGAATCTAGCCACCAAGTAAAATCGCACATCCTCCTTCGTTGATCCAAAGTCAAAAGGAAAATCTTCCTTGTGAGATTGAAGAACTCATGGGGTGGGTGGGGCATTTGGGCTCGCCTCCCAGAGAATAGGATTAATAAGATTTTCTAGCTTTTGCCTCCTTTATCTCGAGCCATCTTCTCCAAGTCCCTAAACCACCTTGCTTCCATATCTTTCCATTTGTTGCTACCATTGTCTGACTTGATAGCCTAAGGGCTCGAGCTTGATTTTTTTATTTTCAGACACTCTTGATGGACCCTATCAAGAATCCTTCTTTTACCAAGAGTTTGAGATTTAGAAGAAGTTGCTTCCATGGGCTTTATACCAGAGTCCTCAATATCTTGAATGACTACCGATGAGTTTGTGGTTTTTGGATGGTCTTCTGCATGGATTACAACGGCCCTGCAAGAAAGCGGGCTTGGGTAAGACAAAGCCCTTCAGGAATAAGTTGTTTTTCCAAAGGCCTAACATGCCCTAAGCTGATGACTAATTGAGGAGATACAGTATGGACCTGCCCACTATCAACTTGTGTGGGGTTAGTCTTAACCAAGGTATTAGATGCTGACTCATCAAGGGGTTCGGTTCCAAAAACTCGTTGGGAAGTTTCACAAACTGTTGTCTTCTCATCACCTACCACCTGAGCAAATTCTTGCATATGAGACTGTTCATTGATGGAAGTCTCATTAGTCGCCGCATTTGAGATTACTTTGTGGAGAAACATCTCAGCCTCGGGAAGACTCACAAGCTGTTCAACATGTTCATTTTCCACTTGACCGAGATATTCTCTTCCTTTTTCCTCCACCATGGACGATGTACCTTCCTTTGTACCTAGCTTCTCTGTTTCATGGGCTTGTATCACATCCAAGAACATAAGATCAGAAGCTCTGTTACTCTTCCTTGTGATAGACTCTGCAATTAACCAAGGTCCATATCCTTTAAAAAATTTATCCCTAGTGACTACACCTTCTTGTCTTTCTTTTCCCCATTTGCAATCTCTTTTCATATGCTCCAATCTCCCACAGCCATAACAAAAGTCTGATAACCTCTCATATTTGATTTGAACCCACAAATCTACCAGAGGTGCCCTGTCAAGCCAAAAGCCTTTGAAAAAAGGGGCGGTGGACTTAATCTCCACTTTGATGCGTAAGTATGGCTAGATGCCTTATCAACTCCTACAAGATCCACATCAAGGAACTTCCCCATCCCATTGCCAATAATTTTGGCATTTTCTTTTGACAAATACTCCATGGGCAAATTAGGGCTTGCACCCAAAAGGAAGTAGTGGAGAAATCAACCTCACAAGGGAGTTGGTTCTTCTCCACTCTTTTGAGAATAAGATGATACCCATAAAGGAGGAAGGAAGAAGCTAAAAATCTTATTAATCCCATTCCTATGGATGAGGAGGCGAGCCCAAACTTGCCCCACCCACCCTATGAGTTCTTCAATCTCACCTTGGTGGTCCCGAGCTGGTTTTACCTGTATATATCTGGTGGTTTTCTACTTCAAGGTTCTATTGGTGTTGGTTTTGTTTGGGCTAGCTTTGTCTATATGGACTTTTTAGTTTTCTGCTTGTTGGCAGAAGCGATTTAGATTGCACAGTTTGATTGGATTCATGTTGTTAATTTTTAATGCAAGATCAGCAACTCTTGCTTTGGATATTTTAAGCATCTCTTTAATGAGTGCTCCTCCCAAAATCGCATGGTGTTTCGCACTGTGGTCAATCAAATTCTACCTCTCCTATTTTCTTCCCCAGGCGTTCAAGCTTGGAACTATGAATCTCGCAGTTGCCCGAAATTTATCCTCAAGGTAGAACACAAGTCCACAACAGGTCTTTTTCTTCACTTCATCGCTGACCAAGAACCAAATGCCTATTGCACAACAAAATGGTTGAACCCAAATAAAAGAGAGCTTCTTTTTACATTACTACAAATGGGTTCTCAGGCTTTCTTCGTTCTTTCATCTCTTTAGCACCTATTTCAGCACCAACAATAACCCACACACAAAATCTACCTCTCGAACCGAAACCCATGTCTTAACCTCCAATTCAGTTAAAACTCGCAATGGGATTTGTGATTTGAAATTGAAAATAATAATAATAATAATTTGTGTAAAGCTCACAGTAAACTCATTCAACGAGTCTATGTTCTTCTCTACTCTATGACTTTTTGTTTGTTTCCTTTGTGTCTATCCTTTTCTCTTTCACAACATAAAGAATCAAAGAAAACAGACAGTCAAGTTGTCCATATTTGGGTTTTCTATGTTTGTATCTTTCTCTTTCACAAACTAGACAAATCAAAGAAAACAAAGAGTCAAGTTCTCTATATTTTTGGACCTCATATATTGCGTTTCATAAGCTTTTGAAATCTCACAATACCTCATTATTTTAATAATTTTTTAAGTTGAATATAAATTTTATTATATAATTAAACCTTCTTTATTAGAATCTTGACATATATTTTTCTTTATATAAAAAAATATATATTCCCATGTAATTGATTTGATCTCGGCAATTGTTTTCTTGTTTGATGTAGTAAGTTGCTTTAGGAGCTCCTTACTTTTCTTTTGTGTTATTATTTCCTCAACATGTACATCTGGTTGTCTACATATTGATGTAAGTTTTTTTAGTGTATCAAATGTATTACGAAAATATACTAAAATATTTATAATTGTGAATTGAAGTCATCAATATGAAGTATCTACCTTTGTAACAATTCATCAACTTCTGGTATCTCAAGATTGATATACACCTTAGTCGCAGTTGTTGAAGATAATGAATATTGACCTAGTATCATAGTTAATTTTTCTTTAAAAGAAATCAACATAACACAAATCATAAAATAATTTATTTTATATGTTGTATATAAATACCTCCGAATGTCTTGATAGTTGTTGAGGTGACAATGATGATGATGATGATGGCCCTAGATTATTCTTGTAGAATTCATCATCAATTTGTGTTGCAGTTGAATTCCACAGTGTAACTCTAATAGTTTTTCCCCTGAGAATTGTATAAAGTTTAGGTTTTTTTTGTATGTAAAGATTTTCTATTTTTTTTTTTTTTTTGTATGATTTACACATAATTAGAAGGGATAGTATCATTACTCTTTCAGCTTCAAGTAGATGTTGCGCAGTATACACGTAGCTCCTTTTGCCTTGATATTTTCAGCCGGTCCAACTCCAGTCAGTGTTCCAATAATGTCTATATGTGCATTTCAAATTTCAATAATGTTACGTAATATTCAGTTTTTATAAATATATATATATATATATATATATATATATATATATATATATATATATATAATAGAGAGAGAGAGAGAGAGAGAGAGAGAGAGAGAGAGAGAGAGAGACAATTGAAAATTGTGTACAATAATTTTATTAAAAATACTACCAGATAGGTAAGTGTTGTTCATGCAGCGATTTGTCAAAGTACCATAATCTGCAAATTGAAATGAATGGAATGGAAGAAACTGGGTATTCATCTTCGATTTCATCTTCGATCAACTTTTGTCATCATGAAAATATCGGATTTTATGTCACTCTGAATAGGTCTAAACTGTCCAGTATTCATGGTAACATTGAAATTTTTTATAATATATGATTGTCCTTCTACCAAATGACGACGTGGTAACGTAGTTCATGATGTTTCCTAACATCATGCATAGCATCATTGTTCCCTAAAAAATATACATAAGGTCAGAGTATATATATATATATTTTTTATACATTGAAAAATTGCGCTAGCCTCTCTGCCAAATTTATGACAGTTAATTGGGGCTTTCAGTAAGTGCGCATGATGAGTTGCATACATATGTTTAAGTAGATATATATATATATATATTTTTGAGTTGCATACCTCTTCATCAACCAGAATCATGTCGATGCTGATGAGTTGATTTGTGTTTGTATTAATTGCATCCCACATTCTTGCAATCCGAACCTTAATGATCCATGTGTCTTTATCTGTTGAGATTTGTTTCAAGGTATTGTAAGACATTTCCTTGAACAATGGTATCACCTGCAATTAAAAATAGTTAATTGTCATTATTTCTTTTGATTTGATTTTTTAAATGCATAGATGTGTAAATATTAGTTAATTATAAATATAACCGTTTTTATAATACATTGTAAACAATGTAATATATTGTTAGCATACCTAACTTCTAACATTTACCTTATACCAAATTAGTAAATATTTCTTTGTAAACTATATTTTTAGTTGAAGATGAGCGTTCACCATCATCATCAATTATCAAAATCCGAAGACCACTTCTACTGGTAACCCTTGAGATCGCCACATATAATTGTCCATGACTGAATACTGGTCTTGGTAGATAAAGTCCAACATTATGTAATGATTGTCCTTGGCTTTTGTTTATAGTCATTGCAAAACAAACTGAAATAGGAAACTGCCTCCTTTTTAAGACGAAAGGCCACTTAGAATCAGATGGTGACAGAATTATTCTTGGAATGAATACCTTGCATCCAACATGTGTGCCTGTTATTATTCGAGCTTCTATCACCCATCTTGACATTTGTGTGATTGTAAGTCTGGTCCCATTACAAAGTCCAGCACTTTGATTTAGATTCCGAAGCAACAACATAATTGGCAGCCCGATTTTTAGTTTTAGCTCATGATTGGGAATTCCTGCAAATTTGAGTGAATTCAAGAACTCAACAGGGTAGAGCGCGTCTTGATGTTCAATATTGCTAGAGGCTTTACAAATTGAATCAGCACTTAAATAAGTTGCTTCCGGAGAGTCAATAAGGTCAATGATATATTCATTAAGTTCTTGCACAATATCATTTGTTGGAGCAAGGATTGCCCTTTCTTGTAGATAGCTTCCATCCATATAGCTTTCTAGCAAATTGGGGTAGGTTGCCTCAACGATATCCTTTTTTGGGTCCAATTCACCAGGTACTAATAGATCTTTAGGTATTTCTATGATTGAATTCCCATCAGCATTGGCAATTGTGTCATCTCCCACTTTTAAGATCCACTCCGCAAAGTCTCTTGTTGGTTTGTCACCACGATTTTGTTGAATGCGCATATTTTGTGTCAATTTGAATACCGTACAGTAATCCCACAAAAGCGATTGATTAATTGAAGATTCCACTATATCTTCTCTACGTCCTTTAGGTATTACTGGAAGTATTTGCCGAAAATCTCCTCCTAAAACAACAGTTTTTCCCCCAAAAGGTTTGTCAAGGCTTGTTGGATCAGTAAAACGTAACAAATCTCGGAGTGAACGATCGACAGCCTCAAAACAATTTCTATGAGCCATTGGAGCTTCATCCCAAATGATAAGGCTCACTTTAGACATAAGCTCTGCTGCATGTGTGCCTTGTTTTATTGAGCATGTAGATTCATCACCTACTTTAATCGGTATTTGAAATCTTGAGTGCGCCGTTCTGCCACCAGGCAATAGCAATGCAGCAATTCCTGATGATGCCACAGCTAATACAATTTTCCCTTCTGACCGAATCCAAGTAATCAGAGCTTTCCAAAGATATGTCTTTCCTGTTCCTCCATGCCCATAAACAAAATAAAATCCACCATTGTTGCATGTTACGGACTTCCTAACTTCATCATATATATTCCTTTGATCAGTGTTTAAACCCTGGACAATTCGAGCATGTTCTTCTGCTTCACCTAACTTATCATAGTTAAGTTCTTCAACTATCAATCGATTATTGCTTTCTCTTAGACGCATCATATCTGGATATGGCATCATTTCAAACTCTTTCAAGGATCTACCATTTCTCACCATATTGTTTTCAATTTCTTCGAGAGTGTAGTTTTGAATTTGCTCATTAGACAATCTCAACTCTTCATATTGCAAGATCCTCCTTTGACGATGTAGAATGTCATCAGATAGAATTTCCCAATTTGAAACCCATAGATTATATGGATCAGAGACTTCACAAAATAGCAAAATAGTTGTAAATAGTTCTCGAAGTTGTTTACCAGTAGCCCACAGTGATGCTTGTCTAATTGCTTCATGCCATTCCTTATCATCATCTAGAAGTCCAAGTGCATAACATGCTGCTCTAAAAGTGGGATGAATAATGTTGTTAATAGTTCTGATTTCCTCAAATGTTCTTGGCCCTTTAACTACATTGAGGAGCATCCTTAAGTAGAATCTTTCACCGCTTCCCGGGTGTGCATAATATATCCTTCCTATACTTCTCCCAGACTTTCTTGGACTCCATTCTGATATATTTTTATGCCAAACCCATTTGCTTGGAAATTCAGAGTACGTTAGCTGTCTTGCACTGTCATACATTTCATTAGCCTTGAACCATTGGGTAAACATAGTCTTGTCAACATCAGGCCTATCTATGACGTTATCCAGGTAGTCTGAATCTGTGAACACAACGTTGTGCTCATCTTCAAGGTGGAATCCCAGTCTCTCAACAGATGGATCTCTATATTGGATTTCAAATTCAAATATTCTCCAACATGCTTCTATTGCAGATACATATCTACAATCTAAGTAAGTTTTTATCTCATCAATCTCCGTAATTTGGGTTGAATTTGATCTAGGATCAGCATCCGAATTTTCTTGCAGTACAAATGTCCCTCTATCTGGCCCTTTGTTAATGTATTTGAATAAATACTTTATAGACCTTGAACGGTTGCACCATTCAACATTGATATGGGCTTGATATTTAATCAGCAATTCCTTATTGTATGGGACTACAAATCTGTTATCTAGCTTAATTCCATTCTTCTCAACCGTTCTTCCATCGTCTCGTCTTCTATAAACTGGGAAACCATCCTCATCAATCGTTGTTTCAGCATAAATTTTTTTTGGAAAGTGTTTCTTGCATTTGTTCTCAATCATACATGGAGAGTTAGTATTAGCAGCACCACTTGGACCATGAATCATGAATTGACTCACAGCCTCGTAAGCCTCTGGTTCAGTTAATGCATCAGGTATTTCAGCTGAAATTATTTTATCAATCTCTGCCGAGGTTGGGTGCTTATTCAGCATTGGCTTGTAACTTCAACATAATGACACTCTTCCAACCCCCAAAATCAACCTGAAAATATTTATTCAGAACA
>OU015770.1:24044865-24061829 GCA_907173295.1 Fagus sylvatica | reverse complement strand
CTTCAATTTTTTGACTTTGGTGGCTTTGGGTGCGTATATGAGTGATTCATCAAGGCTGATGTTTGGGTTGGTGTAGTCAAATTTCACGGGAGGCTTGCTACATGGTACCCCTACCATCTAAATGGCTGTTAACTTTAACTGAAAAGTCAATCATGTGCATAACATGTGACCTTTGGGCTCACATCACCAACTTGAGTCCAATTGTTTTTTTAAATACTAAACTACCCGGGTGCAAAAAAGAAAAATCAACACAGCAACAAAAAGTTACTAAATTAAAAACCATTGCTTAGTGTTGTTGAGATCAGGGTTTTGCTTGGGTTGTGAGATCACCACAGCATTTTTCAACGACACCGAGTGCTTACCCAAGCAATGCTAATCTCATAACCCAACCTGGCAAACTCGTCTCCGGCGCAACCCGATCTCACTAGGTGCATACCCAAGCAACGCAACCCAATCCACACCATCCCATTTGGCCAAAATCAAGAGGAGGTTAGAGACACCCATGGGAGAATAAAGAGAGGAGAGAGATCAACAATGAGAGAAAAAAAAAAGTAGCGATAACGGTATTAGAGTTGATTCAACATGTTTTATGCCTTCAAATTCCAAATAACTTTAGGGTTTTTGTTTCTGAAAAGCAAAGCACCAAAGGATGATGAGGTGAGGATGGATTGGATTCTGGAGAGGTCTGACATGGAGGGAGATGATTGGTTGGTGAATTCCCTGTAAAACTTGATAATGGAGTTCGATAGGTCAGCGTGACGGAGGGCTCGGATCTAGTATCATGCTAAAATTTTGGGAATTTGAGTTGGAGTCAAGCTCAAGTCGAGGTTGATGATGGGTGTTGGAAATTTGATTGAGTTTTGCAACTGTGTTTGAACTTTGATGGGCATGGGAGATCTTTCTGAGTTTCAGTTTTCACCATTCTAGGATTTTGCATTGCGAGAAACTTTGTTTCTGAAAACCCAAATGTTGATCGAGTGAAGCTTTTTTTCTAGAATTCTTGTGCATTTGGCCAATGAACTGGGATGTTGTGTGGGTTCTGATCGATTCATTGTCTCATTGGTTGTTGTGAGAAACTTAGAAGAGACCATGGTTTTAAAAACCAGACCGGACCAGCCGGTTTAACCGTCAACCAGATCATAATCCAGTCCGGTTCCTCTTAAGAATCGGAATTTCGAAAAAAGTTAGAAAAAACCGAAAACCGATGGTTGAATCGTCCAAACCGACAACCGGAATGGTCGAACCGGTTTTTAGCAAACAGAGAAATATCAAGCAAATCAACTCAATCAACTATGCATTGAAGCACAAGGTGCACTGGTTCTTCTTCTTCCTCCTCTTCCAGTACTTTCTCTCACTCCTCCAGGTTCGCTTTGTTCCCACAACATGTCAGCATCCATAGATCAATGGAGAAATTAAAAAAAAAAAAAAATTAAGATAAAGATCAAGTGAGTCGAAGAGGAGAGAAAAACGTTTAGATCTCAAGTTGAAGAAGAAGACGTGGAGAGGCAGGAGAGGGATCTACAGTGAAGAATAAAAGAGAACAACTTGGAAGCCGTGGCATTAGTAAATAAAAAAGAATAAAGGATCGTGTGGGCTTTATGCTTTATGCTAACAGGTGGATGGTCTCTTGATTAAATGGACGATGGCAATACAATGGTAGCAATGTAAATTTGATTAAAGGATATCTATTTAACTATGGATATCTATTTCACGGAATTTGACTTCACTAAGAGCACTCACAGTAGCCTCCTCAAAATTTTTGCCAATTGGGTTCTAAAAAACCCACTTTTTCTTATTTAGCTAAAGCACCACTACACTAGACTCCCTATTTTAACTTTACTATTCCATTTTTTAATATATTTATTTTTTTCACAACTCCGAAAATACCTTCTTTTCTCAATTTTTTTTCTCTCTCCCTCTGTTCCCGTTCCCCTCTTTTTTTTTCCTTTTTCTTTTTTCTTTCCTTTTTTTTCCCCACCACCCACGTACCACACCTTCTCTTTTTTTCTTTTTCTTTTCTCTTTCCTTTTTCTTCCCCACCACCCACGTACCCCCTCCCTCTTTCTTTTACATTTTCCTCCCTCTCCCTCTCTTCCCGTTCTCCCCCAGCAACTCCGATCTGTGGTCCTTGCACTAGGTGGGTTTCGTCGGCTTCTTCTTCTTCTTCAACGGCTTCATCATCGGCTTAGTCTCCGTTCCTGTCGATGATCTCCAAGCCACAGGCGAAGTGGGGAAAAGACGAGGTTTGTGGGTTTTTGTTTGGGGTATTGAAGATTTAGATCTGTGTTTTTGTTTTTGTTTTTGTTGTTTTTTCCATTATGCTTGGCGCGGGAGACAGAAAGAAAGAGAGAGAAAAAATGTTTATTTAATTCGGTGAGGAGTGAACAGTAGCTCCCTCGTTTGGGCAAGCTACTGTTCATCAGCTTCACTTTTTCTCCCGTTTGAGGAGTCTGGTGTGAGCTTCATTTGGCTGATTTTCCTCTTTTTGGCTAATTTTCAACCGAATACCGAGTCTACTGTGAGTGCTCTAAGAACACTTTTTTTGGTTTTGTCTTATCTTTGTATGGTTTAAAAAATATGTGGATGTATTGTTTGTCATTTTATTTCTATATTTTCATATTTAGAATTATATCTATTTATTTGAAAATGAAGATGAGAAAATTCGTCTGGGAATACATGCATTAATTTAAATTATTTAGTTTAATAATAGTTTTAAGTATTAGTATTATTATTTAAGGTTGTGGGAATACATTGGTGAATTGTTGAAATGATGCATAAATGACTATATTGAGACTTGTGATGTTAATGTTATCAAATGAATATTTAATGTTCTTTGTTGTTTAGAAATAATGGAATTCAGAAATTTAATTGAAGGATTATTATTTATATGGTTTAAGAATCATTATTTTGTGATGTTAATACCTTTACTTACATAGTTATTTTGCTTAGTTTTGACTCTTTTTGCAAAATATAAGATGTAGAAACTCATATAAAGTATTTTAAAATTTTTTTTATATATTTGTAACCCAATATTATTATTTACAAATTGTTTATATACTTATTTAACTATTTATATAATTTTAAAATTATTTATGACGTCACCAGTTCGACCACCGGTCCGACCCTGGTCGGACCATAGGTACGAGAACCACTCTCTTTTCCGGTTCTCTCCCCGGTCCGGTTTTTAAAACCATGGAAGAGACAAAATTTTGATGATGAGGAAGAAGAAAGGGGCTGGATTAGTGAGAAAATTATATGTACGTTACTATGAGGTTGTTGAGGGAAATAATTTGGGAGAACAACTTCTTTTTTTAAATCGTGTTTTAAAGTCACGATTTTAGCATCTAAAATCGTGTTTCTAAAACATGATTTTAAAAAATAGGCTATTCTCCCAAATTATTTCACAACAGTACCAATTTTAATAATTAATAATAAAAAGATATTATTTTACAATTTTTCTCGGTCGTTGAATGTTTTCTTTACTGTTTCAATTGGGTGTAATAAATTTGTTTGAGTATATTAACTATCATGTAACTTTCAGTTATGGCTTTGAGGGCATATCGGGAATTTAATTTTTTAATGTGTAGTCTAACTAGTGATGTGTGACTGACTTTTCTGTTAAAGTTAACAACCATTTAGATGGTAAAGGGTACCATATAGCAATTTTATGCAATTGAGGGTAAATTGTTCAAATCAATAGTTTGTGAGGACATTGAAACAGATTATGATGGAAAATGTAATTTGTCCGAAAAAAAATTGTAAGAGGGAGTTTTTGAGAGAACTGAAGTTATATATGATGAACAAAGCAAACACAACCAAAAACACAAAAAAAACCTAGATTTACAAATTCAAGAATAGATGTTGATAAATAACAATTAGTATTTCTTTACTCAAAGAATGTAAATAATACAATCATGTTGAAAAGAATCGATTGACGACTCTACCTTTATTACAAACTTTTTTTTTTTCTTTCAAAAAATGAAATCGGAAGCCAAACTACAAACAATGAATGGTAACATGTATGAAAAAGATACTGCTTGAAATCCATAGCTAGGTAGAGCTTCTAGCATTGTGGTAGATCGATTGGTGGTGGAGGCAGTGTAGATGATAGAGTTGGTCCATTCTCGACCTCAAAAGCCATGGCAAGTCCCCATGGCAAGTGCACGTCCAGATGGCAATGTGCCAGCCATATACCTGTAAGTTATAATATTGTAAGAAACAAAAACAATTTAAAATTTTCAAAATCCTATATTGGACTATCACTTTGATATGATCTCATGCACCATCCTTGAACTAATACGCGTTTGTGATTGGACATAGAAGTATAAAGTAATTTTGGATTCAACGTGTTTGTGAGTAGGGGTATTTTTTTATATTAAAAAAAAAATCCTCATAATGTTTTGGTAATGGGAACTAAAATATTAGTCAAACAGTAAATGAATAGGCCATTGATAGCTGATACGTCATCATGGTCACTTGAAAAGTAAATGAATTTGCCATTGATATGTCCCTTGTGTTGTGTAAATTGAGTGGAAATTTTGTTGAGAATATTAATTTTGTGCATGTGATTATGGAGTTAAAGTCTTCAAGAAGACAAACCTGGATTATTTGCTTGGAACCTAATGACAGCCCATCCTCCAATTGGAACAGCAATGGTGTTACGTGCCTGAGGATTAATGAGGTTGAACTTTTCCTGATCATTAACTGAGTCATAATTCCCAAACCCTTGAGCCAAGACATGGAAATTAAAACTGTGAAGGTGTATAGGATGATTCTCAATCCCTACGAATGCTGTGTTTTGCAAGACAATTTCCACCGTCGAATTGTACTTCAATTTTTTGACTTTGGTGGCTTTGGGTGCGTATATGAGTGATTCATCAAGGCTGATGTTTGGGTTGGTGTAGTCAAATTTCACGGGAGGCTTGCTTGGAAAATCAGTGGTGTAGACCCCACTCACATCATAAAAGAACGCTTGCAACATAGACATCGTGCTATTGCTAGGGAGCACAAATGATACGTTGTTCATGCTGGCAGAGAGTCTGTGATTAAGTGGACCTTGGCACGACGACGTGGCATTTGATCCATTCCCTTCACACGGTGCAAGATTCAATCCAAATGTGACAAACATGTGCTCGTCTATGTCACGTGGCACAGGAACCCAGTGGGGTCCGCCTGCAAGCCCAGTTAGGTTGGTGAAGAACTTGTGAGCCGTGGATGTGTCGTTTGTCGCAGGTAGGACCGGCATCAAGGGAGTAGCTGACGTGGCGCCTCGTATTCGATAATTCCCCTTGTGGTCGTGTCATCAAACGACACGTTTACAGCGCTAGCGTATGGAGTTGCAGCCATGTAATAAGAACCCACGGTTTGGTCAGCTGTGACAAGTACATCAGTGGTCTGGCCAGGTGCGACTACAACTACGTCGGTGATATATGGTTTCGTATAACCAGCATCTACAGCAACAACTGTCATCTTGTGATTGGCTATCTTAAAGAATAGTTGGTTATTGAGTGCAGCGTTGATTAATTCGTAGCATGTAGGTCTTTCCTTGCACCACTTTCAGCTTGTATGTTTCTGATTAAAATAGTACAACATGTAGGATATGAGTGAAAATATAATTGGATATTGCTTGATTATGGATTATAAAATTATTTTTTAATGAAATATAACAACACAATATTGATTAGGATCATGATTTGTGCGCAACCCCATTGCACATTTAATACACTTTCACAAAATTTAGACAATGTAATAAAAAATCAAGACATATACACGTTAAAAATCTGGACAAGTGTGTATTGTGTGTGCAATTGGAATATCCACAAGATCATTTCCGCCTTTGATATTATTTATGTGCATGGTGGTGTATAATTGTTACTTACGATTTTGAGAGCATTGGTAAAGATCGCCGGGCTTTCCATTTATTGTGTAAGCATTGGAATTATTTGGAGCACCACCGCTAGCGAGTCCCTCATTCTCGACGTCTACTACATTAGCATTCCACCATTCTCCTGCAATCATAGAATTTTACACCATTATAATATACACAACAAACAAATTCCAAGCTAGCTAGCCTTTTTTTCTTAGCCATGTTACTCTTAGTGAGAAACTAGGACAATTAGAAGACAAATTTAGAATTACGTGGTGATGGAATACCTAATAAGATAGGGACTTCCTTGTGGGGCTTAGGGAATGGGTATGATCGACCCGATTTGGGGTGAATGATGAGTGCACCATGGACTGTTGCACGGAGCCACGCTGAGTGAGCATGCCACCAAAGCGTTCCCTCTTGTCCGGTTATTTTAAATTTGTAGATATAGCTATTCCCAGGAAGTATTGGACATTGAGTTACATATTCAGGCCCGTCAGCCCAACCGCTCAATAATTGAAAGATACCATGCCTGCAAGTACAATACAATATTCACCCAATATATAAGAATATAATAATGATGCTAAGGGCTGATATTTTTTAAATTAGAAAAATAAGTTAGATGAAGATGGTGAGGGTGATGGTGATGAACAATACATAATATAGATTCAAAACATGTCATTTTATGGTTTAGATTTAAAATTTTCAAATCTAAAAGTATATAGACTATCATATCATTTGAAATGATGTGATAGTTTTTATATTGTTAGATCTACAAAGTAAAATCTGTGAAATATATAAAACGGAGAGGATTATGTTCCATATAAATAAGGGTGAAATTTAGATAGGTAAAATATATTGTTTTTTATTGTAGTCAAAAGAAACTAAGAGTTTGAATGACTTAAGTTAGAGAAAACCCAAAAGCAATTGACTACATTGATATCTTGTCAAGAAAATAGAAGCTGGCAAATGATTATAACACTGAGAAGATTTGGAACTTTCCGAAGAAAATGTTATCATGTTTTTTTGTCAAAGTCAAACCAATTCTAGTAGACCAAATATTTCCAATTACTAGCTTCTTGAGGATTTACCAATGAATAGTAATGTTATAGGGTGACTTGTTGAATAGGTGGACGACAAGGATATCTCCCTCTCGAACACGTATGGTCGGGCCAGGGAGGCTTCCATTCACTGCAGTTATCACTTGCTCATTGCATAGCCGCCGGACAGTGAGGTTTTGCACCTGAAACATAGGGAAGAAGAAATGTTATAATATGTGAAATTTCAAGTGTGTAAACATAAGTGTTTATGTATCAAATTAGTTCACTAATGACGAAAGGAGGCACAATAGACATTAATTTCCATAGAAAAGTGCGCTGGAGAAGTTGGAGTAAACCCTACTCTTAATTTTAAAAGCAAGAAACTGAGACTACGACATGTAAACTTTTGACAAGGGTGAGTACCGGACTAAGTTTCATGTCTCTAAACTTTCGATAGTATGTTAAATCTAAGAAACGAAATTTTAACCATGAAATATACTCTCCCTATTTTAACTACCCATTCTGAATGCAGGATTGCAGTTTACTTTTAATCGATGCATGCACTCCCTACCAAGATTGAGGCATGTAGGGAACTTAAGGCCCTTAATTGCACTATTCAACTGAACCTAAATTCTCAAAACTACAAGTAAAAATAAATAAATAAAAAAGGGTAAGCAAGTTAATTACACTGAATGAATGTTCAACTATTGCAGCAGAAGCCATCGATGTTGCTAAAAGAGCTAAAGCGCACGCTAGCAAAGCCACAAAGCGTGCCATATTGAGGAGATAATAAGCTCCGAAGGGATGAATAGACAAAGGGAAGAGAGGTTTCTATTTATATCAGATTTGCTTGTGGTTGTTCTGAGAACGTGTGCATATACTTTTATACAATTGTATATAGGATCTGTGATGTCTCAAAGCCAGGATTCGCGTACTATATATATAGATAGGCCGGCAAAGCCTTAACATTTCCACGATTGCGTGACAAAATAGCTAACAGCTTCCCATTGGTTTTGAAGACATTCCATTGCGATAGCAGAAACTTCGTTATCTAACTGCTTAAGTTGGCCGTCCGAAACTCTATAAAGAAACTTGTAAAAGTCAGAATCTTTGTCCTTCAAGCAATCGGGTTCTTTGAATAGGTTCTTTGACTAGGCCCAAATTAATGCCCTTTGGTCCGATGTTGCTTTTGCTCTTGAATTTGGAAGGGGTAGGTACATACGCGGAATTTTTACCATTTCAAGAGTAGTTAAATTTTCTTCTTGTTCGTTTAAAGTTTGATTTTTCACTGTAAAAGAAGACGTGCTTCAGTTTAGTAGAGGACGATTTCTTTCCACTAATTTACAGTTGATTAGTTCAATTGGGATTTTACTGATGACTATTAATTGTTGAAGATATAAATGATAAACAGGTTCAATTAAACTTGGTAGCCAAATGCAATAGTCATTACTATTATGCTCTCTATAAATTGATGACCCCTGGTATTTATATTTTGCGAGTAACTAGCTTCATTTTATGATAAAAAAAAATTGTTCATAATAATTGATATTGTTGGTCTTATTTTGGGGCCCTATGTGTTTCAATGAACTTATTTTTATTGATTTATTATGTTTAAAAAACAAGTTGTGAAAAAATACAGTTGTAACTATAAAAATTAGAGTTTTAAATAGCTCTACATAGATAGATTACATTATGAGTTTTAATTTAAAAAAAAAAAAAAAAAAGCTTTAATATTTGAAACGTTTGACAAATTATAAAGTGATTTTAATTAGCTAGTATACTCATTCGGTAACTAAATTGATAAAGAGCTTTTAAATATGACAAATAATGAAAGAGAACATTATAGAAACCCCATAATTAAGGGAGTTTTGGCAAAATAAATGCATTTTTTTAAATTAATTTGCCAAACATGATTTGGTAGAACTTAATTTGAAATATAGATTCAAATTTGAACTTAATTTGAATCTTGTCTTTACAAAACAAAATATTTGTGAAATTTTTTTTTTTTAAACAAGATTTAATTTTAAATTTAGTTCACCCCAAACTTTTCTAGTTGGGGAGAAACTAGATCTAGAATTAATCTTGTTTTTATAAAAAACCAAGTTTGTTAAAATTTATATAATCTTGTCTTTTCTAAAGACAAGATTGAACCAAAATTTAAAAATCCGTACATACACGTGCCAGTAGTTTTACAAAAAAATTTCAATGAATCTTTTCATTAGAAAAAACCAGATTCAACTTTTAAATGAATTTTATCATTAAAAAAAACAAGATTTAACTTAAATTAAAACAGCGCACTTGACCGCACAGTTTCATGAATCTTGTCTTTAGAAAAGAAAAGATTCAACTTAAATTAAACAGTGCTTTACATTCAAAATTTTTAAATGAATCTTGTCTTTAGCCAAAGTCAAGATTCAACTATTATTTTAAATAAGATAAACAAATATACATCCTTATTAATTTCAGATCTCTTTCATCTATTATTTTAAGTTTTTTTTTTTCTTTTTTTGTTAAATTATTATTTTTAGATGTAGTCGAATACACTAACAATAATTTTGACTATTTTAGCAATAGACTACGATTTGTGGCTTGTTTGATGTTCTAACGTTTTATTATTTCTACATATCATTTTAAGCCATGTAATTACATAAATGTTTTAGTGTAGTCCACTGTTGCGGGATCGAGGTGTGAATCGTGCTAATGATTGCCCTTCGTTTGCCAAAAAAAAACACTCCAAATGCATTTTGAGATGCATGTTAAATCTGAAAGAAAAATAAAAATAAAAAATAAACTAGCATTTTAAACCAAAAACAAAATAAACCCTAGAGCAATTGAAGGATAGTCTTGATTATGGCCCACCCCCCTCATCATTCTTTGATTGCGGCACATTGGATTAGTCTCAATTCAAAATAAAATCTTAAATTTAATAGATGATCAGCTGTAAATGTCAATTATCCAATTAAATATAGAATACAATGGGCTATGCACCTTATCTAATTACTGATTGTTGTGTTTAGGAAATACAATTCCCATTCAAATATTGGTAATTGTGCCTGTGTAGAAATGCATGGGTGTTAATCGCGACAGACCCTCAAGATGGTTCTTTTCAGTTCTAATCCAATAAGGTGTTAATAAGAACTCCCCATTGTTGGTTAATCTAGAATAGTTGAACATTCCGAATTATGGTTATTGTTATTTTAAATACCAACAGACACGAAAGATCAAATTCTAATAATAATTTTGGCTTCCCAATTTCTTATACATTTATTTCCTTTCTAATTTATGCGAGTTGGAAGATAGTTGAAGTAGAAAATGGTTGTCGTCCTACTGCAAATAGAAAACAATTAAAAAAAAAAATTAAAAATTATATGTACCATGCATATACACGTATAAAATTAAAATTTGCATTTGTTATTCATTCTTATATCTGTGATTATTCCAGCCAAGAATTTGATGCTGGCATGATCTGGTCACAATCATCCATGATGTTGCTTCCAGAACTCATCACCAATCGACTGAAAATATGAATTCTGGCTTTGACTGATAATTTAAAAAATCAAAAGTGACTGTACGATCGAGGCACTTCTTGCGGTGAATGAATGTAATTATTATTAATTAATAATATAAATCTAAAGGCTGTTTTAATGTCTAATTCAAAGTATGCCATATCTTCTCCAAGTTCGTTACGCGTTAGGTAGCCGTTGACTAAAAAATTTTCCGCGTCTATGTGATCTAGATGAGAGCTGGTCACTTGCCTTGCAGCATTTGGCTATCAAGACAATAAGTTGATATGCAAATGAATCGGATTCGTATTCTTCAAACATTGTATACAAAATAAGAAAATAAAATTTTTAAAAATGGGTCATACTAATAGCCTTAATACAGTGGGCAGACATACACTATGGATCTATTACTTTACTGTAGTAATTACACACCTACTAGTTCAAAATTGGTAAACTACTTATAGTTCCTGTGAGGTCTATTGATATAAACATTTTATCGCATCTATAGATGGATTAGTTGGATTAGTTCAAACTTCAAAGTGAAATGAAATTAAGAGTTTGAAATATTAGCACTCAGACATTGGGATAGAGATAGAGAACAATTAGCTGAAGAGATAGGTGTTACGTGGTCTTCTTTGCAATGTCGTTGAAGGAATCTAAAGACAGCCGATCATAATAGATTAATAATTGTCGAAGAAAAAGATGTCCTCTTTAATTACACTTTATTTTGTCACTTTCCCATTTATGTAAATTAATTTAGAAAAAAAAAAAATACACAAATTGAGATTATGAAGTACTTTGAAAAGCCACGCACGCCACAGACTCTCAATTGTGTAGTAGATAAGGAAGTAGTCATAAAGTGACCAAAAGAATTGATCACAATTAAAAGGGCTGAAATTTTTGTGTGAAACAATGACTCTTTTTGATAGCTTAATAAGGAGGTTTTGCGTGTGATCCTGGTTTTTTTGAATGACCACAGTCAATTAGAATATTCTACCACTTTAATATTGAAAAACAGGATATGAGAGTGAAAACTGAAAAGAGAGAGAAACTGGGATTGCCTCTAAATATGAAATTTCCTCTAAAAAATCGTGCAAAACTTCATTTCTAAAGCTATTGCCTATTAAGGCACGGGATTGCAGGTATATAACGTTCATCTTAACATATCTATGCAACTGGGAGTGGGACGAAACCAGGATTTAATATTTAGTCTAATTATGAATTAAAACATTGACCATTCAAAAATAAGAAATATAACAAAATTCAAAAATAAATTAATAATTATGAACTGTATTAATATGAAAGAAAAAACATTGTTTTTTAATTAGAACATTTCAACTCAATGATTTATAGTCTATCAAAGTAGAATTCAACAAATTTTTAAATTTTAAATATCGTTTATGATTGATTATGTACTAATTTCACAACAATTTTTCTTTCAATGTACAAAATCAATTCGTTAGAAAATCATCTTCTATTTTGTTAGTTTTGACAATATTTATGATTGAAAATGATTATTTTGTAGTTGCAATAGAAACTAAAAAAGTAAATATAGTACAACCACTCTATAAAGAAGTTGATAAATATTGATTTTCTAGTTTTTTACTACATTATGCTCATGATGATGAAGTTTCATTTTTAATAGCACCTTTTCATAATATGTAAAATCTTGCAAATAAAATTTGTCCACCAACAAAGAAATTTTTTTTTTTGGCATGCCTCTAAAAATGATTTCTTAGTAGTAAGTAAAAGGGAAAATTGCACTGACCTTCCATAAAGTTAAGTGTAAGTGCACTGACATCCCCTGAAGTTTTGAATTATATAACGACCTCCCTCACTTTTTAAAATAATTGCACTCACATATTGTGTAACTACAATTCAAAATATATATATATATCCCATGTAACTTAACATAGTTAAATTGCTAACAAAAAATGTTTAAAATGTCATTTTATCCTCACTTTCGAAACAAATTTCACATTTTATATTTTTATCCTCTATACAAATTTCTCACTATACCCTCCACTCATATATAGCTTTTTTCCTCTCTTTTTTACTCTCTTTTTTCTTTTTGGCTTTTTCTTTTTCTTATTAACATCCGGATTTTTTTGTTAAGTGAAAGTTACCACCAATTACTATGCCATAAAACATGGGTATTGGGCTGAATTTGTACAGAGCCGAAGCTATTCTTGATAGATCACCACACGGGTTGGGCTTTTCTAACCGAAGTTCTCTATATGTGATGAGTCTCCCATAAAAACCAAATACTTTACTTCACAGATCGGACCCAATCCCCACTATCAATGGATTTTTCTTCACAATATATATGAATTTTGCTACCTGAAATTACCCTCTTTATTTAACCAAAAAAAAAAATCCAAAAAAAATAAATAAATAGAGAGGAAAAAAGCTATATATGAGTGGAGTATTAGGAAATTTGTATAGAGGATAAAATGGGAAATCTATTTTTAAAGTGGGGATAAAATGGTATTTTAACATTTTTCATTAGTAATTTAACGATGGTAAATTATAGGGGAGATGAGTGCATGTTATTTTGAAAAGTATGGGAGATAAGTGTAGAATTCGAAACCTCTGGAGAGGTCGGAGCAATTTTCCCTAAGTAAAACATCTCATCACCATATCTGAATTTTTGGATAAACACTGTAGTGGATGAAACAAGATGAATGACATCAAGTCGTCACGTGATTTCTCAATAACTTTATGAAGTAAACTATAATTTCCTATATGCTCCAAAAAAAAAAAGCACAAATTATTTCATCCCTAATTTTCTTCCCATCTTTTAATTCATAAATAGTGAATGCATTATGTCCAAGAATTCCAAATAGCTTATTAAAGAGAAAGCATAGTAAGTTGTATTTTTATTTGGAAAATATTCAACTCATGAAGTACATAGCATGAACCATGTTGATGATCATATTAGGTATCTCATTATATGTCCAATATTCTTCTAACTAAAAAATAAATTAATGTTATTAAGTAACTATTAAAAAAAAAATCTAAGGATCAATACCCAATTTATTTTTATTAAAAAAAAAAAAAACTAATAATAATAATCCAAACAATCGGTTAGGTAAAACCAAACAGTACAGAAGCACCCAAACAAGAAATTATTCAATTCACCAAGTGAACCATGTCAGCTATCCACCATCTCAATAAAAAAATGTCATGTATTTCAATTAATGATTTAGCTGCACATAAGCACAACAAACAAAAGTTAAAAAGAACGAATAACTCTCCAGAATTCAGATATGGCTTTTCATCACTTCTCCGTAGCAATCCTCTCCACCATTCCAAACTTCACTCTCCTCCAAATCCAAACTAGAGCCACACTCTCCCTCCTAAATCCAAACAAAACCTAAATATATAAAAGGTTAGTCTTTATGGATGTTGAAGGATTTGTCCAACATGTTGAGACATGTACAGAATTTCTTAGTTGTGATCGGCTTGTTAAAATCTTTTTCTGGGAAAATAAGCAAGGAAAGAAACATGCTAAAAAGATGGTCCTTTTATTTTTTTTTATTTTTTACCAAAACGCATTGTACACCCTCTAAATTTGGCCAGTTTTGATTTTGTTCCTTGATATTTGAAAGTTTTGATCTGCTCACTCTTAGTTTAGTTCTGTTTGGATTTTGGCTTTATCGTCCAAAAAACATTAGTCCCTAACCGTTAAGTGCCACCTAAGTCTGACACATATACTAGTTAGCCCAATAAAATCATGCCACGTGTAAATTGAATTAAAAAAAATAAAAATAAAAAGATTAAAATAAATTCCCTAAATTCTAAAAAATTACATAAAATAATTTAATTCTTTCTTTTTCTCTTTTCATTTTTTTTTCCAATTTTCTTTTATGTTCATTTTTCCATTTTTGTCCACTTCCAGTTCAACCCAAATAACCGATCAGTTTTCTCTTTGGGAAAATTTGTAAAACCTCATCATCATCATCATCATCCCATACAAAACCTGTATCAAGGTCTCAAATGGCCAAAGCCCACCTCTTAACTCTCTCTCATAAAGATCCGATGTCCTCACGGGGGCCTAAAAAAGGTTCTCGGATTTGTGCAGTGGACTCGGGGAGCTTATTGAAATTTGACAAAACACTCTTAATTTATTTTTTATATTGAAATTTGAAACAACAAGAGCTTATTTTATTTTGGTTTCTTTCGTTTTAGAGCAAACCAAAATAGGAGTACATAGAATATATATAAAGGATCCATTTATTTACAAAGCTTGCTTGGAAAAGTAGCTGAAGCTAGAAGAAGAGGTGGGATATGGTGGTGGTCGGTCATCAACTGCTCGAAACTTAAACTCCATGATCTCGAAGACGGGACTGTGAGACGGATCAGACAAGTGTGAAGGGACCAAGCAATTCTCTCTCTGCCTTCCCTCGCGCTCGGACTCGGCGACGAAATCTCATTCATCTCCTAAAGCGTCACCGACAGCTTCCTCGCCGACATCGGCTGTGGCGTGCGAAGAGTGGAGCAGGTGGGTTTTGAGATTTGGGCTTTTTAGAATTTGTGCGTTTGAGTTTAGAGATATGGGATTTTCATATTTGGTGGGTTTGAGTTTGGAGATTGGGGTTTTTCACATTGCGGTTTTTGAATTGATTTTGATTCATTATGTATGGGTTTCATTGATGTTGTTGGTGGAGTAGATTGAATCTGTGTGTGGTTGGTTCAAACTTTCCACTTTTGTTCTCGCTGTGATTTTTTTCTTTTTAAAATTTTTTTAAAACCAAAAATTTTTATTTTTTAATTTTTTGTTTTTAAATTAAATTATTATTTTTATTTTATGTAACTTTTATAGTTTAAAGAATTTATTTTTATATTTTTTTCAATTTTTTTAATACACTTAATACATGGTATGAATTGATTGGACCATCTAGCACATGTAACAGACCTAGGTGGCACTTAACGGTTAAAAACTAATATTTTTTGGACGTGAGGGCCAAAATCCAAACGGAACAAACTAAGAGGGAGCAGATCAAAACTTTCAAACATCAAGAAACAAAATCAAAATTGGCCAAACTTAGAGGGTGTACATTTCATTTTAGTCTATTTTTTTCAAGTTGTCTTTTTTTTTTCTTTTATCAATCATGCTTATTGAGAACCAGAATACAAGATGGAGGGTGGCTTCTTCCCTTTTAATTTGGCTATTTTGCTTGTTGGGAACATTGGGGCACAGAGAATATAAAGGTTAAGTCTTTATGGATTTTGAGGGATTTGTTCAAACTTAGTGCCCAATCGTCCATTATTCCTAAGGGCAAGAAGCAACTAAAAGAAAAAGAAGAAGAAGAAGGCTTGGAAGGCTTGAAGCTCATTAAAGTTCCCCAACCCAAACGGACCAAACATTTCAAACCTGGCACCATGGAGTCCCTCAAGAAGGTCATTTTTCCTTTTTCTTTCTCTCTTTTGAGCTCTGGGCGACTTATTTCTCTCTCTGTCATTTGGTTTATTTTTTGTCTTATTTTATTTTATCTTAGGAGGGAGAGTGCGGCTCTAGTTTTGGATTTGGAGGAGAGTGGAGTTTGGAATGGTGGAGTTTGGGGAGACGATTGCATGCAGAGAAGTTTTGAAAAGCTAATCTAGATTATGGGGTTATTTGGTCCTTTTAACTTTTGTTTGTTGTACTTATGTGTAGTTGAATCATTTATTGAAATACATGACATTTTTTTATTGGGATGGTGGACAACTAACATAGTTCACCAGATGATAAGATAATTTCTCCACCTAAACCCCAATAAAGTGCTAAAATTTTAACTCGGCCCCAAACAAAATATAATTAAAGCGTCATGTCAAACACAAATATGGCTTTATTTTTTGGTGGGCTAGCTTTCAATTTGGTAGACTAGTTTTCAATTTTAAAGGGACCAATCATAATATTTTTTTATCCAAACTTTCAAATTTTATATATTTATATATATATATATGTAAAGAAAAAATATAAACGCTAAACCTAACTGTTTGGTTGCCCATTTATAAAACATGTTTTATGTTTCTAAAACAAAAGGCGGTGGGTCTCAGTAAAAAATTCTTGATTGACCGGTTGTTTTCAAAAACCTTAACATAAAAATGCTAACTCAATTTTTTATTATGCAAACACCAAAATTGAAAGCATCATTTGGGTGCTTTTAAGATTGGTTTTGTGTTTTAAACAAAAGCAGTTGGCAATTTTGTAAATAAGGCCACATTGCAAATCAGTTCTCTCTCTCTCTCTCTCTCTCTCTCTCTCTCTCTCATCTTCTTCCAGGTTCTAGTTATGTTCGTCTTTCTCCCTCATCTCTTTACCCCACACCTTGCGACAAAATGTTAACCCACACCCATAACGAAACCAATTACGTATATCAAAAAGAAGCTTTGTTCGAGGGTCTCACTATTAGCTCATGGGATTTTTAAGATGTCTCATAAACATTGAGTGGATTTAGTCCGTCGAGGATGAGAGGAAAAAATATAGTACCTTTAAATAAAAAATAAAAAGAACTTTTGGACATGCTAATATCTGGATCAAAATGATGCATCATAGATAAATGTTTTTTT
>OU015770.1:23903423-24044765 GCA_907173295.1 Fagus sylvatica | reverse complement strand
TGTGTCTCTATGAGTAGTTCTTGTCCCTTTAGATTTCAATTCATTTATTGTGGAGAATAGGCATGCATTAAAAAATTAATTATAAAAGGCGTACGTAGAATTTTTAAAATAATATGCATAAAAGAATAATTTCAATGTTATGCAATGATATGGAAAACTTGTAAAAAATTATGTATAAGTTGAGATTTTTATGTAAGAAAATTTCATTAATGCCTTATAGAAACGAGGTCAGAATGTATAAAATTATGAGTTATCAAGGCTCATAACCAAGATCCATACTGTTGGTCTTCTCGCTTGAGAGACCCTTTACTTCGTAACCACAAATCACTATCCTTTTCTCCATGTGTAAGCAACCCACACCAGTAGCAAAAATTAGGAATTTGCTCATATTTGAAAGAAATCCAAGTCTCTTTCCTAGCAGGCAAACGTGCCTTACGCCTTCGATAGAGGGGTTTCGAGATATCCAACTTAACGCAAACCCCCAAACATACTCACAACCCCTTTCCTCATCACATTCCGCTACCTGTTCCACCATACCCAATGTTCCTCCTAACGCTAAGGCGACCTCATTATTCATACAACGAACTGAGAGATAATATATCTAAATACAAAATGAGACTAATCAACATTCCATTTCGGAGATAGAAGTGCTAGCCTCCATACATTGGAATGTGACTAAATGCTTATCGTACGACCACGGCTTAGTGTGTAGCACTCTCTCTAGATTAGACTCATCTTCAAGACAAATACCAACATATTATTCCCTATGTCTTGTACCGTAAACCCTCTAACAGGTCTACATAACGATTTAAAGGTCCAAACCACTTATTCAATATTTAGAACCCAATTGGTCATGAATCTAGCCACCAAGTAAAATCGCACATCCTCCTTCGTTGATCCAAAGTCAAAAGGAAAATCTTCCTTGTCGGTATGAGAGAACCTTTTGCATATCCCCGAGATGTCTTCCATATATTTTGACACACACACTCAAGCAAGAAAAGAAAAAAAAAAAGCCCTGTCCGTTGTAGACACTACCAAGTGGAACAACAACCTTGTACAGGCACAAGGATAGAATTATTCTAATGGCTAGGGTTTGACATGGTCAAGCCCTAGTGCGAATCCAGATTTGTAAGTTTTCATGCAATAGGGAAGCTTTTACGCTAGCCTGCTCAATTTAGGGAAAATCCAGTTGTATGGCTAGATGCAATTCCTTATAGTATTTGAGTAATGTTAGAACTACTCTCAATTTTACAACCAAACCTTTACGAACTGATATCACATGATGCCACATCATCTATCACCATAACCTCCTTATTCTCACCGCAGGCGTCAAGCTTGAACTATGAATCTCGCAGTCCCCGAAATTTTCCTCAAGGTAGAACACAAGTCCACAACAGGTCTTTTTCTTCACTTCATCGCTGACCAAGAACCAAATGCCTATTGCACAACAAAATGGTTGAACCCAAATAAAAGAGAGCTTCTTTTTACATTACTACAAATGGGTTCTCAGGCTTTCTTCGTTCTTTCATCTCTTTAGCACCTATTTCAGCACCAACAATAACCCACACACAAAATCTACCTCTCGAACCGAAACCCATGTCTTAACCTCCAATTCAGTTAAAACTCGCAATGGGATTTGTGATTTGAAATTGAAAATAATAATAATAATAATTTGTGTAAAGCTCACAGTAAACTCAAAAGCTCCTTCAACGAGTCTATGTTCTTCTCTACTCTATGACTTTTTGTTTGTTTCCTTTGTGTCTATCCTTTTCTCTTTCACAACATAAAGAATCAAAGAAAACAGACAGTCAAGTTGTCCATATTTGGGTTTTCTATGTTTGTATCTTTCTCTTTCACAAACTAGACAAATCAAAGAAAACAAAGAGTCAAGTTCTCTATATTTGGGTTTTCTAAGGCTTTAGTTCTAGGGTTCAACTGTGTATCTGGGTTTTCTAAGTATTAAATATGGGGTTTTTTAACTTTTTAAAAACTCAATGAATAAATAAATAAATATCGAACATGTCAATTTAGTATTTTTAATAGATGAGGTGTCAATATGCCATGTCAATTTGTAAAGAATTTATAGTAAAATTTGTAGTAGCTCTTGTATTACTCATAAAAATTTATTCAATAGGAATATCAAAGTTTACCATGGGTAAAATACTAGGAATTCTGATTGATTTTCTATAGTTTATTATGGGAAAAAAATTTCTTGTTAGCCTCCTATTTGACTTATGATTTCTGATTGATTTTCTTTCTTGATTTCTCTTTATTACAATGGTTTTTCTAATTCGATTATAATTCCAAATTTGGTTATGGAATTTTGGAACAATATGTCATGGGTGGTTCTTTGTCTATCCGATAGAGATACTACAGAAATTATATGCCAAGTGCATTATAGCTACGTGATATTATTTGTTTTCTTTTATATGGAAAACCAGAGTTTAAATTCTTCTTTCCCTATTGTTGTAACTATGAAATTATCAAAAAATAAAAAATAAAAGGAAAATTACACTTTTTTACCCTAATCTTTCACCCATTTTTCAATCCCCCAAACTATCAATTTGAACAATTTATCCCATAATTGGACAAAATTGCTACATGGTACCCCTACCATCTAAATGGCTGTTAACTTTAACTGAAAAGTCAATCATGTGCATAACATGTGACCTTTGGGCTCACATCACCAACTTGAGTCCAATTGTTTTTTTTAATACTAAACTACCCGAGTGCAAAAAAGAAAAATCAACACAGCAACAAAAAGTTACCAAATTAAAAACCATTGCTCGGTGTTGTTGAGATCAAGGTTTTGCTTGGGTTGTGAGATCACCACAGCATTTTTCAATGACACCGAGTGCTTACCCAAGCAATGCTAATCTCATAACCCGGGCAAACTCGTCTCCGGCGCAACCCGATCTCACTAGGTGCATACCCAAGCAACGCAACCCAATCCACACCATCCCATTTGGCCAAAATTGAGAGGAGATTAGAGACACCCGTGGGAGAATAAAGAGAGGAGAGAGATCAACAATGAGAGAAAAAGAAAAAAGAAAAAAGAAAAGCAGCGATAACGGTATTAGAGTCGATTCAACATGTTTTATACCTTCAAATTCCAAATAACTTTAGGGTTTTTGTTTCTGAAAAGCAAAGCACCAAAGGATGATGAGGTGAGGATGGATTGGATTCTAGAGAGGTCTAACATGGAGGGAGATGATTGGTTGGTGAATTCCATGTAAAACTTGATAATGGAGTTCGATAGGTCAGCGTGTCGGAGGGCTCGAATCTAGTATCATGCTCAAATTTTGGGACTTTGAGTTGGAGTCAAGCTCAAGTCGAGGTTGATGATGGGTGTTGGAAATTTGATTGAGTTTTGCAACTGTGTTTGAACTTTGATGGGCATGGGAGATCTTTCTGAGTTTCAGTTTTCACCATTCTAGGATTTTGCATTGCGAGAAACTTTGTTTCTGAAAAGCCAAATGCTGATCAAATGAAGCTTTTTTTCTAGAATTCTTGTGTGTTTGGCCAGTGAATTGGGATGTTGTGTGGGTTCTGATCGGTTCATTGTCTCATTGGTTGTTGTGAGAAACTTAGAAGAGACAAAATTTCGATGATGAGGAAGAAGAAAGGGGCTGGATTAGTGAGAAAATTATCTGTACGTTACTATGAGGTCGTTGAGGGAAATAATTTGGGAGAACAACCTCTTTTTTTAAATCATGTTTTAAAGTCACAATTTTAGCATCTAAAATCGTGTTTCTAAAACACGATTTTAAAAAATAGACTATTCCCCCAAATTATTTCACAACAGTACCAATTTTAATAATTAATAATAAAAAAGATATTATTTTACAATTTTTCTCGGTCATTGAGTGTTGTCTTTACTGTTTCAATTGGGCATAATAAATTTTCTGAGTTTCAGTTTTCACCATTCTAGGATTTTGCATTGCGAGAAACTTTGTTTCTGAAAAGCCAAATGCTGATCAATGAAGCTTTTTTTCTAGAATTCTTGTGTGTTTGGCCAGTGAATTGGGATGTTGCTTTGAGGGCATATCGGGAATTTAATTTTTTAATATGTAGTCTAACTAATGATATGTGACTGACTTTTCTATTAAAGTTAACAACCATTTAGACGGTAAAGGGTACCATACAGCAATTTTATGCAATTGAGGGTAAATTGTTCAAATCAATAGTTTGTGAGGACATTGAAACAGATTATGATGGAAAATGTAAATTGTCCGGAAAAAAATTTTAAGAGGGAGTTTTTGAGAGAACTGAAGTTATATATGATGAACAAAGCAAACACAACCAAAAATATGAAAAGAACTAGATTTACAAATTCAAGAATAGATGTTGATTAAGAACAATTATTATTTCTTTACTCAAAGAATGTAAATAATACAATCATGTTGAAAAGAATCGATTGATGACTCTATCTTTATCACAAACTTTTCTTTTTTCTTTCAAAAAATGAAATCGGAAGTCAAACTACAAAGAATGAATGGTAACATGTATGAAAAAGATACTGCTTGAAACCCATAGCTAGGTAGAGCTTCTAGCATTGTGGTAGATCGATTGGTGGTGGAGGCAATGTAGATGATAGAGTTGGTCCATTCTCGACCTCAAAAGCCATGGCAAGTCCCCATGGCAAGTGCACGTCCAGATGGCAATGTGCCAACCATATACCTGTAAGTTATAATATTGTAAGAAACAAAAACAATTTAAAATTTTCAAAATCCTATATTGGACTATCACTTTGATATGATCTCATGCACCATCCTTGAACTAATACGCGTTTGTTATTGGACATAGAATTATAAAGTAATTTTGGATTCAACGTGTTTGTGAGTAGGGGTATTTTTTTATATTAAAAAAAAAATCCTCATAATGTTTTGGTAATGGGAACTAAAATATTAGTCAAACAGTAAATGAATAGGCCATTGATAGCTGATACGACATCATGGTCACTTGAAAAGTAAATGAATTTGCCGTTGATATGTCCTTGTGTTGTGTAAATTGAGTGGAAATTTTGTTAAGAATATTAATTTTGTGCATGTGATTATGGAGTTAAAGTCTTCAAGAAGACAAACCTGGATTATTTGCTTGGAACCTAATGACAGCCCATCCTCCAACTGGAACAACAATGGTGTTACGTGCCTGAGGATTAACGAGGTTGAACTTTTCCTGATCATTAACTGAGTCATAATTCCCAAACCCTTGAGCCAAGACATGGAAATTAAAACCGTGAAGGTGTATAGGATGATTCTCAATCCCTACGAATGCTGTGTTTTGCAAGACAATTTCCACCGTCGAATTGTACTTCAATTTTTTGACTTTGGTGGCTTTGGGTGCGTATATGAGTGATTCATCAAGGCTGATGTTTGGGTTGGTGTAGTCAAATTTCACGGGAGGCTTGCTACATGGTACCCCTACCATCTAAATGGTTGTTAACTTTAACTGAAAAGTCAATCATGTGCATAACATGTGACCTTTGGGCTCACATCACCAACTTGAGTCCAATTGTTTTTTTAAATACTAAACTACCCGGGTGCAAAAAAGAAAAATCAACACAGCAACAAAAAGTTACTAAATTAAAAACCATTGCTTAGTGTTGTTGAGATCAGGGTTTTGCTTGGGTTGTGAGATCACCACAGCATTTTTCAACGACACCGAGTGCTTACCCAAGCAATGCTAATCTCATAACCCAACCTGGCAAACTCGTCTCCGGCGCAACCCGATCTCACTAGGTGCATACCCAAGCAACGCAACCCAATCCACACCATCCCATTTGGCCAAAATCAAGAGGAGGTTAGAGACACCCATGGGAGAATAAAGAGAGGAGAGAGATCAACAATGAGAGAAAAAAAAAAGTAGCGATAACGGTATTAGAGTTGATTCAACATGTTTTATGCCTTCAAATTCCAAATAACTTTAGGGTTTTTGTTTCTGAAAAGCAAAGCACCAAAGGATGATGAGGTGAGGATGGATTGGATTCTGGAGAGGTCTGACATGGAGGGAGATGATTGGTTGGTGAATTCCCTGTAAAACTTGATAATGGAGTTCGATAGGTCAGCGTGACGGAGGGCTCGGATCTAGTATCATGCTAAAATTTTGGGAATTTGAGTTGGAGTCAAGCTCAAGTCGAGGTTGATGATGGGTGTTGGAAATTTGATTGAGTTTTGCAACTGTGTTTGAACTTTGATGGGCATGGGAGATCTTTCTGAGTTTCAGTTTTCACCATTCTAGGATTTTGCATTGCGAGAAACTTTGTTTCTGAAAACCCAAATGTTGATCGAGTGAAGCTTTTTTTCTAGAATTCTTGTGCATTTGGCCAATGAACTGGGATGTTGTGTGGGTTCTGATCGATTCATTGTCTCATTGGTTGTTGTGAGAAACTTAGAAGAGACCATGGTTTTAAAAACCAGACCGGACCAGCCGGTTTAACCGTCAACCAGATCATAATCCAGTCCGGTTCCTCTTAAGAATCGGAATTTCGAAAAAAGTTAGAAAAAACCGAAAACCGATGGTTGAATCGTCCAAACCGACAACCGGAATGGTCGAACCGGTTTTTAGCAAACAGAGAAATATCAAGCAAATCAACTCAATCAACTATGCATTGAAGCACAAGGTGCACTGGTTCTTCTTCTTCCTCCTCTTCCAGTACTTTCTCTCACTCCTCCAGGTTCGCTTTGTTCCCACAACATGTCAGCATCCATAGATCAATGGAGAAAAAAAAAAAAAAAAAATTAAGATAAAGATCAAGTGAGTCGAAGAGGAGAGAAAAACGTTTAGATCTCAAGTTGAAGAAGAAGACGTGGAGAGGCAGGAGAGGGATCTACAGTGAAGAATAAAAGAGAACAACTTGGAAGCCGTGGCATTAGTAAATAAAAAAGAATAAAGGATCGTGTGGGCTTTATGCTTTATGCTAACAGGTGGATGGTCTCTTGATTAAATGGACGATGGCAATACAATGGTAGCAATGTAAATTTGATTAAAGGATATCTATTTAACTATGGATATCTATTTCACGGAATTTGACTTCACTAAGAGCACTCACAGTAGCCTCCTCAAAATTTTTGCCAATTGGGTTCTAAAAAACCCACTTTTTCTTATTTAGCTAAAGCACCACTACACTAGACTCCCTATTTTAACTTTACTATTCCATTTTTTAATATATTTATTTTTTTCACAACTCCGAAAATACCTTCTTTTCTCAATTTTTTTTCTCTCTCCCTCTTTCCCGTTCCCTTTTTTTTTTTTTTCCTTTTTCTTTTTTCTTTCCTTTTTTTCCCCACCACCCACGTACCACACCTTCTCTTTTTTTCTTTTTCTTTTTCTTTCCTTTTTCTTCCCCACCACCCACGTACCCCCTCCCTCTTTCTTTTACATTTTCCTCCCTCTCCCTCTCTTCCCGTTCTCCCCCAGCAACTCCGATCTGTGGTCCTTGCACTAGGTGGGTTTCGTCGGCTTCTTCTTCTTCTTCAACGGCTTCATCATCGGCTTAGTCTCCGTTCCTGTCGATGATCTCCAAGCCACAGGCGAAGTGGGGAAAAGACGAGGTTTGTGGGTTTTTGTTTGGGGTATTGAAGATTTAGATCTGTGTTTTTGTTGTTTTTTCCATTATGCTTGGCGCGGGAGACAGAAAGAAAGAGAGAGAAAAAATGTTTATTTAATTCGGTGAGGAGTGAACAGTAGCTCCCTCGTTTGGGCAAGCTACTGTTCATCAGCTTCACTTTTTCTCCCGTTTGAGGAGTCTGGTGTGAGCTTCATTTGGCTGATTTTCCTCTTTTTGGCTAATTTTCAACCGAATACCGAGTCTACTGTGAGTGCTCTAAGAACACTTTTTTTGGTTTTGTCTTATCTTTGTATGGTTTAAAAAATATGTGGATGTATTGTTTGTCATTTTATTTCTATATTTTCATATTTAGAATTATATCTATTTATTTGAAAATGAAGATGAGAAAATTCGTCTGGGAATACATGCATTAATTTAAATTATTTAGTTTAATAATAGTTTTAAGTATTAGTATTATTATTTAAGGTTGTGGGAATACATTGGTGAATTGTTGAAATGATGCATAAATGACTATATTGAGACTTGTGATGTTAATGTTATCAAATGAATATTTAATGTTCTTTGTTGTTTAGAAATAATGGAATTCAGAAATTTAATTGAAGGATTATTATTTATATGGTTTAAGAATCATTATTTTGTGATGTTAATACCTTTACTTACATAGTTATTTTGCTTAGTTTTGACTCTTTTTGCAAAATATAAGATGTAGAAACTCATATAAAGTATTTTAAAATTTTTTTTATATATTTGTCAACCCAATATTATTATTTACAAATTGTTTATATACTTATTTAACTATTTATATAATTTTAAAATTATTTATGACGTCACCAGTTCGACCACCGGTCCGACCCTGGTCGGACCATAGGTACGAGAACCACTCTCTTTTCCGGTTCTCTCCCCGGTCCGGTTTTTAAAACCATGGAAGAGAAAATTTTGATGAATGAGGAAGAAGAAAGGTGATGATGAGGAAGAAGAAAGGGGCTGGATTATGTACGAAAATTATAGGTACGTTGACTATGAGGTTGTTGAGGGAAATAATTTGGGAGAACAACTTCTTTTTTTAAATCGTGTTTTAAAGTCACGATTTTAGCATCTAAAATCGTGTTTCTAAAACATGATTTTAAAAAATAGGCTATTCTCCCAAATTATTTCACAACAGTACCAATTTTAATAATTAATAATAAAAAGATATTATTTTACAATTTTTCTCGGTCGTTGAATGTTTTCTTTACTGTTTCAATTGGGTGTAATAAATTTGTTTGAGTATATTAACTATCATGTAACTTTCAGTTATGGCTTTGAGGGCATATCGGGAATTTAATTTTTTAATGTGTAGTCTAACTAGTGATGTGTGACTGACTTTTCTGTTAAAGTTAACAACCATTTAGATGGTAAAGGGTACCATATAGCAATTTTATGCAATTGAGGGTAAATTGTTCAAATCAATAGTTTGTGAGGACATTGAAACAGATTATGATGGAAAATGTAATTTGTCCGAAAAAAAATTGTAAGAGGGAGTTTTTGAGAGAACTGAAGTTATATATGATGAACAAAGCAAACACAACCAAAAACACAAAAAAAACCTAGATTTACAAATTCAAGAATAGATGTTGATAAATAACAATTAGTATTTCTTTACTCAAAGAATGTAAATAATACAATCATGTTGAAAAGAATCGATTGATGACTCTACCTTTATTACAAACTTTTTTTTTTCTTTCAAAAAATGAAATCGGAAGCCAAACTACAAACAATGAATGGTAACATGTATGAAAAAGATACTGCTTGAAATCCATAGCTAGGTAGAGCTTCTAGCATTGTGGTAGATCGATTGGTGGTGGAGGCAGTGTAGATGATAGAGTTGGTCCATTCTCGACCTCAAAAGCCATGGCAAGTCCCCATGGCAAGTGCACGTCCAGATGGCAATGTGCCAGCCATATACCTGTAAGTTATAATATTGTAAGAAACAAAAACAATTTAAAATTTTCAAAATCCTATATTGGACTATCACTTTGATATGATCTCATGCACCATCCTTGAACTAATACGCGTTTGTGATTGGACATAGAAGTATAAAGTAATTTTGGATTCAACGTGTTTGTGAGTAGGGGTATTTTTTTATATTAAAAAAAAAAAATCCTCATAATGTTTTGGTAATGGGAACTAAAATATTAGTCAAACAGTAAATGAATAGGCCATTGATAGCTGATACGTCATCATGGTCACTTGAAAAGTAAATGAATTTGCCATTGATATGTCCCTTTGTTGTGTAAATTGAGTGGAAATTTTGTTGAGAATATTAATTTTGTGCATGTGATTATGGAGTTAAAGTCTTCAAGAAGACAAACCTGGATTATTTGCTTGGAACCTAATGACAGCCCATCCTCCAACTGGAACAGCAATGGTGTTACGTGCCTGAGGATTAATGAGGTTGAACTTTTCTTGATCATTAACTGAGTCATAATTCCCAAACCCTTGAGCCAAGACATGGAAATTAAAACCGTGAAGGTGTATAGGATGATTCTCAATCCCTACGAATGCTGTGTTTTGCAAGACAATTTCCACCGTCGAATTGTACTTCAATTTTTTTACTTTGGTGGCTTTGGGTGCGTATATGAGTGATTCATCAAGGCTGATGTTTGGGTTGGTGTAGTCAAATTTCACGGGAGGCTTGCTTGGAAAATCAGTGGTGTAGACCCCACTCACATCATAAAAGAACGCTTGCAACATAGACATCGTGCTATTGCTAGGGAGCACAAATGATACGTTGTTCATGCTGGCAGAGAGTCTGTGATTAAGTGGACCTTGGCACGACGACGTGGCATTTGATCCATTCCCTTCACACGGTGCAAGATTCAATCCAAATGTGACAAACATGTGCTCGTCTATGTCACGTGGCACAGGAACCCAGTGGGGTCCGCCTGCAAGCCCAGTTAGGTTGGTGAAGAACTTGTGAGCCGTGGATGTGTCGTTTGTCGCAGGTAGGACCGGCATCAAGGGAGTAGCTGACGTGGCGCCCTCGTATTCGATGATTCCCCTTGTGGTCGTGTCATCAAACGAGACGTTTACAGCGCTAGCGTATGGAGTTGCAGCCATGTAATAAGAACCCACGGTTTGGTCAGCTGTGACAAGTACATCAGTGGTCTGGCCAGGTGCGACTACAACTACGTCGGTGATATACGGTTTCGTATAACCAGCATCTACAGCAACAACTGTCATCTTGTGATTGGCTATCTTGAAGAATAGCTGGTTATTGAGTGCAGCGTTGATAATTCGTAGCATGTAGGTCTTTCCTTGCACCACTTTCAGCTTGTATGTTTCTGATTAAAATAGTACAACATGTAGGATATGAGTGAAAATATAATTGGATATTGCTTGATTATGGATTATAAAATTATTTTTTAATGAAATATAACAACACAATATTGATTAGGATCATGATTTGTGCACAACCCCATTGCACATTTAATACACTTTCACAAAATTTAGACAATGTAATAAAAAATCAAGACATATACACGTTAAAAATCTGGACAAGTGTGTATTGTGTGTGCAATTGGAATATCCACAGATCATTTCCGCCTTTGATATTATTTATGTGCATGGTGGTGTATAATTGTTACTTACGATTTTGAGAGCATTGGTAAAGATCGCCGGGCTTTCCATTTATTGTGTAAGCATCGGAATTATTTGGAGCACCACCGCTAGCGAGTCCCTCATTCTCGACGTCTACTACATTTGCATTCCACCATTCTCCTGCAATCATAGAATTTTACACCATTATAATATACACAACAAACAAATTCCAAGCTAGCTAGCCTTTTTTTCTTAGCCATGTTACTCTTAGTGAGAAACTAGGACAATTAGAAGACAAATTTAGAATTACGTGGTGATGGAATACCTAATAAGATAGGGACTTCCTTGTGGGGCTTAGGGAATGGGTATGATCGACCCGATTTGGGGTGAATGATGAGTGCACCATGGACTGTTGCACGGAGCCACGCTGAGTGAGCATGCCACCAAAGCGTTCCCTCTTGTCCGGTTATTTTAAATTTGTAGATATAGCTATTCCCAGGAAGTATTGGACATTGAGTTACATATTCAGGCCCGTCAGCCCAACCGCTCAATAATTGAAAGATACCATGCCTGCAAGTACAATACAATATTCACCCAATATATAAGAATATAATAATGATGCTAAGGGCTGATATTTTTTAAATTAGAAAAATAAGTTAGATGAAGATGGTGAGGGTGATGGTGATGAACAATACATAATATAGATTCAAAACATGTCATTTTATGGTTTAGATTTAAATTTTTCAAATCTAAAAGTATATAGACTATCATATCATTTGAAATGATGTGATAGTCTTTATATTGTTAGATCTACAAAGTTAAATCTGTGAAATATATAAAACGGAGAGGATTATGTTCCATATAAATAAAGGTGAAATTTAGATAGGTAAAATATATTGTTTTTTATTGTAGTCAAAAGAAACTAAGAGTTTGACTGACTTAAGTTAGAGAAAACCCAAAAGCAATTGACTACATTGATATCTTGTCAAGAAAATAGAAGCTGGCAGATGATTATAACACTGAGAAGATTTGGAACTTTCTGAAGAAAATGTTATCATGTTTTTTTTGTCAAAGTCAAACCAATTCTAGTAGACTAAATATTTCCAATTACTAGCTTCTTGAGGATTTACCAATGAATAGTAATGTTATAGGGTGACTTGTTGAATACGTGGACGACAAGGATATCTCCCTCTCGAACACGTATGGTCGGGCCAGGGAGGCATCCATTCACTGCAGTTATCACTTGCTCATTGCATAGCCGCCGGACAGTGAGGTTTTGCACCTGAAACATAGGGAAGAAGAAATGTTATAATATGTGAAATTTCAAGTGTGTAAACATAAGTGCTTATGTATCAAATTAGTTCACTAATGACGAAAGGAGGCACAATAGACATTAATTTCCATAGAAAAGTGCGCTGGAGAAGTTGGAGTAAACCCTACTCTTAATTTTAAAAGCAAGAAACTGAGACTACGACATGTAAACTTTTGACAAGGGTGAGTACCGGACTAAGTTTCATGTCTCTAAACTTTCGATAGTATGTTAAATCTAAGAAACGAAATTTTAACCATGAAATATACTCTCCCTATTTTAACTACCCATTCTGAATGCAGGATTGCAGTTTACTTTTAATCGATGCATGCACTCCCTACCAAGATTGAGGCATGTAGGGAACTTAAGGCCCTTAATTGCACTATTCAACTGAACCTAAATTCTCAAAACTACAAGTAAAAATAAATAAATAAAAAAGGGTAAGCAAGTTAATTACACTGAATGAATGTTCAACTATTGCAGCAGAAGCCATCGATGTTGCTAAAAGAGCTAAAGCGCACGCTAGCAAAGCCACAAAGCGTGCCATATTGAGGAGAGAATAAGCTCCGAAGGGATGAATAGACAACGGGAAGAGAGGTTTCTATTTATATCAGATTTGCTTGTGGTTGTTCTGAGAACGTGTGCATATACTTTTATACAATTGTATATAGGATCTGTGATGTCTCAAAGCCAGGATTCGCGTACTATATATATAGATAGGCCGGCAAAGCCTTAACATTTCCACGATTGCGTGACAAAATAGCTAACAGCTTCCCATTGGTTTTGAAGACATTCCATTGCGATAGCAGAAACTTCGTTATCTAACTGCTTAAGTTGGCCGTCCGAAACTCTATAAAGAAACTTGTAAAAGTCAGAATCTTTGTCCTTCAAGCAATCGGGTTCTTTGAATAGGTTCTTTGACTAGGCCCAAATTAATGCCCTTTGGTCCGATGTTGCTTTTGCTCTTGAATTTGGAAGGGGTAGGTACATACGCGGAATTTTTACCATTTCAAGAGTAGTTAAATTTTCTTCTTGTTCGTTTAAAGTTTGATTTTTCACTGTAAAAGAAGACGTGCTTCAGTTTAGTAGAGGACGATTTCTTTCCACTAATTTACAGTTGATTAGTTCAATTGGGATTTTACTGATGACTATTAATTGTTGAAGATATAAATGATAAACAGGTTCAATTAAACTTGGTAGCCAAATGCAATAGTCATTACTATTATGCTCTCTATAAATTGATGACCCCTGGTATTTATATTTTGCGAGTAACTAGCTTCATTTTATGATAAAAAAAAATTGTTCATAATAATTGATATTGTTGGTCTTATTTTGGGGCCCTATGTGTTTCAATGAACTTATTTTTATTGATTTATTATGTTTAAAAAACAAGTTGTGAAAAAATACAGTTGTAACTATAAAAATTAGAGTTTTAAATAGCTCTACATAGATAGATTACATTATGAGTTTTAATCTTAAAAAAAAAAAAAAAAAAGCTTTAATATTTGAAACGTTTGACAAATTATAAAGTGATTTTAATTAGCTAGTATACTCATTCGGTAACTAAATTGATAAAGAGCTTTTAAATATGACAAATAATGAAAGAGAACATTATAGAAACCCCATAATTAAGGGAGTTTTGGCAAAATAAATGCATTTTTTTAAATTAATTTGCCAAACATGATTTGGTAGAACTTAATTTGAAATATAGATTCAAATTTGAACTTAATTTGAATCTTGTCTTTACAAAACAAAATATTTGTGAAATTTTTTTTTTTTAAACAAGATTTAATTTTAAATTTAGTTCACCCCAAACTTTTCTAGTTGGGGAGAAACTAGATCTAGAATTAATCTTGTTTTTATAAAAAACCAAGTTTGTTAAAATTTATATAATCTTGTCTTTTCTAAAGACAAGATTGAACCAAAATTTAAAAATCCGTACATACACGTGCCAGTAGTTTTACAAAAAAATTTCAATGAATCTTTTCATTAGAAAAAACCAGATTCAACTTTTAAATGAATTTTATCATTAAAAAAAACAAGATTTAACTTAAATTAAAACAGCGCACTTGACCGCACAGTTTCATGAATCTTGTCTTTAGAAAAGAAAAGATTCAACTTAAATTAAACAGTGCTTTACATTCAAAATTTTTAAATGAATCTTGTCTTTAGCCAAAGTCAAGATTCAACTATTATTTTAAATAAGATAAACAAATATACATCCTTATTAATTTCAGATCTCTTTCATCTATTATTTTAAGATCTTTTTTTTTTTTTGTTAAATTATTATTTTCAGATGTAGTCTAGGAAACACTAACAATAATTTTGACTATCTCAGCAATAGACTACGATTTGTGGCTTGTTTGATGTTCTAACGTTTTTTTTTTTTTTATTATTTCTACATATCATTTTAAGCCATGTAATTACATAAATGTTTTAGTGTAGTCCACTGTTGCGGGATCGAGGTGTGAATCGTGCTAATGATTGCCCTTCGTTTGCCAAAAAAAAACACTCCAAATGCATTTTGAGATGCATGTTAAATCTGAAAGAAAAAATATAAAAAATAAACTAGCATTTTAAACCAAAAACAAAATAAATCCTAGAGCGATTGAAGGATAGTCTTGATTATGGCCCACCCCCCTCATCATTCTTTGATTGCGGCACATTGGATTAGTCTCAATTCAAAATAAAATCTTAAATTTAATAGATGATCAGCTGTAAATGTCAATTATCCAATTAAATATAGAATACAATGGGCTATGCACCTTATCTAATTACTGATTGTTGTGTTTAGGAAATACAATTCCCATTCAAATATTGGTAATTGTGCCTGTGTAGAAATGCATGGGTGTTAATCGCGACAGACCCTCAAGATGGTTCTTTTCAGTTCTAATCCAATAAGGTGTTAATAAGAACTCCCCATTGTTGGTTAATCTAGAATAGTTGAACATTCCGAATTATGGTTATTGTTATTTTAAATACCAACAGACACGAAAGATCAAATTCTAATAATAATTTTGGCTTCCCAATTTCTTATACATTTATTTCCTTTCTAATTTATGCGAGTTGGAAGATAGTTGAAGTAGAAAATGGTTGTCGTCCTACTGCAAATAGAAAACAATTAAAAAAAAAAATTAAAAATTATATGTACCATGCATATACACGTATAAAATTAAAATTTGCATTTGTTATTCATTCTTATATCTGTGATCATTCCAGCTAAGAATTTGATGCTGGCATGATCTGGTCACAATCATCCATGATGTTGCTTCCAGCACTCATCACCAATCGGAAAATATGAATTCTGGCTTTGACTGATAATTTAAAAAATCAAAAGTGACTGTACGATCGAGGCACTTCTTGCGGTGAATGAATGTAATTATTATTAATTAATAATATAAATCTAAAGGCTGTTTTAATGTCTAATTCAAAGTATGCCATATCTTCTCCAAGTTCGTTACGCGTTAGGTAGCCGTTGACTAAAAAATTTTCCGCGTCTATGTGATCTAGATGAGAGCTGGTCACTTGCCTTGCAGCATTTGGCTATCAAGACAATAAGTTGATATGCAAATGAATCGGATTCGTATTCTTCAAACATTGTATACAAAATAAGAAAATAAAATTTTTAAAAATGGGTCATACTAATAGCCTTAATACAGTGGGCAGACATACACTATGGATCTATTACCTTTACCTACTAGTTCAAAATTGGTAAACTACTTATAGTTCCTGCGAGGTCTATTGATATAAACATTTTATCGCATCTATAGATGGATTAGTTGGATTAGTTCAAACTTCAAAGTGAAATGAAATTAAGAGTTTGAAATATTAGCACTCAGACATTGGGATAGAGATAGAGAACAATTCAGGAAATTTTGTTACGTGGTCTTCTTTGCAATGTCGTTGAAGGAATCTAAAGACAGCCGATCATAATAGATTAATAATTGTTGAAGAAAAAGATGTCCAATTTAATTACACTTTATTTTGTCACTTTCCCATTTATGTAAATTAATTTAGAAAAAAAAAATATACAAAAATTGAGATTATGAAGTACTTTGAAAAGCCACGCACTCCACAGACTCTCAATTGTGTAGTAGATAAGGAAGTAGTCATAAAGTGACCAAAAGAATTGATCACAATTAAAAGGGCTGAAATTCTTGTGTGAAACAATGACTCTTCTTGATAGCTTAATAAGGAGGTTTTGCGTGTGATCCTGGTTTTTTTGAATGACCACAGTCAATTAGAATATTCTACCGCTTTAATATTGAAAAACAGGATATGAGAGTGAAAACTAAAAAGAGAGAGAAACTGGGATTGCCTCTAAAAAATCGTGCAAAACTTCATTTCTAAAGCTATTGCCTATTAAGGCACAGGATCGCAGGTATATAACGTTCATCTTAACATATCTATGCAACTGGGAGTGGGACGAAACCAGGATTTAATATTTAGGGGTCTAATTATGAACTAAAACATTGTTTTTTAATTAGAACATTTCAACTCAATGATTTATAGTCTATCAAAGTAGAATTCAACAAATCTTTAAATTTTAAATATCGTTTATGATTGATTATGTACTAATTTCACAACAATTTTTCTTTCAATGTATAAAATCAATTCGTTAGAAAAATCATCTTCTATTTTGTTAGTTTTGACAATATTTATGATTGAAAATGATTATTTTGTAGTTGCAATAGAAACTAAAAAAGTAAATATAGTACAACCACTCTATAAAGAAGTTGATAAATATTGATTTTCTAGTTTTTTACTACATTATGCTCATGATGATGAAGTTTCATTTTTAATAGCACCTTTTCATAATATGTAAAATCTCGCAAATAAAATTTGTCCACCAACAGAGAAATTTTTTTTTTTGGCATGCCTCTAAAAATGATTTCTTAGTAGTAAGTAAAAGGGAAAATTGCACTGACCTTCCATAAAGTTAAGTGTAAGTGCACTGACATCCCCTGAAGTTTTGAATTATATAATAACCTCCTCACTTTTTAAAATAACTGCACTCACATATTGTGTAACTACAAGTCAAAATATATATACATATCCCATGTAACTTAACATAGTTAAATTGCTAACAAAAAATGTTTATGTCATTTTATCCTCACTTTCGAAACAAATTTCACATTTTATATTTTTATCCTCTATACAAATTTCTCACTATACCCTCCACTCATATATAGCTTTTTTCCTCTCTTTTTTACTCTCTTTTTTCTTTTTGGCTTTTTCTTTTTCTTATTAACATCCGGATTTTTTTGTTAAGTGAAAGTTACCACCAATTACTATGCCATAAAACATGGGTATTGGGCTGAATTTGTACAGAGCCGAAGCTATTCTTGATAGATCACCACACGGGTTGGGCTTTTCTAACCGAAGTTCTCTATATGTGATGAGTCTCCCATAAAAACCAAATACTTTACTTCACAGATCGGACCACAATCCCCACTATCAATGGATTTTTTTTCACAATATATATGAATTTTGCTACCCGAAATTACCCTCTTTATTTAACCAAAAAAAAAAATCCAAAAAAAATAAATAAATAGAGAGGAAAAAAGCTATATATGAGTGGAGTATTAGGAAATTTGTATAGAGGATAAAATGGGAAATCTATTTTTAAAGTGGGGATAAAATGGTATTTTAACATTTTTCATTAGTAATTTAACGATGTTAAATTATAGGGGAGATGAGTGCATGTTATTTTGAAAAGTATGAGAGATAAGTGTAGAATTCAAAACCTCTGGAGAGGTCGAAGCAATTTTCCCTAAGTAAAACATCTCATCACAATATCTGAATTTTTGGATAAACACTTAGTAGGGAAACAAGATGAATATACTCACAGTGAAACAATGGCTTCACTCCTTGTCCATGTAGCGTCTATCTCACATATATACTGTCTATGGAAGTAGTTCTATAATTTCTTCATAATCTTCCCGCCATAAAGAGAAGGACAAACCGTGAAGGCTCTCCTAATTCAGATTTTCTGGGGACCGTTGGTGGTGTTGGTGATCTTGATTCCGACTGGGAACTAGAGGTTTCAGAGAAATCTTTATGTCGTGAATTGTGGGACAAAGTGGAATGTTCTGGGCTTCTGCGTTGCGAGGCATGTGTTTTTTCGTTGGCCTTTCTTTTGCTGGGATTTGGCCCTTTGCTTTTCGTCCCTTTGTTCCTCGTTTCAGATTCTGAATTTCTTGGCATAGCTCCGCAATAAGTTTCTGACTGTCTTGGGTTTGTGATGATTTAGTTGAATAGTTCAGACCACGCCGAACATCCCCTCTGTTTGGTTGGTCTGGACCAAGCTTTCTTGATGTGGCCCCTTCATCTGCCCTTCTGGCTGACCCCTGGTTAGGGTCAGTATGTCGTGATGAGGCCGGTTGTTGTGATGGGGCCAGCTGTTGTGGTGGGGTTAACTGTTGTGGTGGGGCTAGCTGTTGTGGTGGGGCCAGTACTGAAGCCCTTCCTGCCGTGATTTCATCAACGATCTCCTGTGGTGCCTCAGAGTCACGAGAAGGCTTGTACAACGTTCCAGAAGAGACTCTGGAGGAACTCGCATTTTCCACCACCACAGAGGGTGGGCGTCGTGATGTTGATGGTACTCCAGACATTCTGACGAACCTCGTAAATTTTCAGACTTCAATCTTAAAGAAAGCTTTTTCCACAGACGGCGCCAATTGGAGGAACTTAAAATGTAACAGACAGAAAAGCTTACTGGAAGACTGATTCAAAGTACTTTCGAGGTTTGTCCGAACACCTTTGCTGTATCCTATAATATAAGATAACAATACAACAAGAACAGATCGTTAGAACCTTGGTCAACCCAGTAGGGGTTGGCCTTTAGCTCTCCGATGCCTTAGTCAGTTTATGGATCGAAAGGTGATTAAAAGGTGTAATAAACAGAGTTAAAGGAATTCTGTATATGAGAGCACGTACCTCTTAAAATGTTGATTCTCCTTCTATTTATACCTGCCTTCAACTGGAGATATTTTATGATATTTACCAATTCCCCTTCCCAATAATCTTAATTTTGTCAACAATTAGAGATATTTAGGCTCTCTGATTTAGTATATCTCCTCCTCGAACGTGGGTTCTGTCAGTTATTAATGAATGATCATCACTCTTTATCACAGCTAATTCTGGGTTTAAAGTATAAACGTGTTCAACACTCTTTGTTTAGATATTTTGGACATTTATGGATGACAAAGTGGATGTCAGTTCAATACTAAATATCCAGAGTTTTAATTCAGGTGATGTATTTAATGATCCCTGACACAGATATTTTAGGTATTAAATGCCAGGTTTCAGATTATTCCCAGCTCATTTCAGCATGAGCTGAGCAGTAACTTAACCAAATACTGTGTTTGACCGAACAATGTGGACGACATGATTCGGTACAAACCGAACATCGAGGATAAGATGTGGATTACTAGATCTGATATGGACCGAATACTATTGATAAGATGATAATAGGACATGGATAAGATGATGATATAGTAAGGATAGGATGACTCGGTATTGGCCCGATCATATTTGATAAGATAGTGATAGGATAAAGTGATTCAGTATTGGCCGAATCATATTTCAGCTTATCGAATCGAATAAGTATATTGTTCAGATCTGACCGAACAAGAATGAGCACTTCGGTTGTGACCGAACAGAAAGCTGGTATGATTTAGTTAAATCCTCAAATTCCAATCTCGGTTTGGTTACTGTCGAATTATTTCTCCTCCAAGTTTCATTGATGTTGTTGGTGGAGTAGATTGAATCTGTGTGTGGTTGGTTCAAACTTTCCACTTTTGTTCTCGTTGTGATTTTTTTCTTTTTAAAATTTTTTTAAAACCAAAAATTTTTATTTTTTAATTTTTTGTTTTTAAATTAAATTATTATTTTTATTTTATGTAACTTTTATAGTTTAAAGAATTTATTTTTATATTTTTTTCAATTTTTTTAATACACTTAATACATGGTATGAATTGATTGGACCATCTAGCACATGTAACAGACCTAGGTGGCACTTAACGGTTAAAAACTAATATTTTTTGGACGTGAGGGCCAAAATCCAAACGGAACAAACTAAGAGGGAGCAGATCAAAACTTTCAAACATCAAGAAACAAAATCAAAACTGGCCAAACTTAGAGGGTGTACATTTCATTTTAGTCTATTTTTTTCAAGTTGTCTATTTTTTTCTTTTATCAATCATGCTTATTAAGAATCAAAATACAAGATGGAGGGTGGCTTCTTCCTTTTTAATTTGGCTATTTTGCTTGTTGGGAACATTGGGGCACAGAGAATATAAAGGTTAAGTCTTTATGGATTTTGAGGGATTTGTTCAAACTTAGTGCCCAATCGTCCATTATTCCTAAGGGCAAGAAGCAACTAAAAGAAAAAGAAGAAGAAGGCTTGGAAGGCTTGAAGCTCATTAAAGTTCCCCAACCCAAACGGACCAAACATTTCAAACTTGGCACCATGGAGTCCCTCAAGAAGGTCATTTTTCCTTTTTCTTTCTCTCTTTTGAGCTCTGGGCGACTTATTTCTCTCTCTGTCATTTGGTTTATTTTTTGTCTTAGTTTATTTTATCTTAGGAGGGAGAGTGCAGCTCTAGTTTTGGATTTGGAGGAGAGTGGAGTTTGGAATGGTGGAGTTTGGGGAGACGATTGCATGCAGAGAAGTTTTGAAAAGCTAATCTGGATTATGGGGTTATTTGGTCCTTTTAACTTTTGTTTGTTGTACTTATGTGTAGTTGAATCATTTATTGAAATACATGATATTTTTTTATTGGGATGGTGGACAACTAACATAGTTCACCAGATGACAAGATAATTTCTCCACCTAAACCCCACTAAAGTGCTAAAATTTTAACTCGGCCCCAAACAAAATATAATTAAAGCGTCATGTCAAACACAAATATGGCTTTAGTTTTTGGTGGGCTAGCTTTCAATTTGGTAGACTAGTTTTCAATTTTAAAGGGACCAATCATAATATTTTTTTATCCAAACTTTCAAATTTTATATATTTATATATATATGTAAAGAAAAAATATAAATGCTAAACCTAACTGTTTGGTTGCCCATTTATAAAACATGTTTTATGTTTCTAAAACAAAAGGCGGTGGGTCTCAGTAAAAAATTCTTGATTGACCGGTTGTTTTCAAAAACCTTAACATAAAAATGCTAACTCAATTTTTTATTATGCAAACACCAAAATTGAAAGCATCATTTGGGTGCTTTTAAGATTGGTTTTGTGTTTTAAACAAAAGCAGTTGGCAATTTTGTAAATAAGGCCACATTGAAAATCAGCTCCTTCTCTCTCTCTCTCTCTCTCTCTCTCTCTCTCTCTCTCTCTCTCTCTCTCTCTCTCTCTCTCTCTCTCTCTCTCATCTTCTTCCAGGTTCTAGTTATGTTCGTCTTTCTCCCTCATCTCTTTACCCCACACCTTGCGACAAAATGTTAACCCACACCCATAACGAAACCAATTACGTATATCAAAAAGAAGCTTTGTTCGAGGGTCTCACTATTAGCTCATGGGATTTTTAAGATGTCTCATAAACATTGAGTGGATTTAGTCCGTCGAGGATGAGAGGAAAAAATCTAGTACCTTTAAATAAAAAATAAAAAGAACTTTTGGACACGCTAATATCTGGATCAAAATGATGCATCATAGAGAAATGGTTTTTTTTTTTTTTAAACACATGCATAAATGTTCTTACTAGGATGTCAAAGTTGCCAATTATTGAAAATAAGAAAGGTGAAAGTCATTTGGATTAACTTAATCATGTACAGTGATTATCAAATAATCTATTCATAATGACGCAAGATTTTGCTTGAATTGGATGCTATATAAATGTAAGATGGAATGTAGGTCACATTCCTTAGGCCATTGCATATGGTCTTTTAAGGTTCAAACAAAATAAAAAGAATTTATGAAATTAGTTATTTGTGATACATTTGTTAATCTGGAGAAAATTATTGAACCATGTAATGAATCGTGATCATAGAAGTGAGAAACTGTATTGCAATTGACTTAAAGTCGCTGACGCTGAACCATACTAGCTCAAGATTGATCCGACTGGACCTGAGATTTGGACAAACAAGTCCTGTAGGCCCTAAATTAATAGGCTCGTTCTGTCTTGGTCAGACTGAATATTCATGGAAAATATTTTCACAGGTTTCTGCTAGGCCGGAATCAATATGCTCATTTCAATATGGGCTAAACTAAACCGTAAGCAAAAGAAAGAGCTGGGCCGAAGTTCGGGGCAAGGACAAAGCTTAACATTTAGGAACCAACAAATTGTCTTTTCTAACAACAAATTGACTTATACATTGTCCTTTCTGCAGTATTCTCTACGGATTTGGATTCTTTGTGTCCATTTCTTTTTTTGATAAGTGATTCTTTGTGTCAAGATTTGTCTAAATTAAATTTAGGGTCTACAAAGTGCTTCCTCAATTAAAAGTGAATAACTTTAACTGTAACCAATATAACGGGTTTAAGCAAGGTTTTTTTTTATAATTACTTAATTAAATTAGAGATTACACAGAATAATATTGTTTTAAAAATTATGAAACATATAAAAATTATTTAATTCTAAATAATAAATATCACTTTACATCCTTAAACTAGCTAAACATATACAAATCAATATAATAAAACCCTGAAGGAAAACATTATTTTTTATACAAACTAAAAAAAAAAAAAATTGGAATTGGGATTCTTTTATTAGTTGAGGGTTTGGATCAAGACGTTAAAAGAAAGGTTTTGATGTTAGCAAATCTAACAGAGAAAGGGTTGCTACGGGGTGAGGGTGGTAAGGGGGTTAGTAGTGGCGGAGACATGGGAGTGGTTGGGGGGACCGACAGAGAGAGACTCAAGGTTTGGGGCCTAGAAATGAGAGAGAGAGAGAGAGAGGCATGGTTGTTGGGGGGTGAAAGAGAGAAAGGTGGGAGGTGAGAGAGGGAGGCAGTGACGGAGTTAAGGCAAAACTTGTTCTGTTAAGGGACTTGAACTAGTCATGTGAGTGCACATGACCAAGAAGCTTGTCCTCCCCTAATAATGTCACATTCCCAGATTGTAGTCAAATTTTGTCATTTTTTTTTTATTAAAAAAAGACTTTAAAAGGTTATATACAAAAAAAAAAAAAAAAAACTGAAAGCTAAAAACTAATCCAAACTAGTGGTAGTGTCAAAGAAATTTTTTTAGGGAGGCCAAGTTAAATATATCAAGAAATTATAAATCCAAAAAAAAAAAAGTTATATATATATATATATATAGATCAAACTATCTTTGTAACATGATTTGATATTTGTTATCTTCTCATATCTAACAAAAAGAAAATTACATCATGCTATTCTTTACATAACTCAAAACAACTTTATTTATTTATTAAGTCAATGTATAAACTATGAACTATCTTTAAATCCAATTGATCACATATAATATTCTTCAAAAATTTAGATTTAAATTTTTTGTTAACTAAATTAGAGATTACACCGTTAGAATATAGTTTTAAAAATCATGAAGGATATAGAAATTTAATTAATTTTAAATAAAAAAAAATGTCACTTTACATGCCTAAACATATAAAAATCAATGTAATGATAATAAAACCTAAAGGAAAACATTATTTTTCATAGATGATAAATGCAATAAAGATCTCTAATTCCTAACAACAAAAACCGCAATTTTCATTTCTTCTTAAAAAAAAAAACATAGTGTCCCTATCTCAAATTCTAGAATGCAAAATAAATAAATAAATAAATGGCTTAAAAAAAAAAATGATTCGTTTGATGTAAGAAAAAGAAAAAAAAAATGATTTTATTAATGAGATTTACTTATCTTCTTTTTTTTCTTCGGAATATATACTTAGAATACACCTTGTTTTAATGAGCCTCGAATGGCATAAGACTAATAAGATAAAATTCATATATTTATCATTAATAGTACATGTTTTTAAAAATTTAAGGGGTCATTACTCATTTTATATTATATATAAAATATAAAATGGGGAGATAGATTTTCAAAAGACATGCGCATAGTTTATTTCGCTTATTTTGGTAGGTATAGCTTTTTAACACCTTATTTTGTTAGAGCATTCTCATCCGGTTATCTAAAAATTCTCTATTTTACCTCTTCAAAAACCCACTTTTTCATTTTAGCTATCAACTTATACAAAACAACTCACATCCCACTCTTTATTTTAGATTACCTCTTATTAAATTATCATAAGACAATTCTTTTTTTATTATTAATTTTTTGCCAAAATATTGTTTTCGTCCCTAAACTATACATGAGTTTCGTTTTTCGTCCCTTAACTTTGAAAAAGTTCGTTTTTACACATAAATTTCGTCCTTTTATAAAAAAGTCCAAGGACGAAATTTAAGTGTAAAAATGAATATTTTCAAAGTTCAGAGACGAAAAATGAACTTTTCAAAGTTTAAGGACAAAAAACGAAACGTATGTATAGTTTAGGAACGAAAACAATAGTTAAACCTTCTTCTTCTTTTTTTCCAAGACTCCCCAACATAGCAAAATCACCGTAACCATCACTGCCCACGGTGCCTTAGCCCCTTCTCAACACGCCGGCAACACTTCAGATTCACCATCAATAACACACCCACGCCGGAAACCCACGCCCACACCAAATCAAACACAAATCAACAACACACCCACACCAAATCAAACACTCTGAATCACTCAAAATCATCCAAATCAAACACAAATTGTCCTGCCAAAACGCAACCCAGGCCAAATTGGCCAAAACCCCACGTTGCCCCCAACGCCCAAATCACGGCCTCCTCACCGATCGCACCAACGCCCACCACAAGCAACGCCAATGTCAGCAACCCACAGTAAGGCCGAGGAGAAAGATGCAAGAGAGTTCGATTTTTGAGCAAAGGAGAGAGCAATGGAGAGAGAGATTTCAAAGAGGAATTGCAGAAGAGAGAGAACAAAGAATAAAAAATAGTAAACAAAGTTTTTACATAAGCTACAGTAGTTGGTAAAGATACCGACTACGATAGCTTTTGTAAAATAAATGAGAGGTTACACAGAACCGAATGGGAAGCTATTTTGTGATTTTTTTTTTTTTTTGGCAACAGTATTCTCTATTTTGGCCAATAATGTGTTTTAGATGGCCGGATGAGAATGCTCTTAAGGACGATTGTATTTTTGTCTAAGTTACTTTTTAAGTAAAATAAATCAAAGACAGGGATGAAGAAACTATAAGAATTTAATTTTTCAAAGAAAAAAAAAATTACACTTGGACCCCAATTGGATAATGTCCCTTTTTTTTTTTTTTTTTTTTTTAAAAAAAAAAGTCATCTATCTCATTCCAATACCTGGTGGTCCCTCTTATAACAAAGAACTCATTTTATGTAACAAATTTGAATTTCCAAATTTTACGGATATTAACTTGTTTATCATTTTATTTGACTTTTTCTTATATTCAAATTATTTATTATTTATTTTTATTCAAGTGACCGAGTGTTTGGCATTTTCGTTGTTTGTTGTTTTGGGATCCAAAGTTATAAAATTTAAACTTTTGAGATTTGGATGTTAAATGATTCGTGTGTGGTAGTTTTGTTTTTACTTAGCAACACATTAAAAGAATATTGGATAAATAAATAAATAAAAAAATAAAAAACATGAGCGTTAAAACCTAGAATGTCTTACCCCATGACAAGTGGCATGTCTATCTGTTGTTTAAATTTTTCAAGTGATACGTTGTTTAACTAACTTGACTTAATATAGTTTATTTTTTTTTTTTTAAATTGTTGTTGATAGATTTCTTTTTAAGAGATGTTTGCCCCAAAAAATAAAGAAAAACATATAATACTACTAAAAGAAATCTTCATAAAATATCATAATAAAAAGTTTTAAAATAAGTCTCCTATAAAAACAGATAATAACAAATTCTTAATTAAAATAAGACTCCTACTACTAAAAAAAAAAATCTATCCTACACATTTTATAAAAAAAGTCTTAAATAAATATCCTACTACTAAAAGACATCTTAACAAAATATACTTCTCTAAGAGAAAATTTAAACAATTATGTCAAACATTTAATAAAATTATAAAAATGACATTTTCAAAATGTCAATACCAAATTTTTTTTAAAAAGAGTCGTTAAAATATATATATATATATATATATATATATACCATACACATATATAAATTATAAAAAAGTCTTAAATAAATCTCCTACTTACTAAAAGACATCTTAACAAAATATACTTCTCTAAGAGAATATTAAAACAATTAGTTCAATTTAATGATATATACACCAATTTTTTTTTTTTAAAACTTTATCCTTTTAAAATAGACTTCTATGAAAAAAAAAAAAAAAATCTCTATAAGAAGTCCAACACTTCTTATACTTCTATAAGAAAAAAGAAAAACAATTGCTAGGAGATTCTTTAAAACTAATGACCAAAGAAAAAAAAATCCTGAAATTCTATAAATAAAAATGATACTTCTCTTTGGATGGTTTTATGAATTTTTTTTTTTTTAATAAGAGTAATAAATAAATAAATATTGTAGTGTTACTGTGTTAAGAATACTTTTTTAGTAAAAAGACATTGATTGGTAAACAATCACTTAGGATATCATTTGATGAACAGACATACTCCTTGATGGAAGGAGGATAAATAGAACACGTTAAATTGAAGGGTCCATAGTCTTAAGTAATTTCCATACGCAATATCTAAACAATGACAATCTAGTACAAGTTTTGTTCTTCTACTTCTACTTCTTTTCTTTTTTATTTATTTATTTTTTCTATCCTGATCTATTTTTATTTTTGTGTTTTTGTACGTTTATATGATTGCAATGAGCTTTTCCCATAATAAAAACTTTTTCTTCTATAGATCTACTTCCACAGCCTCTTGCATAATTTGTTTACGCAAGTTGCTATAACAACATTTTTCATGAGATCCACTCCAAGAATGTTAGATTTGGCATCCTTCCAATTGAAATTAGATCAGATATACATAAATTATGTGGTAATAACTAATGCTCATTTTCATTTTTCTTTTTCTGGGCCTTCGAATCCATATGGTTTAACTATTGTCATGTTTTTCAAATAATTTATAAAATGTGATATTATGAAAATAGCGTGGTGCATTTCTTCAAGGATTCAAAGGTAATTGGACTAAGACAATCTTTTATTTCTTGCTAACTCTAACTTATTTTTTTGTTTTATCAATTAAAGAGGACCATTTTCTCAATTATTATACAATTTCTAATTCCTTTTATTTTTCTATTGTTGGTGCAATTTCATCTATTTGTTATTATTAGTTTTTTTTTTAACATAATTTCCATAAAATAATTCTAAATATATATTTCGATCATATACACATTATGTGTTTATATAGAGTTTTTTTCGTGTTTTGCACGGGTTATACGCTAGTATTCTTTTAATGTTGAGTGACAAAGGTTGAGTAGTTTCAAACTTTTGCTTGTGCTTGGGAGTTTCTGAGAGAACTGAAGTTATATATGATGAACAAAGCAAACACAACCAAAAACACGAAAAGAACTAGATTTACAAATTCAAGAATAGATGTTGATAAAGAACAATTAGTATTTCTTTACTCAAAGAATGTAAATAATACAATCATGTTGAAAAGAATCGATTGATGACTCTACCTTTATTACAAACTTTTTTTTTTCTTTCAAAAAATGAAATCGGAAGCCAAACTACAAACAATGAATGGTAACATGTATGAAAAAGATACTGCTTGAAATCCATAGCTAGGTAGAGCTTCTAGCATTGTGGTAGATCGATTGGTGGTGGAGGCAGTGTAGATGATAGAGTTGGTCCATTCTCGACCTCAAAAGCCATGGCAAGTCCCCATGGCAAGTGCACGTCCAGATGGCAATGTGCCAGCCATATACCTGTAAGTTATAATATTGTAAGAAACAAAAACAATTTAAAATTTTCAAAATCCTATATTGGACTATCACTTTGATATGATCTCATGCACCATCCTTGAACTAATACGCGTTTATGATTGGACATAGAAGTATAAAGTAATTTTGGATTCAACGTGTTTGTGATTATGGAGTTAAAGTCTTCAAGAAGACAAACCTGGATTGTTTGCTTGGAACCTAATGACAGCCCATCCTCCAACTGGAACAGCAATGGTGTTACGTGCCTGAGGATTAACGAGGTTGAACTTTTCCTGATCATTAACTGAGTCATAATTCCCAAACCCTTGAGCCAAGACATGGAAATTAAAACCGTGAAGGTGTATAGGATGATTCTCAATCCCTATGAATGCTGTGTTTTGCAAGACAATTTCCACCGTCGAATTGTACTTCAATTTTTTGACTTTGGTGGCTTTGGGTGCGTATATGAGTGATTCATCAAGGCTGATGTTTGGGTTGGTGTAGTCAAATTTCACGGGAGGCTTGCTTGGAAAATCAGTGGTGTAGACCCCACTCACATCATAAAAGAACGCTTGCAACATAGACATCGTGCTATTGCTAGGGAGCACAAACGATACGTTGTTCATGCTGGCAGAGAGTCTCTGATTACGTGGACCTTGGCACGACGACGTGGCATTTGATCCATTCCCTCCACACGGTGCAAGATTCAATCCAAACGTGACAAACATGTGCTCGTCTATGTCACGTGGCACAGGAACCCAGTGGGGTCCGCCTGCAAGCCCAGTTAGGTTGGTGAAGAACTTGTGAGCCGTGGACGTGTCGTTTGTCGCAGGTAGGACCGGCATCAAGGGAGTAGCTGACGTGGCGCCCTCGTATTCGATAATTCCCCTTGTGATCGTGTCATCAAACAACACGCCTACAGCACTAGCGTATGGAGTTGCAGCCATGTAATAAGAACCCACGGTTTGGTCAGCTGTGACAAGTACATCAGTGGTCTGGCCAGGTGCGACTACAACTACGTCAGTGATATACGGTTTCGTATAACCAGCATCTACAGCAACAACTGTCATCTTGTGATTGGCTATCTTGAAGAATAGCTGGTTATTGAGTGCAGCGTTGATTATTCGTAGCATGTAGGTCTTTCCTTGCACCACTTTCAGCTTGTATGTTTCTGATTAAAATAGTACAACATGTAGGATATGAGTGAATATATAATTGGATATTGCTTGATTATGGATTATAAAATTATTTTTTAATGAAATATAACAACACAATATTGATTAGGATCATGATTTGTGCGCAACCCCATTGCACATTTAATACACTTTCACAAAATTTAGACAATGTAATAAAAAATCGAGACATATACACGTTAAAAATCTGGACAAGTGTGTATTGTGTGTGCAATTGGAATATCCACAAATCATTTCCGCCTTTGATATTATTTATGTGCATGGTGGTGTATAATTGTTACTTACGATTTTGAGAGCATTGGTAAAGATCGCCGGGCTTTCCATTTATTGTGTAAGCATCGGAATTAATTGGAGCACCACCGCTAGCGAGTCCCTCATTCTCGACGTCTACTACATTAGCATTCCACCATTCTCCTGCAATCACAGAATTTTACACCATTATAATATACACAACAAACAAAATCCAAGCTAGCTAGCCTTTTTTTCTTAGCTAGCCATGTTACTCTTAGTGAGAAACTAGGACAATTAGAAGACAAATTTAGAATTACGTGGTGATGGAATACCTAATAAGATAGGGACTTCCTTGTGGGGCTTAGGGAATGGGTATGATCGACCCGATTTGGGGTGAATGATGAGTGCACCATGGACTGTTGCACGGAGCCACGCTGAGTGAGCATGCCACCAAAGCGTTCCCTCTTGTCCGGTTATTTTAAATTTGTAGATATAGCTATTCCCAGGAAGTATTGGACATTGAGTTACATATTCAGGCCCGTCAGCCCAACCGCTCAATAATTGAAAGATACCATGCCTGCAAGTACAATACAATATTCACCCAATATATAAGAATATAATAATGATGCTAAGGGCTGATATTTTTTAAATTAGAAAAATAAGTTAGATGAAGATGGTGAGGGTGATGGTGATGAACAATACATAATATAGATTCAAAACATGTCATTTTATGATTTAGATTTAAATTTTTCAAATCTAAAAGTATATAGACTATCATATCATTTGAAATGATGTGATAGTCTGTATATTGTTAGATCTACAAAGTAAAATCTGTGAAATATATAAAACGGAGAGGATTATGTTCCATATAAATAAGGGTGAAATTTAGATAGGTAAAATATTTTGTTTTTTATTGTAGTCAAAAGAAACTAAGAGTTTGAATGACTTAAGTTAGAGAAAACCCAAAAGCAATTGACTACATTGATATCTTGTCAAGAAAATAGAAGCTGGCAGATGATTATAACACTGAGAAGATTTGAAACTTTCTGAAGAAAATGTTATCATGTTTTTTTTGTCAAAGTCAAACCAATTCTAGTAGACCAAATATTTCCAATTACTAGCTTCTTGAGGATTTACCAATGAATAGTAATGTTATAGGGTGACTTGTTGAATACGTGGACGACAAGGATATCTCCCTCTCGAACACGTATGGTCGGGCCAGGGAGGCTTCCATTCACTGCAGTTATCACTTGCTCATTGCATAGCCGCCGGACAGTGAGGTTTTGCACCTGAAACATAGGGAAGAAGAAATGTTATAATATGTGAAATTTCAAGTGTGTAAACATAAGTGTTTATGTATCAAATTAGTTCACTAATGACGAAAGGAGGCACAATAGACATTAATTTCCATAGAAAAGTGCGCTGGAGAAGTTGGAGTAAACCCTACTCTTAATTTTAAAAGCAAGAAACTGAGACTACGACATGTAAACTTTTGACAAGGGTGAGTACCGGACTAACTTTCTTGTCTCTAAACTTTCGATAGTATGTTAAATCTAAGAAACGAAATTTTAACTATGAAATATACTCTCCCTATTTTAACTACCCATTCTGAATGCAGGATTGCAGTTTACTTTTAATCGATGCATGCACTCCATACCAAGATTGAGGCATGTAGGGAACTTAAGGCCCTTAATTGTACTATTCAACTGAACCTAAATTCTCAAAACTACAAGTAAAAATAAATAAATAAAAAAGGGTAAGCAAGTTAATTACACTGAATGAATGTTCAACTATTGCAGCAGAAGCCATCGATGTTGCTAAAAGAGCTAAAGCGCACGCTAGCAAAGCCACAAAGCGTGCCATATTGAGGAGAGACTAAGCTCCGAAGGGATGAATAGACAAAGGGAAGAGAGGTTTCTATTTATATCAGATTTGCTTGTGGTTGTTCTGAGAACGTGTGCATATACTTTTATACAATTGTATATAGGATCTGTGATGTCTCAAAGCCAGGATTCGCGTACTATATATATAGATAGGCCGGCAAAGCCTTAACATTTCCACGATTGCGTGACAAAATAGCTAACAGCTTCCCATTGGTTTTGAAGACATTCCATTGCGATAGCAGAAACTTCGTTATCTAACTGCTTAAGTTGGCCGTCCGAAACTCTATAAAGAAACTTGTAAAAGTCAGAATCTTTGTCCTTCAAGCAATCGGGTTCTTTGAATAGGTTCTTTGACTAGGCCCAAATTAATGCCCTTTGGTCCGATGTTGCTTTAGCTCTTGAATTTGGAAGGGGTAGGTACATACGCGGAATTTTTACCATTTCAAGAGTAGTTAAATTTTCTTCTTGTTCGTTTAAAGTTTGATTTTTCACTGTAAAAGAAGACGTGCTCCAGTTTAGTAGAGGACGATTTCTTTCCACTAATTTACAGTTGATTAGTTCAATTGGGATTTTACTGATGACTATTAATTGTTGAAGATATAAATGATAAACAGGTTCAATTAAACTTGGTAGCCAAATGCAATAGTCATTACTATTATGCTCTCTATAAATTGATGACCCCTGGTATTTATATTTTGCGAGTAACTAGCTTCATTTTATGATAAAAAAATTGTTCATAATAATTGATATTGTTGGTCTTATTTTGGGGCGCTATGTGTTTCAATGAACTTATTTTTATTGATTTATTATGTTTAAAAAACAAGTTGTGAAAAAATACAGTTGTAACTATAAAAATTAGAGTTTTAAATAGCTCTACATAGATAGATTACATTATGAGTTTTAATCTAAAAAAAAAAAAAAGCTTTAATATTTGAAACGTTTGACAAATTATAAAGTGATTTTAATTAGCTAGTATACTCATTGGGTAACTAAATTGATAAAGAGCTTTTAAATATAACAAATAATGAAAGAGAACATTATAGAAACCCCATAATTTGGGGAGTTTTGGCAAAATAAATGCATTTTTTTAAATTAATTTGCCAAACATGATCTGGTAGAACTTAATTTGAAATATAGATTCAAATTTGAACTTAATTTGAATCTTGTCTTTTCAAAACAAAAGATTTGTGAAATTTTTTTTTTTTTTAATCTCATTTGCTAGAAAAACAAGATTTAATTTTAAATTTAGTTCACCCCAAACTTTTCTAGTTGGGGAGAAACTAGATCTAGAATTAATCTTGTTTTTCCAAAAAACCAAGTTTGTTAAAATTTATATAATCTTGTGTTTTCTGAAGACAAGATTGAACCAAAATTTAAAAATCCTTACATACGCGTGCCAGTAGTTTTACAAAAAAATTTAAATGAATCCTTTCATTAGAAAAAACCAGATTCAACTTTTAAATGAATTTTATCATTAAAAAAGACAAGATTCAACTTAAATTAAAACAGCGCGCATGACCGCACAGTTTCATGAATCTTGTCTTTAGAAAAGAGAAGATTCAACTTAAATTAAACAGTGATTTACATTCAAAATTTTTAAATGAATCTTGTCTTTAGCCAAAGTCAAGATTCAACTATTATTTTAAATAAGATAAACAAATATACATCCTTATTATTTTCAGATCTCTTTCATCTATTATTTTAAGATTTTTTTTTTTTTTTGTTAAATTATTATTTTCAGATGTAGTCTAGGAAACACTAACAATAATTTTGACTATCTTAGCAATAGACTACGATTTGTGGCTTGTTTGATGTTCTAACGTTTTATTATTTCTACATATCATTTTAAGCCATGTAATTACATAAATGTTTTAGTGTAGTCCACTGTTGCGGGATCGAGGTGTGAATCGTGCTAATGATTGCCCTTCGTTTGCCAAAAAAAAACACTCCAAATGCATTTTGAGATGCATGTTAAATCTGAAAGAAAAATAAAAATAAAAAATAAACTAGCATTTTAAACCAAAAACAAAATAAACCCTAGAGCAATTGAAGGATAGTCTTGATTATGGCCCACCCCCCCTCATCATTCTTTGATTGCGGCACATTGGATTAGTCTCAATTCAAAATAAAATCTTAATTTTAATAGATGATCAGCTGTAAATGACAATTATCCAATTAAATATAGAATACAATGGGCTTTGCATTTGTTATTCATTCTTATATCTGTGATTATTCCAGCCAAGAATTTGATGCTGGCATGATCTGGTCACAATCATCCATGATGTTGCTTCCAGAACTCATCACCAATCGGAAAATATGAATTCTGGCTTTGACTGATAATTTAAAAAATCAAAAGTGACTGTACGATCGAGGCACTTCTTGCGGTGAATGTATGTAATTATTATTAATTAATAATATAAATCTAAAGGTTGTTTTAATGTCTAATTCAAAGTATGCCATATCTTCTCCAAGTTCGTTATCTTTGTCCACGCTGTTCCTATATATATAACCAAAACCAATCTTCATTTCTATTGTTATATATTTGTTAATTTCTAAAGTGTTCTTTTTTCTTTTTCTTTTTCCTGATTAACAAGAAACGTTTTGGAGTTGTCGATCGTGATCGTTACGCGTTAGGTAGCCGTTGACTAAAAATTTTGCCGCGTCTATGTGATCTAGATGAGAGCTGGTCACTTGCCTTGCAGCATTTGGCTATCAAGACAATAAGTTGATATGCAAATGAATCAGATTCGTATTCTTCTAGATGTTACTAATTAGCTCACTTTTTCCTTTGTCTTATCTTGTTGTATTTAATTAGTTATGCGATTTGTTTTTTTGCGATTTGTTTAAATAATACATGTAAATAATTTTATAAATTATCACATAATGAGTTTAAGAATATTTCTCCAAACCAGTACTTAGAGATCAATGTAGAAAACCTAAATCTAATGAAAATATAAAAGACAGAAGAGATTAAGAGAGTGATGGAGGCTAAGGTTTCACGTGGTTCGACTATATAAGCCTATATTCATAGGATAAAGTCAATATGCTACATCTTTATTAATTCATTATACGTCTTATAATATGATGTGACATGTGAAGTATATTTATAGGACAACAATAACAATAGTAAACACAATTCTAAACAATGTGAGATTTTAAGCAATATTCTTTAACAATAACTGTCTTATTCATAGGATATTACATGAAAAGGTTTTCCTATATTTAAAGGTGTACATTATGTTACATTATTTTAAAATCTTATTTTATCAAATCAGAAATGATAATTGATTTTAAATAAGGACCAAGCTTGTTTGACATGCCAATAGACAAACATGTCTGAAAAAATTGTCTAAAACTGTTCTTTCTTTTTTTTTAAAAAAAAAAAACGTTTTCTTTTGTTTTTTTATTTTTTATTTACCAGAAAATTTCCATTTGCTCTAAAATAGAGAATGATTCTTATCACTGAGGCTATGGAATATACAACTCATGTCACCAAAAAGGCTTCATCTAATCTTTTTGTTGTTCTATTTTTTATCCAATTTTTTTTCTTTTCTTTTTAAACATTAATATTAGAATCTCGACGAATGTGCTTCAAATCAAATAAGAGAAGGATTCTTATCACTAAGGCTATGGAATATCCAACTCATGTCACCAAAAAGGCTTCATAAAATATTTTTATTGTTCTATTTTTAGTCCAATAATTATTATTTTCTCTTTCTAAACATTAATATTTGAATTTTGAAGAATGTGCTTCAAATCAAATAGTTGACACAGTGACTAAAAGTAATTTTAATATGCGCACATCTCTTTGATCCCAAAAAATAAAATAAAATAAATTATCTTTCATTTTCTGTATTATTTGATTGAAAACTACGCTCCTAATTAAATAGTTGAAATGATTGCACGAAGTTGATTTTAGTACGCACACGATATGAAATATTGTCGATCCAATCTTATATATATATATATATATATATTTGAGAAACGTGTAGGTGGAGGAATATTACACCCTCCTCTCTTTCTCTCTTTCTAAAAAAAGATTATAGGAAAAAAAAATTAGTTCAACAGCTTCTTTGTTTGGTCATAGCTACTTTCAGAGTAATTACAAATGATGTTTCGGAAGACAAAAGCGGTTCCAGCAGCCTTGGAAAAACAGCTTCCTCGGATTATTCAAACATTGTATACAAAATAAGAAAATAAAATTTTTAAAAATGGGTCATACTCATAGCCTTAATAGTGTGGGCAGACATACACTATGGATCAGGGCCAGCCCAATAGGTAAGTCACTTAAGCAGTGGCTTGAGGCCCCCAAAATTGGGAAGGCCCCCAAATTTTAATAGTCCATATAATAACCCATTAAAGGTCCAATTTTTTTTTTATTTTTTTTAGTAAAGCAGCAAGCAATAAAGTGAAAAAACGGAATCACGAGTGTTTAAAATTTTTAACGTTTTTCTCTCTATTCTGTGGTCCCCACAACAAAACATTTAATTCACTTTCTCTCTTTTTCCCTCTCTACGTGTCTCTCTCCTAAAGCTTAAAAACTAATTATTTCTTATTCTTTTTTCCCCTACAGTCCCTACACCCCCACTATCTTGACTACTACTCAGTTGCTCTACGCCTCTACGTATCTCTCTCTCTCCTTTAACCTCTCTAATCAGTATCTCTACATACTTTATACGCCTCACTTTCTATCTCTACAAATCTACAATAATTAATAATCAATATTATTTTTATTTTTATTTTTTCTTGGCTTCAAATTTGAGGATTTGAGTCTTGAGATCTTCTACAAAAATTGAATTCAACACATAAATAGGTAATAATATCAATCTTTACCCACTTGAATAAATTTTTTTTCTTTGCAATTAGAGTTTGTAATTGTAAATTAAGATTTCTTAAACTGAATTTGTGAATTGTGATGTTCATTGTTCAGGGTTTTTAATCTAATGCGGATATTGGGATAAATCGCTAAATCAGCGTAATCAGGTTTTATTGTTCTATACTTCTCTATTTTAATTTTATTAAATTTTACTTCTTAATTACTTTTTTTTTTTGCTGGAAAAGTTTTGTTGTTATTTGTTTTTTGGCTGAAAAGTTCTGTTGTTATTTGTTTTTTTGGTTTTTTTTTTTTTATCACTATATGGCTCCTCGAAAATATCACAGGAAAGATTAAGTGGATTAGCGATTTTATCAATTGAAAAGAAAATGTTAAAGAAATTTGATTATAAAAGTTTGATCAATAATTTTGAATCTAAAAGAGCAAGAAAAATTAAAATATAATTAAAAAAATCATAGATATTAATTTAATTTAGTATTGAAAAGTAAAGTAAAAAAAAAAAAAAAAAACCCCAATTTAAAATTTGGCTTGAGGCCCCCAAAAATTTTGGGCCGACCCTGCTATGGATCTATTACCTTTACTGTAGTAATGTACACACCTACTAGTTCAAAATCGGTAAACTACTTATAGTTCCTGTGAGGTCTATTGATATAAACATTTTATCGTATCTGATGTAGATAGATGGATTAGTTGGATTAGTTCAAACTTCAAAGTGAAATGAAATTAAGAGTTTGAAATATTAGCACTCAGACATTGGGATAGAGATAGAGAACAATTAGCTGAAGAGATAGGTGTTACGTGGTCTTCTTTGCAATGTCGTTGAAGGAATCTAAAGACAGCCGATCATAATAGATTAATAATTGTCGAAGAAAAAGATGTCCTCTTTAATTACACTTTATTTTGTCACTTTCCCATTTATGCATGTAATCAAGTTGTATGGGTGATAGGTTGGTGGCTTGTCAATTAATTTAGAAAAAAAAAATACAAAAATTGAGATTATGAAGTACTTTGAAAAGCCACGCACGCCACAGACTCTCAATTGTGTAGTAGATAAGGAAGTAGTCATAAAGTGACCAAAAGAATTGATCACAATTAAAAGGGCTGAAATTTTTGTGTGAAACAATGACTCTTTTTGATAGCTTAATAAGGAGGTTTTGCGTGTGATCCTGGTTTTTTTGAATGACCACAGTCAATTAGAATATTCTACCGCTTTAATATTGAAAAACAGGATATGAGAGTGAAAACTGAAAAGAGAGAGAAACTGGGATTGCCTCTAAATATGAAATTTCCTCTAAAAAATCGTGCAAAACTTTATTTCTAAAGCTATTGCCTATTAAGGCACAGGATCGCAGGTATATAACGTTCATCTTAACATATCTATGCAACTGGGAGTGGGACGAAACCAGGATTTAATATTTAGGGGTCTAATTATGAACTAAAACATTGTTTTTTAATTAGAAAAGATACAAAATTTGTTTTTTAATTAGAACATTTCACTCAATGATTTATAGTCTATCAAAGTAGAATTCAACAAATTTTTAAATTTTAAATATCATTTATGATTGATTATGTACTAATTTCACAACAATTTTTCTTTCAATGTACAAAATCAATTCGTTAGAAAATCATCTTCTATTTTGTTAGTTTTGACAATATTTATGATTGAAAATGCTTATTTTGTAGTTGCAATAGAAACTAAAAGAGTAAATATAAGTACAACCACTCTATAAAGAAGTTGATAAATATTGATTTTCTAGTTTTTTACTACATTATGCTCATGATGATGAAGTTTCATTTTTAATAGCACCTTTTCATAATATGTAAAATCTTGCAAATAAAATTTGTCCACCAACAAAGAAATTTTTTTTTTTGGCATGCCTCTAAAAATGATTTCTTAGTAGTAAGTAAAAGGGAATATTGCACTAACCTTCCAAAAAGTTAAGTGTAAGTACACTGACTTCTCCTGACGTTTCGAATTATATGATGACCTCCCTCACTTTTTAAAATAACTGCACTCACATATTGTGTAACTACAATTAAAAAAAAATTTATATATCTCATGTAACTTAACATAGTTAAATTGCTAACCAAAAATGTTTAAAATGTCATTTTATCCTCACTTTCAAAACAAATTTCACATTTTATATTTTTATCCTCCATACAAATTTCTCACTATACCCTCCACTCATATATAGCTTTTTTCCTCTCTTTTTTCTTTTTGGCTTTTTCTTTTTCTTATTAACATCCGGATTTTTTTGTTAAGTGAAAGTGACCACCAATTACTATGCCATAAAACATGGGTATTGGGCTGAATTTGTACAGAGCCGAAGCTATTCTTGATAGATCACCACACGGGTTGGGCTTTTCTAACCGAAGTTCTCTATATGTGATGAGTCTCCCATAAAAACCAAATACTTTACTTCACAGATCGGACCCCAATCCCCACTATCAATGGATTTTTCTTCACAATATATATGAATTTTGCTACCTGAAATTACCCTCTTTATTTAACCAAAAAAAAAAATCCAAAAAAAATAAATAAATAGAGAGGAAAAAAGCTATATATGAGTGGAGTATTAGGAAATTTGCATAGAGGATAAAATGGGAAATCTATTTTTAAAGTGGGGGTAAAATGGTATTTTAACATTTTTCGTTAGTAATTTAACGATGTTAAATTATAGGGGAGATGAGTGCATGTTATTTTGAAAAGTATGGAAGATAAGTGTAGAATTCGAAACCTCTAGAGAGGTCGGAGCAATTTTCCCTAAGTAAAACATCTCATCACCATATCTGAATTTTTGGATAAACACTGTAGTGGATCAAACAAGATGAATGACATCAAGTCGTCACGTGATTTCTCAATAACTTTATGAAGTAAACTATAATTTCTTATATGCTATTAAAAAACACAAATTATTTCATCCCTAATTTTCTTCCCATTTTTAATTCATAAATAGTGAATGCATTATGTCCAAGAATTCCAAATAGCTTATTAAAGAGAAAGCATAGTAAGTTGTATTTTTATTTGGAAAATATTCAACTCATGAAGTACATAGCATGAACCATGTTGATGATCATATTAGGTATCTCATTATATGTCCAATATTCTTCTAACTAAAAAATAAATTAATGTTATTAAGTAACTATTAAAAAAAAAAATCTAAGGATCAATACCCAATTTATTTTTATTAAAAAAAAAAAAAACTAATAATAATAATCCAAACAATCGGTTAGGTAAAACCAAACAGTACAGAAGCATCCAAACAAAAAATTATTTAATTCACCAGGTAAACCTTGTCAGCTATTCACCATCACAATAAAAAAAATGTCATGTATTTCAATTAATGATTTAGCTGCACATAAGCACAACAAACAAAAGTTAAAAAGAACGAATAACTCTCCAGAATTCAGATATGGCTTTTCATCACTTCTCCGTAGCAATCCTCTCCACCATTCCAAACTTCACTCTCCTCCAAATCCAAACTAGAGCCACACTCTCCCTCCTAAATCCAAACAAAACCAAAAAATATAAAAGGTTAGTCTTTATGGATGTTGAAGGATTTGTCCAACATGTTGAGACATGTACAGAATTTCTTAGTTGTGATCGGCTTGTTAAAATCTTTTTCTGGGAAAATAAGCAAGGAAAGAAGCATGCTAAAAAGATGGTCCTTTTATTTTTTTTCTTTCTTTCTTTTTTTATTTTTTTTACTAAAATGCATTGTACACCCTCTAAGTTTGGCCAGTTTTGATTTTGTTCCTTGATATTTGAAAGTTTTGATCTGCTCACTCTTAGTTTAGTTCTGTTTGGATTTTGGCTTTATCGTCCAAAAAACATTAGTCTCTAACAGTTAAGTTCCACCTAAGTCTGACACATATACTAGTTAGCCCAATAAAATCATGCCACGTGTAAATTGAATTAAAAAAATAAAAATAAAAAGATTAAAATAAATTCCCTAAATTCTAAAAAATTACATAAAATAATTTAATTCTTTCTTTTTCTCTTTTTCATTTTTTTTTCCAGTTTTCTTTTATGTTCATTTTTCCATTTTTGTCCACTTCCAGTTCAACCCAAATAACCGATCAGATTTCTCTTTGGGAAAATTTGTAAAACCTCATCATCATCATCATCATCCCATACAAAACCTCTATCAAGGTCTCAAATGGCCGAAGCCCACCTCTTAACTCTCTCTCATAAAGATCTGATGTCCTCACGAGGGCCTAAAAAAGGTTCTAGCGGTGCATGGGTCTCGGATTTGTGCAGTGGACTCGGGGAGCTCACGGATTGGGTGTGGGTGTCAAATATTTCCATGATTTTATTGAAATTTGACAAAACACTCTTAATTTATTTTTTATATTGAAATTTGAAACAACAAGAGCTTATTTTATTTTGGTTTCTTTCGTTTCAAAGCAAACCAAAATAGGAGTACATAGAATATATATAAAGGATCCATTTATTTACAAACCTCTCAAAGCTTGCTTGGAAAGTAGCTGAAGCTAGAAGAAGAGGTGGGATATGGTGGTGGTCGATCATCAACTGCTCGAAACTTAAACTCCATGACCTCAGAGATGGGACTGTAAGACGGATCAGACAAGTGTGAAGGGACCGAGCAATTCTCTCTCTGCCTTCCCTTGCGCTTGGACTACTCGGCGACGAAATCTCATTCATCTCCTAAAGCGTCACCGACAGCTTCCTCGCCGACATCGGCTGTGGCGTGCAAAGAGTGGAGCGGGTGGGTTTTGAGATTTGGGCTTTTTAGAATTTGTGCGTTTGAGTTTAGAGAAATGGGATTTTCATATTTGGTGGGTTTGAGTTTGGAGATTGGGGTTTTTCACATTGCGGTTTTTGAATTGATTTTGATTCATTATGTCTGGGTTTCATTGATGTTGTTGGTGGAGTAGATTGAATCTGTGTGTGGTTGGTTCAAACTTTCCACTTTTGTTCTCGCTGTGATTTTTTTCTTTTTAAAATTTTTTTAAAACCAAAAATTTTTATTTTTTAATTTTTTGATTTTTGATTTTTGTTTTTTGTTTTTTGTTTTTAAATTAAATTATTATTTTTATTTTATGTAACTTTTATAGTTTAAAGAATTTTTTTTTATATTTTTTTCAATTTTTTTAATACACTTAATACATAGCATGAACTGATTGGACCATCTAGCATATGTATCAGACCTAGGCGGCACTTAACGGTTAAAGACTAATATTTTTTGGACGTGAGGGCCAAAATCCAAATGGAACAAACTAAGAGGGAGCAGATCAAAACTTTCAAACATCAGGGAACAAAATCAAAACTAGCCAAACTTAGAGGGTGCACATTTCATTTTAGTTTTCAAGTTGTCTTTTTTCTTTTTCTTTTATCAATCATGCTTATTGAGAACCAGAATACAAGATAGAGGGTGGCTTCTTCCTTTTTAATTTGGCTATTTTGCTTGTTGGGAACATTGGGCACACAGAATATAAAGGTTAAGTCTTTATGGATTTTGAGGGATTTGTTCAAACTTAGTGCCCAATCGTCCATTATTCCTAAGGGCAAGAAGCAACTAAAAGAAAAAGAAGAAAAAGAAGGCCTGGAAGGCTTGAAGCTCATTAAAGTTCCCAACCCAAACGGACCAAACATTTCAAACCTGGTGTTGTAACATTTTAATATTAATTTGAAATAATATTAATTTAAATTGAAAGAATTAAATGTGAAGATATGGGAGTTTCATGTGGTTAATGAGTTTAAAGTGAGGAGTTAGTGTTTTGAGAAAAACTAAATCCCACATTGATAAGGGGAGAGAAAAATTATATATTTATAAATCCATGTAACTATTGTGTTAATGTGTCCAAATACATTCTGAAAAAATTCACCTAGCCATTCTTGTGAGTTAATAGTCATGTTTTTGTTAAGAAAAAAAATCTGTCATTGATCATTAGTGAGTTGTCATATTTATACACGTATTTAAGGAAATAATATTCAGACATTGACTCACTAAATGGAAAAACACAAAACACAATACACAAAAATATTGGAGCACATATTTAGAGAATTTCAGGCAAAGAAAGAGTGTTATTCTAGTAGAGCTTTGGGCTCACCCACTTGTGCAGAGTTGGGTCTGAGCCAAACAACTACTGTTGGGCTGTTGTATCCCGGAAGGGACAAGTCAAGAGAAGGTCTACTGCACCAGTCTTTGAGCTTTGCCAACCGTAGAGGGCTTGAATCTCCTTAAAGAGAGCGAGATATCCGCACCTCAGTCCAATTTGTATTGAATTAATTTTTTAATTTCTTGTATTACTCACCATCAATTTTAAGGAGATTCAAGAATAGAACCTACTATTGGGAAGCCTACTGAGAGCGTTGGAGATCTCAACAAGCCCTTTCGTTTCAAAGGAACCAATTTCAAGCAATGGAAAGGAAAAGTCCTTTTCTATTTGAGCCTTCTCAAAGTCTCTTACGTCCTCACTGAGAAGAATCCAGTCAAGCTCCCCACTGATGAAATGAGTGAAAATGAACTACGTTCCCATCAAGAAAAAATAGATAAGTATAAAAAGGGTGAGTATAATTGTCGTTTTTATCTTTTGAATTGTCTTGCGGATCATTTTTATGATTACTATGATACTACTTACACTTCTGCAAAGAAAATTTGGAAAGCCTTACAAAGTAAGTATGATATCGAAGAAGCTGATGCGAAGAAATACGCAGCTAGTCGTTTCTTCCGTTATCAAATGGTTGATGGAAAGTCCGTTGTGGAACAAGCTCAAGATTTCCAAATGATTGTGGCAGAAGTTAGATCCGAAGGCATCAAGATTGGGGACAATCTAGTAGTAGCTGGTATTGTAGACAAGCTTCCACCATCATGGAGAGAGTTCCAAAAGTCTTTGCGCCATAAACAAAAAGAGACATCCCTAGAGACATTGATCACTCGAATCCGTGTAGAGAAGGAAGCAAGAGGTCAAGATGCACTAATCACACAAGAGGGACATGGGCATTCCACCACTAAGGTCAATTTTATTTCTTCCAATAATAATATGCCCAAAGGTCATTTTCCAAAAAATAGTCAATTGAAGCCAAAGAAAAAAATTGTAAAGAATTATGGTAGACCTCAAGGTAGGGGAAACCCTAATCAAAAGAATAAGAACCAAGGACCCCCTTCACAAAACCAACAAAATTATGTGTGTTTTGTCTGTGGCAAAAGTGGGCATATTGCTCGAATTTGCAAATTCCGAAAGCGTGAGTCTGTACTGCAGGCAAACGTAACCGAGGAGCCATTAGTGGCAATGATTACAGATGTAAATATGGTTCAATTTGTTGAAGGGTGGTGGGCAAACTCTGGTGCTAATAGGCATGTCTGCTATGATAAAAATTGGTTCAAGAAATACACTCCCTTTGAAGAAGAAAAAACTATTATGCTTGGTGACTCTAGTAAAACCAACGTGCTTGGGAGTGGTGAGGTTGAGTTAAATTTTACCTCTGGACGTGTGTTAACTTTGAAAGATGTACTTCACACTCCGTCCATGAGGAAGAACCTAATGTCAAGTTATTTGCTCAACAAGGCTGGCTTCAAACAAACTATGGAATCTGATCAATATGTAATCACCAAAAAGGGATTATTTGTGGGCAAGGGATATGCTCGTGATGAAATGTATAAGTTGAATGTTGAAAGTAATAAACCATCTACTAGTTCTGTTTATATGCTTTCTTCTATTAATTTTTGGCATGCTCGATTGTGTCATATAAATAGTAGATATGTGGGAATCATGAGTAGTTTAGGATTAATTCCAAGACTAACAAAAACATTTGAAAATTGTGAAACTTGTAGTCAAGCAAAGATTACAAAAAGGCCTCGTAAAAGTGTAGAAAGAAATACTGAATTGTTAGAATTAATTCACAGTGATTTATGTGAATTTGAGGGAATTTTAGCTCGTGGAGGAAATAGACATTTTATCACTTTTATTGATGATTTTTCAAAATATGCACATGTTTACTTGTTGAAAAATAAAAGTGATGCTTTTGAAAAATTCCAAGAATTTCTTAAAGAAGTTGAAAATCAATTTGGTAGGAAAATAAAAAGATTTAGAAGTGATAGAGGCCGAGAGTATGAATCCATTGGATTTAACTCATACGTTCAATCTTTAGGAATTATTCATGAAACTACTCCACCATACTCGCCTGCTTCTAATGGTGTGGTGGAAAGAAAAAATAGAACTCTAATTGAGTTAACAAATGCAATGTTGATAGAATCAGGTGCTTCCTTAACCCTTTGGGGTGAAGCAATTTTAACTGCTTGTCATGTTTTAAATAGGGTGCCACATAAAAAAATTAAAATCACACCTTATGAGTTGTGGAAGGGATATAAGCCAAATTTGAGATACTTTAGAGTATGGGGTTGTCTAGTTTTTGTGAGACTCATAGACCCTAAAAGACCTAAAATAAGTGTAAGAACTACTACCTGTGCTTTTCTTGGCTATGCAAAAAATAGTACAGTCTATAGATTTTTAGATATTCAAAATAATATTATTTTTGAATCAGGTGATGCAATTTTTCATGAAGAAAAATTTCCTTTTAAATCAAAAATTAGTGAGGGTGAAAAAAATATTTTATCACAACCTAGTTCTTCTACTTCTCATTTACAAACTCAAGAAAATATTGAATTAGAACCATGGAGAAGTAAAAGAGCTAGAGTTGAAAAAGATTTTGGGCCAGATTATTATGTTTTTAATCTTGAAGAAAATCCTCCAAATTTAAAAGAAGCTTTAGCTTCACCTAACGCTATATTTTGGAAAGAGGCTGTAAGTGATGAGATGGATTCTTTAATTTCCAATAAAACTTGGAAAAAAGTAGAATTACCACCAGGTTGCAAAACCATAGGTTGTAAATGGGTCCTTAGGAAAAAGCTTAAGCTGGATGGTAAAATAGATAAGTTTAAAGCTAGACTTGTTGCAAAAGGCTTTAAACAAAAAGCTAAACTTGATTTCTTTGATACTTTTTCACCAGTTACTAGAATTACATCCATTAGGTTGTTAATTGCTCTTGCTGCAATACATGATTTAAAAATTCATCAAATGGATGTAAAAACCGCATTTTTAAATGGTGACTTAGAAGAAGAAATTTATATGGACCAACCTGAAGGTTTTGTTGAGGCTGGACAAGAAAGCAAGGTATGTAAGTTAACTAGATCCCTATATAGCTTAAAACAGGCCCCTAAACAGTGGCATGAAAAATTTGATTCTTGCATGATTGAGAATGGCTATAAGTCAAATGAATGTGATAAGTGCATATATTCTAAATCATGGGAAAACTCATGTTATTGTTAACCTCTATGTGGATGATTTATTAATATTTGGCTCTAATTTGCATGTTATAAATGAAACTAAAAATATGCTTAGAAGCCATTTTGATATGAAGGATCTTGGTGAGGCTAATTTTATTTTGGGTATGAAAATTACAAAAACATGTGATGGAATTTATCTTGATCAGTCGCATTATATTGAGAAAATTTTGAAAAAATATAATTTTCTTGATTGCAAACATGTTGCTACTCCTTTTGATTCTAGTGTTCATTTGTTTCCTGTAAAAAATGATAATGATATAATTAATCAAAAGGAATATGCTAGCATCGTTGGTAGTTTGCGTTATGCAACTGATTGTACTAGACCTGACATTGCTTATGCAGTAGGAGTACTTAGTAGATTTACTAGCAAGCCAAGTAGAGATCATTGGCATGCCATTGAGCGAGTAATGAAATATTTATCTGGTACCAAAACTTATGGCTTGTTTTATAAAAAGTACCCTGTTGTGCTTGAAGGTTTTAGTGATGCCGATTGGAACACTTTGTCAGGTGATTCTCTCTTTACCACTGGTTTTATTTTTACTTTAGGTAGTGGTGCTATATGTTGGAAATCTAAAAAACAAACTATTATTGCGAATTCAACTATGGAAGCTGAGCTTATAGCTCTAACTTCAGCAAGTGAAGAAGTGAATTGGTTAAGAGATTTATTATATGAAATCCCACTTTGGGAAAAACCAATTCCACCTATCTTAATACATTGTGATAGCACCGCTGCAATTGGTAGAGTAAGAAACCGTTATTATAACGGAAAATCCAGACCTATAAGAAGGAAACACAGTATTGTGAGATCCTATTTGAGTAGTGGCATCATTAATGTGGATTATATTAAGTCTTGTGATAATCTTGCAGATCCATTTACCAAGGCCTTGGCAAGAGAAAGGGTTTGGAATACATCGAGGGGGATGGGGCTAAAGCCCATAAAATCATGAGCCATGTATGAGGACACCCAACCTAGGGACTAAAGATCCTAAGAACTAGGTTCAATGGGAAAAACGAATCATATGATGGTCGTAAGAAATGCACTATCTAATTTTATTAATTTACTTTGTAGATTGTCCATCCCTATGGTGTAAGTGCATTTATCCTGTGATGTATTAGAAGGTTGAGTTTATAAAAACTCTTAATGAAATCTATATCTCTTATGAGTGGGGTATAAGAATTACAGGAGCACCCTTGATGGATTTCACCTATGTGAGTGTGGGAGTGGAGCCGCTCTCTATGAGATTAGGGCTTAATCTCAAACACGCTCATGAAAACTGGGATCAGCACAAGGCCGTACTGTGCTAGCTAATAAAGCTCATGTCAACACTTGGGTTATTATGTGTAAGCAGTGACATTTGATTTCCCTAAAGCAGTCATAGTTCAAGTCTGAGACAACTACTGACTCTAGAGTTGAGTTTGCTGTTTTACTAAGTGGAGGTTCAATGCAAAGCACACCTTCATGATGCATAGTGATCCATCTTTGCCTGGTAATTTCTCTTAAGGCTAAATTTTAATATTAAAATGAGTGGGGGAATGTTGTAACATTTTAATATTAATTTAAATTGAAAAAATTAAATGTGAAGATATGGGAGTTTCATGTGGTTAATGAGTTTAAAGTGAGGAGTTAGTGTTTTGAAAAAAACTGAATCCCACATTGATAAGAGGAGAGAAAAATTATATATTTATAAGTCTATATAACTATTGTGTTAATGTGTCCAAATACATTTTGAAAAAATTCACCTAGCCATTAGTGAGTTAATAGTCACGTTTTTGGAGTGAAAAAAACACACAACACAATACACAAAAATATTGGAGCACATATTGAGAGAATTTCAGGCAAAGAAAGAGTGTTATTCTAGTGGAGTTTTGGGCTCACCCACTTGTGCAGAGTTGGGTCTGAGCCAAACAACTACTGTTGGGCTATTGTATCCTGGAGGGGACAAGTCAAGAGAAGATCTATTGCACCGGTCTTTGAGCTTTGCCAACCGTAGAGGGCTCGAATCTCCTTAAAGAGAGCAAAATATCTGCGCCTCAGTCCAATTTATATTGAATTAATTTTTTAATTCCTTGTATTTTATTATAATTTTTTGTATTACTCACCATCACCTGGCACCATGGAGTCCCTCAAGAAGGTCATTTTTCCTTTTTCTTTCTCTCTTTTGAGCTCTGGGCGACTTATTTCTCTCTCTGTCATTTGGTTTATTTTTTGTCTTATTTTATTTTATTTTATTTTATCTTAAGAGGGAGAGTGCAGCTCTGGTTTTGGATTTGGAGGAGAGTGGAGTTTGAAATGGTGGAGTTTGGGGAGACGATTGCATACAGAGAAGTTTTGAAAAGCTAATCTGGATTATGGGATTATTTGGTCCTTTTAACTTTTGTTTGTTGTGCTTATGTGTAGTTGAATCATTTATTGAAATACATGACATTTTTTTATTGAGATGGTGGACAACTAACATAGTTCATTTGATGACAGGATAATTTCTCCACCTAAACCCCACTAAAGTGCTAAAATTTTAACTCGACCCCAAACAAAATATAATTAAAGCGTCATGTCAAACACAAATATGGCTTTATTTTTTGGTGGGCTAGCTTTCAATTTAGTAGACTAGTTTTCAATTTTAAAGGGACCAATCATAATATTTTTTTATCCAAACTTTCAAATTTTATATATTTATATATATGTAAAGAAAAAATATAAACGCTAAACCTACCTGTATGGTTGCCCATTTATAAACATGTTTTATGTTTCTGAAACAAAAGGCGGTGGGTCTCGGTAAAAAATTCTTGATTGACCGGTTGTTTTCAAAAACCTTAACATAAAAATGCTAACTCAATTTTTTATTATGCAAACACCAAAATTGAAAGCTTCATTTGGGTGCTTTTAAGATTGGTTTGTTGTTTTAAACAAAAGCACGTTGGCAATTTTGTAAATAAGGCCACATTGCAAATCAGTTCCTTCTCTCTCTCTCTCTCATCTTCTTCCAGGTTCTAGTTATGTTTGTCTTTCTCCCTCATCTCTTTACCCCACATCTTGCGATGAAATGTTAACCCACACCCATAACAAAACCAATTACATATATCAAAAAGAAGCTTTGTTCGGGGGGTCTCACTATTAGCTCATTGGATTTTTAAGATGTCTCATAAGCATTTAGTGGATTTAGTCCGTCGAGGATGAGAGGAAAAAATCTAGTACTTTAAATAAATAAAAAATAAAAAGAATTTTTGGACACGCTAATATCTGGATCAAAATGATGCATCATTAATAAATGTTTTTTTTTTTTTTTTTTAACCCATAGATAAATGTTCTTACTAGGATGTCAAAGTTGCCAATTATTGAAAATAAGAAAGGTGAAAGTCATTTGGATTAACTTAATCATGTACATTGATTATCAAATATTATCAAATAATCTAATTCATAATGACGCAAGATTTTGCTTGAATTGGATGCTTTATAAATGTAAGATGGAATGTAGGTCACATTACTTAGGCCATTGCATATGGTCTTTTAAGGTTAAAAAAAAATAAAAAGAATTTATGAAATTAGTTATTTGTGATACATTTGTTAATCTGGAGAAAATTATTGAACCATGTAATGAATCGTGATCATGGAAGTGAGAAACTGTATTGCAATTGACTTAAAGTCGCTGACGCTGAACCATACTAGCTCAAGATTGATCCGACTGGACCTGAGATTTGGACAAACAAGTCCTGTAGGCCCTAAATTAATAGGCTCGTTCTGTCTTGGTCAGACTGAATATTCATGGAAAATATTTACACAGGTTTCTGCTAGGCCGGAATCAATATGCTCATTTCAATATGGGCTAAACTAAACTGTAAGCAAAAGAAAGAGCTGGGCCGAAGTTCGGGGCAAGGACAAAGCTTAACATTTAGGAACCAATAAATTGTCTTTTCAATTGACTTATACATTGTCTCTTTCTGCAGTATTCTCTACGGATTTGGATTCTTTGTGTCCATTTCTTTTTTTGATATGTGATTCTTTGTGTCAAGATTTGTCTAAATTAAATTTAGGGTCTACAAAGTGCTTCCTCAATTAAAAGTGAATAACTTTAACTGTAACCAATATAACGGGGTTAAGCAAGGTTTTTTTTTTTTTTTAAATTACTTAATTAAATTAGAGATTACACAGAATAATATAGTTTTAAAAATTATTTAATTCTAAATAATAAATATCACTTTACATCCTTAAACTGGCTAAACGTATACAAATCAATATAATAAAACCCTAAAGGAAAACATTATTTTTGATACAAACTAAAAAAAAAATGGAATTGGGATTCTTTTATTAGTTGAGGGTTTGGATCAAGACGTTAAAAGAGAGGTTTTGATTTTAACAAAACCGACAGAGAAAGGGTTGCTGCGGGGTGAGGGTGGTAAGGGGGTTAGTAGTGGCGGAGACATGGGAGTGGTTGGGGGGACTGACAGAGAGAGACTCAAGGTTTGGGGCCTAGAAATGAGAGAGAGAGAGAGAGAGAGAGAGAGAGAGAGAGAGAGAGAGAGAGAGAGAGAGAGAGAGAGAGAGAGAGAGAGAGAGAGAGAGAGAGAGAGAGAGAGAGAGAGAGAGAGGGTGATAGTAATGGAGTTAAGGCAAAACTTTTTCTGTTAAGGAACTTGAACTAGTCATGTGAGTGCACATGACCAAGAAGCTTGTCCTCTCCTAATAATGTCACATTCCTAGATTGTAGTCAAATTTTGTCATTTTTTTTATTAAAAAAAGACTTTAAAAGGTTATATACAAACAAATAAAATAAAATAAAAAATAAAAAAACTGAAAGCTAAAAACTAATCCAAACTAGTGGTAGTCTCAAAGAAATTTTTTTAGGGAGGCCAAGTTAAATATATCAAGAAATTATAAATCCAAAAAAAAAAAAGTTATATATATATATATAGATCAAACTATCTTTGTAACATGATTTGATATTTGTTATCTTCTCATATCTAACAAAAAGAAAATTACATCATGCTATTCTTTACATAACTCAAAACAACTTTATTTATTTATTAAGTCAATGTATAAACTATGAACTATCTTTAAATCCAATTGATCACATATAATATTCTTCAAAAATTTAGATTTAAATTTTTTGTTAACTAAATTAGAGATTACACCGTTAGAATATAGTTTTAAAAATCATGAAGGATATAGAAATTTAATTAATTTTAAATAAAAAAAATGTCACTTTACATGCCTAAACATATAAAAATCAATATAATGATAATAAAACCTAAAGGAAAACATTATTTTTCATAGATGATAAATGCAATAAAGATCTCTAATTCCTAACAACAAAAACCGCAATTTTCATTTCTTCTTAAAAAAAAAAAAAAAAAAAAAAAAAAAAAAAAAAAAAAACATAGTGTCCCTATCTCAAATTCTTAGAATGCAAATAAATAAATAAATGGCTTAAAAAAAAAAATGATTCGTTTGATGTAAGAAAAAGAAAAAAAAAATGATTTTATTAATGAGATTTACTTATCTTCTTTTTTTTCTTCGGAATATATACTTAGAATACACCTTGTTTTAATGAGCCTCGAATGGCATAAGACTAATAAGATAAAAATCATATATTAATCATAAATAGTACATGTTTTTAAAATTTTAAGGGGTCATTGACTCATTACTCATTTTATATTATATATAAAATATAAAATGGGGAGATAGATTTTCAAAAGACATGCGCGTAGTTTATTTCACTTATTTTGGTAGGTATAGCTTTTTAATGCCTTATTTTGTTAGAGCATCCTCATCCGATTATCTAAAAATTCTCTATTTTACCTCTTCAAAAGCCTACTTTTTCATTTTAGCTATCAACTTATACAAAATAACTCACATCCCACTCTTTATTTTAGATTACCTCTTATTAAATTATCATAAGAAAATTCTTTTTTTATTATTAATTTTTTGCCAAAATATTGTTTTCGTCCCTAAACTATACATGAGTTTCGTTTTTCGTCCCTCAACTTTGAAAAAATTCGTTTTTACACATGAATTTCGTCCTTTTATAAAAAAGTTCAAAGACGAAATTTAAGTGTAAAAATGAATTTTTTCAAAGTTTAGGGACGAAAAACGAACTTTTCAAAATTCAAGGACAAAAAACAAAACTCATGTATAATTTAGGGACGAAAACAATAGTTAAACCTTAATTTTTTTTTTTTTTTTCCAAGACTCCCCAACATAGCAAAATCACCGTAACCATCACTGCCCACAGTGCCTCAGCCCCTTCTCAACACGCTGACAACACTTTAGCCAAGAACACACCCATGCCGACAACACTTCAGATTCACCATCAACAACACACCCACGCCGGAAACCCACGCTCACACCAAATCAAACACAAATCAACAACACACCCACACCAAATCAAACACTCTGAATCACTCAAAATCACCCAAATCAAACACAAATTGTCCTGCCAAAACGCAGCCCAGGCCAAATCGGCCAAAACCCCACGCTGCCCCCAACGTCCAAATCACGGCCTCCTCACCGACCGCCCCAACGCCCACAACAAGCAACGCCAACGTCAGCAACCCACAGTAAGGCAGATGAGAAAGATGCAAGAGAGTTCGATTTTTGAGAAAGGAGAGAGCAGTGGAGAGAGAGAGATTTCTAAGAGGAATTGTAGAAGAGATAGAACAAAGAATAAAAAACAGTAAACAAAGTTTTTACATAAGCTACAGTAGTCGGTAAAGATACCAACTAACCAACTACAGTAGCTTTTTGTAAAATAAATGAGCGTTATACAGAACCGGATGGGAAGCTATTTTGTGATTTTTTTTTTTGCAACAGTACTCTCTATTTTGGCCAATAATGTGTTTTAGACGGCCAGATGTGAATGCTCTTAAGGACGATTGTATTTTTGTCTAAGTTACTTTTTAAGTAAAATAAATCAAAGACAAGGATGAAGAAACTATAAGATTATAATTTTTCAAAGAAAAAACAATTACACTTGGACCCCAATTGGATAATGTCCCTTTTTTTTTTTCAAAAAAAAAAAAAAAAAAAGGGTCATCTATCTCATTCCAATAACTGGTGGTCCCGCTCATAACAAAGAACTCATTTTATGTAACAAACTAGTCGCAAACCCGTGCGATACACTGAAAATAAATTAAAATTAAATCTAAAAAATTATTGGTCTAACTATGATTTTTATTGTCTTTTATATTTTATCTAAATATGAAAATTGATAATTATTAAAAGATATTTATTATTATTGTGTTTATATATAAAATATATTATAGTATTAGGCATTTATTAGGATTGTGTTTATATATATGGAATAATATATTATTTCTATTAAAGAAAATATAATATGTCAAGATTCTAATGAGATGTTTAATTATAGAATAAAATTTAAATTCAATTAAAAAATATATATATTAAAATAATGAGGTGTAAAATTGCAAGAACTCAAAAGCTTATGTGGCGCAATATTATGAGGTCAACCAAAAGTCAAAAAGTTTCGAATTTACATTATAGTATTGATTTGAATTTCCAAATTTTACGGATATTAACTTGTTTATCATTTTATTTGACTTTTTCTTATATTCAAATTATTTATTATTTATTTTTATTCAAGTGACTGAGTGTTTGGCATTTTCGTTGTTTGTTGTTTTGGGATCCAAAGTTATAAAATTTAAACTTTTGAGATTTGGATGTTAAATGATTCGTGTGTGGTAGTTTTGTTTTTACTTAGCAACACATTAAAAGAATATTGGATAAATAAAAATAAAAAATAAAAAACATGAGCGTTAAAACTTAGAATGTCTTACCTCATGACAAGTGGCATGTCTATCTGTTGTTTAAATTTTTCAAGTGATACGTTGTTTAACTAACTTGACTTAATATAGTTTATTTATCAAACACTAACCACCAATTATTTAGGGAAGTAAATTTGTTTAAGAACTCTTTTTAGTAATAGAACAATGAATTTTTAAAAAGAAGTCTTATAGTAGAATTATGATTTATACAAAGTTGAGTATGATATATATTGATAGTCTTTTAGTAGAAGTCTTTTAACTGTTGTTGATAGATTTTTTTTTTTTAAGATGTTTGTGGCTTTAACAAAAAAAATTGGTATTGAACGATTGTTTGTTTTTTTTTTTTTTTAAATTGTTGTTGATAGATTTCTTTTTAAGAGATGTTTGCCCCAAAAAATAAAGAAAAACATATAATACTACTAAAAGAAATCTTCATAAAATATCATAATAAAAAGTTTTAAAATAAGTCTCCTATAAAAACAGATAATAACAAATTCTTAATTAAAATAAGACTCCTACTACTAAAAAAAAAATCTATCCTACACATTTTATAAAAAAAGTCTTAAATAAATATCCTACTACTAAAAAACATCTTAACAAAATATACTTCTCTAAGAGAAAATTTAAACAATTATGTCAAACATTTAATAAAATTATAAAAATGACATTTTCAAAATGTCAATACCAATTTTTTTTAAAAAGAGTCGTTAAAATATATATATATATATATATATACCATACACATTTTAAAAAAGTCTTAAATAAATCTCCTACTACTAAAAGACATCTTAACAAAATATACTTCTCTAAGACAATTTAAAACAATTAGTTCAATTTAACGATATACACCAATTTGTTTTTATTTATAAACTTTATCCTTTTAAAATAGACTTCTATGAAAAAAAAAAAAAAAATTCTCTATAAGAAGTCCAACACTTCTTATACTTCTATAAGAAAAAAGAAAAACAATTGCTAGGAGATTCTTTAAAACTAACGACCAAAGAAAAAAAAATCCTGAAATTCTATAAATAAAAATGATACTTCTCTTTGGATGGTTTTATGATTTTTTTTTTTTTAATAAAAGTAATAAATAAATAAATATTGTAGTGTTACTGTGTTAAGAGTACTGTTTTAGTGAAAAGGCATTGATTGGTGAACAATCACTTAGGATATCATTTGATGAACATACATACTCCTTGATGAAAGGGTCCATAGTCTTGAATAATCTCCATACGCAATATCTAAACAATGGCAATCTGGTACAAATTTTGTTCTTCTACTTCTTTTTCTTTTTTATTTATTTATTTTTTCTATCCTGATCTATTTTTCTTTTTGTGTTTTTGTACGTTTATATGACTGCAATGAGCTTTTCCCATAACAAAAACTTTTTCTTCTATAAATCTACTTCCATAGCCTCTTGCATAATTTGTTTACGCAAGTTGCTATAACAATATTTTTCATGAGATCCACTCCAAGAATGTTAGATTTGGCATCCTTCCATTTGAAATTAGATCAAATATACATAAATGATGTGGTAATAACTAATGCTCATTTTCTTTTCTTTTTTCTTTTTTTGGGCCTTCGAATCCATATGGTTTAACTATTGTCATGTTTTTCAAATAATTTATAAAATGTGATATTATGAAAACAGCGTGGTGCATTTCTTCAAAGATTCAAAGGTAATTGGACCAAGACAATCTTTTATTTCTTGCTAACTCTAACTTATTTTTTTTCTTTTATCAATTAAAGAGGACCATTTTCTCAATTATTATACAATTTCTAATTCCTTTTATTTTTCTATTGTTGGTGCAAATCCATCTATTTGTTATTATTAGTTTATTTTTTTAACATAATTTTCTTAAAATAATTCTAAATATATATTTCGATCATATACACATTATGTATTTATATAGAGTTTTTTTTGTGCCTTTGCACGGTTATACGCTAGTATTCTTTTAATGTTGAGTGACAAAGGTTGAGTAGTTTCAAACTTTTGCTTGTGCTTGGGAGTTTCTAAGAGAACTGAAGTTATATATGATGAACAAAGCAAACACGAAAAGAAGTAGATTTACAAATTCAAGAATAGATGTTGATAAAGAACAATTAATATTTCTTTACTCAAAGAATGTAAATAATACAATCATGTTGAAAAGAATCGATTGATGACTCTACCTTTATTACAAACTTTTTTTTTTCTTTCAAAAAATGAAATCGGAAGCCAAACTACAAACAATGAATGGTAACATGTATGAAAAAGATACTGCTTGAAATCCATAGCTAGGTAGAGCTTCTAGCATTGTGGTAGATCGATTGGTGGTGGAGGCAGTGTAGATGATAGAGTTGGTCCATTCTCGACCTCAAAAGCCATGGCAAGTCCCCATGGCAAGTGCACGTCCAGATGGCAATGTGCCAGCCATATACCTGTAAGTTATAATATTGTAAGAAACAAAAACAATTTAAAATTTTCAAAATCCTATATTGGACTATCACTTTGATATGATCTCATGCACCATCCTTGAACTAATACGCGTTTGTGATTGGACATAGAAGTATAAAGTAATTTTGGATTCAACGTGTTTGTGAGTAGGGGTATTTTTTTATATTAAAAAAAAAATCCTCATAATGTTTTGGTAATGGGAACTAAAATATTAGTCAAACAGTAAATGAATAGGCCATTGATAGCTGATACGTCATCATGGTCACTTGAAAAGTAAATGAATTTGCCATTGATATGTCCTTGTGTTGTGTAAATTTAGTGGAAATTTTGTTGAGAATATTAATTTTGTGCATGTGATTATGGAGTTAAAGTCTTCAAGAAGACAAACCTGGATTATTTGCTTGGAACCTAATGACAGCCCATCCTCCAACTGGAACAGCAATGGTGTTACGTGCCTGAGGATTAACGAGGTTGAACTTTTCCTGATCATTAACTGAGTCATAATTCCCAAACCCTTGAGCCAAGACATGGAAATTAAAACCGTGAAGGTGTATAGGATGATTCTCAATCCCTACGAATGCTGTGTTTTGCAAGACAATTTCTACCGTCGAATTGTACTTCAATTTTTTGACTTTGGTGGCTTTGGGTGCGTATATGAGTGATTCATCAAAGCTGATGTTTGGGTTGGTGTAGTCAAATTGCACGGGAGGCTTGCTTGGAAAATCAGTGGTGTAGACCCCACTCACATCATAAAAGAACGCTTGCAACATAGACATCGTGCTATTGCTAGGGAGCACAAACGATACGTTGTTCATGCTGGCAGAGAGTCTCTGATTAAGTGGACCTTGGCACGACGACGTGGCATTTGATCCATTCCCTTCACACGGTGCAAGATTCAATCCAAACGTGACAAACATGTGCTCGTCTATGTCACGTGGCACAGGAACCCAGTGGGGTCCGCCTGCAAGCCCAGTTAGGTTGGTGAAGAACTTGTGAGCCGTGGAAGTGTCGTTTGTCGCAGGTAGGACCGGCATCAAGGGAGTAGCTGACGTGGCGCCCTCGTATTCGATAATTCCCCTTGTGGTCGTGTCATCAAACGACACATTTACAGCGCTAGCGTATGGAGTTGCAGCCATGTAATAAGAACCCACGGTTTGGTCAGCTGTGACAAGTACATCAGTGGTCTGGCCAGGTGCGACTACAACTACGTCGGTGATATACGGTTTCGTATAACCAGCATCTACAGCAACAACTGTCATCTTGTGATTGGCTATCTTGAAGAATAGCTGGTTATTGAGTGCAGCGTTGATTATTCGTAGCATGTAGGTCTTTCCTTGCACCACTTTCAGCTTGTATGTTTCTGATTAAAATAGTACAACATGTAGGATATGAGTGAATATATAATTGGATATTGCGTGATTATGGATTATAAAATTATTTTTTAATGAAATATAACAACACAATATTGATTAGGATCATGATTTGTGCGCAATCCCATTGCACATTTAATACACTTTCACAAAATTTAGACAATGTAATAACAAATCAAGACATATACACGTTTAAAATCTGGACAAGTGTGTATTGTGTGTGCAATTGGAATATCCACAAATCATTTCCGCCTTTGATATTATTTATGTGCATGGTGGTGTATAATTGTTACTTACGATTTTGAGAGCATTGGTAAAGATCGCCGGGCTTTCCATTTATCGTGTAAGCATCAGAATTATTTGGAGCACCACCGCTAGCGAGTCCCTCATTCTCGACGTCTACTACATTAGCATTCCACCATTCTCCTGCAATCACAGAATTTTACACCATTATAATATACACAACAAACAAATTCCAAGCTAGCTAGCGTTTTTCTCTTAGCCATGTTACTCTTAGTGAGAAACTAGGACAATTAGAAGACAAATTTAGAATTACGTGGTGATGGAATACCTAATAAGATAGGGACTTCCTTGTGGGGCTTAGGGAATGGGTATGATCGACCCGATTTGGGGTGAATGATGAGTGCACCATGGACTGTTGCACGGAGCCACGCTGAGTGAGCATGCCACCAAAGCGTTCCCTCTTGTCCGGTTATTTTAAATTTGTAGATATAGCTATTCCCAGGAAGTATTGGACATTGAGTTACATATTCAGGCCCGTCAGCCCAACCGCTCAATAATTGAAAGATACCATGCCTGCAAGTACAATACAATATTCACCCAATATATAAGAATATAATAATGATGCTAAGGGCTGATATTTTTTAAATTAGAAAAATAAGTTAGATGAAGATGGTGAGGGTGAGGGTGATAAACAATACATAATATAGATTCAAAACATGTCATTTTATGGTTTAGATTTAAATTTTTCAAATCTAAAAGTATATAGATTATCATATCATTTGAAATGATGTAATAGTCTTTATATTGTTAGATCTACAAAGTAAAATCCGTGAAATATATAAAACAGAGAGGATTATATTCCATATAAATAAGGGTGAAATTTAGATAGGTAAAATATATTGCTTTTTATTGTAGTCAAAAGAAACTAAGAGTTTGAATGACTTAAGTTAGAGAAAACCCAAAAGCAATTGACTACATTGATATCTTGTCAAGCAAATAGAAGCTGGCAGATGATTATAACACTGAGAAGATTTGGAACTTTCTGACGAAAATGTTATCATGTTTTTTTGTCAAAGTCAAACCAATTCTAGTAGACCAAATATTTCCAATTACTAGCTTCTCGAGGATTTACCAATGAATAGTAATGTTATAGGGTGATTTGTTGAATACGTGGACGACAAGGATGTCTCCCTCTCGAACACGTATGGTCGGGCCAGGGAGGCTTCCATTCACTGCAGTTATCACTTGCTCATTGCATAGCCGCCGGACAGTGAGGTTTTGCACCTGAAACATAGGGAAGAAGAAATGTTATAATATGTGAAATTTCAAGTGTGTAAACATAAGTGTTTATGTATCAAATTAGTTCACTAATGACGAAAGGAGGCACAATAGACATTAATTTCCATAGAAAAGTGCGCTGGAGAAGTTGGAGTAAACCCTACTCTTAATTTTAAAAGCAAGAAACTGAGACTACGACATGTAAACTTTTGACAAGGGTGAGTACCGGACTAAGTTTCATGTCTCTAAACTTTCGATAGTATGTTAAATCTAAGAAACGAAATTTTAACTATGAAATATACTCTCCCTATTTTAACTACCCATTCTGAATGCAGGAGTGCAGTTTACTTTTAATCGATGCATGCACTCCCTACCAAGATTGAGCCATGTAGGGAACTTAAGGCCCTTAATTGCACTATTCAACTGAACCTAAATTCTCAAAACTACAAGTAAAAATAAATAAATAAAAAAGGGAAGGCAAGTTAATTACACTGAATGAATGTTCAACTATTGCAGCAGAAGCCATCGATGTTGCTAAAAGAGCTAAAGCGCACGCTAGCAAAGCCACAAAGCGTGCCATATTGAGGAGAGAATAAGCTCCGAAGGGATGAATAGACAAAGGGAAGAGAGGTTTCTATTTATATCAGATTTGCTTGTGGTTGTTCTGAGAACGTGTGCATATACTTTTATACAATTGTATATAGGATCTGTGATGTCTCAAAGCCAGGATTCGCGTACTATATATATAGATAGGCCGGCAAAGCCTCAAGCAATCGGGTTCTTTGAATAGGTTTTTTGACTAGGACCAAGTTATTGCCCTTTGGTCCGATGTTGCTTTTGCTCTTGAATTTGGAAGGGGTAGGTACATACGCGGAATTTTTACCATTTCAAGAGTAGTTAAATTTTCTTCTTGTTCGTTTAAAGTTTGATTTTTCATTGTAAAAGAAGACGTGCTCCAGTTTAGTAGAGGACTATTTCTTTCCACTAATTTAAAGTTGATTAGTTCAATTGGGATTTTACTGATGACTATTAATTGTTGAAGATATAAATGATAAACAGGTTCAATTGAACTTGGTAGCCAAATGCAATAGTCATTACTATTATGCTCTCTATAAATTGATGACCCCTGGTATTTATATTTTGCGAGTAACTAGCTTCATTTTATGATAAAAAAAAAATTGTTCATAATAATTGATATTGTTGGTCTTATTTTGGGGCCCTATGTGTTTCAATGAACTTATTTTTATTGATTTATTATGTTTAAAAAACAAGTTGTGAAAAAATACAGTTGTAACTATAAAAATTAGAGTTTTAAATAGCTCTACATAGATAGATTGCATTATGAGTTTTAATCTTAAAAAAAAAAAAAAAAAGCACTCCAAATACATTTTGAGATGCATGTTAAATCTGAAAGAAAAAAAATAAACTAGCATTTTAAACCAAAAACAAAATAAACCCTAGAGCAATTGAAGGATAGTCTTGATTATGGCCCACCCCCCTCATCATTCTTTGATTGCGGCACATTGGATTAGTCTCAATTCAAAATAAAATCTTAAATTTAATAGATGATCAGCTGTAAATGTCAATTATCCAATTAAATATAGAATACAATGGGCTATGCACCTTATCTAATTACTGATTGTTGTGTTTAGGAAATACAATTCCCATTCAAATATTGGTAATTGTGCCTGTGTAGAAATGCATGGGTGTTAATCGCGACAGACCCTCAAGATGGTTCTTTTCAGTTCTAATCCAATAAGGTGTTAATAAGAACTCCCCATTGTTGGTTAATCTAGAATAGTTGAACATTCCGAATTATGGTTATTGTTATTTTAAATACCAACAGACACGAAAGATCAAATTCTAATAATAATTTTGGCTTCCCAATTTCGCATTTGTTATTCATTCTTATTTCTGTGATCATTCCAGGCAAGAATTTGTTGCTGGCATGATCTGGTCACAATCATCCATGATGTTGCTTCCAGAACTCATCACCAATCGGAAAATATGAATTCTGGCTTTGACTGATAATTTAAAAAATCAAAAGTGACTGTACGATCGAGGCACTTCTTGCCGTGAATGTATTTAATTATTATTAATTAATAATATAAATCTAAAGGTTGTTTTAATGTCTAATTCAAAGTATGCCATATCTTCTCCAAGTTCGTTGCGCGTTAGGTAGCCGTTGACTAAAAATTTTTCCGCGTCTATGTGATCTAGATGAGAGCTGGTCACTTGCCTTGCAGCATTTGGCTATCAAGACAATAAGTTGATATGCAAATGAATCAGATTCGTATTCTTCTAGATGTTACTAATTAGCTCACTCTTTCCTTTGTCTTATCTTGTTGTATTTAATTAGTCATGCGATTTGTTTAAATAATACATGTAAATAACTTTATAAATTGTCACATAATGAGTTTAAGAATATTTCTCCAAACCAATACTTAGAGATCAGTATAAAAAACCTAAATCTAATAGAAATATAAAAGAGAGAAGAGATCAATTGAGAGAGTGATGGAGGTAAGGGTTTCACGTGGTTCGACTATGTGAACCTACGTCCATAGAATGAAGTTAATAGGCTACATCTTTATTAATTCACTTTATGTCTTACAATATAATGTGACATATGAGGTCTATTTACAGGACAACAATAACAATAGTAAACACATTTCTAAACAATGTGAGATTTTAAGCAATATTCCTTAACAATAACTGTCTTGTTTATAGGATATTAGATGAAAAAGTTTTCCTATATTTAAAGGTGTACATTATGTTACATTATTTTAAAATCTTATTTTATTAAATCAGAAATGATAATTGATTTTAAATAAGGACCAAGCTTGTTTGACATGCCAATAGACATTAATATTAGAATCTCGACGAATGTGCTTCAAATCAAATAAGAGAAGGATTCTTATCACTAAGGCTTTTATGGAATATCCAACTCATGTCACCAAAAAGGCTTCATAAAATATTTTTATTGTTCTATTTTTAGTCCAATAATTATTATTTTCTCTTTCTAAACGTTAATATTTGAATTTTGAAGAATGTGCTTCAAATCAAATAGTTGACACAGTGAACAAAAAGTAATTTTAATATGCGCACATCTCTTTGATCCCAAAAAATAAAATAAAATAAATTATCTTTCATTTTCTGTATTATTTGATTGAAAACCACGCTCCTAATTAAATAGTTGAAATGATTGCACGAAGTTGATTTTAGTACGCACACGATATGAAATATTGTCGATGCCAATCTTATATATATATATATATATATATTTGAGAAACGTGTAGGTGGAGGAATATTACACCCTCCTCTCTTTTCCTCTCTTTCTAAAAAAAGAGATTATAGGAAAAAAAAAATTAGTTCAACAGCTTCTTTGTTTGGTCATAGCTTCCAGGGTTGAAGTTTCAGAAGACAAAAGCGGTTCCAGAAGCCTTGGAAAAACAGCTTCCTCGGATAATTCAAACATTGTATTCAAAATAAGAAAATAAAATTTTTAAAAATGGGTCATACTCATAGCCTTAATACAGTGGGCAGACATACACTATGGATCTATTACCTTTACTGTAGTAATGTACACACCTACTAGTTCAAAATTGGTAAACTACTTATAGTTCCTGTGAGGTCTATTGATATAAACATTTTTTCGCATCTGATGTAGATAGATGGATTAGTTCAAACTTCAAAGTGAAATGAAATTAAGAGTTTGAAATATTAGCACCCAGACATTGGGATAGAGATAGAGAACAATTCAGGAAATTTTGTTAGCTGAAGAGATAGGTGTTACGCGGTCTTCTTTGCAATGTCGTTGATGGAATCTAAAGACAGCCGATCATAATGGATTAATAATCGTTGAAGAAAAAGATGTCCAATTTAATTGAACTTTATTTTGTCACTTTCCCATTTATGTAATCAAGTTGTATGGGTGATAGTTTGGTGGCTTGTCAATTAATTTAGAAAAAAAAAATACAAAAATTGAGATTATGAAGTACTTTGAAAAGCCACGCACGCCACAGACTCTCAATTGTGTAGTAGATAAGGAAGTAGTCATAAAGTGACCAAAAGAATTGATCACAATTAAAAGGGCTGAAATTTTTGTGTGAAACAATGACTCTTTTTGATAGCTTAATAAGGAGGTTTTGCGTGTGATCCTGGTTTTTTTGAATGACCACAGTCAATTAGAATATTCTACCGCTTTAATATTGAAAAACAGGATATGAGAGTGAAAACTGAAAAGAGAGAGAAACTGGGATTGCCTCTAAATATGAAATTTCCTCTAAAAAATCGTGCAAAACTTTATTTCTAAAGCTATTGCCTATTAAGGCACAGGATCGCAGGTATATAACGTTCATCTTAACATATCTATGCAACTGGGAGTGGGACGAAACCAGGATTTAATATTTAGGGGTCTAATTATGAACTAAAACATTGTTTTTTAATTAGAACATTTCAACTCAATGATTTATAGTCTATCAAAGTAGAATTCAACAAATTTTTAAATTTTAAATATCGTTTATGATTGATTATGTACTAATTTCACAACAATTTTTCTTTCAATGTACAAAATCAATTCGTTAGAAAATCATCTTCTATTTTGTTAGTTTTGACAATATTTATGATTGAAAATGATTATTTTGTAGTTGCAATAGAAACTAAAAAAGTAAATATAGTAAAACCACTCTATAAAGAAGTTGATAAATATTGATTTTCTAGTTTTTTACTACATTATGCTCATGATGATGAAGTTTCATTTTTAATAGCACCTTTTCATAATATGTAAAATCTTGCAAATAAAATTTGTCCACCAACAAAGAAATTTTTTTTTTTGGCATGCCTCTAAAAATGATTTCTTAGTAGTAAGTAAAAGGGAAAATTGCACCGACCTTCCATAAAGTTAAGTGTAAGTGCACTGACATCCCCTGAAGTTTCGAATTATATAACGACCTCCTCACTTTTTAAAATAACTGCACTCACATATTGTGTAACTACAAGTTCAAAATATATATATATATATCCCATGTAACTTAACATAGTTAAATTGTGATGATGTGTAAAATCAGCACGGTCGTCCAGACAAAACTTTCTCTGATGGAAGACCTGAAACAAGGAAAAACAATGACGACGGTAGGAAAACACCGGTGGGGTGCCGGCCAAAGTTCCTCCGATGCCTTTGTCAGAGATTTGGTGGAGGATGGTTAACAAGTAAGTAAAAGTGTTTAGGCTAATAGTGTGCGTACCTTGTGCACTCCTGTCCGGAGGTTTATATAGGTGCTCCAGAAAATAGCCGTTGAGCCCTCCTTAATTTCCCTTTTTATTGGATTTAAATGAGGGTCATTATGAAGGCGGTTACAATATCCTGGGGATATTGTAACGCCTTTGGCATTTAATTACGTTTATGGAGGTTATTCTTTAATGAGCCGAGGGGAGATGTGTCATGGACGATACCTAAGGTCGTCCTTGTATTGACGATACCTAAGGTCATCTTTATTCTTGGACGATGACTAAGGTCGTCCTTGTGCATACTCGTTGAGATGGTGGATCATTGACTCTCGTCCGTCAGTCCATGTCATCCTTTAATGGGTATGTAAAGGGGATCATGAGCTCGGGTCAGAACGATTTTGATTGATCGTCCTGGTCTTGGAGTCGTCGTGGGTGACGTGGATGTTATAGTCGTTCATCCCCCGAATGTTGACTCATCAGATGCCCCCTATTCCGTCGTGGTTCCATTACGGACGACAAACGGAATACCTAGCTGTTTTTGGCACGTGTTTATGGGATATCCTTTTCGAGAAGCGCGCAGCCAAAAATAAAATTGAGGCATTAAATGGGGAAGTGACTGCATGAGCTCCCTTTTTGACACGTGTCCTTCAGTTACTGGGCACGTCTCGCGAAGCGACGGTTCGTTTCGCATGCCCGAGGTTTGGGTATTTAAACCTAAAAAATTTCTTTTCTTTTCTCCATTTTCCCTCCTCTGGTGTGTTGTCTCTTTCTCCAAGTCCCTTCTTTTCCGGTGAGTTTCTTCTCTTTTAGTTTCGTATCTTTTGGTAGCACTGGATTCTTTGCATTTTTCGTTAAAGAGGTTCTTTGTGGGAGTGTGCCGTATAGCCGAGAGTGAGGGTAGGTCGGTTAATTTTGGGGATTTGATTTCTCCAGATTCCGTGCTTCACCGCTTGTCGGAGGAGCTTTTCAGTTTGGTTTTTCCGGCTTTGAGTACGTGGAGGGTGGTAAGGGACACAATGGTGTCTGAGGGGGGTAGCTGGTCTTCGGTTCGCTCCGAGGATCTTCCCGAGGGGCTTTCCGATAGGGGTGAGGTTAGTCGGTCATCGGAGGAAACTCCGTCGGCATCAGGTTCGTCACGAGTTGTCGGACCTGACGACGCGTGGATTGCGAGATCCTACCTCTCCCTCGTCGTAGATGTTGAGGGTTTGGAGAAGTATAGACGTAATTTCCAAATTCCCGAGGACGCCGTCCTCCGAATCCCTGAGTCGGACGAGGTTGCATGCTCGTCCAAATATGATGACGTCGCCTTCTACGAGGCAGACTTTAAAGCGGGTCTGAGGTTTCCTCTTCAGCCTTTGATGAGGGAGCTTCTAGATCGTCTAAACCTTGCACCAGCCCAATTAGCGCCCAACGCTTGGCGAACGGTCGTTGCCAGCATGGTGATGTGGAAGGTTTGTAGTAACGGGGCGGACGACCTTACGGTGGACGAACTCTTGTTCTGCTACAAACCATCCCAGATAGCTGTTTCGCCGAGGTTCTGGACTTTGAACGCATGGCAGAGGGGGTTGAAATTGATCGTTGGTACTCCATCGTCCAACAGGGAGTGGAAGGACGACTATATATTTGTATGCGAAGACAACTGGGAAGGTCTTCCTTGTGAGAGGGACAACAAGTTTATCCCCGTTCGTCGAGAGTGGGGCGTACCCTCGTCCTCCGGTGTGTGTGTGTTTGTTTGAATGTTTATACGCACATAAGTTTTGTGTGGCTCCTCGTCTGATATTTATTTATTCTTTTGCAGCTCTCAGACGGCCGCATCTAGACCACGACGGTCACAACAGGGTGCTCCGAGCACTGCATCATCGGGAGCATCACTACAAGAGGTTTATTCGTCCTGATTTGTTAGCTCTGTACTCCTTTGGTCCTGAGCCGAACGAAGTTGTTTTGTCATTGCAAGAAGTCAACGAAAAGAGTGAGTATGCTCGCCATTTTTTATTTTTTATTTTTTATTTTTTAATGGGTTTGGTTTGCAGGGATGGCCACTGCGAAGCTCAATAGGGATAAGTTGAAGAAGATGATGAGCCAACAGGAGGAGGCTCCCCTGACGGTGGGAAAGAGACGGAAGACAGATTCGTCGTCCAAGAAAGTGGTGGACGAGAGAGTTCTGCCTCCTCCAGCTCCGAAGCCGTCTGTCCTGGAACAGGTCCCAACGCCGTCGATCGAGGTGATTGAGGTCCCGAGTGCCCCCTCGTCCAGCCGATTCATTGAGAAGGTGCCGACCCTGCCAAAAGATGCTTCACTGGCTCTCCGCCAGGCGAAATCCGTTGTGATGAAGGACGACATCGCCGAGTATGAGAAAGTGAATACCGACGTCGTCAAGATGGCCCTTTCCCACTCCTTGATGAAAGTACGGTATTTTATCTTCTCTTAGCTTACTCGTTTGTTCTTCCGTCTTGAGGATGACCGTGTTGTCTCATGCAGGGTTTGACCGAAGCCATGGTGATCGCCAGCCGCTGCTCGCAATGGGAGGAGGCCCTGCTAAAACAAAAGGTTCAGATGTCCGAGGCGGCCCAGGCTAACCAGAGGCTGACGACGGCGATCAATGAGGTGACTTTGGACCGGGACCGAGTTGTGGGTGAGATGTCGTCGCTCAGGGTAGAGATGGCTGCGAAGGAGGAAGAACTGAGGAGGGCTTTAAACGACAAGAAGAGTCTGGAAGAGCGGCTGATGACTTTGTCTTCTCAACTAGAGTCGGTCAAGACAACGGCAGTGGAAGGAGTTCAAGTCGTCAGAGGCCTTTGACGATAATAATACAAAGTACTTCCTAGCGGGCTTCAGTTTGTTGAAGAGGCAGGCTAAGGAAAAGTACCCGGACTTAGATTTTGACGCCTTCCAGCCATTCGAGGACGACGAATCGGTGATACCTGTTGATGGTGGGAATGAAGGGACGACATCTGCCGACCCTCAAATGGACGACGACGCAACTTCCTAATTTTTTAAAGTTTTTCTTTTGTAATCTGTAAAGACAAATATTTGGTGGAGCCCGTTTACGGCCTTTTTTTTTTTTTGAATTTGCAAACAATGCCATGGTTTGGCGTATTCAATGGGGCCCGTTTTGAGGCTTTTAACTTTGAAACAATGTTGTGGTGTTTTGAACAATGTTTTAGATGAACATGCTCCTTAATATATCTCAACTGTTTTGACGGCACTTACCTGTTGATGTTTATTTTCTGACTTGTGACCGTCTATCCGAATGTCTTTAACTGCACTTGTTTGTGAATGCCTGTTTTCCACCATGTCCTTATGGTCGTCTATCTGAATGTCTTTGACTGCTCCCGTTTGTGGGTGTGATTGTTGTTTTGTTTGTACACATGCATTGTGACGTTAGAATATTTTTCGCCCATGCGTTTGTATACATGCATTGGTGACTGTGGCACTTGTTGTTTCGTCCAAGTGTCTAAGGTCGTCTGTGCATGTGCGTTTATACACATGCATAGGGATTGAGACACTTGTTGTTTTGTTCAAGTGTCTAGAGTCGTCCATGCATAAGCTTTTGTACATATGTATAGGGGTTGAGACACTTGTTGTTTTGTTCAAGTGTCTAGAGTCGTCCATGCATAAGCGTTTGTACATATGCATAGGGGTTGAGACACTTGTTGTTTTGTCCAAGTGTCTAGATTCGTCCATGCATAAGCTTTTGTACATATGCATAGGGGTTGAGACACTTGTTGTTTTGTTCAAGTGTCTAGAGTCGTCCATGCATAAGCTTTTGTTTTATTCAAGCAGTTAAGGTTCTTATGTGGACCTTTGGCTTGTTGTTTCGTTCAAGCGCTTAAGAGTCGTCCTTACGCTTGTTGTTTTATTCAAGCAGTTAAGGTTGTTAGGTGGACCTTTGGCTTGTTGTTTTGTTCAAGCGCTTAAGGTCGTCCTTACGCTTGTTGTTTTATTCAAGCAGTTAAGGTTGTTATGTGGACCTTTGGCTTGTTGTTTCGTTCAAGCGCTTAAGAGTCATCCTTACGCTTGTTGTTTTATTCAAGCAGTTAAGGTTGTTAGGTGGACCTTTGGCTTGTTGTTTTGTTCAAGCGCTTAAGGTCGTCCTTACGCTTGTTGTTTTATTCAAGCAGTTAAGGTTGTTATGTGGACCTTTGTCTTGTTGTTTTGTTCAAGCGCTTAAGGTCGTCCTTACGCTTGTTGTTTTATTCAAGCAGTTAAGGTTGTTATGCGGACCTTTGGCTTGTTGTTTTGTTCAAGCGTTTAAGGTAGTCAGCAAACCTTTAGCTTGTTGTTATGTTCAAGCGCTTAAGGTCGTCAGTGAACCTTTGGCTTGTTGTTATGTTCAAGCGTTTAAAGTCATCTGTACACTTTGGAGAGTAGAGAACGGAGGGGGTGATGCTAGATGGACTTTGCTTTTCATTAGTTCATTTAAAAAAATACAAAGGAAATTTCGAATCAAATTAGCCAAGAAATGCACATAGATGCTGTCTTACTGATAGTACTTTTTCAGATGCTCGGCGTTCCAAGGATGAGGTAGGGCGTCCCCGTCTAACTTCTCCAGGTGATAAGTGCCTCTTCTGTGGAACTTGACGACCCTGTATGGTCCTTCCCATATGGGTCCTAGTTTTCCCTGGGTTAGGTTCTTTATTGCGAGGGTCACTTTTCTCAACACTAAGTCTCCAACTTTGAATTCCCTGTGCTTCACTCGTCTATCGTAGTAGCGGGCCATCCTCTGTTGGTAGACCCTGGTTCTGGCTTCAGCTTGATCCCGAACTTCGTCCACCAGATCTAAGTTTGATCGTAGTTGAGCGTCGTTGCTTTCCTCGTCATAGTTGTTCGTCCTCCAGGTAGTGAGTCCGATTTCTACTAGTATGACGGCTTCGGTGCCATACGTCAGTCGAAAGGGGGTTTCTCCTGTGGGAGTTCTTGCCGTTGTCCTGTATGCCCACAAGATATTTGGAAGCTCTTCAGGCCATAGTCCCTTTGCCCCCTCAAGTCGAGTCTTGATCATCTTGAGCAAGGATCGATTTGTAATTTCCACCTGTCCGTTGGCCTGTGGGTGACCAGGGGATGAGTAGTGGTTGTGTATGCCAAGTTCTTCACAGAATTCTCGGAAAGGCGAGTTGTCGAACTGTCGTCCGTTGTCTGATATAAAGGCTTTGGGTATCCCAAACCTGCATATGATTGCCTTCCATACGAATCCTCTTATGTTCTTCTCTGTGATCGTAGCGAGTGGTTCAGCTTCTACCCACTTCGTGAAATAGTCTATCCCTACGACTAGGAATTTTAGCTGTCCTCGTCCGACAGGGAGGGGTCCCATGATGTCCAAACCCCACTGGGCGAATGGCCAGGGTGCCTTCATTGGGGTCAGTGTCTCCGGTGGTGAGTGGATGAGGTTTCCGAATCTTTGGCACTTGTCACATGCACGAACGTAGGAGACCGCGTCCTTCTGCATCGTCGGCCAATAGTATCCAGCTCGGACGAGTTTATGTACTAAGGAGCGTGCACCTGAGTGATTGCCGTAAATCCCTTCGTGAACCTCTCTCATCACGTAGTTGGCCTCCGCCTTATCCAGGCAGCGTAAATATGGGAGTGAGAAGCCTCTTTTGTATAAAACGCCTTATATCAAGATGAACCTTGTGGACCGGACTTTCAGCTTTCTGGCCTCGACTGGGTCTGACGGAAGTGTTTCGTCTTCTAGGTAGTTGACGATGGGTGTCATCCAGGAGTTACTGACGTTGATGGGGCTTAGTTCTTCTTCCAGGTGGCTTGGCGAATGTTGAACTTCGATGTACTGGTCTGTTACTTCATCAGAAGAGGCTAGCTTTGCCAAGGCGTCGGCCTCTGTATTCTGTTCACGAGGCACTTGGACGAGCATAACTTCGTCGAACCACTTCAAGGCATTTCTGACGAGCTTGAGATATTTGGTCATTCTGTCTTCTCTTGCTTCGTACTCACCGTTGACCTGCCCTACTATCAATTGTGAGTTGCTTCGGATCTTGAGTCTGTTTGCCCCCAGTTCTTTAGCTATACGCAGGCCGGTTAACAGGGCCTCATACTCTGCCTCGTTGTTTGTGATGGGATATTGGAGCCGGGTGGAGTGTTTGAGTAAATGTCCTTCAGGTGTCTTGAAGACTATTCCAACACCTCCTGCCCCCTTGACGGACGACCCGTCGATTTCGATTTCCCATTCTTCGTCCGGTTTCTCTTCTGATGGTTCGTCTTCCGTCACTGTGAACTCAGCAATGAAGTCAGCTAGGGCTTGTGCCTTGATGGCCTGTCTTGGGTGGTACTCTATGTCGAACTCACTCAATTCAACTGCCCATTGAATCAGTCGTCCAGCTGCGTCTGGCTTATTCATCGCCTTACGAAGAGGATGGTTCGTAAGGACGATGATTTTGTGAGACTGGAAATACGGTCGCAGCTTTCTGGCAGCTATTACGAGAGCCAGTGCTAGTTTCTCCATTGCTGGATATCTTTCCTCGGCTCCTTGGAAGGCTTTACTGGTGTAGTACACTGGCAGTTGTGTGCCCCCGTCTTCCCTGATGAGGGCTGAGCTGACAGCTGTCGGGGAGACAGCTAGGTACAAGGAGAGGGCTTCGCCTTGTTGGGAAGGGCTCAGCAAAGGTGGGGACGTCAGGTACCTCTTGAGCTCTTCAAAGGATTTCTGGCACTCGTCCGTTCAGATGAATGCCTTTCTCAGCGTCTTGAAGAAAGGGAGGCACTTGTCAGTAGCCCGCGAGACGAAGCAGTTGAGTGCTGCCACTCTTCCTGTAAGGCTTTGCACTTCTTTTGTCGACCTTGGGGGTGTCATTTCTAGCACGGCTTTTATTTTGTCTGGGTTGGCCTCTATTCCTCTCTGGGAAACCATGAACCCTAGGAATTTTCCGGACGAAATGCCGAAGACACATTTGTTCGGGTTGAGCTTCATGCGATATCGGCGGCGGGTTTCGAATGTCTCTTTCAGATCCTCCAAGTGTTTTATTTCGTCTTTCGTTTTACCAGCATATCGTCGACATACACCTCTACGTTTCGTCCAATCTGGTGGTGGAACATCCTGTTCATCAGTCGCTGGTAGGTGGCTCCAGCGTTCTTCAATCCAAACGGCATAACTTTGTAGCAGAAGAGTCCTTTGCTTGTGATAAAGGAAGTCTTCTCTTGGTCGGCGTCGTCCATCATGATCTGGTTGTACCCTGAGAAGGCGTCCATGAAGGTTAGCAACCGGTGTCCTGCGGTTGAGTCTACCAGCTGGTCTATCCGAGGTAGGGGGAAGCTGTCTTTCGGGCAGGCCTTGTTGAGGTCTGTGAAGTCTACGCACATCCTCCATTTGCTGTTGGCCTTCTTTACCATGACGACATTGGCTAGCCAGTCGGGGTAAAAAACCTCTCTGATGAACCCGGCCGTCAGAAGCTTCTCTACTTCGTCAGAAATCGCCTGATTTCTATCAGGGGCGAATACTCGTCTCTTATGTTTTATGGGCCGAATGGACGGGTTCACGTTCAACTTGTGGCAGATTGTTGCAGGGTCAATGCCCGGCATGTCGTCATGCGTCCAGGCAAAGACGTCCAGGTTACTCTTCAGGAAATTGATCATAGCTTCCCTTATTGTTCTGTCCATTTTTGTCCCAATGCTGGTGGTTTTGCTTGGCTTGTCGTCGTCCAACGCTATCACCTCCAACTCTTCTGTGGGTTCGACGAGCTTGTGTCCCTCGTCAATCTTCATTGTCTGATGTTTTGCCTCTGGACCTAGAGATGCGAAATAGCACTCCTTCGCCGTTGCCTAGTCTCCTTTGAGTTCTCCTATGCCATGTTCCGTGGGGAATCGGACGAGGAGATGGTAGGTTGAAGTGACTGCCCTAAGCTTGTTGAGGGTTGGACGACCGATTATGACGTTGTAGGCCGAGGGGCAGTCTACCACAAGGAACTCTACCGAGGTTCTCACTTGTTTCGGGTACGTCCCGGCTTCGATAATGAGGGAAACTACTCCCAAGGGCTTAACTTTGTCACCTGTGAATCCCACAAGGGGAATATCAATAGGTTTCAACTGCTCCTTGTCTATCTTCATCTGTTGATATGCTGGGAGGTATATGATGTCAGCAGAACTTCCATTATCAATAAGCACTCGTCTGGTGAGGAATCCTGCGATGGTCAATGTGACGACAAGTGCGTCGTCATGTGGATGGTGGATGTTTCTTGCGTCGTCTTCGCTAAACGAGATCACTTGGTCGTTCATCTTCAAACTCTTCCTTGACCTTTGAGTGACCAGGATGTTATGGGCCTACCGAGCATATGCTTTCCTGGACGACCGCGAGGCGCCTCCGGACGCTAGGCCTCGTACGATAGTACGTATTTCGCTTATGATATCCCGGGGGCGGTCTTCCTGGCGATCCTTATTCTCGTCCTGCCTGGGTGGACAAGATTCGGGATGGACTTCTGGCTTGTCCTGTCGCACGAATTTTCCCAGCTTCCCTTGCCTAATCAGGGCCTCTATCTGCTGCTTTAGGGCAAAGCAGTCTTCGGTGGTGTGACCGTGGTCTCGGTGGAAGCGACAGTAGAGGTCCTTAGACCTCTTCGTCGGGTCCGAACGAAGCTTCCCTGGCCACTTGATATCTGGATTGTCCTGAATCTGTAACAAGACCTGGTCAATGGACATGTTCAAGGGCGTGAAGCTGCTGGGTCGTTCTTCACGTCGGTTGGACGAGCTTATGTTCTTCCTTTCGGCCTTTGGATAGTCTTGCTTGGAAGACTTGATCCTGGACGAATCGAATCGAATCGTCGATCTTCTGGTTCTTTCCTCTTTTTGCTGAGGAACTCGTCTCTGGCTTCGAATGCATCCTCCGCATTTATGAACTTCTGGGCCTCGTACATCAGTTCTGACATTGACTTCGTTGGGTCCTTGCATAGCTGGAAGAGGAAATCTCCTTTGAGAAGGCCAGCATTGAATGCAGTGAGAGCGACGTATTCATTCGGCTCGTCGATCTGGACTGCTTCCTTATTGAACCGTTGCACATAGGACCTTAAGGATTCTCCTTCTCTCTGCCGTATGTTAAGGAGGTAGTTTGCTGGACGTGCTGATCTTCGTCCTCCAATGAAGTTGTCAATGAAGGCCCTGCTCAACTGGGCGAATGTGTCTATGGAGCCTATCTCCAGTTGGTTGAATCAGGTCCTTGTCGAGCCTCTGAGGTTTGTTGGGAAAGTGCGACACATTATCTCGTCCGACACGCCGTGAAGACGCATGATGGTTCTAAAAGAGTCCAGGTAATCAAGTGGGTCTTTGAACCCGTCGAACGTCTCTAGCTGAGGGACCTTGAACTTTGCTGGAAGAGGGTATTCGTCTACCCTCTTGGTGAAAGGAGACTCAGAGCGATGGACGAGCATATCGAGGTTTTTGGCTGCCTTTGCTTTGACCTGGCTCTTCATCTCTTTCATTTGCTCCCTCATCTCTTTCAGCTCTTCCTCGAGTTTGGCTGCCCTGGCGTCTGCTGCGGACTTGGCGGGATCCGCCACCTGACTTGGATGAGGATGAGGATGAGGCTCTCGATTCTGGTTGGCAGAGCTGCCCTCGTCATTCTGGTTATGATTCTGACTCTGATTCCTTCCTGTCTCGTTGCGAGGAATCTCTTCACCGTTTTGGCCCTGACCAGGACTGGGAATTTCTCCCCTTGACCGGAGGAGGGCCATGAGTTCTTGATTCTGCCTGGCCAGCTCTTGCATCTCCCTGCGATCGGCAGCACTCTGTCGTGCTAGTTCTTGAATGTTGGCAGTGAGAGCTTGCAGTTGTCTCTCCGAGGCGCTCAAAGGCTGGGCACTGTTATCTCCGGCTTCCATGAGAGAAAAGGTTACCTGGGGCGACTGCTTTTAATTTTTCTGGTAAAGAAACAAAATGGCTAGAAGCAACTCGTTCCCACAGACGGCGCCAACTGATGATGTGTAAAATCAGCACGGTCGTCCAGACGAAGCTTTCTCTGATGGAAGACCTGAAACAAGGAAAAACAATGACGACGGTAGGAAAACACCGGTGGGGTGCCGGCCAAAGTTCCTCCGATGCCTTTGTCAGAGATTTGGTGGAGGATGGTTAACAAGTAAGTAAAAGTGTTTAGGCTAATAGTGTGCGTACCTTGTGCACTCATGTCCGGAGGTTTATATAGGTGCGCCAGAAAATAGCCGTTGAGCCCTCCTTAATTTCCCTTTTTATTGGATTTAAATGAGGGTCATTATGAAGGCGGTTACAATATCCTGGGGATATTGTAACGCCTTTGGCATTTAATTACGTTTATGGAGGTTATTCTTTAATGAGCCGAGGGGAGATGTGTCATGGACGATACCTAAGGTCGTCCTTGTATTGACGATACCTAAGGTCATCTTTACTCTTGGACGATGACTAAGGTCGTCCTTGTGCATACTCGTTGAGATGGTGGATCATTGACTCTCGTCCGTCAGTCCATGTCATCCTTTAATGGGTATGTAAAGGGGATCATGAGCTCGGGTCAAGACGATTTTGATTGATCGTCCTGGTCTTGGAGTCGTCGTGGGTGACGTGGATGTTATAGTCGTTCATCCCCCGAATGTTGACTCATCAAATTGCTAACAAAAAATGTTTAAAATGTCATTTTATCCTCACTTTCGAAACAAATTTCACATTTTATATTTTTATCCTCTATACAAATTTCTCACTATACCCTCCACTCATATATAGCTTTTTTCCTCTCTTTTTTACTCTCCTTTTTCTTTTTGGCTTTTTTTTTTACTCTCCTTTTTCTTTTTGGCTTTTTCTTTTTCTAATTAACATCCGGATTTTTTTGTTAAGTGAAAGTTACCACCAATTACTATGCCATAAAGCATGGGTATTGGGCTGAATTTGTACAGAGCCGAAGCTATTCTTGATAGATCACCACACGGGTTGGGCTTTTCTAACCGAAGTTCTCTATATGTGATGAGTCTCCCATAAAAACCAAATACTTTACTTTACAGATCGGACCCCAATCCCCACTATCAATGGATTTTTCTTCACAATATATATGAATTTTGCTACCCGAAATTACCCTCTTTATTTAACCAAAAAAAAAATATCCAAAAAAAATAAATAAATAGAGAGGAAAAAAGCTATATATGAGTGGAGTATTAGGAAATTTGTATAGAGGATAAAATGGGAAATCTATTTTTAAAGTGGGGATAAAATGGTATTTTAACATTTTTCGTTAGTAATTTAACGATGTTAAATTATAGGGGAGATGAGTGCATGTTATTTTGAAAAGTATGGGAGATAAGTGTAGAATTCAAAACCTCTGGAGAGGTCGAAGCAATTTTCCCTAAGTAAAACATCTCATCACAATATCTGAATTTTTGGATAAACACTGTAGTAGGCGAAATAAGATGAATGACATCAAGTCGTCACGTGATTTCTCAATAACTTTATGAAGTAAACTATAATTTCCTATATGCTCCAAAAAAAAAAAGCACAAATTATTTCATCCCTAATTTTCTTCCCATCTTTTAATTCATAAATAGTGAATGCATTATGTCCAAGAATTCCAAATAGCTTATTAAAGAGAAAGCATAGTAAGTTGTATTTTTATTTGGAAAATATTCAACTCATGAAGTACATAGCATGAACCATGTTGATGATCATATTAGGTATCTCATTATATGTCCAATATTCTTCTAACTAAAAAATAAATTAATGTTATTAAGTAACTATTAAAAAAAAAATCTAAGGATCAATACCCAATTTATTTTTATTAAAAAAAAAAAAACTAATAATAATAATCCAAACAATCGGTTAGGTAAAACCAAACAGTACAGAAGCACCCAAACAAGAAATTATTCAATTCACCAAGTGAACCATGTCAGCTATCCACCAACTCAATAAAAAAATGTCATGTATTTCAATTAATGATTTAGCTGCACATAAGCACAACAAACAAAAGTTAAAAAGAACGAATAACTCTCCAGAATTTAGATATGGCTTTTCATCACTTCTCCGTAGCAATCCTCTCCACCATTCCAAACTTCACTCTCCTCCAAATCCAAACTAGAGCCACACTCTCCCTCCTAAATCCAAACAAAACCTAAATATATAAAAGGTTAGTCTTTATGGATGTTGAAGGATTTGTCCAACATGTTGAGACATGTACAGAATTTCTTAGTTGTGATCGGCTTGTTAAAATCTTTTTCTGGGAAAATAAGCAAGGAAAGAAACATGCTAAAAAGATGGTCCTTTTATTTTTTTTTTTATTTCTTTTTTTATTTTTTTTACTAAAATGCATTGTACACCCTCTAAATTTAGCCAGTTTTGATTTTGTTCCTTGATATTTGAAAGTTTTGATCTGCTCACTCTTAGTTTAGTTCTGTTTGGATTTTGGCTTTATCGTCCAAAAAACATTAGTCCCTAACCGTTAAGTGCCACCTAAGTCTGACACATATACTAGTTAGCCCAATAAAATCATGCCACGTGTAAATTGAATTAAAAAAATAAAAATAAAAAGATTAAAATAAATTCCCTAAATTCTAAAAAATTACATAAAATAATTTAATTCTTTCTTTTTCTCTTTTCATTTTTTTTTTTCCAGTTTTCTTTTATGTTCATTTTTCCATTTTTGTCCACTTCCAGTTCAACCCAAATAACCGATCAGTTTTCTCTTTGGGAAAATTTGTAAAACCTCATCATCATCATCATCCCATACAAAACCTGTATCAAGGTCTCAAATGGCCAAAGCCCACCTCTTAACTCTCTCTCATAAAGATCCGATGTCCTCACGGGGGCCTAAAAAAGGTTCTCGGATTTGTGTAGTGGACTCAGGGAGCTTATTGAAATTTGACAAAACACTCTTAATTTATTTTTTATATTGAAATTTGAAACAACAAGAGCTTATTTTATTTTGGTTTCTTTCGTTTTAGAGTAAACCAAAATAGGAGTACATAGAATATATATAAAGGATCCATTTATTTACAAAGCTTGCTTGGAAAAGTAGCTGAAGCTAGAAGAAGAGGTGGGATATGGTGGTGGTCGGTCATCAACTACTCGAAACTTGAACTCCATGACCTCGGAGACGGGACTGTGAGACGGATCAGACAAGTGTGAAGGGACCAAGCAATTCTCTCTCTGCCTTCCCTCGTGCTCGGACTCGGCGACGAAATCTCATTCATCTCCTAAAGCGTCACCGACAGCTTCCTCACCAACATCGACTGTGGCGTGCGAAGAGTGGAGCAGGTGGGTTTTGAGATTTGGGCTTTTTAGAATTTGTGCGTTTGAGTTTAGAGATATGGGATTTTCATATTTGGTGGGTTTGAGTTTGGAGATTGGGGTTTTTCACATTGCGGTTTTTGAATTGATTTTGATTCATTATGTATGGGTTTCATTGATGTTGTTGGTGGAGTAGATTGAATCTGTGTGGTTGGTTCAAACTTTCCACTTTTGTTCTCGCTGTGATTTTTTTCTTTTAAAAATTTTTTTAAAACCAAAAATTTTTATTTTTTTATTTTTTGTTTTTAAATTAAATTATTATTTTTATTTTATGTAACTTTTATAGTTTAAAGAATTTATTTTGATATTTTTTTTCAATTTTTTTAATACACTTAATACATGGTATGAATTGATTGGACCATCTAGCACATGTATCAAACCCAGGCGGCACTTAACGGTTAAAAACTAATATTTTTTGGACGTGAGGGCCAAAATCCAAACGAAACAAACTAAGAGGGAGCAAACCAAAACTTTCAAACATCAAGAAATAAAATCAAAACTGGCCAAACTTAGAGGGTGTACATTTCATTTATTGTAGTAATGTACACACCAACTAGTTCAAAATTGGTAAACTACTTATAGTTCCTGTGAGGTCTATTGATATAAACATTTTATCGCATCTATAGATGGATTAGTTGGATTAGTTCAAACTTCAAAGTGAAATGAAATTAAGAGTTTGAAATATTAGCACTCAGACATTGGGATAGAGATAGAGAACAATTCAGGAAATTTTGTTAGCTGAAGAGATAGGTGTTACGTGGTCTTCTTTGCAATGTCGTTGAAGGAATCTAAAGACAGCCGATCATAATAGATTAATAATTGTTGAAGAAAAAGATGTCCAATTTAATTGAACTTTATTCTGTCACTTTCCCATTTATGTAATCAAGTTGTATGGGTGATAGTTTGGTGGTTTGTCAATTAATTTAGAAAAAAAAAAAATACAAAAATTGAGATTATGAAGTACTTTGAAAAGCCGCGCACGCCACAGACTCTCTCTCAATTGTGTGGTAGCTAAGGAAGTAGTCATAAAGTGACCAAAAGAATTGATCACAGTTAAAAGGGCTGAAATTTTTGTGTGAAACAATGACTCTTTTTGATAGCTTAATAAGGAGGTTTTGATAGCATCAAAAAAAAAATAATAAGGAGGTTTTGCGTGTGATCCTGGTTTTTTTGAATGACCACAGTCAATTAAAATATTCTACCATTTTAATATTGAAAAACAGGATATGAGAGTAGGGATGGCAACGGGGCGGATCGGGACCGGATCATGGGTGACCCGAACCCGCCCCGCACATGTACTACTAATACCCGACCCCGCCCCGCCCCGGTGGTCAGGGCAACTTATCCCGCCCCGCTCCCGAAACCGCCCCGCCCCACATCGCCCCGCCCCGCCCCGAGAATCGGGTTGTTGTGCACTAATTGACCCGACCCGACCTCAAACAATAAAAACCCGACCTTAATCACATAGAAACCTGATTTACAAATCAATATTATCCTATTCAAACTAAACCTGCCGCTGCGTTTGAGAGCTGAGGCCTGAGAAAACGAAACGGAAAAAAAAAAAAAAAAAAAAAAAAAAAAAAAAAAAAAAAAACGCCAAGCTCACCGTTGATCTGAGCAAGGACCGAGAGGATTTGTTGAAACCGGGAACATAAGAACGCCAAGCTCACCGTATAACGCAAGACCACGACTACGGAAATGGAGCCACCGGCGTGAGGGGCTGTGCGAGGATTGAGGAAGGCTGGTGGGCGACTGGGCGGCAGCTTAGAAAGGCAGAGAAAAAAAATGAAGAAGTGAGAGGCAGCTTAGAAAAAAAAGGGGGTTTTATATGAAACCCTAGAGGGAGGGGCAATTTTGTAATATACTCGGGGCGGGTCGGGGCGGGTCAAGTAAAATCCGTGACCGCCCCGCCCCGGGTATCGAGGCAATTTTTGTAAACCGTAACCGCCCCGTCATCTCTACGGGGCGGGTAATACCCGCACGGGTCGGGGCGGTTCGGTTCGGATCGGGTCGGATCGGAGCAAAATTGCCATCCCTATATGAGAGTGAAAACTGAAAAGAGAGAAACTGGGATTGCCTCTAAATATGAAATTTCCTCTAAAAAATCGTGCAAAACTTCATTTCTAAAGCTATTGCCTATTAAGGCACGGGATCGCAGGTATATAACGTTCATCTTAACATATCTATGCAACTGGGAGTGGGACGAAACCAGGATTTAATATTTACGGGTCTAATTATGAATTAAAACATTGACCATTCAAAAATAAGAAATATAACAAAATTCAAAAATAAATTAATATATGAAACATAAAAATAGCATATCTTCTGTATTAATATGAAAGAAAAGATACAAAATAATTGTTTTTTAATTAGAACATTTCAACTCAATGATTTATAGTCTATCAAAGTAGAATTCAACAAATTTTTAAATTTTAAATATCATTTATGATTGATTATGTACTAATTTCACAACAATTTTTCTTTCAATGTACAAAATCAATTCGTTAGAAAATCATCTTCTATTTTGTTAGTTTTGACAATATTTATGATTGAAAATGCTTATTTTGTAGTTGCAATAGAAACTAAAAGAGTAAATATAAGTACAACCACTCTATAAAGAAGTTGATAAATATTGATTTTCTAGTTTTTTACTACATTATGCTCATGATGATGAAGTTTCATTTTTAATAGCACCTTTTCATAATATGTAAAATCTTGCAAATAAAATTTGTCCACCAACAAAGAAATTTTTTTTTTTTGCATGCCTCTAAAAATGATTTCTTAGTTGTAAGTAAAAGGGAAAATTGCACTGACCTTTCATAAAGTTAAGTGCACTGACTTCCCCTGAGGTTTCGAATTATATAATGACCTCCCTCACTTTTTAAAACAACTGCACTCACATATTGTGTAACTACAATTCAAAATATATATATATATATATCCCATGTAACTTAACATAGTTAAATTGCTAACAAAAAATGTTTAAAATGTCATTTTATCCTCACTTTCGAAACAAATTTCACATTTTATATTTTTATCCTCTATACAAATTTCTCACTATACCCTCCACTCATATATAGCTTTTTTCCTCTGTTTTTTACTCTCTTTTTTCTTTTTGGCTTTTTCTTTTTCTTATTAACATCCGGATTTTTTTGTTAAGTGAAAGTTACCACCAATTACTATGCCATAAAACATGGGTATTGGGCTGAATTTGGACAGAGCCGAAGCTATTCTTGATAGATCACCACACGGGCTGGGCTTTTCTAACCGAAGTCCTCTATATGTGATGAGTCTCCCATAAAAACCAAATACTTTACTTCACAGATCGGACCCAATCCCCACTATCAATGGATTTTTCTTCACAATATATATGAATTTTGCTACCTGAAATTACCGTCTTTATTTAACCAAAAAAAAAAATCCAAAAAAAATAAATAAATAGAGAGGAAAAAAGCTATATATGAGTGGAGTATTAGGAAATTTGTATAGAGGATAAAATGGGAAATCTATTTTTAAAGTGGGGGTAAAATGGTATTTTAACATTTTTCGTTAGTAATTTAACGATGTTAAATTATAAGGGAGATGAGTGCATGTTATTTTGAAAAGTATGGGAGATAAGTGTAGAATTCGAAACCTCTGGAGAGGTCGGAGCAATTTTCCCTAAGTAAAACATCTCATCACCATATCTGAATTTTTGGATAAACACTATAGTGGATGAAACAAGATGAATGACATCAAGTCATCACGTGATTTCTCAATAACTTTATGAAGTAAACTATAATTTCCTATATGCTCCAAAAAAAAAAAGCACAAATTATTTCATCCCTAATTTTCTTCCAATCTTTTAATTCATAAATAGTGAATGCATTATGTCCAAGAATTCCGAATAGCTTATTAAAGAGAAAGTATAGTAAGTTGTATTTTTATTTGGAAAATATTCAACTCATGAAGTACATAGCATGAACCATGTTGATGATCATATTAGGTATCTCATTATATGTCCAATATTCTTCTAACTAAAAAATAAATTAATGTTATTAATTAACTATTAAAAGAAAAATCTAAGGATCAAAACCCAATTTATTTTTATTTAAAAAAAAAACTAATAATAATAATCCAAACAGTATAGAAACACCCAAACATAAATTATTCAATTCACTAGGTAAACCATATCAGCTATCCACCATCCCAATAAAAAAATGTTATGTATTTCAATTAATGATTCAGCTGCACATAAGCACAACAAACAAAAGTTAAAAAAGAACAAATAACTCCCTAGAATTCAGATCTGGCTTTTCATCACTTCTCTGTAGCAATCCTCTCCACCATTCCAAACTTCACTCTCCTCCAAATCCAAACTAGAGCCACACTCTCCCTCCTAAATCCAAACAAAACCAAAAAATATAAAAGGTTAGTCTTCATGGATGTTGAAGGATTTGTCCATCATGTTGAGACATGTATAGAGTTTCTTAGTTGTGATCAGTTTGTTAAAGTCTTTTTATGGGAAAATAAGCAAGGAAAGAAACATGCTAAAAAGATGGTCCTTTTATTTTTTTTTTTTTTTACTAAAATGCATTGTACACCCTCTAAGTTTGGCCAGTTTTGATTTTGTTCCTTGATATTTGAAAGTTTTGATCTGCTCACTCTTAGTTTAGTTCTGTTTGGATTTTGGCTTTATCGTCCAAAAAACATTAGTCCCTAACCGTTAAGTGCCACCTAAGTCTGACACATATACTAGTTAGCCTAATAAAATCATGCCACGTGTAAATTGAATTAAAAAAATAAAAATAAAAAGATTAAAATAAATTCCCTAAATTCTAAAAAATTACATAAAATAATTTAATTCTTTCTTTTTCTCTTTTCATTTTTTTTTCCAGTTTTCTTTTATTTTCATTTTTCCATTTTTGTCCACTTCCAGTTCAACCCAAATAACCGATCAGTTTTCTCTTTGGGAAAATTTGTAAAACCTCATCATCATCATCATCATCATCATCCCATACAAAACCTCTATCAAGGTCTCAAATGGCCGAAGCCCACCTCTTAACTCTCTCTCATAAAGATCCGATGTCCTCATGGGGGCCTAAAAAAGGTTCTAGCGGTGCATGGGTCTCGGATTTGTGTAGTGGACTCGGGGAGCTCACAGATTGGGTGTGGGTGACAAATATTTCCATGATTTTATTAAAATTTGACAAAACACTCTTAATTTATTTTTTATATTGAAATTTGAAACAACAAGAGCTTATTTTATTTTGGTTTCTTTCGTTTTAGAGCAAACCAAAATAGGAGTACATAGAATATATATAAAGGATCCATTTATTTACAAAGATTGCTTGGAAAAGTAGCTGAAGCTAGAAGAAGAGGTGGGATACGGTGGTGGTCGGTCATCAACTGCTCGAAACTTGAACTCCCTGACCTCAGAGACGGGACTGTGAGACGGATCAGACAAGTGTGAAGGGACCGAGCAATTCTCTCTCTGCCTTCCCTCGCGCTCAGACTCGGCGACGAAATCTCATTCATCTCCTAAAGCGTCACCGACAGCTTCCTCGCCGACATCGGCTGTGGCGTGCGAAGAGTGGAGCAGGTGGGTTTTGAGATTTGGGCTTTTTAGAATTTGTGCGTTTGAGTTTAGAGATATGGGATTTTCATATTTGGTGGGTTTGAGTTTGGAGATTGGGGTTTTTCACATTGCGGTTTTTGAATTGATTTTGATTCATTATGTATGGGTTTCATTGATGTTGTTGGTGGAGTAGATTGAATCTGTGTGTGGTTGGTTCAAACTTTCCACTTTTGTTCTCGCAGTGATTTTTTTCTTTTTAAAATTTTTTTAAAACCAAAAATTTTTATTTTTTAATTTTTGGTTTTTAAATTAAATTATTATTTTTATTTTATGTAACTTTTATAGTTTAAAGAATTTATTTTTATATTTTTTTCAATTTTTTTATTACACTTGATATATGGCATGAACTGATTGGACCATCTAGAACATGTATCAGACTTAGGCGGTACTTAACGGTTAGAGACTAATATTTTTTGGACGTAGGCCAAAATCCAAATAGAACAAACTAAGAGGAAGCAGATCAAAACTTTCATACATCAGGAAACAAAATCAAAACTGACCAAACGTAGAGGGTGTACATTGCATTTTAGTCTATTTTTTTCAAGTTGTCTTTTTTTTTTCTTTTATCAATCATGCTTATTGAGAACCAGAATACAAGATGGAGGGTGGCTTCTTCCCTTTTAATTTGGCTATTTTGCTTGTTGGGAACATTGGGGCACAGAGAATATAAGAGTTAAGTCTTTATGGATTTTGAGGGATTTGTTCAAACTTAGTGCCCAATCGTCCATTATTCCTAAGGGCAAGAAGCAACTAAAAGAAAAAGAAGAAGAAGAAGGCCTGGAAGGTTTGAAGCTCATTAAAGTTCCCCAACCCAAACGGACCAAACATTTCAAACCTGGCACCATGGAGTCCCTCAGGAAGGTCATTTTTCCTTTTTCTTTCTCTCTTTTGAGCTCTGGGCGACTTATTTCTCTCTCTGTCATTTGGTTTATTTTTTGTCTTATTTTATTTTATTTTATTTTATCTTAGGAGGGAGAGTGCAGCTCTGGTTTTGGATTTGGAGGAGAGTGGAGCTTGGAATGTTGGAGTTTGGGGAGACGATTGCATGCGGAGAAGTTTTGAAAAGCTGATCTGGATTATGGGCTTATCTGGTCCTTTTAACTTTTGTTTGTTGTGCTTATGTGTGTAGTTGAATCATTTATTGAAATACATGACTTTTTTTTATTGAGATGGTGGACAACTAACATAGTTTACTTGATGACAGGATAATTTCTCCACCTAAACCCTACTAAAGTGCTAAAATTTTAACTCGACCCCAAACAAAATATGATTAAAGCGTCATGTCAAACACAAATATGGCTTTATTTTTTGGTGGGCTAGCTTTCAATTTGGTAGACTAGTTTTCAATTTTAAAGGGACCAATCATAATATTTTTTTATCCAAACTTTCAAATTTTATATATTTATATATATATGTAAAGAAAAAATATAAACGCTAAACCTAACTGTTTGGTTGCCCATTTATAAAACATGTTTTATGTTTCTAAAACAAAGGCGGTGGGTCGCAGTAAAAAATTCTTGATTGACCGGTTGTTTTCAAAAACCTTAACATAAAAATGCTAACTCAATTTTTTATTATGCAAACACCAAAATTGAAAGCATCATTTGGGTGCTTTTAAGATTGGTTTTGTGTTTTAAACAAAAGCACGTTGGCAATTTTGTAAATAAGGCCACAATTCAAATCAGTTCCTTCTCTCTCTCTCTCTCTCATCTTCTTCAAGGTTCTAGTTATGTTCATCTTTCTCCCTCATCTCTATACTCCACACCTTGCGATGAAATGTTAACCCACACCCATAACGAAACCAATTACGTATATCAAAAAGAAGCTTTGTTCGGGGGTTTCACGATTAGCTCATGAAATTTTTAAGATGTCTCATAAGCATTGAGTGGATTTAGTCTGTCGAGGATGAGAGAAAAAAATCTAGTACCTTTAAATAAATAAAAAATAAAAAGAACTTTTAGACACGCTAATATCTGGATCAAAATGATGCATCATAGAGAAATGTTTATATATATATATATATATATTATATAATATTTTTTTTTTTTTTAACCCATAGATAAATGTTCTTACTAGGATGTCAAAGTTGCCAATTATTGAAAATAAGAAAGGTGAAAGTCATTTGGATTAACTTAATCATGTACATTGATTATCAAATAATCTATTCATAATGACGCAAGATTTTGCTTGAATTGGATGCTTTATAAATGTAAGATGGAATGTAGGTCACATTACTTAGGCCATTGCATATGGTCTTTTAAGGTTCAAACAAAATAAAAAGAATTTATGAAATTAGTTATTTGTGATGCATTTGTTAATCTGGAGAAAATTATTGAACCATGTAATGAATCGTGATCATGGAAGTGAGAAACTGTATTGCAATTGACTTAAAGTCGCTGACGCTGAACCATACTAGCTCAAGATTGATCCGACTGGACCTGAGATTTGGACAAACAAGTCCTGTAGGCCCTAAATTAATAGGCTCATTCTGTCTTGGTCAGACTGAATATTCATGGAAAATATTAACACAGGTTTCATCTAGGCCGGAATCAATATGCTCATTTCAATATGGGCTAAACTAAACTGTAAGCAAAAGAAAGAGCTGGGCCGAAGTTCGGGGCAAGGACAAAGCTTAACATTTAGGAACCAATAAATTGTCTTTTCAATTGACTTATACATTGTCTTTTCTGCAGTATTCTCTACGGATTAGGATTCTTTGTGTCCATTTCTTTTTTTGATATGTGATTCTTTGTGTCAAGATTTGTCTAAATTAAATTTAGGGTCTACAAAGTGCTTTCTCAATTAAAAGTGAATAACTTTAACTATAACCAATATAACGGGATTAAGCAAGGTTTTTTTTTTTTAAATTACTTAATTAAATTAGAGATTACACAGAATAATATAGTTTTAAAAATTATGAAACATATAAAAATTATTTAATTCTAAATAATAAATATCACTTTACATCCTTAAACTGGCTAAACATGTACAAATCAATATAATAAAACCCTAAAGGAAAACATTATTTTTGATACAAACTAAAAAAAAAATGGAATTGGGATTCTTTTATTAGTTGAGGGTTTGGATCAAGACGTTAAAAGAGAGGTTTTGATGTTAACAAATCCGGCAGAGAAAGGTTGCTTCGGGGTGAGGGTGGTAAGGGGGTTAATAGTGGCTAGGGGTGTCAAATGGGTGGGTTTGGGTGGGCATTAAATAGGTTGGGCCTTTAAAATCCAATAGTCTATTTAAATCCAATAGTCCATTTTACCCAAACCCAACCCAACCCAATTATCTAAGCTAAAACCCAACCCATCCATTTACCTATTTATTTTATGCATATATATAATTAAAATGCCCTAAAACCTCTAAAATGACCCAAATACTCCTAAAACCTTGAAATTTACCAAAATACCCTTAAAACCTATAATATGATGAAAAAACAATTAAAACTTAGGAAAATTATTGAAATACCCTTGGAATCTCCAAAATGACCAAAACCTTTTAGAATCTCTAAAATGACAAAAATAACCCCAAAAACCTCGAAATGATCAAAATACCCCTATAACTACTAAAATGACCAAAATACCCATATTATTATTATTATTATTATCTGTCCTCAACCATGCATATCAGATAGAGAACAATAAATTTGAAATTAAAAAAACAACCTATTACCTTTAATTCTTGTAAACACAATTACACTTATATTATTTTAAATAAGAGATATGATAGTTCATTTCCATAGATATATTTACCCCTATCTAATTGTTGGTGCCATGGCTACCATGTCTTAATCCCTTTCCTTAATTGTGCCCAAGTTGTTCATGGGGTGCTAAGAATTCATAGTGAATTACCCCAAAAGGGGCTCTTTATATTCTCCTTGTAAAGTGAAATAGGTTTGGTTTTCCCTCGTTATATGCAGAGGTCCCATATATATATCTAGTATTTATTGATTGACTTTGATTGTAAGCCCAGGTAAGACCATGGCTACTTCAGTAGTGAGAAACAAGAGACCAATAGGCAATATATGACAGTGAAGCTATTTGACCATGCCATGGCAATTATAGGAGAGGCTATTGGGATGGTCTAATTCCCTTAAAATTAATTTTAATGCATGACTCGAAGCAAAAAAAAAAATAATAATAATAATAATAATAATATTACCCTTATCTGATTAGCTTGTTTTCTTTCTTCAAACTGTAATTTCTAGGGTTTAGGATTTCTTTTTTTCCCGGGTTTGGGCTTTTTGTTGATGCCCAATAAGTAACCCAATTAAAACTCAATTAAACTCAACTTAATTGGGTCTAATTGAGCTAGCACCCATTTTCCCATTTATTAAATAAGTAGGTTTGGTTGGACAATTAGTGAGTAGGTTTGGGTGGACGAATGAGTTTAGGCTTTTTTTGTCACTCCTAGTAGTGGCGGAGACATGGGAGTGGTTGGGGGGACCGACAAAGAGAGACTCAAGGTTTGGGGCCTAGAAATGAGAGAGAGAGAGAGAGAGAGAGAGAGAGAGGCGTGGTTTTTGGGGGGTGAAAGAGAGAGAAAGGTGGGTGGTGAGAGAGGGAGACAGTAATGAAGTTAAGGCAAAACTTGTTCTGTTAAGGGACTTGAACTAGTCATGTGAGTGCACATGACCAAGAAGCTTGTCCTCTCCTAATAATGTCACATTCCCAAATTGTAGTCAAATTTTGTCAATTTTTTTTTTATTAAAAAAAGACTTTAAAAGGTTATATACAAACAAATAAAAAAAAAAAAAAAACTGAAAGCTAAAAACTAATCCAAACTAGTGGTAGTGTCAAAGAAATTTTTTTAGGGAGGCCAAGTTAAATATATCAAGAAATTATAAATCCAAAAAAAAAAAAGTTATATATATATATAGATCAAACTATCTTTGTAACATGATTTGATATTTGTTATCTTCTCATATCTAACAAAAAGAAAATTACATCATGCTATTCTTTACATAACTCAAAACAACTTTATTTATTTATTAAGTCAATGTATAAACTATGAACTATCTTTAAATCCAATTGATCACATATAATATTCTTCAAAAATTTAGATTTAAATTTTTTGTTAACTAAATTAGAGATTACACCGTTAGAATATAGTTTTAAAAATCATGAAGGATATAGAAATTTAATTAATTTTAAATAAAAAAAATGTCACTTTACATGCCTAAACATATAAAAATCAATGTAATGATAATAAAACCTAAAGGAAAACATTATTTTTCATAGATGATAAATGCAATAAAGATCTCTAATTCCTAACAACAAAAACCGCAATTTTCATTTCTTCTTAAAATATAAATAATAATAATATATATATATATATATATATACATAGTGTCCCTATCTAAATTCTTAGAATGCAAAATAAATAAATAAATGGCTTTTAAAAAAAAAAATGATTCGTTTGATGTAAGAAAAAGAAAAAAAAAATGATTTTATTAATGAGATTTACTTATCTTCTTTTTTTTCTTCGGAATATATACTTAGAATACACCTTGTTTTAATGAGCCTCGAATGGCATAAGACTAATAAGATAAAATTCATATATTTATCATTAATAGTACATGTTTTTAAAAATTTAAGGGGTCATTACTCATTTTATATTATATATAAAATATAAAATGGGGAGATAGATTTTCAAAAGACATGCGCATAGTTTATTTCGCTTATTTTGGTAGGTATAGCTTTTTAACACCTTATTTTGTTAGAGCATTCTCATCCGGTTATCTAAAAATTCTCTATTTTACCTCTTCAAAAACCCACTTTTTCATTTTAGCTATCAACTTATACAAAACAACTCACATCCCACTCTTTATTTTAGATTACCTCTTATTAAATTATCATAAGACAATTCTTTTTTTATTATTAATTTTTTGCCAAAATATTGTTTTCGTCCCTAAACTATACATGAGTTTCGTTTTTCGTCCCTTAACTTTGAAAAAGTTCGTTTTTACACATAAATTTCGTCATTTTATAAAAAAGTCCAAGGATGAAATTTAAAAGTAAAAATGAATTTTTTCAAAATTCAAGGACGAAAAACAAACTTTTTAAAGTTCAAGGACAAAAAACGAAACTCGTATATAGTTTAGAAACGAAAACAATAGTTAAACCTTAATTTTTTTTTTTTTTCAAGACTCCCCAACATAGCAAAATCACTGTAACCATCACTGCCCACGGTGCCTCAACCCCTTCTCAACATGCCGGCAACACTTTAGCCAAGAATACACCTATGCCGGTAACACTTCAGATTCACCATCAATAACACACCCACACCGGAAACCCACGCCCACACCAAATCAAACACAAATCAACAACACACCCACACCAAATCAAAACACAAATCAACAACACACCCACACCAAATCAAACACTCTGAATCACTCAAAATCACCCAAATCAAACACAAATTGTCCTGCCAAAACGCAGCCCAGGCCAAATCGGCCAAAACCCCCACGCTGCCCCCAACGCCCAAATCACGGCCTCCTCACCAACCGCCCTAACGCCCACCACAAGCAACGCCAACGTCAGCAACCCACAGTAAGGCAGAGGAGAAAGATGCAAGAGAGTTTGATTTTTTAGAAAGGAGAGCGCAATGGAGAGAGAGATTTCTAAGAGGAATTGCAAAAGAGAGAGAACAAAGAATAAAAAACAGTAAACAAAGTTTTTACATAAGCTACAGTAGTCGGTAAATATACCGACTACGGTAGCTTTTTGTAAAATAAATGAGGGTTATACAAAACTGGATGGGAAGTTATTTTGCAATTTTTTTTTTTTTGGGCAACAATACTCTCTATTTTGGCCAATAATGTGTTCTAGATGGCCAGATGAAAATGCTCTTAAGGACGATTGTATTTTTGTCTAAGTTACTTTTTAAGTAAAATAAATCAAAGATAGGGATGAAGAAACTATAAGATTTTAATTTTTCAAAGAAAAAAAAAATTACACTTGGACCCCAATTGGATAATGTCCCTTTTTAAAAAGAAAAAAAGAAAAAAGAGGGTCATCTATCTCATTCCAATACCTGGTGGTCCCTCTCATAACAAAGAACTCATTTTATGTAACAAATTTGAATTTCCAATTTTTACGGATATTAACTTGTTTATCATTTTATTTGACTTTTTCTTATATTCAATTATTTATTATTTATTTTTATTCAAGTGACCGAGTGTTTGGTATTTTCGTTGATTGTTGTTTTGGGATCCAAAGTTATAAAATTTAAACTTTTGAGATTTGGATGTTAAATGATTCGTGTGTGGTAGTTTTGTTTTTACTTAGCAACACATTAAAAGAATATTGGATAAAATAAATAAATAAATAAAAGCAGAAAACATGAGCGTTAAAACCTAAAATGTTTTATCTCATGACAAGTGGCATGTCTACCTGTTGTTTAAATTTTTCAAGTGATACGTTGTTTAACTAACTTGACTTAATACAATTTATTTATCAAACACTAACCACCAATTATTTAGGGAAGTAAATTTGTTTAAGAACTCTTTTTAGTAATAGGACAATGAATTTTTAAAAAGAATTCTTTTAATAGAATTATGATTTGTACAAATTAAGTTAAGTATGACATATATTGATAGTCTTTTAGTAGAAGTTTTTAACTGTTGTTGATAGATTTTTTTTTTTTTTTTAAGATGTTTGTGGCTTTAACAAAAAAAAATTGGTATTGAACGTTTGGTTTTTTTTTTCAAAATAGTTGTTGATAGATTTCTTTTTAAGAGATGTTTGCCCCAAAAAATAAAGAAAAATATATAATACTACTAAAAGAAATCTTCATAAAATATCATAATAAAAAGTTTTAAAATAAGTCTCCTATAAAAACAGATAATAACAAATTCTTAATTAAAATAAGTCTCCTACTACTAAAAAAAAAATCTATCCTACACATTTTATAAAAAAAGTCTTAAATAAATATCCTACTACTAAAAGACATCTTAACAAAATATATTTCTCTAAGAGAAAATTTAAACAATTATGTCAAACATTTAATAAAATTATAAAAATGGCATTTTCAAAATGTCAATACCAAAATTTTTTAAAAAGAGTCGTTAAAATATATATATATACCAAACACATTTTATAAAAAAGTCTTAAATAAATCTCCTATTACTAAAAGACATCTTAACAAAATATACTTCTCTAAGACAATTTAAAACAATTAGTTCAATTTAACGATATACACCAATTTTTTTTATTTATAAACTTTATCCTTTTAAAATAGACTTCTATGAAAAAAAAAAAAAAAAATTCTCTATAAGAAGTCCAACACTTCTTGTACTTCTATAAGAAAAAAGAAAAACAATTGCTAGGAGATTCTTTAAAACTAACGACCAAAGAAAAAAAAAATCCTGAAATTCTATAAATAAAAATGATACTTCTCTTTGGATGGTTTTATGATTTTTTTTTTTTTAATAAGAGTAATAAATAAATAAATATTGTAGTGTTACTATGTTAAGAGTGCTTTTTTAGTGAAAAGGCATTGATTGGTGAACAATCACTTAGGATATCATTTGATGAACATACGTATTTCTTGATGGAAGGAGGATAAATAGAACACGTTAAATTGAAGGGTCTATAGTCTTGAATAATCTCAATACGCAATATCTAAACAATGGCAATCTGATACAAGTTTTGTTCTTCTACTTCTTTTTCTTTTTATTTATTTATTTTTTCTATCCTGATTTATTTTTATTTTTGTGTTTTTGTACGTTTATATGACTACAATGAGCTTTTCCCACAACAAAAACTTTATCTTCTATAGATCTACTTCCACAGCCTCTTACATAATTTGTTTACGCAAGTTGCTATAACAACATTTTTCATGAGATCCACTCCAAGAATGTTAGATTTGGCATCCTTCCAATTGAAATTAGATAAGATATACATAAATTATGTGGTAATAACTAATGCTCATTTTCATTTTTCTTTTTCTTTTTTTGGGCCTTCGAATCCATATGGTTTAACTATTGTCATGTTTTTCAAATAATTTATAAAATGTGATATTATGAAAATAGCGTGGTGCATTTCTTCAAGGATTCAAAGGTAATTGGACTAAGACAATCTTTTATTTCTTGCTAACTCTAACTTATTTTTTTGTTTTATCAATTAAAGAGGACCATTTTCTCAATTATTATACAATTTCTAATTCCTTTTATTTTTCTATTGTTGGTGCAATTTCATCTATTTGTTATTATTAGTTTTTTTTTTAACATAATTTCCATAAAATAATTCTAAATATATATTTCGATCATATACACATTATGTGTTTATATAGAGTTTTTTTCGTGCTTTTGCACGGGTTATACGCTAGTATTCTTTTAATGTTGAGTGACAAAGGTTGAGTAGTTTCAAACTTTTGCTTGTGCTTGGGAGTTTTTTTTTTTTTTTTTAAGAATTTTTGGCAACATTAATTAGTTTTTAGTTTAGAAGAATAATATAGATATATAATAAGATAATAAATATGATTTTTATTTGAATTTGTAAATTATGAGAAAATCAACTACAATATTTGACTTTTTAAGTCATAAATATTGTCAAGACTAGTTTCGTAATAAAATAGAAGATGATTTTGTTAATAGACTCTTTAATTTTGTACTTTGAAATGGAAATTGCAACAAAATTTATTACAGAATCAATCATAGACAAGTTTTGGGATTCAAAACAAACGTTGAGTTCCCTTTATAGGTGATTGAGTTGAAATGTATTAAGAAACATATAATTTAAGTTTTTTTTTTTTTTTGGTTAAATACAATATTGGTCCCTAACGTTTACCCAAGTTGCACGGTTGATCCCTAACGTCTAAAATGAGCAGAAATGGTCCCTAACGTTTCAAAATCGTGCACCATTGGTCATTTTCGTTAGTGTATTCGTGACTAACAGATTGATGACATGACCAATTTAATTGAAGAGACATTTTTTTTTTTCATTTATAATTAGAATATGACATGGCATACCCATATAAAATCAAATCAAAATCACCTAGCCCAAAAAGTTAACCAAACTCTAAAATAAGTAAAAAACCAATTACCCGAATACAATTTAACCCTAATTTCATTACATCCAATTAAAACCCCTCTCCCTCTTCCTCTCTCTTACAGAAACACCATGAATCATGCATCCTCTCTCTCACTCTTTGTCACACCAAATAAACATTTGTTTCCATCAGTATAAAGAAAAAAAAAATTTGAATTTAGATTTTAGACTTCACTTACCTTTCCGTTTTGGCTCTTTCATGATTATCATTTGCTATTATTACTATTATTACTTTCATTATTAATTTGAAAACTTTCTCCTCTCCTATTGAGCAAGTCAATCGCGTGTCAATACATACAAGGAATACATGTATAACAGGTGTTCTACACTTCGACCATAATTTCGTTGGACCAATATAAAAAGAAGATGGTTGAAAGTGTTCCATATATGCAGGTGGATCACTTTTTTTTTTGCCTTTCGACTTGTACCCATGGATAGTTAAATAGTTTGTGATGTATACTCCCCCATTATCAATTATTAGAAAAATGAATCTCTTGGAAATTGTAGACATCGTTATCGGGGTCTTGGGTTTCCTTATAATGAAATTGCAGTGAAGCAAGCACGATTCATGGTGGTTCTATAAGAGAGAAAGAGGGAGAATGGGTTTAATCGGGTGTAATTAAATTAGGGTTTAATTGTAATTCGGGAAATTGAGTTTTTTTTTTTTTAAGACTTGGGTTGATTTTTTGGATTTTATGGGTTTTATTTGATTTTAAACGGATATGTTATGTCATATCCTAATTGTAAATGAAAGAAAAATGTCACCTCAATTAAAAATTGGTCACGTCATCAATCTGTTAGCCATGTATACACAAACTAAACGGAGATTAACAGAAGGACCAATGATGCGTGATTTTGAAACATTAGGGACCATTTCTGCTCGTTTTAAATGTTAGAGACCAAACGTATCTCTTTTTTTTTTTTTTTTCTTTTTTTGTTAATTACCAAACATGCAACTTGAATAAACATTAGAGATAAACAATGTATTTAACCATATATGTTATTAGTACTAGATAGATATATATTGAAGTTTTAAATCTTAGTATTTTTTTTTTTTAATCTTGAAATGTGAAATATCTTTGTATGATACTTTTGGCCCTCCCAAAATTGAAATCTTGAGTCCATCCCTATCAAAGAAAATAAGCTATACCAATCCAGGCCTTGTGGCCTTGTGGCCTGGTGGTAATTTCTGGCGTCTCCCAAAGGAGACGTCCAGAGTTCAATCCCCCAAAAGTGGGGTTAAGCTTGCTATTGTCAAAAAAAAAAAAAAAAAGTAAGCTATACCAAACTCCACGCATATTCCTTATCCAAGAAAATTAGCAGTTTTTTCTTTTTGGGTGATCTGATGCAATTTAACTAGGCGAGTTCCAGATACCAATATATTTATTTGTCTGGTGAACAAACGCAACTTCCCCTGATGAGTTACTTTATGGACTGACTCCAAGTCCAATCTTGAACTGAACCCATAAACTGGGCCTACTTGTGACTTTTTTTTGGCTGTTGGCAAAACTGCTCCACATGTGAAAGAAAAATGAAAAAGAAAGTGGGTAAGGAAGTAAGAATAAAATGGTTAAATTAGATTGACACTTTTTCTTTAGGAAAAATTATACTTGCTGTATCATAGTTTGAAAAAATGACACTCCACTTTTAAATTTGTAAAATAATTAACACTCAGTCCCCTTTTTCTTAATTTTTAAAAGAATATTCTTCACTTAAACTTAAAATAATTGGAATATAATTTTTCTTTTTAACTAAAAAGGGGACAGAGTATTAATTATTTTACAAATTTGGGAGCGGAATGTCATTTTCCTAAACTAGGGTGTAGCTAGTTTAATTCCCCCAAAAAAGAAAATGTTAGTATAATTTATCCTAATAATACTCATATGAAAGATTAAACTGAACTGGCTTTTTTCAATTAAGACCAACCACACCATTAAAACTCCTCTTTCAAATCGTGATAAGAAAGTGTGTTGGTTCGACCTTTGACGTGTGAAAACCATTCAAAACAGTTTTTTATTTTATTTTCGGGTTGTTGGTTCCAAATTATATTCTGACGTCAGTGGGAATAGACAATAGAGAAAGCAAAAATTGGAATTTAGATGACCCACAAGAAAGAAGAAAAAGTGGAATTTAGATAAGATTCCCGTGTAATTGCTTAAAGAGTATCTATTAAAATTATGTTTACTGACCTCTTTTGATTATATAGCCTCTTTGAAATGATTTGTTAGAATTGACGAGCAATGCCGAATTGGTGCATTATAAGACTAGTAGTATAGATGAAATTAGTCAAGTTCTTATGCCCCACGGAAGATACCCTAACATTAAGCTTTACCCTGGGATGGCAAATTAACATGTGAAGGCCTTAATCCTTAGAATAAATTTAGGTACATATTCAATTTCACACTTTTTCACAATCTCAATATATAAGTGGTATCAATGATGAGACAGTGTTTATCCACCAATTACAACATATTATCTCAACCAATTATTAAAATTGATGTAAAATTGGAATTGTTTGGATATGTTTGTAATGTAAAAAAAAAAAAAAAACAAGAATGATGGTCATCACCAGATTTTGACGATTTTTCGACGTCAGATAATTAACTTTATGTTTTTTTCGGTCATAGTGCACATTAGTGTCCAAGACAAGAAATTCTATGAATCTCTTGGATAAGGATTATGGTTTCTTGACTCAATTACTAGCTTAGCAAATGTGGCATTGAAGCGATTTCATCGATTACTGCGTACAAGTATGTGACGCAACAACACTAAAGAAAGAAAATATAAGAAAAATATGCCAATTGTCGGCATATTTTTCTTTTTCTTTTTCTTTTATAAAATGAAAACATTTGCTTTTTGTGTCCTTCACGCAAAGCCAATACAATACATAAGGCACATCACTAACCTTGAGGTGGTGGTCCACCTCTAGTCAACCGAGAAATTTCTTTCGTAATGCGCGGGTACAGAATCGTGATGCACGTTTCCTTTTCTTTAATTGTACCCATTAATCACTCAGTCCAGATCACTTGTGTGCAAAATATGTGAAGAGAATTACGAGAAATTATTCAGTCCACTAGATGAATTACGTTATTTATTTATTATTTCAATAATTAAACGTTATGTATGTTAATTTAATGATTCATCAATATTCACATAATCATAATAGAAAGAGAAAAAGAGTGTATTTTGGTCTTTTTTCTTATTTGTTAGTTATGTAAATATTGATAAGTTATTAAATTAATATACGTGACGTTTAATTATTAGAATGGTGGAATAGATGACGTGGTTCACCTGGTAAACTGAATAATTTCTCGAGAATTACACCGGAAATCTCCTAAGTCTCGAACAACAAAAGTAAGTCTGCGATGTACTGAATAATAGCCTCACGTACTTATTAGTCTTAGATTAGATTAGAGTACTCTGTCAGTTTACTGAAAGGAGTACAAATAATAATTAACCAAGTACAAATAATAATTAACGAGTACAGACCAATAATACTTTAAAGGAGGCTAAACATTTTGACATGTTTACCTCAAATCTTTAAACCGAATTCCATATTGTATAACTGTGTTCTTTGCAATAAAGAGGACAAATCAGTCTTTTCGGCAAAAAATAACATAAACAATTAAACACAGTATATAAAAAAAAAAGTATTTTATTATCAGACATGTATTTTTCTAACCTTAAGAAATGGTCAAAAATCATTAATTTCAGTCTCAAAGAAGTACGCGGCCCTCCAATCCACACCGTATAAATCTTGTTACATATTTCTGAATCGAAAGCTCAACAGCATCGAACGAACAGAATCTGCTGGGGACAAAAATTCTAGTACAGCTAGAAATCTTCCAACAACTTTTTCTTCTTTTTCTTTTTTCTTTAATTTTTAATTTTATTTTTTTGGGTTTTGGGTTTTTTGTTTTTTACTTGCACTTCTTTATCAGTGAAATCTCTCTCTGGGTTCTCAGTGCACGTTTCTGTTCCCTCTTTTGCGTGCCTCATCAGTCTTCAGAGTTCAAGACTTATTCAAAAGCATGAGTCTGAGTCTGAGTCTGAGTCTTAGAGACCATTCTTTACCTCCTTAATAAACTGCTTAATCTCCTCTCTGCATTTTTTGAGTCTCAGCCTGAAATTCTGTGACTCTTTATTGAAATTTTCTACCTTTTCGGTGCACCCAAACTTTTTTTTCTTTCAGTTTTTAAACACATAAATGGAGTTGAAGATGGGTCACCTAATCCAATACCAATACCAATTCCAATACCAACTTCTTTAAATCTGTCAAATTTTTCTCTCACAAACTCAAACGAACTGTCTCTAAACTCCCCAAAGCTCCAAACTTTGAGGCATTTGAAGCTCTTTTTGTTTACTCAACCAAAGCTTTCTTTTTTTCATTTTGTCTTGGCTTGTGGGGGGTGTTCGAAATGTCAACCTTAGAAATGTCCCACATCGATTTGGAGCAAGGGGGTCATCAGCGCTCAGGCATCGGAAGTGACGTCAGCGCCGACGGTAGCGTATGCTTCTCTGACGCAGAAGCGGATGAGGGGTCGTGCTATTCACAGTTCTATTCGACGAATGGTGGGTCCTACGATGAGTACAGCTTTTCTTGTGTGTATGATCCTGATCCTGATCCTGATCGTGATCGGATTGGGAGCAGTTCGGGTTTGGGTTCTAGGAGAGAAGACGCTTTGTCTTCAGCATCAGAGTTGGAGATTGAGAGTGGGGTCCCCGAAATCAAGGTGCATTTGGCTAAAGTAGAGAGAGATTGTAGGATTTGTCATCTGGGTTTGGAGAGTAATAGCCAAGAATCTGGGGTTCCAATTGTGTTGGGTTGTTCTTGTAAGGATGATTTGGGTGCAGCCCACAAAAACTGTGCTGAGGCCTGGTTCAAGATTAAGGGAAATAAGTGAGTCAAATTTTCCTTGCTTTTTATCTTCAAGCTCATGATTTTTTGCTAAATTTTGTTATGTTTTATGGGGAAGGGTGGATACCCCATTTACTGCTTCTAACATGATGTGTTTTACTTTGATTCATCTGATTGTAAATTATCCTTCTCAAAAAAAAAAAAAAAAAAAAAAATCTGGTTGTAAGTTATGATTTATATTAGACTTTTCGTATCTGTATAGGTTCCATAGCCGACATCATAGTTTTAATTTGGGACTAATGCTTTGTTATTGTATTAAACTTTTTGTATTTGTGCACACTTTGAAACCCTTTCTTGATTGAGATTTTCCGTCTTCTTGAAGGAATGGAACGTATAATAACGCATCGTAAGAGAAAATGAATGGTTATTAAACAAGTCATTTTAGGAAATTTGGTTTTGAATAGTTTAATTTATTCATTAGATGTAAAGCATAATTGATAATCTAGTAGCTTAGAGCATGTGGGCATAAGAATTCTGTTCTATAAAAGTTAAAGAAGATTACCATTTTTAAAGAAGATGATGGAAAAGGTAAAGAGTAAAGCATCCTGAAGTCTTGGTGATATGTCTAAGTACAGCCACGATTCCTAATGCTCCATCCTTTTTTGAAGCCTAGGAATCTCTATGGAGATATTTTCTGATTCTCCTAATTTATGAAAGTGGAGGTTTTTAGTCCTTATTGATGTATTCATTTACCTTAGGAAAATTATTGCTTATTGGTGTGGCACTTTATATATTTTAATAGTTTTATGTGTAGATTCCAAATATCCTATTCATCTATTGTGTTTAGTGGCCTTTACATATTCACAAGTTAAGAGTTTCATAGGATACTGCCGATGGCTGTTCTGATTCTTAAAATTGTTTGTGCATTGCTATCATCATGTTTCGTACACATCTATGTTAGTGTCGCTTGCTGACAAGACCATTGTTGATAGTGTTACTCAAAACCATGGTGGAATTTCGTAGCCATTATTAGTTATGCCATTGATTAGAACAGTGCAATTGATTGGCTCACCATTTAAGTCTGGATATTGTTTCAATCAGATGGGATTGAAACTACACTTTTGAAGTTATTTGATCATGATCCAAATCCAATGTACCGGCTGTACTGATTTGTGGCAGGTTTTCTTATCTTAAAACCTAATAGAGAGTTAGAGACTTGAATTGGCTGAACCTGTCTTTCTCAACATAAAGACAATTGCTTCTATTAGTAGCAGGAACATAAGTTCTTAATTTTTTTTTTTTTTTTAAAGGTGTCTAGACAACTGCATCTTTTCTAATTAGTAGAGGATGCCAGTCAAATACTAGTAATCTTGCCTTCTATTGTAAAGGAATCAAATCCGTTTAGCATTGCAGCTTTGTGTGATTAATAATGAACTTTGTTACTGGAGATAATGTTTTTGTTCATGTGTGACTAGCATGTGACATATAAATATGTGTTTCGGCCCTCAACTGTTCCCAACTTATATATTTGTTATAGATTAATACAGCATTTAAACATGAGGTTCTTTTCATGTTTTATTCAGTTTTTCTTTTCACTATAATTTTTATTGTCATTTTTATAAGTAATAGTTTTGATCTTTATGTATCCTAGACCTTGTCAGCATTGCACTGCTAAGTTGTTTTTCTGGCTGGCCTGTTATGTTTTCTAGCTTCCTGAATTTCAGCTCTTGATTGTAGACTTTCTGGGTATTGTTTTGCACCCTATCTTTTTCACATAGGAGAAACTATCCATCATTATACTTGGCAACATAGACAAATGACATTAATCCTCATAATCTTTTGCTACTATATCACAATAACTTCTTGTAACTGCATTATTGCATATAAACTGTGCCGTGATTACTATGCAAAGTATAAACACGTAGCCCTGATATAGTTTTTATTTCAAGCTTACCTCATTTTGAGTTAATAATCCTGAGTCCTGATTCAAGTTACATTCTAGCTCTTTTCTGAAACTGTTCCCTTTACTTTGTGGAAGTTTATATGATCTCATCTTTAAGTTTCATCATTTATCCCTTATTCGGTTTTGTTTTAGGACCTGTGAGATTTGTAATTCTGTTGCACGTAATGTCTTTGGATCAAATGACATTGAGTCAACAGTGCATTCAAACGAGACCAACAATGCCACAGCAGCAGTGACAGTCTTGGCACCTGCGACCGTAGCAGAGACACGAAGCTTCTGGCATGGCCACCGCTTCCTGAATTTCCTGCTTGCTTGCATGGTATTTGCATTTGTCTTATCATGGCTCTTCCACTTTAATGTGCCATCATCATAAATCTCTGTAAAAGAGTTACACAGGAAAGATTTAGCAAAGGAGAATAAACAAGTTCTCTAAAAGGGCCGGCCAAAGTGATGATATGGTGGTAATGGAAGAGTTTCAACCTTCAAGCCTCGCAGCGTTTGTGTAGATAAAAATACAAACTTAATGTGCTCCTCCATATTTGTAGAGTTTGGTTTTTACCAATGTTTCACATTGCTCATATATTATATAATAGCTTTATCAGGCTTTTGCTTTCCAAGTTTTAAAATTAATGTATTTGGTTTTTTCTGGAACAATATTAGCAGAAGGTTATATTGAATTGTATATTTGCATTGCACCCCATTTAATTTTGTCGCGTGGTGATATATATATATATATAAATATTTTAATTTCCTCTTTTGGGTTTGATGTCTAAAAATGTATATAATAGGAGTGTAATCGGTGAGGTGCGGTGCAGTTTTCTTCAGATTTATGCACCTACACTTTATAGTGCGGTTTTCCTATTACACGCACTTGCACCTATTAAGATTGGTTTTGGCGCGGTGCGATTCAGTTTGGTGCGGTGCGGTGTAGGTGCAGTCTTGCGGTTTGGGCTGAACTCATTTGGGTCGAATTGGACCAGCCCAAATGTCAATTTTAATCTAAAAAATCCACCTTTATAGCAATTAAAAAATTTGACTAACTATAGCATACAAATATAAATCATAGTTTCTAATCTCAACCTGAATATTTAAGAAGAAAAAAATTATAACATATATATCTCATAGAATGAATCATAATTTTCAATCTCAACCTGCACATATATGTCATCCTTATACAAATATAACACAATCTTAACTTTCACATACTATTAGCATACAAATATAACATAACATCACCTGCATATACCATTAGCATATAAGTATAACATACTGGAAGGTGTAATCGGTGAGGTACGGTACGGTTTTCTCCTGATTTATGCACCTACACCTTATAGTGCGGTTTTCCTATTACACGCACCTGCACCTGCACCTGCACTTGCATCTATTAAGATCGGTTTTGGCGCAGTGAGATACGGTGGGGTGCGGTTCTTGCGGTTGTATCGATGAAGCTGACAACCCTAGTATATAATTTTATGGATGCACACAAACACAATAATTGAGAGATAATGGAAGGAAAAAAGGCAGAAGCCTTAGCTAGCCCTTGAAAAGTTTCCTCCTTTAGAGCAACTTCAGCAGCCTCTTTATTTTTTTTTCACATGTGGAGATAAAAGACATTTTTTACTTATTTAACTAGTCTCATCTCCCAGTAGACTCTTTATTTATTTCTCCACATTACTTTTATATTATTTTTTTCTCTCTCCAAAATTAAGGGGAAGGTGTCTGGTTTCTTTCATCACAAGAGTGGGGTTTGTTGGATTTGAGTATTGCATTGGCTGCAATACCCACTCTCCCCTCACAAAATTTTCACTTTTTGCCTTTTTAATTTTTTAAACTTTTTCTATTCAGTGGTTGAGATTAAAAAGTATTGCATGCAATACCTATTGCTTGGGATCTCAATCCGGGTTGGTGCAAACAAAATTGAATCACTTTGTTTTCTGTGGTTGGTTCCAAATGCTCTCATATGACATGCAATCAAATTCGTGATTTTAGATGCTTCCATACAAAGCTGTCAGGGAAGATCAAAAGCAATGAATAGGTAAAGAACCACGCCTCGTGATATGGAAATAGTTTTCCTCCAACCCGGTTTGGAGGAATCCTCTTCCAACCCACTACGTGACAAGTAAATAGACCATCCACATGTACTTTTAGTCATGTGACCTTTTTAATGAGTCATGTGACTTTTTCAAATAATACATGTGGATAGTCTATTTAATTGACATGTAATGGGTTGAAGGAGAATTCCTCCAAACCGAGTTAGAGGAAAACTATGTTCTCGTGATATATGTGTGAGTTTATTGGGCTTTCGTCACCAGTTCCTCAAAATTACATTACATAAATGGAGTCCTATTGTTGTGTGGTTTTATTTTATTTTTTTCTTTTAACCAGTCAATTTTTACATAAATTTTGGTATGCTAGCAAATAGATTCTTGCACATAAACTTTCATCAATTCTCCATCTATTTTAATGTTTTTTTTTTTTTTTTTTTTGCACCAAATTATTAAATAAAAAATTGAACCTAAGACCCCGAAATTTTAATTATGTTGCGGTAAGATACATTCCTTTTTCTTCTTCTTCTTCATTTTTTTTTTGTAAAATGATTTGTTGAAAAAAGAAATTGTTAAAATAGACAAAAAAAAATCTATTTGCTAAAGTACTAAAGTTTATGTACCAAATTGAGGGGAAAAAAATTCAAGAGATCATATTACAACAACATAAGACTTCACAAATCTTAATGCATTTTACCTTCTTCTTTTTTAATCTCTTTTTTGGGATCTTGGTAATATCATGGATTCTTAACTTAGAAAATCCTAAGGGAACAGTCCGAGGTTGGGAAGATCTGTAGGTGATAAGCACAACAATAACTATTCATTTAACAAAAGAAATAAAAGGAAAAGAAAGAAGTAAAAAGGTTTTAATGAACATGCACAGAAATGAAGAAGCAGCCAGTTATGTTAACATTTTATTCTCAATCAGGGCTGGTTGGGGGGTAAACCCCACAAGCCCTTAGGCTTGGGCAACCCCCCTTAGGGGCAAAAAAAAGAAAAAAAAAAGTATAGTATACATAGAAAAGAAAAAAAATATATTATTATACATAAAAGAAAATTTTCTATTAGTGTATATATATATATATATTATTCATTTGGCAACTTACCAACAAATTACAAATTTTAAAGGCCAGAAAATCATTACTTTGTCAAGCAACACATGCTCGCTTTTTTCATGCTTATTTCGACGCTTTTTAATGATTTGTATTTGTAATGATATGCCCCCCTTATTTCAATGTATTTTGTCAAGCAACGCACGCTTGCTTTTTTCATGCTTATTTCTACGTTTTTTTATGATTTGTATTTGTAATGATATGCTCCCCTTCACAAAATACAATTTCCCTATATTGTTAGGAGTATAATAAATTACAAAGTTTATAGGCCAAAAAATCATTATTTTGTCAAGCAACACATGCCCACTTTTTTCATGCTTATTTCGACACTTTTTAATGATTTGTATTTGTAACGAAATGCCCCCCTTATTTCAATGTATTTTTTCAAGCAACACACGCTTGCTTTTTTCATGCTTATTTCGATGCTTTTTATGATTTGTATTTGTAATGAAATACTCCCCTTATTTCAATGTATTTTGTGCTTTTAATGAATTGGATTTTGGATTTTGGGTTTTTACAAATCTTCTATCACACCTTTTTTTATGTTTCAATGATTTCAATAAGAGAAACATGCACTCATGTGGAATATACGGTATGTCAGTATGTGGCGAATCCTCTCCCAGCCTCTACCATATTTTCTTGGAAATTGTTGAGGGAATTTGCATGTATATCACCTTATCCAAAAAATTGTCATCATTATTTTCTTGTCGTGCAATAAACATGCACTCTTCTTCACTTCTTTCAACATCATTTTGGAATGTTAATAACTACATCAATTTCTATTACAATTATAAAATATTCAAAGCAAGATAATAAGGAAGTTATATTACTTATACAAATCCAAAGAATATCTATATATTTTATTTGTGGATAAAAATATCATCAAATGAATTATAGTATGTTCTTTTTAAAATAAAATAAAATATATCAATATCACGTCATCTTTATAATATTTTTCTTTGCTTAGATTATCAAACTCATATAATACAATGTATATATAAAAATAAATTTAAGGAATTTAGCAAACATATATATAACCAAAAAAAATGTGTAAGCTGTAAGTTATTTGATTGGAAAGCAAACATATAATCTCTAAGCTATTTCACGTGTAAGCTATTTAGCAAAAAAAACAAAAAACGTGTAAGTTATTTCACTCACAGCAAACATATAATAAAAAAAAATACCTTCTTTGTCTTGCAGGCTTTCATCCATTCATCCATTACTTTAATATAAACAAATAAAAAATCTTCTGAAATGTCTCAAATAGTCAACTACAGAGGAGAGAGAGCAGCACTTCTTTTGCAAATATTTTTTTGGTTCGGCGCAGTGTAAAAGTCATAGGGGGGCGGCGGCTAGAAATCAAAGTGGAGGCAATTATGTAATTATGCGGGAATTATGTCATTACCCGGCAATTATGTAATTACCATGTCAACTAAAGTTCCTTATTTGGCATTTATTCATTGGGTGGGATTATAGCAACTTGATAGTCGTTGAACGCTGAATAATTTCCTTATATTGTTAGGCATATAATAAATTACAAATTTTAAAGGCCAAAAAATCATTATTTTGTCAAGCAACACACGCTCGTTTTTTTCATGCTCATTTTGGCGGTTTTTAATGATTTGTATTTGTAATGATATGCCCCCCTTATTTTAATGTATTTTGTCAAGCAGCACACACTTGCTTTTTTCATGCTTATTTCGATGTTTTTTTATGATGTGTATTTGTAATGATATGCTCCCCTTCACAAAATATAATTTCCCTATATTGTTAGGAGTATAATAAATTACAAAGTTTAAAGGCCAGAAAATCATTATTTTGTCAAGCAACACACACCCGCTTTTTTCATGCTTATTTCAATGCTTTTTAATGATTTGTATTTGTAACGATATGCCCCCCTTATTTCAATGTATTTTGTCAAGCAACACACGCTTGCTTTTTCCATGCTTATTTCGACGCTTTTTTATGATTTGTATTTGTAATAATATGCTCCCCTTATTTCAATGTATTTTGTGCTTTTAATGAATTGGATTTTGGATTTTGGGTTTTTACAAATCTTCTATCACACTTTTTTTATGTTTCAATGATTTCAAAAAGAGAAACATGCACCCATGTGGAATATATGGTATGTGCTAAGGTATAAAAATTAATGTGTTTTCTATCCCACTTTTTATGTTCCAATGATTTTAATGAGAGAAACGTGCACCCATATACTATATATAATATGTGCCAAGGGATCAAAGTTAACACATTAACTTGGCAAGTGTTAAGGAATCCCACATAGGTTAGATAGAAGAGTTGTGTTAGTAGTCCTATGTATAAATAGGACACCTTCACAACACATTGTAATCATCCAAAATATATCATACAGAGAATATAATAAAGATGTAGCCCATTGGCTACATCATGTGGACGTAGGCTCACATAGCCGAACCACTTGAAAAACCCTAGCCTCCACATTCTCTTTCTCTCTCTCAATCCTTTATCTTTTATATTTTCCATTATCATTAGATTTAGGTTTCTTTACATGGTATCAGAGCCCTAGAGCTCTAACGAGCAACTCGATCTTTCCGCTTCCGCATTTCAAAAAAAAAAAAATCTCATCCAAAGCACCTCACCACAAATCTTTCTTTTTCAGAAAACTGATCACAAATACCAGTCCCTCCCATCAAAATCGGCAAAACCCCTGTTTTCCGATCAAATTCCACCTCCGCACGCGCCTCCACGCGCGGCCCAAACATGCTGGAATCTCCTCCGTGCACCACACCCGCCTCCGTATACCAAGTTCAGATCTACTACTTCCCAAATCCTATTCACAAAAAAAACACCACATCTCAATAGATCTTCAGCCGAACTACTGAATGGCGCAAAAATCAAGCCGATCCGATGAATAACGCGCCTCCACGCGCCGCTTGATGTTCCGGCGTTTCGTTTCACGCGCTCTTGTAGCAGGGTTTTTTTTTTTCTCACTCACCGTCTTCCTTTTTTTTTCTTCAAGAATTTTCTTCTCCCAAAACTCTAGCAGTGTGTATGTTGACAACCAAACAATAGAAGTCCACAAAACAAAATACAAAATAAAAACCAGATATTCACCTCTTAATGCACATGGATAAACAGATCTCGGGTGTGTGTTGCCAATCTTGATGATGGTGATGGTGGGTAATGGCGGTGCGGTGGTGCTAGGGAAGTTTTTTTTTTGAAGATGCGGAAAAGGATGATGGTGGCTGTACTGATGTCACAGGATCGAACTGACTCGTGTGAGCTTTAGGGCTCTGATACCATGTAGAAAACCTAAATCTAATGAGAATGAAATATAAAAGAGTTTGGGAAAGAGAGGAAGAGAATGTGGAGGCTAGGGTTTTTCAAGTGGTTCGGCTATGTGAGCCTACGTCCACATGATGTAACCAATGGGCTACATCTTTATTATATTCTCTGTATGATATATTTTGGATGATTACAATGTGTTGTGAAGGTGTCCTATTTATATATAGGACTACTAACACAACTCTTCTATCTAACCTATGTGGGATTCCTTAACAGCAAGGGATAAAAGTTAACACATTAACTTACGAAAGAGGGAGAAAGAGAGGAGGTTTACACCATAACCATAAGTTCATCCATTTCTTTCCAGCCAAAATTCACAGGTAAGATACTCATTCATTTTACTTGCTTCACGTTTGAAAGATGATTTTCGTATTGAATTTCACTTGCATAGCTTCATTAACAAGAACTTCTATTTGATAAATTATTATTTGTCCAAAAAATTTAAATTGTTATTGTTCGTGTAAATTAATCAAGAGGAATTGTTACTATATTGTTAGGAGTATAATAAATTACAAAGTTTAAAGGCCAGAAAATCATTATTTTGTCAAGCAACACACGCCCGCTTTTTTCATGCTTATTTCAATGCTATTTAATGATTTGTATTTGTAACGATATGCGCCCCTTATTTCAATGTATTTTGTCAAGCAACACACGCTTGCTTTTTCCATGCTTATTTCGACGCTTTTTTATGATTTGTATTTGTAATAATATGCTCCCCTTATTTCAATGTATTTTGTGCTTTTAATGAATTGGATTTTGGATTTTGGGTTTTTACAAATCTTCTATCACACTTTTTTTATGTTTCAATGATTTCAAAAAGAGAAACATGCACCCATGTGGAATATATGGTATGTGCTAAGGTATAAAAATTAATGTGTTTTCTATCCCACTTTTTATGTTCCAATGATTTTAATGAGAGAAACGTGCACCCATATACTATATATAATATGTGCCAAGGGATCAAAGTTAACACATTAACTTGGCAAGTGTTAAGGAATCCCACATAGGTTAGATAGAAGAGTTGTGTTAGTAGTCCTATGTATAAATAGGACACCTTCACAACACATTATAATCATCCAAAATATATCATACAGAGAATATAATAAAGATGTAGCCCATTGGCTACATCATGTGGACGTAGGCTCACATAACCGAATCACTTGAAAAACCCTAGCCTCCACATTCTCTTTCTCTCTCTCAATCCTTTATCTTTTATATTTTCCATTATCATTAGATTTAGGTTTCTTTACATGGTATCAGAGCCCTAGAGCTCTAACGAGCAACTCGATCTTTCCGCTTCCGCATTTCAAAAAAAAAAAAATCTCATCCAAAGCACCTCACCACAAATCTTTCTTTTTCAGAAAACTGATCACAAATACCAGTCCCTCCCATCAAAATCGGCAAAACCCCTGTTTTCCGATCAAATTCCACCTCCGCACGCGCCTCCACGCGCGGCCCAAACATGCTGGAATCTCCTCCGTGCACCACACCCGCCTCCGTATACCAAGTTCAGATCTACTACTTCCCAAATCCTATTCACAAAAAAAACACCACATCTCAATAGATCTTCAGCCGAACTACTGAATAGCACAAAAATCAAGCCGATCCGATGAATAACACTCCTCCACACGCCGCTTGACGTTCCGGCGTTTCATTTCACGCGCTCTTGTAGCAGGGTTTTTTTTTTTTTTTTTTTCTCACTCACCGTCTTCCTTTTGAAGAAACCATTTTTGCTTCAAGAATTTTTTTTTAGAAATAATTATGGTGGACGCAGCATTTATAATTGAGCTAATGATAAGGTACTATATCCTACCCTCAACACATGAAAAAGACCGTATATTTTATAAACCATGGCTTATAAGAGAGATAATGGATGACATATTGCTGCTTGAAAATCAGCTTCCATTCTTCATTTTGGAGTCTCTTTTTGTTAAGGCCAAAATATCAATTCTTCCCCAACAGGATGAGAAGTTGTCACTCATTTGGCTTACCCATCATCTCTTCAAAACTAAGGCATATTTGGGGGAGATAGAATAACATTGGGATTATTTATGTTCTTCTAAAATAGAACATTTTTTTCATTTCATACGTATTTGTCATCTACATCAGGAACTGCCACCTCAAAGGGAACTCAAAACTCTTATTGTACCAAGTGCAACACAGCTACACCAAGTTGGGGTCAAGTTTAAGGTGGGATCGAATAAAAACCTCTTTTGCATAGAATTCAAAAATGGGATTCTGGAAATTCCGAAATTCCGATTATATGGCAATACAGAGATTTTTTTCCAAAACCTGGTCGCCTTTGAGCAATGCCACCTCAGAGATAATTACATCCATGACTATTTCTTTGTCATTGATCAGCTCAATGACACTCCAAAAGATGTGGAATTATTTGTTCAAAATGGAATTATTGAGAAGTAGACTACCAGATAGTTAAGGAGTAGTAACTCTCATTAAAAACCTTACCCTAGGATCTTTTATGGACACTGACAATTTCTACTTTGCTAATCTTTGTGATGACTTGAATGCATACTACAGTGTCCGTTGGCGCAAGTGGAAGGCAACCTTGAAACAAGATTACCTCAGTACTCCATGGGTTGTCATTCCTATCATCCTAGGTGTTATAGCTCTCATACTCAATCTCATTCAAACAGTATTCTTTTATCTCAGTAGTATAGCCGTATAGGTTCTTTCAACCATGAATCATTCTAGTGATGATAATCTTCTTCTTCTTCTTTTATTTTTTATTTTTTTGCAAGAGTAAAGTATAATCATGATTATCATCATCAATGTGGTGATATTGACAATAAGAATTGTATGATATATATAGACATAATTTATGGTTTAAAAGAGGTGATAATGCTATCATCTAATATAGAGGCAATGATATGGTGATTGTGCTTATAACTCGTAGAATTGCCTTTACTGCATTTTTTTTTAATTATTTATTACTAGGGGTGGCAAAAAAAAACCCAAACCCATTAGCCTACCCAAACTCACCCACTAATTGCCCACCCAAACCCACTTATTTAATAAATGGGCAAATGGGTGCTAGCCCAATTAGACCCAATTAAGTTGGGTTTAATTGGGCTTTAATTGGGTTGCTTATTGGGCATCAACAAAAAGCTCAAACCCAAAAAAATAAAAAAGCCCAAACACGAAAAAATAAATAAATAAAAGCAAGGAAAAATAAACAAAAAGCCCAAACCCGGAAAAAAAAAAAAAAAAAAAAAAAAAAAAAAAAAAAAAAAAAAAAAAAAATTCTAAGAGGTTTTGGTCATTTTGGAGGTTCCAAGGGTATTTCAGTAATTTTTCTAAGTTTTAATTGTTTTTTCATCCTTTTATAGGTTTTAAGGGTATTTTGGTAAATATCAACTTTATTAAATGGGTTTAAATGGGTGGGTTGGGTTTTAGCTTAGATAATTGGGTTGGGTTGGGTTTGAGTAATATCTATTTTACTAAATGGGTTTAAATGGGCTATTGGGTTTTAAAAGCTCAACCCATTTAATGCCCACCCAAACCCACTCATTTGACACTCCTATTTATTACTATACGAATGGGAAAATTATGAAATGAAGTAGATAATCTCAATCAAGACCGGCCAAAAACTTGATGAAAATTCTGATATTGAAGTTTATGTTATGCAACAGAACCGGCCATTCCCAAAAACACCCCAAATGGTCCACAATGAAAGCAACGTAGATGGTAAAGATATGCATCAGATCTGAATATCTGATCTACTAGAAGACAGTAGGAGAGGAAGGGGGCGGGGTTTCATCATTACAAGCAATGTATGATGTATCTCATAAAGAACACTATTTCAAGTCCAACTTTTTCTGTTTAAAGTAGTAATAGAATCAATTCAGGGAACAAAAAAAATCAAACCATTGCCCTTTATTACTCAATACGGCGGTGTTGCATGGACCACTTCAACGATGATTTCAAAATCTTTGTAAGCATAATGCTTTTTATTTTATTTTTGATAAGTAAGAAGATTATTATTAAGGAAAAGCTTTAAGCGCATAAAGCATGCACTCAAAGAGATTACATAAGCATATCAGAATGATCAAACGCTAGAGAAACTAAAAATTCTCTTACAAATGGAGAAGAAGTAAAACCCCAAGCCCGAGACCAATCATAATGCTGAAAACAGCGTTGCGTATTAGATGAATGAACAGAAACGTAGTATAGAATTAGATTAACATAAAACGCAGAAATATAGTAATGATTAAACCAACAGGTGTAGCTTTAAGCTGAAAATGGCAAAAGACAGAAAATGAAGGATAGATACAAAAGACTAAGCATAACTATATAGAAAAAAGAAAAAGAAAAACGCCCCTAAAATAATTTTTTCTTTAAAAAAAAAAAATCTATACTCTATTTAATTTTGTTCCTTTTGGCTTCCAAGTTTGTGCCATCTTTGAGTGTTTCTTGTGCATCGTTATCCATCCCAAGCTTGAAGAGGCACGCTGCTTGAAGATACAAAGCAGTGGGCCACTCAGGAGACACCACTTGAGCTTGCATAGCATCCCCCAGAGCTTCCTGTGGCATCTCACTCATCAAGTAAGATAAACAGCGCCTGGCATACACAGTGGGTGATACCATGGTCCCGCCATCTATGAACTACAAAAGACAATGAAAATCTTAAGCCTTCTACATAAACCAGCAAGATTTTTAAAAATTCCCAGCCAAAATGAAACCCAATTCCTAAATGTCTATAACTACATTCAGTTCAAATGATACTAGCAGAAAACTCCTATTACTAACCACTTTACTGTCACTGTCACTGTCACTCATCAATGTATGCAACTCAATCTAATGCACAATTTTTCATCTTGTGCAAAACATTATAACATGTTTGATACAAACAAATGAGACAAATTCAGTTTCGCAAATCACTACTCGGTCTAGCTTTGAGGTAAACTGAACAACATAAAGCACATATTCTTTGCTCTTTGTTTTTTCAGTACAAGATTTTATTACTTGACAGTTATGATACACATGTTATATGTACCCAAGTTGCTAACGCAAAATGATTTCTAGAGGAGAGGAGAGACTCACTTTTGTATAGCGAGCAATGGCAGTTGCAAAATCCTTGGCTCGAAAAGCAGTATCTCCATGCGTCTTACAATTTAAGGTGTCCTGCATTTGACTGGTCCACATTTGAAAAGAAAGCTGGAATTCGACAAGTACTCAAGCAGAATCAGTTCCAAAATGATTATAAAAAGAATAAAAAATGTTTAAAGGAGAAAATACATTAATGTGGAAGCATCACTAAATATCCTGGGTCCAAGGGAAAATCATCTTTTAGTTTTTGGGTTGTTTTTTTAACAAAAAATAAATAAATCTACTAAAACTGTTTACATAACTTTATATGGTTGATATTACATATTTCACAATTCTGAAAAGAGCATTAGATACAGGACAGGCAGTAGCAAACCTCATTGGCAATCCCCTCATCATCCTTGTATCCAATCTTCTCCAATATTTCATGTATGGCAGTAAGATCCATTCTCAAGCAAGCTTCACCAAAAGGTGTTAATGTCAATTGCTGCGTGGAGGACGCAGTTTCATGTGGGATACCCATTAAAACACATGATGGAACCTGCTAGAATACTATTGAATGAGAAATTAGTCTTCCCAAGACAATCGTAACAAGCAATATAGTTGACCCCTTAATAAAAAGTGAATATAAACAATGAGCAAAGAAAATGATAAACTTCTAATTTTTTCTCTTGTATATTTCCTGTGTATTTGGGTTATGCACCCTTCATGTGTTTAAATAACATGTTTACTATTTTAAAAAAACAAGTGACAAGTGTCAACCCATGATCATGAAAATAATATCGTTATTACTTTTGAAAGCAATAAACCACATTGATGATAGGAGCATGGAGATAAAGTCAGCTTAGATATCAGTTTCATAAGGAATATGAATGTTTTTAATGAAAATACATGTATGAAAAACCAAGTTCCTTTCTCAAAGTCCCAAAAAATAAAAGAATTAAGCTCAGCATCAAGAAATTGAATCCCATACTGTGAAAAATTAACATTGCAAGTATGAGTGACTCTATCAATCAAGGCAAATCTCCAAACTAATACGCATGTAAAGAAGTTTATCGAGGATATACCTCTGTTTCTTTCTGAAGTGACATGAGAGCAGTGACAAGGGACTTTGCATTTGGCCTCTCACGAGCTTCATACTGCAAACAACGGGAAGCTAACCGCACCAACTCAGTTCCATCATCATTAGAGAAATGACCCTCCAAAGCAGAATCCATCAGCATTAGAAAATTCTTGCCACGGATTAGGTCAAGTGCCTAGGAACAAATACAGATCATGGCAACCTCAAATTTTTAAACTTCATCAATTAAAATCACAACTGGAATTATTCAACTCATGCACCTTAAATCAAATTAGTTTCTAGCATTAGTTATGACATTGCATACTGAACACAAGCTCTCTAGTTTTAACCAATATATACTCAAGCATTCATATATGAGACTTTGATGAAGACCTACATGACTCGGTGGAATATGTTTGCCACTCAGAAGATCTAGCAGCATAGTCCCAAAGCTGTAAACTACACTTTCTGCAGTCACTCTACCTGCCAAAGATAGACACATATGCACATGATTATACACTGAAGTCTTGGCTTAAACTGAAACTGAATGGCAATCATATAAAAAAATATGCAAGTATATGCACACTGATTGTTAACACTTGTTCCATACCATATCATATGAGAACTCCTAGATTAGCTTTTCTTTTTGCATGTTAGTAACCTTTTTACATGTGACCATTCATATCATTGTTACATGGTAAAAGAAACAATTCTCAAGCTCAATGTGTGACAGTTCTAAGTTGAGAGAGAGAGAAAGAGAGAGTTTAACTCTTTATTCTTACAAAGCTATAGCAAGCTGTCTTCTTAAATATCAGATTAGATAAAAAAGAGAAACCTTTATAAATATTCAAACATGTTGCAACAGGGCAGAATAAGGAATTTTTGTTTAGGAGGAGCCAGATTATAGAATCGAAAAATTATTAAACCACACACTTTTATACATATATTTGGACATGCATCATGTAGACATGTGAACGTATGTGTTTACTTAAAAATGTAAGTGAAAAACCTTATGCTTTTTGAGAAATGACTAAACTAACACCACAAGAAAGTTCTTGATTCAATTTCTCTTTTTGACTTTTTAATATTATAGGCTCTAATTAGATATCATCCTGTCATGTAGGATTATATCATTAATAAAAAAAAATGCATACAATATTGAGTATTTTGAAGAATTAACTTTTATACAAAAAAAGAAGAAAATAACCGAATGTGATTGGACATCGTATTGTTTCTATAATATGCTTATGGCTTTTAAATCTCATTTTATAAGATAATTTTTTGTCCCTTGAAAGTTCTAATCTCTGGAACATCTAAATTTAATAGATCTACACTTTGCCCTTTTTTTTTTTTTTTTTTTTTTTTTCTGTGGGGGGGGGAGAGAAGAAGCACAAAAAATTAATTTTTTGTAGACATATCCACAATTCTTTCTTCATGAATGTATTGTTTAAGAGAGCAAAAGAGACTTGTAATTGTAATATGAATTGCATATCATATTGATAAAAAATCATATATTTTGCAGCTTTTAGCAATGGCTCCTAGTTCCTTTATACTCATTGGAGAGATGCTTCTAATGTGAAACAGAACCTTTATTTGCTATAGTAGGACAACATTTCCAGTCTTTTCCTAGCCCACTATATCCCAAAAGAAAACAAAAAATTATATATTGATGAAGATGGTGATGTAACGTTCATGTCAAAATAATATAACAGAGTAAGTATTATACCAGTCCTCAAGTATTCTGGAGGAGTGAAAGCCAAGTTGGTACTGTAACTCTTCCCATCTCTACTATTCTTCATTAGCCCAAAACAAGACAGCCTGGGATTGCCATCCTGTTCAGTGTTCACCACCAAATTAAAAAATTAGTCCCTTACCGATATAAAATGGATTGAAAACAAAGCAAAGTCCACTTATACCTGATCAAATAAGACCCTGTAAGCATTAAGATCATGATATAATGCCCGTCCTTTACTGCTGCAATACTCTAGAGCTTGTGCCAAATACAACGCAACCCTCAACCTCATTGCCCATCTCATGGGCTGGGCCTCCCCTGTACCAATTCAAAACAGTAAGAGTGGGAGTACTAATTTATGAGTTAAAACCAAATGCTTCAACAAGTTAGCTTCAAAATGAACTCACTCACAGTGAAAGAGATGTTTGGCCAGTGTTTCATTGGGCATAAACTCGGCTACCAGCAACCTCTCCTCACCTTCACAGCAACATCCAATCAGATTCGCCAGTCTCTCACTCCTCAGACTCCCCACCGATCTCGCTTCCTCCTAAACCACATTCAATTCTCGTTAAAGCATTTTTTTTTTCTTCTTTTTTTGAAAACAGAAATAAGAAGAATTTGGAGGGAGTTAACGGACGAGGAATTGGCGAGAATCGGGCCAGGCCAGCTTGTTGAAGCGCTTAACAGCAATCCAACGGTCGTTATCGAGTTTTCCTTTGTAAACAACGTTGGGAGCTTTAAGTCCGTGCTCCGAGACTATGTTATCGGAGGAGAATCCAGACGTGGCAGCTTTGAGTTGCTCGTAGTTGTACTCGGTGAAACTCGGCCACGAGTTTCGGTCACTTTTGCCCCCATTTTCTGCAACAATTCGAATCACTCTTCAAAGTTTTATTTATGATCCTCGAGATTAAAAAAGAAAGAAAGTAGAGTGATAAAAATGATATACCGAGATCGGAGGATTCGAGGACGGAGGATTTAAGGTGGGAATGGAACCAGCAGAGTGAGAACTTGGAGCAACGGCCTCCCATTGGCGAAGGAGAGATCAAACGAATGGATGCGAAAATGATCAAACGGTGCTCATTAATCCCACTGGATCAAAGCCTCAAAGTAGTAGCTTCAGTATGAACAAAGTATATGTGAGTTTGGTTTTGGATCCGAGATTATTCAGGCTTTTTATCCTTCTCTTGCTTTTTTATAAATCTCTAACTAGCTAGTGGTACTAGTAGACGCAGTAGTAGTAATAGTCTATTATTAGCAGTAATAATAATGGAGATGAATAATAGTTTTTAATTTTATCGCTAATGTGTGTTTGAGTCTCTCACGTTTCATGTGTTTGAGTGTTTACTTTCCTGTGCCGTAAAAGCCCCTTTTTCACTACTTTCTGGTTTGAGCTTTTCTCCATTCTCATCATTCCTCTCTCAATCAATTCCTATATATAATATATTCACTATTTTCTCATTTTTAATATTTCTCTTTTTGCGTTACAGTTATAGCCCAGAAGGCCAGAACAGTGTTTTTTTTTTTTTTTTTTAAGTAAAAATAAAATGAAAAATCTTTATATAAAGAGAGTGGCAACGTGGCAATCTTATGTCAGACTCTGGCTTAGGAATTTGTGCATATAAAACGGAGGTATTATTCCAAGTAATGAAGCAAGGGAGCAAGGGATATGTCATGTCAACTGCCCATAATGACAATTTTACTTTCAGGTATGAAGTTATGTTGAGGGGAGAAAAAGAAAAAGAAGAAAGTTGTTAGTTGGGTGCAACTGTGCAATGGTGGCGGTAGGATGATTAGTGGGTTGGTATTAACTATTAAGAGTCGTTATCCAAAATATGAGATGACGCAGACTCCAATTGGTTCAGGTATTGTTTGATTAAGACTTGAACTAATTAATGTCACACCATACTAACCATACCCTTCTTAACATACTTTTTCTTTTATTTATATCCTATAAATATGATTAACGGTTTCCTTAAAAAAAAATTTTTTTTTTTTGGCTGAGATCTTTGACGAGGACTTTTCATTAATAATACTATTTCATTTGGAAAATCAATCTACTTTATCAAAATTGGACTCAGAAAAAAACACATACTTTATTCAAAGGAGTCTGCTACAAGCCTTACCCTTTAAAGTCACCCTCTTATTCTTTTCTTCTCTCTTCTTTTCATTTTGTCAAATTAGTAAGTTGACATTTATGATTTATCATGCCCTTCTTATAAGAGGAGGGTGCCATTTAAGCCCTTGGGACACTAGAATAGAGGGGAAGAGAATAATAAAAGAAAATATAAAAAATATTCTTCTTGTTCCCTCATTTTGGAGTATAATTGGAGGGAAATGAATTGATTCATTCCTTTTATTTATAAGTCCATTTTTAATCCTTTCAAATTTGACAAGAATCAGAGGAAATAATATATGTTTTAATGAATTTTACTAAAATCTACATGATACAATAGAAATGGCTATTTATAATTCCATTTTTCCCCTTAAATGCCTATACCCTTAAAAAAAAATGGCATAATTGTAATATTGTTATTAAATGATTTATTTCTATTTAACTCTCGAACAATGTTACTTTCCATTCTATTATTTTCCTTTTAAACATCCAAACAAAAGATAGATGAATACTTACAAATGTGTTCGTTTAGGTGGAAAAAAAGGGGAGGAAAGGGAAAGGATTCCCCCATTTCCACTGTTTGGTTAGAGGAATAGGAGGGAAAGAAATTGTTAGGCCTAGGTTTTTACCCGGCCTCACCAGATTTGTGTCTTCCAGGGAGGAAAGGGGAGAGGAAAAACTCTTCCCTTCTTTTCCTTTCTCTTCCCTTCCCCCCAAGCTACAACCAAATAAAGCTTTAATTCAATTCAATTTATTTCATTCTATTCTTTTTTATTCTATCCTTTTTATTCCGTTCCATTTATTTCCTTCGTACTCCCAAACATGGTGAAATCAACCCATAAGTGTTATGTTCTTGGTACTGCTTGACAGGCCAAGAAAAAATGATAATGATAAAGCTTGTTGTTACTAAGATTTAGTAAGTTGAATTACGACTTATGCAGATCGAAACGGGTTGGGCTGGGTCGAACAAATTTGAGTTTGATTCGGTTAGTCAAATCAGGTAATAGGCAAAAAAAAAACTTATTGAACTTACTATTCCTATGACCCAGTATAAGAAATATTGTATTTTTTTCATGTACCAAAAAAAAAAAAAAAAAAACTTGAACATATCTGCCAACCTCTCTTTTTCACATTTCTTTCAATACAAATAAAAATAACAAATAAATAAATAAAAATTCATAGATAAAAGTTGAATAATACATGAATCCTTAATTTTATAGTCCTATTGGTCCAATAATTCCACAAAAGAAGAAAAGAAAATGTGTATTATACATGAAACATGAAATAAAATTAAATCACTTATTTAGTAATTAGTATGAATTTGAATGAATTTTTTGTTGAAAGCTTATTTGCTTATTAGTTGAAAGTTGACAAAAATATAGTTGTACTTAAATAAATGAGAATTTAAAAAGTTGTACATAAACAAATAAGCTAGCAAGTTAAAATGAAAAAGTAATCAAAATTCAAAGTTATATAGAGCTTTAAGAATAAAATACACATGTAACGTAAAAAATTAGAAAGAAATTCTATAATGCATGAACCTATGAAAAAAATATTCAATACTAAATGAATAGTAAATCCAATATTGAAAATATTTATATTTGAGAACTATATCTCAAATTCACAAGTAATGTCATATTATTCTTGTCTATAAAATAGAAAATCTAATATAATTTTAATATATAATAATATAAACATACATTGAAAATGAGTCAATAAAAAATTGAAGTTTAAATTTTATAATTTATAATAGAGGTTTGGTTAACTAGTCAGGTTGGGTCCAGGTTTAAGTCGGCCGGGTCGGGTCAAAATCTAGTACAAGTTAGTAATAGGTCAAACTAAACAGAAATTATTCGTATTACTTGTACCCCTTTTTTGGTGCAGGTTTAGGCAGATTAATACATCCGGGTCTACCAGCAAAACCACGAATGCCCAGGCTGTAAAGAATCTTACATAATAACTTATTGATAGAGATATCGAGTAACATAATATACAAACTCATATGGCGAAATCATGCATACTACGTTAAACAAATGTCATGCGTATTTGATTTGACCTTTCAACCATGCACGACAAAGCAGAGAATTATTGGGTTGTAGTGGTTTTAAAACAGATCTATTAGTCACAACATGAAGAAGTACTTTACCAAAGGTATGTATCTTTCCTTGTACTGAGTACTGACCAAAGAAATAAAAACAAATACTTTTAACTTGTTACTATTTCAAAAAAATCGATGTGTGGTGTGTGGAAACAAGCAATGAAGTGGTGATAATAAGTACTCAATTAAAGAGTCCAAGGAAGAACATGCCCTTGAAACATTGTTTATCATAACAAATTTCATCTTAAATCAACCACGCCGGCACAAACATGAGGCAGGCATCGACCTCATAATATAGAAACCTATTCCCTTACTGATATTCTTCTGCATAATTTGGGATATGCATATTGCTCCTCCATTATTTGGGACCACATCCAAGCACGAGCATTGTCGATGCATAGATTTGACACCCACTAAGGATAATAAAACAACAATAATAAAGTTTTAATCTCAAAATTATGGATTTGGTTATGATATTTAACAGATTAATCGGGACCATTTACATTTATTCTCTTCAGTTACTATTTGTCATATGTATGTCATTTTTTTAGTACTTTTACTAGTGTTATTTTAGATTTTTTTTTTTTTTTTTTAATCTTTTTTTCGTTCTCATTGATGCATTAATCGCTTTACTTTGTATATAATCAAATCATCTCAAGCAAATAATAAAAAAAAAAAAAAATTAAGCTACTATGTATCTAACAGGTGGTGTTATTATTAGTACCACCCATATTGGGTTCAAGAGGACCCCTTTTACAGGGAAAAGAAGGACCATGTGAAGGCAAAAAAGTAGTGGTTATTTAGACATGCTCAAATGATTATATTGCATCACTCCCTTATCAGACATAACAATGATCCCTCCCTCCATCCTCCTTGAATTCTTCTCTTTATTGACCAACTTTTAGTCTTTTACAGCTTAATTTGCGCCAGAATCTCTTTTTGTGGCCATTGCTACAGGTGGGGCATCACACACTTTTATCCTAACATAAAATGACCGAGTATGGGACCTCAATGCTGTCGAGTGTCAACAAAAACACGCATGAAAGAGAGAGAGGCCACTTGATCAGCAAAGCAAAACTAGCTGTGATACAGCCTATAACCTTGAAATTTAAACAAAAATTAATAATAGAATACAGAACATAATAAAACATATCCTTGTCCTCAAAAATTCTTTTCCAATAATGCTATTGGTAACCTTATCGTATTTGTCTGGGGTTCTTGACCTGACTAGAAGTTTAGAAGTTCCTTTTTTCTACCGAGTAGAATTCCTTTTGAGAAAATCATCAAGAATTCCATTCCACTCAAAATACGATCATCCAACCTAACTAGGGGTTTGCATTCAACCCATCACTCCGTTTAACCTAATCCAACCCAACACCTAAAATTGGTTTTTCATGGTTTGATGTGTTTTTAAGTTAGGGATTGGGAGGGTTGGGAATGGCAACATTTTCAAAATTCAACACGAGTAATTCAACCCAACCCACACTATTAACGAAAAAAAAAACATATTTTAAATATGTTAGTTTAGTTTATTTTGAATTTTGAGACTCAAGCGTGCATTTGGTTTAACTTATTTGTTTATGTATAATTCTTTAAAACATTATCTTTTAGGTACGACTATATTTTTACCTATTTTCAGCAAATAAGCCACCTCAAACGCATGAGTTTAAGTATGTTAATTTAATTATTTTGGTATTTTGAGACTAAGTTTCAATGAAATTATAATATTATGCTCAATTGTGTATATTGGAATCAATTATTGAATAATTGCCTAAATAATTGAATGAAGGTCGTGACAAAAGTGACCTAACCCAACCCGAAGAGGTAAGGTTATGTGAAAAATACCCCAAACCCAATCCATACACACCCCCAAAACCTACTTTGAACTCATATACATCTTCAATACCTCTCTCAAAAATGACATCAAAACCCAACCCGAAGAGGTAAGGTTACCAAAAGACAGCTGAGATAAAAGAACTCCATGTTCCAAGCACAGAGTCTTGTCGTTTGAGAGAATTGGCAGCAGCAGAAGTACTAGTCACAACTCAGAAGCAATGAATAATCACTAACGCAAACAATGCTATCATTCTTTTTTAATCTTTTCTTCTTTTGTACCAGATGCTATCATTCAAATAGAAAAAATAATACAACAAACACTGAAAACAGACTGATTTTGTGGGAGAACATACTTTCAGAGAGCTTCGAATTTACCCTCTTTCCCAGGGGTAACATGCTAATGTCCGTTGGATCGGGAGCCTCAAGGGACGAGGTTAGATTACCATTTAAACCACAAGAAAGAATTACTGTTCCAAGAATTAAACAGATTCATTGAACGCCTGCCAGAATAGAATACCAAATCAAGATTCCAGATGTCTTATTTAATCTCAAACTTGTCCATTATGAAAATATTGCTCGAAAAGATGATTGCTACTTTATAAATTAAATAAGTTTTGGGTAGTTGAGCACGGAAGGAGCTTCGAATGTAGTACACAGATCAGAGATGGGAGGTATGGTCTCTGTCAAATCGGGGTAAACAGAAGAGGCATGTGAAGCAAGGTACTCTGCGGTTTCCCCCTTATTAAATGGAAACTTTGCCTACTCAAAAAAGTGAGACTCCACATACAAAAAGCAAACTATCGACAAAGTGGGACATGGGAGCAACAGACAGGACACACTGACTTGCATCACCAGCACATGCCTGAGTCATATAGAAAAAAACAAACATCATGTGCACCATCGTGTCAATAAGCCATCACCTATTCATTCGCAAGATTTGGATTCTTTAGGACTCAACTGTCACAGAACCATGGTTCCTTCTCAGTTTTCACTACAAAAAAACACTCTAATTGACAGTTATATCAGTCTACCCTTTCCATATTTTCCTTCTCCAAACAAAACTCAAGAATAAGTTGTATCAATCACTGGCCCTTATAATTTTGGACAAAGATTGAGGGTCCAAATGGTTAGTCATCATAGTGACAATGATCTCTTTTGCATTACCAAGGAGAAAAGCCTTTGCCTTGCATAACGAGTTAAATAGTTAAAAGAGTAAAGATGAGTGATTTACCAGCAGATCACAAGGGAAACATCGTTTGCATGGTACAAAATTAATGGGAGTAATAGGAATATGGAAAATTCAAGATACAAGCTGATGCTGGTATTAAATTATGTTAACCACGACATAAAAGGAGCATGACCACAAAATATACTTAAGCACAAGCCAAATTCCATTTCCACTGGATTATAAACTAGGTTACCAGCAACACAGGAATGATGGCCCACCATACAATCAATTAAACCCTTTAAAAAAAGCCTGAAGATCTAACCAGCAGTCCTTGTTGCAGCTCCCTTTTTTGCAGCAGCATCAGCTTCCATTATCTATACACCATTCATTGCAGTGTCCGGATGGCCTGTGTTTCCATCTTCCATAGTCTTGCCATTGATTTGAGTTCTCTGCCTCTGGAAACAATGTAATACTTATCTAAGTCTCAGCTTAACACAAACATGTTTCAATTATGATAGCTTTTTTTTATTGGTAAATTACACATCCACTGGGTCTTGAACCCATGGAGAGGAGGTGCCATTTGAAGTTAGAGCTAATTGGCTTCAATTATGAAAACATATAAAACTAACAGATTCAGCGTACCCGATCTGCAGGGTCTCCTGAGTTCCCATTCATGAGCTTGTGATTCTCTTCTTTGGTCCTGCTATCCTTCTCTTTGGTGGTCATGGGTAACAATAATGATGCTGCTCCACGATCAGGCAACTCTGCAGTGACAACACAAGTTAATGAAACTGCTCAAAGAATTTCAACCAAGAAATATAGCTATTTCTTCTTTTAACCAAGAAATATAGTAATAAGCATCAAACTCCTAACCTGGCAATTTCTTGTCTATAAAGAACACCACCAAATTAACAGTATACCTGCAGGGGAATCATAAAGTGAACAGTGAACTAAATATAAAATTTACATAATTCTTTTTATTCAGAAATAATAAAAGTTTAAAAAGAGGAAAGAATACCATACCATGCCACAACAACATCAACCGTGTAATGTTTGCGGGATGCTACAATCAAGAAACTCTGGATCACAGCAAGCAACCAAGCAAACTGTTTTATACACCTGCAATGATGCACAATAACAATTTAAGATCAGTTGGAACAACATATCATCTAGTAAGATAGCAATTGGTCAGGTAGCATTGTTAAGTTAGATTCAAACAAGTCAAACAAAACTCAAAAACAGCAGCCACAATCTCTACCCAGATAATAAGCTAGCTTATAAGTCAACGTGTGTTCATCAATATTTACAAGCCATACTTTACCTTCTAGTGCCATATTTCTCGTATGTGCGCACAAAGACGAGAGTAAAAATCATGTGTGATGAAAAAATCAAATCACCACAACCATACACTATCCCCCGAGGAACTGCATATTCAATAAACCAAATGAGCACAAATATGCACTATTTCCTATCAAAAGCCAAAGTACTTCAGTAATCCAAGAGTCACTCACAATTAATCAATAGGACCTCAAATACACTACCAGGACGAGGCAGAGTGGCAAGTTTTGAACCCTTCATAATAAAGCAAGAGGTTATTTACTACTAGCAGTGAAAAGAAAAAAAGCCTAACAATTCTCAAAATAAACTGCCTCCATTCAGCAACATACGGCACATAAAGAGTCTACCTCACGACAATGATAGTTTGGACCAGGAAGCTGGGTAGAATAGAATGTGACAATCCGGAGAAATTGAGAACCCTGTACAGCAAATAAATAATATAAACCAACTATCAGAAAAAGTTTGAGCATCACTTTCATACACAATATCTTCCCAAGAGTTGACTAATCCACCCCTGCCACCACCACAAGTAAAACACGCACCAAAAAAAAAAAAAAAAAAAAAACACAGATATTAAGCCTGAGATCATCAAGGCAGAAGTTTGCCTTTAATTAACGTTCTTTGTTCATTATAACAAGATGGTTCAATAAAGTCATTTAGCTCACCAAGCATGGTTATAGCTTTGTTCATTACTCAAATCATTTAGCAGATATGCATTACAAATGCAGATATGCATCACGATATCAATTAATGTTGCTGAAAATGAAAACATCAGCTGTTAAATATATATAGTTTACTCAAATGCAGATATTCATCATTTTGTTTTATAAGTAATAATCATTACTCATCAAATTGATAACAAAATAGCTGGGGTTATTCATAAAGCATCAATTATGTAATGGTGTGCTCCACATCAATACCTACCAGAAATTCTCTTGCCAAACAACCCACATTACCAAGTAGTAGGAGGCAGGCCAAAAAATTCAAACTATCAACAGATTGTCCTACATGTAATTTAGAACAAGTCTATCGTACATATTCTTAAATGTTTTCTCCTTAATAATTTGAATAATGCAATTTTTTAAATTCCATCAATTACGACCTCAATTCTATTTCCTTAGTGATTAAGGTGATATATATACATAAGAGAACCAACTCTTCTGTTCCTAACAATACAGAAACGAGAAAACACCATGGATTGATCCAATATGCAATCAGCTCACAACATTTTCTCAAAGATAGAGGTGGCAAACTAAAAACATCCAGCAAACATAGGAGATAGAACAAGCAGAGAATGGAAACTGAACTTAAGTTCTTATGTAGAATGGTGCATAGGATTCACTATCCCTAATTTTTTCAATAATTGAACAGGCAAACTCAAGAGTCAATGAAATGATAATTTATATAATGTAAATTTAATCAAAATTTTACCAAATTTTCATGAAACTATATTACAAGAATATCTTACCAATGCTAACATTTTGATTTCAAGTATTTCTCATATATATATATATATATATTGATTGGTCAGTTATGCACCCATTGGGTGTTGAAACCAATACTGCATTCCATTATTATAAAGTTCCAGTTGAGTCATTAGCCATTTCTCATATATTATGCCATGATTCTACATTATTATCAAAACATAGACAAACACAAAAGAATTACGCCATATAACTGCCACTTACAACTAAAAATGCTAGAACCCTGCACCAAATTAGAACTGTATAGATCTTTTTGCTCTTGAAGATGAACGGATGGAAAGTCCACTGCAATAGAACATTCACATTATTAGGAAAAAAGTTTAAAAAATAAATAAATATATATATACTGCAAAAGTGATCCTCCACAATTGAAACTCAAAAGGAAACAGAATGGTTAAAGATGAAATTAGACAAAGATATATAAAAGCAAGATAGCAAACACAACAAAAGAACCTTACCAAGAAAAAAGATAGAAAAATGAGGGAGAACAAAGTCTCACTGATATAAGCTTTGTCTTGCCCAAGCTCCTGTTTCCACACAAAGATTAAATATAAGAAAACAATTCTACAAATAAGAAGTACATTACACAAAAAAAAAATAAAAAATTGATTCAAACCTGAAGAAAATAGAACCCAACATCCTGAAGCATTGGCCCTGGCCGATGTAGATAATGAACTCCTCGGGCAGCCAGACCATGTATATACTGTAGAAAGAAGTATATGTCACTTACTATTCATATATAAGAGAACAAAACAGCATAACAACTCCAAAAGGAAAAAAAAAAAAAAAAAAAAAAAAATTGGGGAAGAAAAGCCAACCAGGTAAACTTAAGATCTGTAAACAAAATGGGATATCATGATGAAGAGTGGAAAAAACAAGAACTTGGGTTTTCTCGAACATTCATTCAACTTAGTTGCTATAAGGAATACATGGCAAAAAGACTACCATATCGAAAAGTAAAAAAGGCAAAAATAATGAATTAAGTGTACCCAAATGAAGAAAAACATTTAAAAAATGTATATCACACCAAGGCCCCTTATGTTACTAGATAAAAACTCTATCTTGTACTAAAAGCATGGACAATTTCTAATGATTACAACAACAAAAATGTAACAAACCATGATCATAACCTTTTAGCAGTTCTTTATTCTTACAGAAAAAGAAGGGAGAAACAAATCGATCCTCTCAATAATAAAAATACAAAGAAAACCCAAAACATGACCAAATTATTTGGTCGTAAAAGTGTGGAAAAAGGAGTTGAAGTTTAAAAGTGGAAATTAGAAAGCAATGGATCAGAAAAGATAACCTGACAAATGAGACCGGCAAGAAGATATTTCCAATTCTCCAGAAGAAGATTGAGCTCTGTTGTTGTCTCTGCGCAAACTCTTTTCCATAGCTTCTCATCCAAAACCAGATCAATTTTAATTAATTAAAAAATAAAAATAAAAATAAAAAAGAAGCAGAAGAAGAAGATTAATAGTAAGGAAAAACCAACCTTTGAAGCCTCGCGACCAATGTAAAGCGTCATCGTTTTGGTGTGTAAGAACAAATTCCATATTACTTCACGACCAAACCAATGAGGTCAACATGATTCATCACCAAAACTAAAACTAAAACTAAAACACAAAACCCCTCAACCTCAAATCCCTCTTATCAACCTTAACTTAACTTCCTCCGAAACCCCCCCCAAAATATAAATTGAATTAAATAAAATTAATCTCTCCTCAAACTAAATCAATAAATCCGCCAAAACGCAGCGTTTCGATTGTATTGAACTGGATCAACGCAGCCGCGATTTGAAAGATTGAGATCTGGAAGGAGAGGTATGAAGATCAAAAAGGGGCTAGAAAGAGTTCAAGTGAAGGAGGGGTTAGACTTATTAGAGGCGTAGAGCAACGCGTTATTTGATTTTTCTATTCTAATAAAATAAAATAAAAATTCAAATAAGAAAAGCCCTCTGATTCTTTCTCTTTTGTCTGTCTCTGACTGCTGGGCACGCGAGTTGAACACGGAGAGACAGTTGAGAAGGGAACTGAAAAGGGAGGGCTTTTTTATTTTTTTATTGGAAACCAAATGAAAGAGTTAGAGAATGAAGAAGCTACGCTTAGCCCTCCCTCCTTTAGTAATTAGTACCACCAAAGTGAGTGAGTGAGAGAGAGAGAATGACTCCCTCAAATAAAAGAGTTTTATATTAAATTAAACACTAATTAATCGTAATTTCCGGAGATGGAAGTGAAATACGTTTCTTTGTTTTAATTCAAATTACGAAAACGAGGAAAAAGCAGATATTCTGTTTCTCGAATGTATTTATTTGTTTCTTTAAACTCGTATAGAGATAGAGGACGACAATATTTTAATTTTTACCCACATCAAACAAGAAAACAATTAGTTTTTGTTACAGTTTACCCGTGAGTCACAAAAGAGAAGAAGACTAGAGAGAGACAAATGCCTTGACCTGCAATATTGGACTTAAATTATAATATATGGAGCATTTTTTATTTGGTTTTTTTGATAGTGGGTATATATGGAGTATTAAAGTATACGTAAAAAGTGAATATTTGCTTAGCGGGAGCCGGGATTGTTGGCTGAAAATGACGAGTGAGTGGGTGTGGGCCTGTGGCCGTCCCTTCCCTATTCCCTATTCCCTATTCCCTATTCCCTATTCATTAGCGTTTCGGCTCGAGAGGCGAGAATGGCCGACTCCCTCGTACGCTGTTTAAATTTCAAAGTCTTTCTTTTTTGCCTTTTTGAAAAAAGAGAGCAAATTAGGAATTGGCAAAATCTCGAAATTCAACGATTATGCCCGGGACAGTTCACTCTCGCACACGTAATCATCATTTCATCAGAGGAACAAGTCCACGTGGGCATCATTGGCCCAAGCCATTAGTTTGATTGATGGGTTAAAATTTCTTTGGCATTAGACTTCTCATTCGGCATGTCTATCCAGACTCCCAGATCTCTTGCACTCGGAGATCCCATACAATACTGTAGAATCAATTATATAAGTTTTAAAGGTTGGGATTAAAAATTGAAACACCCTTGAATAATATATAAAAAAAAAAAAAAAAAAAAAACTAATCAATTGTATATATTTTAAAAGTTGAGATTAAAAATTGAAACATTTTTATTAAGTAATGTAATTATTTATTCCATTTTTATTTTTGGTAAACTTGGAGGAATTTATTTTACTTAAATCCATTTCGGTAAAATACATATTGTTCCAACAAAATAAAATTTTTTTTTTTAAACTGTACATAAATTAAATAAACTAAAAAAGAAACACTCATCCAAAATGATATTAAGGACACGTTTGGTACGCTATAATGGTTATTATACTGTAATAGGAATCAGTATTACATGGAATAAAAGAAGTTGTAATGTAATAACTATTACCATTCATCTATTTAGCAACAACACATGAATAGAACTCTAAATTTGTATTCTATATTTTACTACAACATGATTAATATATGAGTATTGCTTATTATACAAGTATTAATAATTTTAAAACATTTTGGACACTTGGATTTTGAATGTTATATATATATATATAATATATATATATATATATATATATATATATATGATATATATATATATATATATATAGAGAGAGAGAGAGAGAGAGAGAGAGAGAGAGAGAGAGAGAGAGATTTTTTTAAAAAAAGTTGTAGTCAACTATGATTTTTCGAATTTTAAATTTTTTTTTTTGAGCTATTACGTAATCTAAAGAATAACTATTACGACCATTTTGATAAGGAATAGCTATTTCTCATTTTTAAGAATAGTCATTCCTAAGGAATAGCTATTTCCTGTAATAAAAGCGTAACCAAACAACCGAATAGTTATTCCTTAGGAATAGCTATTACATTACAGGACCTATTACTGTGTACAAAACGTGTCCTAAACTTTTGAATGCAACAATTAAATGCAATGTTAGCTCTAGGTTTAGGCCATTGGCCTCTTATTAGAAAATATCTCACAATTATGGGATAATTATTGGTTTCAACAAATAGGTGGATTGTACACTCTCTCTTTCCCACCCCAAGAAGGCTCCCAAAATTACAAGACAATAGAAATCAAATCCAATTAAAACTTTAAGTTTTTACTAAAACAATTAGAGTAAATTACATCGACACTCTCGATGTTTGGTGAAACTAGACTCAGTACACCATATTTTCAACAAATGACATTCCGCTCCAAAATTTTCAAAATAACAAATACTTCGCTCCAAAATAATTGACACTCTATGAAGTGGAGTGTGAATTATTTTGGAAATTTTAGAGCGAAGTGTCATTTATTGAAAATAGGGTGTACTGAGTTTAGTTTCACCAAACATCGAGAGTGTTAATGTAATTTATCTAAACAAATATTACGAGTGTATCGAATCATCATTGACGATCAATTTCCCATAACCTTATTAAGGCTTCAATTTTTGTAAGTCAAGCTTCCACACAGTAGATTGTCAACATTAGACACCAAATCTTCCATATGAGTTATGACCACACATCAAAACTATATATATATATATATATATATCTTAATGCCAAAATCAAAATTAGAAATTGAATTTCAACTTTCCTTCACTATGCATCAATTTACCCATGGTAAAGTAAAGCTCTTTTTTTTTTTTTTTTTTTTTTTTGTTGTTGTTGTTGTTAAATTTTACGCCTGGACCATAACTTTCGATTATTTATATGAAACTACTCTTGATTTAGTTAATATTAATTAATCCATTCATGTTTTGAATTTGTCTTTGTTTGTACAAATTGAATTTAGTTAATATTAATTAATCCATTTATGTTTTGAATTTGTCTTTTTTTGTACAAATTGAAGTTATTAGATGATTTAGCTGTTAAATGAAATTGCATAATACCTTTGATAAATCAGATTCTATTACTTTATGCTTTAAGATTTTATTCTAGTCCTATTATAATTTTATATTGTAGATTTTATATCTTTTATTTATAAATAAATATTATAATTATAAATGTTGAATAGAAAATATAAATATAGAAATGAAATACTTTCACACACAGAGAGGGGGAGAGAAAGAAAGAATATTGATATGGTTTAAACAATTTTATTTTGAAATTTGGATATTATCTATAGTTTGAACATTTTATTTACATCTTGATTTGCAATGTTAATATTTGAATGCCTCATTCTCCATGTTTCCTTTTTTATTTTATTTTTTTAATCAAGCTCTTATTTGGAATTATTCAAACGTATTGCAGATAAAATGGTGATTTTTATTGAAAAAGTACAATTGGTACAACAAGAAATGAGTGTTAATGGAAAGAGAAAGAGAGAAGCACAAAGAAAACCCTAATTTTCCCTACCCCAGAGCAATTTGGAGCCATCATGGGAGTTACTAACTTTGATCATATATTGCTTCCTTTTCCATAGCTTGGGGGTTATTAAAACCCTTGCTGCCATCGTAGGAGTGTCCATTGGATTCACTAGATCTTGGATGGTGGGTGGGAAGCTAGATCTTCAACCCCTCAGCTTTTATTTTTCTCATTAGGAGGTCCCATGTTCACTAATGGCTCGGGAACACTACCTCCATGTTGTATGCCTAAGCATTTTGAAGGGCTACTTCTTTACAAGGGATCTTCATGCAATAGACACGAGATTGACACATGGCGTAGTTCTTTTGATCTTGGCAAATAATTTAAATGGCCTAGATGATGTCAAACGGGAAATTTCTCTAGTCTTCAAAGTGAGTCCTATCCTTCTATATCTTTTACCCCCTAATTTTTGCCTAAATTTTCTCTCTTTCCAAAATTTTATAGGTATCCAAACGAAAATTTTTCTTCAAACCAACAATCACAATAACTCTTCACACATCAACAACCACAAAAATTACTTTACATCTCTCTGATTGATTCTGAGCACAGCCACATCAAAATTAAAAAAAAATTACAACCCATACAACCACATCAAAATTCAAAAAATTACAACCACTAACTCCAGCAATGGAACTCGACCTCGACTCATTCCTTAACTCACCCCCTACTAGCGACGATGATGATGACGACAACGTAGACGATGGCCACAACTTTAACTCTGTCCCTCACCACACCATCGACGAAATCCTCAACGCCTCTAATTCATCCACATCATCTGCCTCCTCGCTTCTATCTCCACCGTCCATTCACACATGCTTCTCCGATCCCAAACAAGACCAAGAGGACGCCGTCTCAATCTCCACCACTTAAACCCTCCTCAAAATTTTCCATTTTCGAGACCACCACAATAAGACCAACCCAATCGGATGAAACTCCCTCGCTCCAGCTAGGGGTGATTTCGGTCTAGTTTTAGGGATTTTAATGGACCGAACTGAAAAATCAGTTTCTATAGCCCTAAAACCGAAAATGACCGAATAAGGTGTAAAATCAAACAGATTCGGTCTGGCTCGGTTTTCAGGTTTGGGCCTTTATTGGGCTTTTTAATAGATTTTGTTATTTTGGACACTAAGTTCAATAAAAAATTCAAAATAAAGAACAAAATTACAGCTTGTAATTAAGTTCAATCAAAATAAAAGCACAAAATTTCATAACCCCAATATCATATACAAGAAGTGTAAGAGTTTAAAAAGTGAAAAACCAAACTAGATTCCAAAGCAAAGAGCTGGATCCCTTAAAAAATTGAAGCTTTTAGGCCATTAGGGTTTACTGGGTGGGGTGAGGATTGAGATGAGGTGAGCAAATCAAAATGGGTGGGGTTAGGGTTATGGTGAGGTGAACTGCATGAGGAAGAGAACGACGTGAGGGAGAGAGAGAAAAGAAAAATCGGTGAGAGAGAAAGGCAGAGAGCGGCGTGAGTGAGAGAGAAAAAATAATAAGGGAGAGAGGGCAGAGAGCAGTGTGAGTGAGAGATAAATATCAGTGAGGGAGAGAGGTAGAAAGAGGCGTAGGTGTTTAAAAGATCAGTGAGGGATAGGCGGAGAGCGGCGTGTGAGAGAGAGAGAGAGAGAAAAAAAAGAAAAAGAAAAGGGGGGGGGGGGCTAAGGTTAGAAAAAATATAAAGAAAAAAAATGGGAAAGTGTAAAAGGAAAATAATGTTTATGGTTGTAGGGGGAAGGTAATAGAGTGTGAAGGAGGATTGGAGTGACAACCCACAAAGGGTACAATACCTTGTACTAGACAAGACAGAAAAAACTCACCAAACCCTATAGATTTAGGAGAGATGGGCTGACAACAAAAGTGTCAAACCAATAGATGGCTAGACTTTTTAATATTAAAAAATAATTTAATTTTCTCTCTTCACAACAAAAAAATAAAAAGATGATAAAGAATGAATAAAAAATATAGTATTTAAATGGGATAGAAGAATAAAATAAGTATATTTAAATAAAGTAGAGAAAGAATAAAGAGTCTACTGAATGGATTAAGATCCCATGCAATACCTATTGCATGGGTGCAATTCTATTTAAATGGCTGAGATTAGAAATTAAAAAGTTAACTTCTAATCTTAGCCTTTGAATAAAAAAAGGCAAAATGTCAAAATGGCAAAAAGGTAAAATAATAGAAAAGTGAAAAAAGAAAAGAAAAGAAAAGTTAAAGGCTAAAAAGTGGAATTGCGCCATGCAATACCAAAAAGGTATTACAAGGGATCTCAATTCCTACTGAATAGTGTCTTTGAAAAAGTAAGTAGAGAGTGACTATAAAAAATAATTTCATTTTCTCTCTTCACAATAAAAGAATAAAAAGATGATAAAGAATGAATAAAAAATATAATATTTAAATAGGATAGAAGAATAAAGTAAGTATATTTAATTAAAGTAGAAAAAGAATAAAAAGTATGTTAGAAAGTGTATTGGAAAAAATAAGTAGAAAGTGATTTTTTTCTCCACGTATAAGTGAAAGAGTAAGAGATTATTGGAGTTGCTAAGACGTTGAGAGCTAGAGCCATATAGCATATTATTTTTTCTCCTATATTTATTATTATAAATATTCATTATATTAAAAAACAATCGATTTAATTGATCTAAAACCCCATCTTTTTATGAATTGATGTTTATGATAATTAAGCTCCTAAGGACAAAGATGGAATTTTCTTTTTCTTCTGCAATTTATAGAGGGCTGGCTGACATTAAGGGCATTTATGTGAATCGAGGCGTAAGATACATTAAATAAATCTTCTAGAGGCGAGGAGGCAAAGTCTTCATAAAACTAAATTGAGCAAGCAGTTTGGACTTTGGACTAATATTGTTGGGGTCAAAGGTCAAAGGTCGAAATAGCCGACCCATCCTTTTTATGTTACAGTGGGATCTTAACGCTTAGTTTAATTGAAGAGTAGACATTCAATGCGGATGGTAAACCCTCCCATATCAATTAGCCACTCCAATAACAATTAGCCACATCACCCTATTTCATTCATCAAAATATTCTCATCCATATACATAGGCCGTCTCAATCATTTTAAGGGTCTCAAGTCAAATCTTAATTTAGGGCTTTTAACCTATTTTATATTATATTAAATTTTTTTAATTAGAATTTTATTCTTGCTAATTATTGATCACACTTGTATTTTGGCACCTAAAGAATTTGTAAATCTGAAATAAAAAAATATAATAGATTTTTTTTTTTTAAAGTGAGATTTAGAAAGAAAAAAAAAATTATATGGCTTAGATAAAGAGAAATTATATTATTCTTAAATGAATGGATGATTTTTTTTTTTTTTTTATCTTAAATGAATGGATGATAGTTCACTTCACGGTTGTATTCTAATTCTAGTGCTTCGGCAGACATTAAACGGCTAAGGCGGCTCTTCAACGTGGTTACAACGTGTTCCTTCCATTTTTGCAACCAAATTGTAATGTTACGCTTACTTCAAATTTTACTTTTATTTTATTTTAACAAAAACTTCACATTATACTTCGACAAAACATTATAACGCATTTCGCTTGCACGCATGAATCGTCATGCCTTTCATCATCAAAAGTGATTTATAATTTTTTTTTTTTTTTTTGTAATTTTTTCACTTATATATATATATATAAAACTTTCTATAAGTTTTTTCTTTCTTGTTTTTACTCTAAATGTTTTGATAATGATAATGCCTAAAAATCAGTGGGCTCGCACGGTTGGTCAATTCGAATGGACGATGCTCTCACCGACGATTGAGTACCTGCAAAACAGAGAAACAAGTGAAAGGGAGCACCGGCGGTGGTCCGGTGGGGGGAGCCTCCGATGCTTAAGTTAGCAAAGAACGCAATGGTGTTTGAACAAGAACACGGATTCAGAAAGTATAGAGGTGAGAAAAAGAGTGAATTACCTTAGTATGAGGATTCCAGGGGTTTATATAGGGAGACTCCAATCCTTTAGCCGTTTATTGGTCATTAAATAGCCTTTATGCCTAGATTTGTAACCGTCCGGTCATGATTTGTAACCGCTCTGGTCCTTGATTTTGGTCTTTTAATTATGCTTTGACTTTTCCAGAGAGATAGAAGAGCTGGCACGTTTGACATGTGGGTTTGAAACTGTATACAGCTGGATGATTTAATACTATCGTCCATGATGGGTTAGTCGTCATTGAGGTTTAATTTTGGGTCCGTATCAGATGCCCCCTACTTCGTATCGTCGTCATGAAATGACGATGTACGGGGTACTGAAGTGGGTTGGGGGTTTTCAAGGAACTTCCCGTATTTTTGGGGAAGTGGGGACTTCATCCAACGAGGGGTCGTCTTTCTGGGAGTGGGTGACACGTGTCGTCACGCTACTGGTGAGCGTGCTTGAAGCGTCTTAGCGTTAATGTAAAGGTGTTGCTTCGGGTGACAGATAACACGTGTCGCCATGTGACTGGCTGGCATGACCGAAGCGTTGCTTCGTCATATCTCGTATTAATGTAGAGGTGTCGCCTCAGATGGCAGATGACACGTGTCGTCATATAATTGGTCGGCGTGATCGAGGCGCCGCTCCGTCAGATTCTGTATTAATGTCAAGGTGTCGCTTCAGGCGGCAGATGACACGTGTCGTCACGTGATTTGACGGTGCGCTCGAAGCGTCGTTTCGTCAGTTTTTGGCGGTTTTTTGAATACGAAGGGTTTTTTGTTTTAGGGTTTTTATGCCGATTTCGAGTTTCATTTCCTTCACATTCGAAAAGGAAAAGAGTTTGTTTTGGGGCGAGCGACTGGGGTTTCTCCTTTCTTTTCCGGTGAGTTTTTCAATCCTTTAGCTTTTTCCGATTCGTTCTTTACGTTTTCCGGTCAAATACATTCTGGCTTCGTTCAGTCCGTCCTTTAAGTTATTCTTTGTAGGCGTTTCTAGGTTCGCCGAGGGTAATTTAGGTCCGCCTCCGTTAGAAGGCTACGTTTCCTCCGATAGTGTGCTCCACCGATTAGCGGCGGAGCTCTACTCTATAGTTCACCCGGCCCTTACCACTTGGGAGGCTGTTAGAAATAGGATGGCGGCGAACGAGGCTGAGTGGTCTCTTCCGCTGTCGGAAGAGCTGCCGGAGGGGCTCTCCGACGAGTCTGCCGGGGGGGAGGTGGGGAGAGCCTCGTCTGACGCGGTCCCTAGCACTTCGGGTTCTCGTCAGCCGCCTAGGGTGAATAGGTCTTGGAAGGCCCTGTCCTTCTTTAGCAAAATAAGGCGGGACGAGGATATAGATAGGATAAGGCGTCGTTATCAGATTCCTGATGACGTCGTCTTAAGAATTCCCGACTCTGACGAGAGAGCGTGTTGCCCTAAATATGAGGGTGACGTAGCTTTCTACGAGGCCGACTTTAAGGCCGGTCTTCGTTTTCCCATACAGCCCTTTGTTAGGGAGCTTCTAGATTACCTCTCCTTGGCACCGGGGCAAATAAACCCAAACGGCTGGCGGACGATCATCTCCTGCATGGTTATGTGGAGGGTCACTAGTAATGGGGAGGAGGATCTCACGGTGGACGAGTTCCTCTTCTGTTACGAGCCCGTCCAGATTGCACTTTCCCGGGGCTTTTGGACGTTTAAGAATAGGGATGCAAACTCCCGGGTCGTCCAGGGGTTACCTTCGTCCGACAGGATATGGAAAGATGGGTACTTCTTTGTGTGCGGTGACAACTGGGAGAGGCTACCGCAAGAAGACCCTAGGGACTTTGTCGGAGTCCGAAGGACTTGGGGGACCCCCTCGTCGTCCGGTGTGTGTCTACTTTTTAGCAAAAATTATTATTATTATTATTGTTATTATTGTTTTTGTATATGACTTGTTCTCTTGCGTTTTGCAGCTTTAGATCGTCCGTTGTTGAACTCGGTTTGGCAAGAGAGGATTTGGAGGATACTGGAGATCGAAGACCGAAGATACAACATCTTCATTGAGCCGGATTTCCTTGCCACCTTCTCCCTTGGTCCCGTCCCCAGCTCCTCGGTCAAAGCCTTACAGAGAACTAACAAGAAGCGTGGGTTCTCTCGTCAGTGCACTAGTATGACTTTATTTTGCTCGTTTTGTTGTCCTTTTGACCTTTTGTGTATTTTTGGTTCGCAGGTATCAATACAATGAAGCTGAATAAGAGCCGTCTGAAGCAAATGGCCCAATCGGGAGAGGTGGCGGCCGCTCCCATTAGCCTGAAACGCAAGAAGCCCGACGAGGGATCTTCGAAGCGGGCTGAGGAAGCGCCCTCACGTCCTTCTGCACCAATCGCTACACCTCCCGTCATTCCAACCGCCGTCCCTTCTGGCCAAAGAGATCCGCCTGTCATCCTGGTGGATTCTGACTTGACTCCTCCAACTGCGGCCTCTACAATCAACCAGAGTCCTCTCGTCGCCATGGATAGGGCGAAAGGAGCCATAACTCCTCAAGACATGGACGAGTACGCTGTGGCCCACACAGACGACCTTTCGCTACTTATGGTTCATTCCCTTATGCGGGTACGGTTCTCTGTCTTTTTATTGTTTTACATGTTCTTCCTTAGTGTTTTTGTTCTTGACTTGAGTGTGCTTACAGGGGTTGACTGAGGCCATGGTGATGGCTCGACGGTGTGCTTCTGTGGAGGAAGATCTTGCTCTTCTTCGAGCCAAGTCAATTGCGGACGAGGCGGAGATGAAGAATGCCAAGCGGGCTGTCATGGAGCTGACGAGAGAGAGGAAAGAGGCGCTGGCTGAAGCGGAGAACCTGAGGAAGGACCTGAAGGCACGAGAGGACGATATCAAGGCGGCGGTTGAGGCTAAGGACAAGGCCGAAGCTGATTTCAAACACTTGTTTGGCCAGATTGAAGGGGCCAAAGAGGCTGCAGTGTCTGATTTCAGGGCGTCTGAGGCCTTTGAGGACATCAACACCCGTTACTTCCTGTCTGGCTTCGAGGCCTTCAGGAAGCAGGCCGTCCAACGCTTCCCTGGTCTGGACTTCTCTGCTCTTCAGCCGTACGACGACGAGGACTCGGTGATGGACGCTTCTCAGGACCAGGCGGGAGACGAGGATGTAACCTCTAAGTAGTTTGTGAATTTTTCTTTTTTAGGTGTATAAAATTTTCAAACAATGTAGGGCCCGTGTTTAGGGCGTTTTAACATTTCTGAACAGCATGTTTGGTTTGTGCATGTTTCGTCATTTAAAGACGGTGCACAGAATTATTTTTGGTATGAACTTCTTATCTTGATAGATGTGTGGTTTAGTCTTGCTGGATGTTTGAGCGTTTTATTTAGTTTTGTCTTTTTCTGAGTATTTTTCTAAATTGAAGTGCTGTTTTTTAGACGATCCATTCAAACTTGTAAAAATTATGTTTGGATGATGTTATCATAGTATGTTTGTAGGGCGATGTGTCCTAAGTTTGTCTGAGTTTTAGGGGAATGTTTTTAGACGGTGTAGGTTGACGTTGATCACCTGCCCAAGCTAAGAGATTGTTTCTGTCTAAGCTGAAAGGATTGTGATTTGAACGGTGTTGGATGATACCGTTTTAACTTTATTTGAGTTTAAGGTTTTTAGTTTCGACGATCAGGTATTTAAAAGATCGTGTTTTGGACGATGCAGCCTAACTTTGTTTAAGTTAGAAGATCGCGTTTTGACGATACAATCTAACTTTGGGTGTTCGTTAAAAGATCGTGTTTGGACGATACAGTTTAACATCGGTTAAGTTAAAAGATCGTGTTTTGACGATACAGTCTAACTTTGGGTGTTCGTTAAAAGATCGTGTTGGACGATACAGTTTAACATTGGTTAAGTTAAAAGATCGTGTTGGACGATGCAGTTTAACTTGATGTGCTTTGTCTAAGCTGAAAGATCGTGTTTGGACGATACAGTTCAACTCTTAGAATGTTTTGTGGGTACGGGTTGACACACATGATTTACCGTGGTTCGGCAATAGTGCCTACGTCCACCCTTATTTCTTTATTCAAAGTATTCTCTATTCTTTACAAGGTTTGTCTCTTTTTAGGGATAATATCTCCTGAGATGTTCGGCGTTCCACGGGTGCGGCAAGCGTCGTCCATTCATGTCTTCTAAGTGATACGTGCCTGGTCGTCGTACTTCAATGACTTTATAGGGTCCTTCCCAGTTTGGACCAAGCTTGCCTTCTGAAGGATTCCTGGTGGCTAAGGTGACTTTTCGCAGGACGAGGTCACCAATTGACAACTGCCTGGGCTTGACTCTTGAGTTGTAGTGTCGTGCCATTTTTTCTTGGTATCTCTTCATTCTTGCTTCCGCTGTTTCTCTGACTTCATCAATTAGGTCGAGGTTGAGCCGGAGTTGTTCTTCATTTTCCTGTCCGTCATATGCTGAAGTCCGAAATGTCGTCAGTCCTATTTCGACGGGTACCACTGCTTCACTTCCGAATGTCATTCGAAATGGTGTTTCGCCTGTTGGTATCCTGACTGTTGTTCTGTAGGCCCAAAGTATGCTCGGAAGTTCTTCTGGCCATAGTCCTTTTGCCCCCTCAAGTCGGGTTTTGATGAGTTTGAGTAGTGAACGATTCGTGACCTCGACTTGTCCGTTGGCTTGTGGATGGCCAGGAGATGAATAATGGTTGTGGATGCCCAGTTCTTGAGAGAACTGTCTGAATCTGGGGTTGTCGAATTGCTTCCCGTTGTCTGATACGAGCACTCGTGGAATCCCAAACCTGCAGATCACTGCCTTCCATACGAAGTTCTGGATGTTTCTTTCTGTGATGGTTGCCAATGGTTCAGCTTCTACCCATTTGGTGAAATAATCTATTGCAACCACGAGGAACTTAAGTTGCCGTCTTCCAATTGGGAGTGGTCCCATGATATCTAAGCCCCACTGTGCAAAGGGCCAGGGTGCCGTCATTGGTACCAGCTCCATTGGAGGTGAGTGTAGGAGGTTGGCGAACCGTTGGCACTTGTCGCAGCGTTGAACGAATTGGTAGGTGTCAGCTTTCATGGACGGCCAATAGTAGCCTGCTCTGACGATCTTTCTTTGTAAAGCCCGTGCGCCTGAGTGGTCGCCGCAAACACCTTCGTGTATTTCCCTCATCACGTAGTTAGCCTCGTCTGGTGCCAGGCATCTGAGGTAAGGGAGGGAGAAGCCTCTCTTGTATAGTGTTCCCTGCAACATGAGAAAGCGTGAAGCGCGTACCTTTAATCGTCTGGCTTCGTGTCGGTCGTCTGGTAGTGTTCCTCCTTGTAAGTATGAGATGATAGGTGTCATCCAAGAAATTTCAGTGTGGATGGGGTTCACCTCAGTCGTTTGTAGGCTTGATTGTTGGACGGTCTTGATTTTGTCGTCGACCGTTGATGACGATGCAGATTTGGCCAGTTGGTCTGCCTCTGTATTTTGTTCTCGTGGTACACGACAGAGCCTTACTTCACGGAATTGGCTTATTTGATGTCGGACCAGTTGTAGGTATTGCTGCATACGCCCTTCTTTTGCTTCATAGTCTCCGTTTACTTGTCCTACGACGAGCTGCGAATCACTACGTACGTCTAGCTCTGTGGCTCCCAGTATTTTGGCCGTTTTGAGCCCCAACAGAAGAGCTTCATATTCAGCTTCGTTGTTGGTGGTTGGGTACTGCAGTCGTATTGCTTGTTTGATGATGTCACCTTCTGGGGATCTCAAGACTATGCCCACTCCGCCTGAGTCTTTTGTCGACGACCCATCTATGTTCACCGTCCACTTCGATGCCTGTTCGACGTCTTCCGTTGGCTCGTCATCTTTCGAGGTGAACTCTGCTATGAAGTCTGCCAGGGCTTGAGCCTTGATCGCTGTTCGTGGTCGGTAGTCGATGTCGAATTCGCTGAGCTCAATCGACCACTGGATAAGCCGTCCAGCTGCATCCGGTTTGTTCATTGCTTTCCGTAATGGGTGGTTGGTGAGCAACACAATCGTGTGAGCTTGGAAGTATGGACGGAGTTTCCTTGCAGCTGTCACTAGGGCAAATGCTAACTTTTCCATAGGAGGATATCTTTCCTCGGCTCCTCTCAGCGCTCTACTCGTGTAATAGACGGGCAACTGTCGTCTTGCTTCTTCCCGGATTAGTGCGGAGCTGACGGCAGTTGGTGAAACAGCCAGGTACAGGTAGAGCTCTTCGCCTTGCTTAGACGGGCTAAGCAAGGGTGGTTCCGTCAGGTACTTCTTGAGCTCTTCAAATGCTTGTTGGCATTCGTCGGTCCACTCAAACGCCTTCTTTAGTGTTTTGAAGAATGGTAGGCACTTGTCTGTGGATCGAGACATGAACCGATTCAGTGCGGCTATCCTTCCCGTCAGTCGTTGTACTTCTTTGGTGTTCTTTGGTGGTTGCATTTCTAAGATTGCTTTGATCTTGTCTGGATTCGCTTCTATGCCTCTCTGCGAAACCATAAAGCCAAGAAATTTTCCTGAATAAACACCAAATGCACACTTACTTGGGTTCAGCTTCATCTGGTACTTGCGGAGCGTTTGGAAAGTCTCTCTGAGGTCGTCCAGGTGACCGTCTTCCTCCTTGGACTTTACTAACATGTCGTCGACGTAAACTTCGACGTTCCTGGCCAATCTGGTCGTGGAACATTCTGTTCATCAGTCGTTGGTAGGTGGCTCCGGCGTTCTTCAGTCCGAAAGGCATTACTTTGTAGCAGAAGAGTCCTCTGCTGGTGATGAAGGACGTCTTTTCTTGATCGCTCTCGTCCATCACTATTTGGTTGTAACCTGAAAATGCATCCATAAATGTTAATAGTTTATGACCAGCTGTCGAGTCGACTAGCTGGTCTATTCTTGGGAGAGGGAAGCTATCTTTAGGACATGCTTTATTTAGGTCGGTGAAGTCGACGCACATTCGCCACTTTCCGGTACTTTTCTTTACCATGACTACGTTGGCAAGCCAGTCGGGGTAGAACACTTCCCTGATGAAGTTTGCTGCCAGGAGTTTGTCCACCTCTTCCATGATGGCGTTGTTCCGTTCTGGTGCGAAGACTCTTCGTTTCTGTTTTACTGGGCGGAGAGAGGGGTCAACATTTAATTTGTGTGAAATGATGGAAGGGTTGATACCTGGCATGTCTTCGTGACTCCATGCGAAAACATCTTTGTTATCTTTTAAGAACTGGACGAGTGATTCTTTCATTTCTGGGGGGAGGTGAGCTCCAATTTTGGTCGTCCTTTCTGGTCGTCCATCTTCTAGCTCGATGTTGTCCAGTTCCCCAGAAGGCTTCACTAGAATCTTCTGCTCCTCTATGCTCATCGTTTGATTCTGTCCCCCTGGTCCGAGGGAGGCAAGGTAGCACTCTCTGGCTGCTATTTGATCTCCTCTGACTTCCCCTATCCCGTGCTCAGTGGGGAATTTGAGGAGAAGGTGGTATGTGGAGGTCACGGCTCGGAGTCGGTTGAGGGTCGGTCGTCCGATTATTGCGTTGTATGCTGAGGGACAGTTGACGACGAGGAAGTCGACCGTTTTAGAGACCGTCTTTGGGTGAGTACCAACCGTGATCGGTAAAGTCACAATACCGACCGGGCAGACCTTGTCACCCGTGAATCCCACGAGTGGTGCATCCATGGGGCGCAATTTGTCCTTGTCAAGCCGCATTTGCTGGTAAGCGGGGAGGTAGAGTATATCAGCCGAACTCCCGTTGTCCACCATTACTCGTCTTGTGGTGAAACCTGCAATATTAATTGTTATCACCAGGGCATCGTCATGGGGCTGATGGGTGCCTCTGGCGTCTTCTTCGCTGAAAGAGATGATCTGGTCGTCGAGGCGGATGTTCTTTGGTGGGC
>OU015770.1:23864224-23903323 GCA_907173295.1 Fagus sylvatica | reverse complement strand
TATCCAGGTTTAAACTTATTCTCTGGGCTACCTTCTCTTTCTTGGTGATACTCTACCAAAGCCTCAACAAGCTTAATATCTTCAGCAGGAGTCCACTTTCGTTTACTAGGATCTTGAGAATCCAATGCAATTGATTCCATATCTAAAAAAAAAAAAAAAAAAAAAAAAAAAAAAAAAAAAAAACTAATAATGCAACAAAGATACTAACACTCAATTGACAAGAAAACAAAATTAAATGTACGACATAAAAATAAAAATAAAAATAAAAATGAATGGCTCATACAAAATGTATTTATTGGGCATAGGCAAACCATACATGAAAAGTTCAAAATTCAAATTATAAAGGTGATAGTATATTATATCATAATTATCAAGTGCTTCGCCTATTTCTCCTCCACAAATTAAACATTTCATTTGCCAAATTGGTTCTCCACCCACTCCATTCATTTGAAGTCTCAATTTGTGTTATTGGGTCACCATTAGTTTTTGAAAGCTGAAAGCAACTGCTCATGCTGGTCCAATTCTTCCTCTAACGGGTCTACAACCATCTCTCTCCTTATGAAGTTATGTAGAAGACAACACGCCATAATGATCCGATTTTGTGTCGTAATTGGATAGAATGAAGGACTCCTCAGAATTGCCCATCGTAATTTAAGCAACCCAAAACATCTCTCTATAACATTTCTAGCTGAAGAATGTTTCATATTAAAGAACTCTTCTGGGGTTCTCGGTTGGTGTCCATCTCTCCAATCATTTAGGTGATATCGTTGTGCTCTATATGGGGCAAGAAATCCTTCGCAATTTGTATAGCCAGCATCAACAAGATAATAATAACCTATATTTTGTAATAGTTTTAGTACAATGAGTATATATAAAAAATGTATAATTTTTTTACTAGACAACCCATTTCTCTTACCATGTGGAACTCTCAATCCATTTCTCCTACTTATTGCATTTCGAAGCACTCTACCATCAGCAGCAGAGCCTTCCCAACCAGGTAAAACATAGATAAATTGCATGTCTTGTGAGCAAACTGCTAGTACATTTGTGGCAATCTCCCCCTTTCGGTTTCGATACCTAGGTTTGTCTTCTAGAGGCACTCTCACTCTAATATATGTTCCATCTAATGCACCTAAACAATTCTATAGTTATATATATAGAGGCACTCTCACTCTAATATATGTTCCAAATTCTAATGTTTATGGTCTAATTATATAGTATTGACATAAGTTATATAATACATATAAAAAAAAAAATTAGTTTATGGTCTAATTATATAGTTTTGACATAAATTAAAAAGAAAATTCTTGTTGTTAAATACCTTAAACCATTTCCACTTGTCATCAGTAGAGTTGTGTCGTGCCATTTTTTCTTGGTATCTCTTCATTCTTGCTTCCGCTGTTTCTCTGACTTCATCAATTAGGTCGAGGTTGAGCCGGAGTTGTTCTTCATTTTCCTGTCCGTCATATGCTGAAGTCCGAAATGTCGTCAGTCCTATTTCGACGGGTACCACTGCTTCACTTTCGAATGTCATTCGAAATGGTGTTTCGCCTGTTGGTATCCTGACTGTTGTTCTGTAGGCCCAAAGTATGCTCGGAAGTTCTTCTGGCCATAGTCCTTTTGCCCCCTCAAGTCGGGTTTTGATGAGTTTGAGTAGTGAACGATTCGTGACCTCGACTTGTCCGTTGGCTTGTGGATGGCCAGGAGATGAATAATGGTTGTGGATGCCCAGTTCTTGAGAGAACTGTCTGAATCTGGGATTGTCGAATTGCTTCCCGTTGTCTGATACGAGCACTCGTGGAATCCCAAACCTGCAGATCACTGCCTTCCATACGAAGTTCTGGATGTTTCTTTCTGTGATGGTTGCCAATGGTTCAGCTTCTACCCATTTGGTGAAATAATCTATTGCAACCACGAGGAACTTAAGTTGCCGTCTTCCAATTGGGAGTGGTCCCATGATATCTAAGCCCCACTGTGCAAAGGGCCAGGGTGCCGTCATTGGTACCAGCTCCATTGGAGGTGAGTGTAGGAGGTTGGCAAACCGTTGGCACTTGTCGCAGCGTTGAACGAATTGGTAGGTGTCAGCTTTCATGGACGGCCAATAGTAGCCTGCTCTGACGATCTTTCTTTGTAAAGCCCATGCGCCTGAGTGGTCGCTGCAAACACCTTCGTGTATTTCCCTCATCACGTAGTTAGCCTCGTCTGGTGCCAGGCATCTGAGGTAAGGGAGGGAGAAGCCTCTCTTGTATAGTGTTCCCTGCAACATGAGAAAGCGTGAAGCGCGTACCTTTAATCGTCTGGCTTCGTGTCGGTCGTCTGGTAGTGTTCCTCCTTGTAAGTATGAGATGATAGGTGTCATCCAAGAAATTTCAGTGTGGATGGGGTTCACCTCAGTCGTTTGTAGGCTTGATTGTTGGACGGTCTTGATTTTGTCGTCGACCGTTGATGACGATGCAGATTTGGCCAGTTGGTCTGCCTCTGTATTTTGTTCTCGTGGTACACGACAGAGCCTTACTTCACGGAATTGGCTTATTTGATGTCGGACCAGTTGTAGGTATTGCTGCATACGCCCTTCTTTTGCTTCATAGTCTCCGTTTACTTGTCCTACGACGAGCTGCGAATCACTACGTACGTCTAGCTCTGTGGCTCCCAGTATTTTGGCCGTTTTGAGCCCCACCAGAAGAGCTTCATATTCAGCTTCGTTGTTGGTGGTTGGTTTCTTAAGTACTCTCCTTGCAGTCGTATTGCTTGTTTGATGATGTCACTAATTCTCTCCTGAGGCCTAAATTGGTATTTTATGACTCATTTTTTTTAGATGAGCTATATATATAGAAACATGGCAACTTGCTCATCCACCAACATGTCTTTTGTCTTTTAAGTCGATTGTTTCAAGCATATTACATAAATCTATGTTCACCGTCCACTTGCTCGATGCAAGTTGTGTCACTCTCATAGATAAACGTCTTTCATTGGCTCGTCATCTTTCGAGGTGAACTCTGCTATGAAGTCTGCTAGGACTTGAGCCTTGATCGCTGTTCGTGGTCGGTAGTCGATGTCGAATTCGCTGAGCTCAATCGACCACTGGATAAGCCGTCCAGCTGCATCCGGTTTGTTCATTGCTTTCCGTAATGGGTGGTTGGTGAGCAACACAATCGTGTGAGCTTGGAAGTATGGACGGAGTTTCCTTGCAGCTGTCACTAGGGCAAATGCTAACTTTTCCATAGGAGGATATCTTTCCTCGGCTCCTCTCAGCGCTCTGCTCGTGTAATAGACGGGCAACTGTCGTCTTGCTTCTTCCCGGATTAGTGCGGAGCTGACGGCAGTTGGTGAAACAGCCAGGTACAGGTAGAGCTCTTCGCCTTGCTTAGACGGGCTAAGCAAGGGTGGTTCCGTCAGGTACTTCTTGAGCTCTTCAAATGCTTGTTGGCATTCGTCGGTCCACTCAAACGCCTTCTTTAGTGTTTTGAAGAATGGTAGGCACTTGTCTGTGGATCGAGACATGAACCGATTCAGTGCGGCTATCCTTCCCGTCAGTCGTTGTACTTCTTTGGTGTTCTTTGGTGGTTGCATTTCTAAGATTGCTTTGATCTTGTCTGGATTCGCTTCTATGCCTCTCTGCGAAACCATAAAGCCAAGAAATTTTCCTGAATAAACACCAAATGCACACTTACTTGGGTTCAGCTTCATCTGGTACTTGCGGAGCGTTTGGAAAGTCTCTCTGAGGTCGTCCAGGTGACCGTCTTCCTCCTTGGACTTTACTAACATGTCGTCGACGTAAACTTCGACGTTCTGGCCAATCTGGTCGTGGAACATTCTGTTCATCAGTCGTTGGTAGGTGGCTCCGGCGTTCTTCAGTCCGAAAGGCATTACTTTGTAGCAGAAGAGTCCTCTGCTGGTGATGAAGGACGTATTTTCTTGATCGCTCTCGTCCATCACTATTTGGTTGTAACCTGAAAATGCATCCATAAATGTTAATAGTTTATGACCAGCTGTCGAGTCGACTAGCTGGTCTATTCTTGGGAGAGGGAAGCTATCTTTAGGACATGCTTTATTTAGGTCGGTGAAGTCGACGCACATTCGCCACTTTCCGGTACTTTTCTTTACCATGACTACGTTGGCAAGCCAGTCGGGGTAGAACACTTCTCTGATGAAGTTTGCTGCCAGGAGTTTGTCCACCTCTTCCATGATGGCATTGTTCCGTTCTGGTGCGAAGACTCTTCGTTTCTGTTTTACTGGGCGGAGAGAGGGGTCAATATTTAATTTGTGTGAAATGATGGAAGGGTTGATACCTGACATGTCTTCGTGACTCCATGCGAAAACATCTTTGTTATCTTTTAAGAACTGGACGAGTGATTCTTTCATTTCTGGGGGGAGGTGAGCTCCAATTTTGGTCGTCCTTTCTGGTCGTCCATCTTCTAGCTCGATGTTGTCCAGTTCCCCAGAAGGCTTCACTAGAATCTTCTGCTCCTCTATGCTCATCGTTTGATTCTGTCCCCCTGGTCCGAGGGAGGCAAGGTAGCACTCTCTGGCTGCTATTTGATCTCCTCTGACTTCCCCTATCCCGTGCTCAGTGGGGAATTTGAGGAGAAGGTGGTATGTGGAGGTCACGGCTCGGAGTCGGTTGAGGGTCGGTCGTCCGATTATTGCGTTGTATGCTGAGGGACAGTTGACGACGAGGAAGTCGACCGTTTTAGAGACCGTCTTTGGGTGAGTACCAACCGTGATCGGTAAAGTCACAATACCGACCGGGCAGACCTTGTCACCCGTGAATCCCACGAGTGGTGCATCCACGAGTGGCATCCATGGCGCAATTTGTCCTTGTCAAGCCGCATTTGCTGGTAAGCGGGGAGGTAGAGTATATCAGCCGAACTCCCGTTGTCCACCATTACTCGTCTTGTGGTGAAACCTGCAATATTAATTGTTATCACCAGGGCATCGTCATGGGGCTGATGGGTGCCTCTGGCGTCTTCTTCGCTGAAAGAGATGATCTGGTCGTCGAGGCGGATGTTCTTTGGTGGGCGCTGGACGACCATGATGTTGTGTACTTGTCTCGCGTATGCTTTCCTTGAGGCTCTTGAGGTTCCTCCTGATGCTGGTCCTCCAACGATGGTTCTGATTTCTCCTACGGGTCCTGGCCTGTTGTGTTCAGCCTGTTCCCTCTGTGCTGGAGGCTTCGATGGACGGGTATTCGTTGGACGACTGACATACTTCTGCAGCTTGCCCTGTCGGATGAGTGTCTCTATTTGTTCCTTTAAGGCTACGCACTCTTCTGTGAGGTGTCCATGATCTCTGTGGAACCTGCAATACAAGTTTTTAGGTCGGCTGTTAGGATCTGAACGTATTTTACCTGGCCACCGAAGTGATGGGTCGTCTTGTATCTGCAAGAGAAGTTTGTCGATAGGTGTGTTCAGAGGTGTGAAACTGCTGAATTTCACGGGGGGTGTGGTCGTCCGTTTACGTTCCGGGGTTTCGGTGAATTTCAGAACCTTTTGCTTGGCGGGCTCAGGTTCACGATCTTCAGCTTCCTTACGCCTTTTCGGTGGTGGGTCTTCCATAGCCTCTAGGGCGTCCTCTGCGTTCATGTGTTTCGTGGCTTCGTACATAAGCTCTGACATTGTTTCTGGGGGGTCCTTGCAGAGTTCGTAAAGGAAATCCCCTTTTCGTAAACCTGCCATGAAGGCTGTTACCGTGACGTCTTCTTTTGGACGATCGATCTTCATCGCTTCTTCGTTGAAGCGGTGTACGAATGTCCTTAGCGATTCTCCCTCCATTTGTTTGACGCTGAGCAAGTGAGTGGGCGGTCGTCCCCTCCGTTGGCTGCCGATGAAGTGATCAATGAACGCCCGGCTGAGCTGGACGAATGAACCGATCGATTCTGACTCGAGCTTGTTGAACCATACCCTTGCAGATCCCCTCAGTCCCAAGGGGAATGCTCGGCACATTACTTCTTCGGGGACGGCTTGCAGTTGCATAATTGTTTTAAAGGCTTCCAGGTAGTCGAATGGGTCTTTAGTCCCATCGAAGTTTTCTAGTAATGGTACCTTAAACCTGGATGGGAGCAGGAAGTCAGCAATACTTGGGATGAACGGAGAATCAGCCCGGTGCACGAGATTGTCTAGGTTGCGAGCAGCTTTCGCTCTCAGGCTGTTCTTCATGTCCCCCATTTGTTTCCTCATTTCTCGCAATTCTTTCTCCAATCGTGTCGTTTTATCATCCGGATCTCTTGAGGATCGTTCTGGATGATCAGGTCGTCTATATGGGCTTCCCCGTCGGTCTTCTCGCTCGGGCTGCTTGGACGACCTGTCTGGCCGTTCTGGCTGTTTGGACGACCTCGTTGTTTTAGCTGTCTTATGTTGGCTAGGTGGAGCGGAACTTCCTGCGCTTTCCGCTCTATGCCTACTCCGGGGCGGAGTTCTCTCAATCTCACCGTCCCTACGACGAGTGACTTGATGGCTGTCAGCCTCCTGGTCATTCGACCTGTTTCCACCCCGCGGAGGAGGTTGGTTGTTGTCATGGGGGGTCGGGGGCCCCTTCCTGATGGCCTGCCACAACTCCTGATTCTGACGAGACGTTTCTCGAGCGAGGTCTTGAATGCTGGTGGCGATGACCTGCATTTGCCTCTCAATCGGAGTCATGGCAGGGTCAGCGCTGGTTCCGTCGTTGGGAGCTCCTTCCATGATCGTTATCGACCTGTGTGCGGCCCTTTTTGCTCTAAGAACGACAGTGGCTTATTAAGTCGTTCCCACAGACGGCGCCAACTGATAATGCCTAAAAATCAGTGGGCTCGCACGGTTGGTCAATTCGAATGGACGATGCTCTCACCGACGATTGAGTACCTGCAAAACAGAGAAACAAGTGAAAGGGAGCACCGGCGGTGGTCCGGTGGGGGGAGCCTCCGATGCTTAAGTTAGCAAAGAACGCAATGGTGTTTGAACAAGAACACGGATTCAGAAAGTATAGAGGTGAGAAAAAGAGTGAATTACCTTAGTCTGAGGATTCCTGAGGTTTATATAGGGAGACTCCAATCCTTTAGCCGTTTATTGGTCATTAAATAGCCTTTATGCCTAGATTTGTAACCGTCCGGTCATGATTTGTAACCGCTCTGGTCCTTGATTCTGGTCTTTTAATTATGCTTTGACTTTTCCAGAGAGATAGAAGAGCTGTCACGTTTGACATGTGGGTTTGAAACTGTATACAGCTGGATGATTTAATACTATCGTCCATGATGGGTTAGTCGTCATTGAGGTTTAATTTTGGGTCCGTATCAGATAATATAAGCGAAACTAATCATGTTACTATTTATTTTGAACATTTATAATATTGTATCGTGAATTTGTTTATTTTTTTTTTTTTTAATTTTCATTTTACCTATTTTTTTTTGCTCCATTCTTCAATTTGAAACTATACCATATGTTGGTTTGTATAACTTATTTTAATTGATTTGTTTTGTTTTAAAAATAAGTTAGACAAAAATATCATCTTACTTAAAAAAAAAAAAGAAAAAAAAATTTAAAATTTTGTATATAAAAAAACAAGATCAAAACAAACACACAAGTGGAGTCCAAATCCAAAGACTCCAAACAAAAACAATAGAGCTATTAGAGCACTCTCAATAGCCTCCTCATTTTTTTTGCCAATTGGGTTCTAAAAAACCCACTTTTTCTTGTTTAGCTAAAACACCACTACATTAGACTCCATATTTTAACATTACTATTCCATTTTTTAATATATTTATTTTTTTCACAACTCCCAAAATACCTTCTTTTCTCAATTTTTTTCCTCTCTCCCTCTCCCGTCTCTCTTTTTTTTTTTTTTTTTTTTTTTCCCCACCACCCACGTACCCTTTTTTTTTTTTTCTTCTAAAAATTCCTCCAGCCTCTCCTTTCTTTTTTCTTTTCTTCTCTCCCCCACCAGACTTCTTTCTCCAGTTCGTCCCCCCCCCTCATTTTCTTCTTTTTTCTTTCTTTCTCTTTCTTTCTCTCTTTTCTTTTCTCTCAGCGTTGCTTTTTTTTTTTTTTTTTTGAGCCTCCATCTTTACTGCCACTCACCATCATCAAACAGTTTTGAGCCTCCATTTTTTTTTTCTTTTTTCTTATCAGTTTTGGAAGAGCTTTCTAATTTCTCTTTTTAAGCTTTTGATTTTTTTTTTTTTGGTTTGTGGGTTTTTGTTTGGGGTATTGAAGATTTAGATCTGTACAGTGTTTGTGTTGTTGTTGTGTTGTTTTTTCCGTTATTATTGGCGCGGGAGACAGCTTGCAAGAGAGAGAAAAAAACCTTTTTTAATTCGGTGAGGAGTGAACAGTTGCTCCCTCAAACGGGCGAGCTACTGTTCATTCCCTTGGCAAATTTGCCCGTTTGAGGAGTCTGTTGGAGACGTGTTTTTGCTGTTTTTCCTCATTTGAACTCCATTTTGCCCGAAAGAGGAGCCTATTGAGAGTGCCCTTATATGAATTTTTGAGGTTAAAACTTTTGAGGTCTGAACCCCAACTCTTTTTAACAGTCGAGTACAAACATAAATCAGTAAAACTAGTAAAAAAAATTTAGAGGGGTTGTTCATTGTTGAGGATAAGGTTGGTTTTAAACAATATAAATGAAGTACTTACTTTTTTTGAAATTTTGGAGGGCCTACCAACTGAAGCCACTGACTTGTTTAACTTGTTTGTTGCATCAGCCTCTTTTCTGCAGTGGCATCAAATGATCCTAGCTGCTTAATGCGTGACCTTAACTGCACCACAGAATTCCATCTAATTTCAAAATCATCCATCTTGGTGGCACCATGACTGGTCAATTTAATTCCAAAACAAATTTCAGTATGTACTCTGGAAATCTATCTGGCCATGAGATTTCAAGACATATGCGGGTCCCCACTGGCACAGACGGTAGAGATTCCCTGCTCTCTTCTTGTCTATGCTGTTTGACAAATTCAATTTGGGTGTAGTATTTTTTTAGTTCATCAAGTATTCCTTCACTTTGTATTGGATATATTTTTAATGGGAATTTGTAAACGAAAATAAAATTCAGTAGATGATATAGGGACACCTGATAGTCTTTCCACTCTTCCCTTTCAAATTTGAACAATTCTTGTACATATTCAACAAGACGCCTTGAGAGATGAGGATTGTCCATGACTTATAAATTGCACAACCTAAGAATACTTGATCAATATGAGACTAGACTATCACTTTAATATACCCCTCACGTGTGGCGGACCAACCAAACACGTGGATCATAATAGGGAGGAGATCTGGCTAACATTCAAAGGGTGGCTCTGATACCATGTTAAAGTCTAATGGACCTAACTCAATCTCAAAAGACGCCTTAAAAAATGAGGATTGTCCATGGCTTATAAATTGCACAATCCAAGAATACTTGGTCAATATGGGACTAGACTCTCACTTTAATAGAGTACGGATACTCCACTTCTCAAACACCTTGGAAAAATCTAATTGTTGACTTGCATGCTCACCAACCAAACAAATCTAAACAACTTTCATTGATATATGCACTTCTAGAGGATTTATTCAAATATGGAATCGATTCTAGTCTATTAAACCGATGTGCGATGGTTGGTTGGTAGGTTATGATTTTAATTTGCATGGTGCTCATGACAAACCATGTGTTGCTTTGGGTTGTACAAATTATGAAATTCAAACAACAACTTCTCTCAATCTTGGTCAAATAATCAACAAATTCTCTCAATCTTCGTCAAATTCTCACAACTTTAACTCTCTCTTTTTTTAGAATGAATTGAAACCATATTGGAATAAAAAATTAAAAAAAAATGCACTTATTTTGTTGTTGTTAATAATTCCATAGTTAGAGGTGGAGGATTGAAAACTCGTTTTCCTCACAAAAGAAATCAATTAATGTGAGTTGTTGACGAGAATTTAATAGTTATAAGATGGATAAGTATGATTAATCAATTTCTATGATCTCTCATTTCACGAAACGGGAACAAAATATTGAAAGCAATAGAAACTCCACCAAATTTGACCACGTAAGAAATTGACTTCCAAGGACCTACCATAATCGTACCTATTCGAATGTGCTATACAGAAAAGAAAAAGAAAAAAGAAAGGGAAAATGTATGAAATTAAAAGTTATATGAGTTAATAAAATTCTGTGGAGTGGAGGTTGTGGTGGAGAATTGGAGTTTGCTATGCTGCATAAGTAGACAAAGCATGTGAGGTGCATAGTGACAAGGACAATGCAATGGGGGACATGATGATATTATTGGTTGGCAAGGTACCTTCCAAAATTAGACAGTTTTTTTGCCAAAAATAAAAATAAAAATCTTAAAACATGTTGGAAATTCAATGTACTACTTGTCTACGAAGTTTCGTTGAAGACCGAGTCTTTTGTTTGGACTTTGGACCAATCATCCATTTCACCTTTAAGAAGAAAATAACACTTTTAGTTTTTGCCTTTTCGTATCTGAACTGGGCCAAAGTTTTTTCACAGCCCAATTTAAAGCGTCACAAACTAATCCAGTTTGTACAAGCCCAATTCATTCATCTAGCCTGGCCCACATTCTTCCAACTTTCAATGCCATCGTTTTAGCTCGTGATCTCTCACTTCTTCTGTATTTCTCAAAGTCTTTGCCAGGTGAAAAACCCTAGCAATTCTTGGCATCCTCTTTGTAATTGATGTCCTTGACGATGGCGCTTTATCGATCTGGCTTCTGCTACAATGTGAGTTCTGCTTCTCCCAACTAATCCTTTACTTTGCTTGAAAATTCAATTTTTTTTTTGTACATTTGGCTGAAACGTAATAGTCATAAATTGAAGTTAGAAACTCTCAGAAGCTAAATTAAGTGTCTTTCTGAAGGAATGCTTATCTGGGTTTTAACCCAAATAAGAAAAAAGAAGGGTTTTGATTTTTTTAGGTTTAGACCTTTGTTCTATGAAAAACCCACTTCTAAATTTTCAGTTTTTGTGGAAGGCTTTTGGGCATCTTACTTAGACGCCTAAAAATATAGAGAGACCTGTAAAGATTTTTGTAGATTTTCGTATGGTTTTTATTGAATAGAGAAAGTGTATGATAGGGTGTTATGTGATGGCTTTTGGAAGTAAAATGTATGACTGAGCTGTAACTAGTGTGAGAATAAGTGGAGGCATCACAAGTGAGTTTCCTATTACTATACGTTTGCATCAAGGATCAACATTAAGTCCAAATCTCTTGCACTAGTGATGGATAAGTTCACTAAATTGATTCAAGAGGAAGTCTTTTGGTGTATCTTTTATACAGAAGATATAGTTTTAGTGAATGAAACTGGACGTGGAATTAATGTCAAATTAGAAATTTGGCGAGACGCTTTAGGAATCTAAATGCTTTCGTTTAAGTAGGACTAAAATAATGGAATGTAAGTTTAGTAAATTTAGAATCAGAAATGAAGGGGCTATAAGACTTGATGGTTAAGAGATACCAAAGAGCGAGAGCTTTCGATATCTTGGATTAACTATTCATGAAAATGGAGAGATCAAAAAGGATGGGAATTATAAGATAATAGTAGAGTAGATGAAGTGTAGAAGCGCATTAGGAGTATTGTGTGATCATAGAATACCTATTAAGTTAAAGGGAAAGTTTTATAAGATTAGCTATGCTCCATGGTACTGAATGTTGGGTTGTTAAGAAGCAACATATTCATAAAATGAGTGTAGTTAAATGGAAATATTAAAGATGGATAAGTGGAAATATATGAAAAGATAGGATCCAAATTGAGGAATTTTGGTTAAAGATAGGGGTGGCCCCTCGTGATGAAAAGATGAGGGATAGTCGTTTGAGGTGGTTTGGTCATGTTTAGAGGAGATCGATTGATGTATTAGTAAGAAAGAGTGAGTTGATTCATGTTGAAGGAACAAAAAAAAGTAGAGTAAAAAAAGATATGTTAATTAAGGAAGTAACAAAGACTATGACTTTGTATAGAATAGAATGGATGAAAAGAATACATGTGGTTGACCTGACCAGTCTATTAAGGATCCATAGCTGACCCCAAAATTTTTTTGAACTAAGGCTTGGTTGTTGTTAGCTTTTGGTTGTCTTAATGTGTTACTTGGTTTCTTGGAAATATGAGACCTAAACAAATTTTAAAATAAAAAATAAAAATGTTTAAACTTGTAGATATGTTTAAGAAACAAAGTCATTTTTGAGGACTTACCTTACTTATGGATATATTAAATACCTCAGTTGAGGTTGAAAATAATGAATAGTAGTAGTGAAAGTTGAATGGTTATTGAGATTAATCTACTTTCGGGTGTTATATTTCAAATCAATGCTTAGTTCTATTTGATATTGGAATTGGATAATTCAAACATGTGTGAAATGGGTTGCATATTTTATTCATTTGAAAAAAGATGACAGTTTGAGTCCAAAGCCTCTGTCTCTCAGTTTATATCGTACACAGGTCTTTTATGAGTTTTTTTAAGTTGTATCTTTCTTAACCTTTACTTTTATAGGGAAATTTTTCTAATATCAAGGAAGTTAGTAGCTTGCCATGTTCATTTGTCAATAGTTTTGCACCACTTCATCGCCTTTCAACACCTTCCTTGAAGCAATATGATTTTGTTCTAGCTAAACCCTTTGGAAGAGGACGTAGGATCCATTTTTCGCCTGATCATTGTCGCCTCAGCTTGCAAACTGGGAGATCCAGTGAGTCCTATACTTAGCCTCTCTATTTGTTATCTTTAGTGCCCTTTTCAGCTTGTAGTCATAATTAATTGTTACACCATTACGTGTAATCACAATTTTGAGTCCATTGTACTCATAATTAATCATTTAATTGTATTCCAATTTTCTATCATTATGCCTAAGTTTTGGGCACTTCTAATTCTGTGTAATTAGTGCAGAACTCTTTCAACAAGCTTCCATTTTGCTTACATTGAGACCATGTCAAGTAACAAGGGAGGACTCGAAGGATCCCTTAAGTGGTGAAAGCATTATAATGGATGAGCAGACCTTAGAGCGGGACCTACAGACTGCCATTGCTGAAGAAAACTATGCCGAAGCAGCAAAAATTAGGGATAGCCTTAAAAATCTTCATGAGGATAGCAAGACTTCAGTATTGCTAGCAAATGCTCGATTTTACGACTCATTTAGGACTGGGGATTTAGCTGCCATGCAAACCCTTTGGGCTAAAGGGGATGAGGTCTGTGTTGTGCACCCAGGTGCGAGTGGGATATCTGGTTATGATGATGTAATGGAAAGCTGGGAGTTTGTGTGGGCGGACTATGAATTTCCACTTGAGATTCAACTGAAAGATGTTAGGGTTCATGTTAAAGGGGATGTAGGGTATGTTACCTGCAGGGAATTCGTTAAAACCGAAGGTAGCAAATGGGGGGTACAGTTTGCAACAAATGTATTTGAGAGGATTGATGGTCAATGGTTTATCTGTATTCACCATGGTTCACCTATTGATTTGTGAAACGACTCAATTAATAAAGTTCATGATACATAAGAATGATATCTCTATCATTGCATTTCTCAGTTTTGCTTGTATTTTCAATTGCATGCTCTCACTCTCTTTCTCTAGGGGCTCAGAAGCTTTGATCATTGGTCTCTCTCGACAATCAATTGCGGACTGATTTTATCCACAATCAACTGTAGGCTAGATTGTTTTATCTATGCCACTTCAACACAATTTTTTTTTTTTTCACGGCCATGACATTGATTTCAATGAGTTTTTGATGCCATTCACCTGCTAAAAGAGACCGCCTATGGGAAGTTCTAATATCATTATCTTCCTTTGTGAAGCCATTTTTGTATTCCTAGCTATTCACTCTAATGCTTGGGTAATCGGTGTTGGGTCTTTTTGTTGTTATAACACATTGTGCTTTGATATGTTAATGGTTTGAATTGGGTAAGGGTTTGAGGAGGTAGTTGAGTCCAGAACTCGTGTCAATGGGTCACCCCGTTGCCCTCTACCATTATGCCTCCCCTTTAACAGTGAGAGATTAAAATAGTGCAACATGCTTAAATGAACATGTCCATCAAAGCAACAAAAAGGTTTAGCAATGCTAAACAAACAAATTTAGTAAAGTAATGTAAATTTTTCTGGCAAAACTAAGTATAAATGTTCATCAAGTATTTCTCATTGTCAAATAAGATTAAGAAGTGACTAATAAGGTCAAGTAAAAGAGATTGGCAAAGTAACATAAACATATACGGTAAAATTTTATAAACATGATCAATATCAAAGCAAAGTTTTTTTGATAATTGTTCATGTTTTTTTGATCAATAAACATGATCAATATCAAAGCAAAGTTAATGAGTTAAAACATGTCAAAGTGCATGACACAACTTGTCCCACCCAAACCACTACCTCTTACTTGAGTTTATGTACAGTGGGCTTGGCTACATAAACAGGCCTATTGCTGTTGGACGGATTAAAAGAGAGTCCAATATATATATATATATAAATTGAGCAAAAACTTGTGTCAAGAAATTGTGTTTATTCTAGTCTTTTGGCGTAACAACACCATCTTAGTCATTTACTTGATTATATTACCCAAGTTGAATGTGACTTATGCGATTCACCAGCTTGTTGTTCTGTTCCATTACTGATTTGATAAAAATCCCGGCCACTCGCACATTAATCATGTAATGAATTCTTCAAAATTCAGTTTGTCTGAAAGATAATAAAGAAATTCTTATTGTTCCCTCACCACACAGCCTCACACCATATCTTTGTTGGCCAAAATGACAGAAATCGGATCACAGCCCTTGTTGAAAGAACCTAAAACTTAGAATCTCCAGAAGTAAAGGGAATTTCCACCTTTAGGAAGGATCCGTATAAAATTAAATTCTCCATAAATGCATAATCAGTTTGATTTAGATTTTAGACCCAATTTCAAACCAGATATCTTCATTCTTAAAATTCTACGCAAAAGACTTTCCTTACATTGACTATTTGTTGGGAGGTTCAATTTCTCACCTCAATGTATCAAAAAAAAAAGAAAAAAGGGAGGGAGCATTTACAAATAACTGAGTATGCCAAGAAAAGTAGGGCATCATCTTCAGTATTTGGCAAAGATTTCAAGAGTTCTATCCTCTTCTTTACCATACAGTAGTTTTAGTCTTCTCTTGTAAGTTGATATGTAGTTGAAGATTTTTGACAGCTGGATAGATAATATCTTCCTTGCGTGAAACTAGACCCTACCAACAGGGGAGGAGGGTGGATTTGGAGCATATTTTGCAGCTGCTCTTCTCAGGATTCCATCATTTTCATTCAAAATAGGTTCCTTGAAAACTTTTGCTTCAGACATGTTCCTTATTTCCGAGAGGTCTAATGGTCTCTTACAGCTTAAAAGTGCAACACAAATGAAGAATGATTGCAAGAAAGAGATTGATGAATTGAATTCAATTGAGTAGATTCCATCCTTCAACGCTGTCAAGCTGAAGATGGGACTGGCCTGCAGAGCTCCTCCCTGAATGCAAGTACAATATCCAGATGTAATTGTCAATATCAACATAAACAAGCGGGAAAATAAAGAAGAGGCTGAAGCATAAGGGCAGTACCTGGAGAAAAAGTTCAATATGGTCTGGGATAGGGCAAGCTTTGGATGTTTTGGGAATCTTAGTGCTTTGGCTCTTGTTGGAGAGAACACGCAGTTTGCAGCCAACATCCCAACCTCCACAGTCACATGATCCACCAGATTTCCATCGATCAATCAATGGCGAAGGCTCTCCTTTGTTTGGTGAGCCATGAGCACCGCCTGGAAGTATGACTATAATACTATCAGAGTCTTCACTTTCTTTGTAGTTGCAGGAGCATCTGTCTTCTGGTGAACATTTTATGCAGAGCTTCTCCATCGAATCTTTATCACTCTCCATTCCATCATGGCTTATCTTTTCACTAGGGATCTTGACAATAACGGCTGCAAGCTCCCTGTTCGGCATGTGTATTGGTAGTTCTTGTTCTTCCTTTCTTAGCTCACCACCTGACAAGATGGATTCTCTCATCATAAACTGGTTGTTGGAATTCTGTCCGCTTAAGTCAGAGAAACAAGAGCTGGAAACCTTCATCTGACCGACGACATTATAAACACAGCCACGACTATCCCTTTTACTTTCTTGACTGATCCAGCTACCACTTTTCTTCTTAATTTCATTTACAAAGTAAAATGTATAATTCCGGCCTGAATCATCCTTCCCAGATGATGTTAAATTTTTCATGGTGGCTACAAGAATTATTCCGTCATTCTTGACTGCAAAGCTAAACAAAGGAAGCCCATTCTTGACTGTAAGTTGCAAAAAGGCTTGAATAGTTGATGCCTTATGCTTCTCGTTCTGGAGTGAGTCCTTGACACTAGTTGGCCGAGAGCATAAGGAATCCAAACTTTCTTTCAAAGGCAGAACGGTTTCAGCGGAATGGAGTGAATTGGGTACCTTATATTTCAGTATTGGGTCTAGTAACCTTCTGAAAGGGCTGGACTTAGCTCTGTTGTGACCATGTGACTTCTCTTTGTTCGAATTATCCAAATAAGCAGAAGTTTCTGATCTCACTGGACCAGACTTGACACTAACATATGAGGAGCTCAACTGTGGTACAGATGAACCCTCCTTGAAACTGAAACTTCGTCCCACCCGACTTAAGCTGAAGCTAAACCGACGATTGGGTGATGGATTTCTAGCTTTTCTAGCTGCCAGCTCAGTGAGTTCTTCATCCAATGTTTTTGGAGTACTATCAACATCTGAATTACTAAGCTTAAGATCTAACTCAAACTTTTCTGCATGTACACCTTTAGATAGCAGATTTGATGTCTTATCTGAGCAGTGGGATGTGTGAGATGCAACAGATGAAAGCTCCTTACCCCGAGCATTAATCAGGCTAAGTGGCAACATGTCTGACATGTTATTAGTCTCAACTCTGGAAGGCAGTGGGCACGAGTGTGGAATTTCAGAATGGAGTCTTGCAGAGTGAAACTCCTCACGAGAAAAGCTATCTGAAAAACTACTACCATGTACATCAGATGACTTCTCCTTGGATAATTTTTCGGGTTGTGAAAGTTGGAATACTTCTGAGTATTTATTTTGGGGTAATTCATTTGGTAGAAGGAGAACAATGTTGTTGAGCTCACCAGGGGGACATCGATTGGTGAGATCTATATCTGTTTGTTGAAACTCCTCTACCCTCTTTCTACTTTCATCATTGGCAGCACTCAGCTTCTCCTTTGAACCAAGTGAGACCCCATAGCTTCTCCAATTTGAATGCGAAGCTCCATTTTCTGAGATTAACTTTTGATCTCTGTCTTTTCTCTTGATATTTGATTCTCGCAACTCCTCTTTGCTCTTCTTAGCTTCACCATGCCAAGCACTCGCTTTGTGCTTCTGATTGAGTGAGACCTCATTAGTTCTTGAGTTTGATGACAAATTTCCCATCTCTGAAGTAATCTTATGATCTAAATCTTTTCTCTTCCCCTTATCAAGCATTATATCTGAAAAATTTCTGCCAAAAGACTTATGTGTCCGGGGTACCTTTTTCTGCTCATCCCTCTTGCTTTTGGAAGCAGTCTCAAAATCTTGAAATTGTATGACATTCTGGACAGACGGTTTGGCACCTAGGGGATGGACACCCTTATGAGCAGAGTTGAGACTAGAATGAGGCAAAGAGTGTTGCTCAGAAAATTTCTTGCTGTGGACTGTACTAGAGAAGCTAGATGATCCATTAGTGGCTTTCGATGATATATCACAGCTACTGCATGATGCATTGTTATTACTGATTGCTGGGAGTCGCTTTTGCTTGTATTTCCATTTTTCTAGTCGTGCCCAATCTAGAACCCCAAAATTCAATGCTTTCTCTTGGAGGTTTTCTTCACTCTGTGCACGCTGGAGATAACCGGGCAAACTTGACATGTATTTGACAAGCTCATCTTCTTTACTAGTATTTGCCTTGACAAACTGCCTCTGATGATTCCCTGAAGACTTTGCTTGGACTGAGATTTTGTCATCGATATCATGTCTTTCCTCACGATGCCGCCGATCACTATATGGTAAACCAACAGGATTTTTCACTTTTAACTTGTCTTCACACTTAGGATTTTGACTTGCTTGGGGTGATAGGATCCTCTGCTTCACTATCTTGGAGTTGTTTTGCTGTTTTGAATTCTTTTTGAGCTCTGAACTGACTCCCATTTCTCCAGCAGGCCTTAGGAACTTATTACTTGGATGTAGATTGGATGGCATGGTATCAAATATTGTCAAGCTTCAATGGCACATATTAGCTGCCAGCACATTGTGCAGAACATGAACTCGGTCACCACTCCGCAACCTTACTTTATGAAAAGTTCGCATAGGAGAGTTTTCCCATGATTCTGAGCATAAGAATCAAATTAGATGACTGTAACCAAATTTGAGAGAGTGACATATTAAAGTCCAAAGGACAAGGCATTTTGAGCTTTTAAAACAAGAAATCCAACACAGATGAAAGTCAGGCATGCAGGTAAGACCAATTCCACATCACAATAATGGAAATAAATAATTGATCTTCTTAAAGAGAAAAAAATTTCTGCACCATAATTAATTAAAATCTCAGAATCTGAAACCACCCTAGAATAAAACAGAAGCAGTAGATGATAGGATTACCCGCGCTGATTAAATACCCTGAATTCTGAATTAACTCATTCATCACTACTCAGTCTCAGATAGAACCTTATTGTCAATATATTTAGATGATTCCTAAACTTTCATGTAATACATTAAAAAAAATACGTGGGAAATGTGATCATGTGGGAGTTCCTTAGCAATTCACCTCAACATTATTTGGATCAACTAAAAAAATCTTGTCCATGACATGTTTTTGAGTAAGAATATAATTTAGTCAGAGAAAATGAGCAGTACTATTTGAGAAGACTAAGAAAAACATTGAATGTGAGTGCTGCCATTATTAGTTAACACGTTAAGTGGCCCCATTTAGTTTAACAAACATTTCCTTTTTTGTCTCCAACTATTTAACCTAATCTTCAACATGGGCCAATACTCAGACATTAAGTAAATACATATCAAAGAATTGAATAACAATCACACATATCAGAAAGACTGGTAGAAATTAATAAAAAAAGAAAGAAAAAAAAAGAAGAAGAAGATTTGAAGCATTCTTTGAGCTCACTAATTAAAAACGATTTCTGAATAAAGAAAGAAACAGATCCAAAACACAGCAAAATATCAACTTTAAGTTCTATTTATTACTTATCAGATGGATAAATAAATTGTAGCTCCCTTTGATAGCTGAGAAAGCAGAGGAAAATAAAAGAAACGTAACGAAGTCCTTCATTTCCGACGCTTTAACTTGTTCAAAACAAAGAAATACCTCAAGCAATGGACGATATATAAAGCTAGCTAAATACATCCAAATCCCACAAAACAAATTTGCTTTTGCAAGAATTCAAGATTCCATTCTTCTCATTACTTTCCTCTGCTTTCTCGGTAACCAAACGAATGCTCAAATAAAAGAGAAAAAAAAGAAAAAAGAAGCAGAAATGTACAACAAAGCCATGGTTCCCTAAAAACCAATCAAAACACGTACCTCAAACCATAGAGGAAAATGCAGGTCGAAAACAGTGATATTCACCGAAACTCGTCGATCCCAATAAAGATCCGAAATGTAATGATAAAAAATCTGAAACCGACGTGGACCATAAGCAAAGCAAAGAATTAGCGCCACGCCACAGGTAATAATAAAAATCTTGTTCGTTCCTATCCAAAAAATAAAATCCGAAGCTGGAAAAAGAAAGAAGCAGCTTAGCAAAGAAAAGCAAAGCAAAGTAAGCAATTTTAGAGACAAAAAACCACGAGCTGTGGGAAGAATGTGGTGTGGTCGCAGGGCGTTTCTTTCTTTTTCTTTTTTTTCTAATCATACGGTTGAAAAGCGAGGCAGTCCTAATAGGTCTAGTAATATTAGATTAATTTTTATAGGGGGAGGTGCTCAATTGTGGGACCCATATGACGACTTCTTTTCTCTACTTGTGTGAATCCCGAAGCAGATGTGGGACCTATGAGGGAGAACGGATGTCACGTCCCTACTTCATCTGATTGGGATGTGCCTTGGGTTTTGTTGATTCGCCTAATAATTTAACACAGGATCCTTTCCTTTCACCCATTTTTGGTTTTCCTTTTCGAATTCGGCTTCTATGATTCCAATTCTTTATTTTTGTCCTTTCTTCACCATAAAGATTTTTATTCTTCATTTTTTTTTTCTCCCATGAATTTAAGTAGAGTTTATTTATTTATTTTTCAAAATTTTTAAGAACATCTCCAATATTCTCTTCAAATTTTCACTTAGGAAAAAACATTTAAAATTTTTTTTTTAACCACTTTTAGAACACATTCTCCAATAATCTTTCCATCTTTTTTTTTTAGAATAATATTTTATTTTATTTAGTTAATTTTTTTCTTTAATTATTTTAAGGTTAAATAAACTGTTGGTTCTTAACGTTTATCTAAATTGTGCATTTGATTCATAATGTTTAAAACAAGTAGAAATAGTCCCGAGATTTGGAAGGGAAATAATGGATTGGAGAGCAACAAAGGCTTCTTAGTGTGTTGAGTCATTGTAACAATTTTATTTTTTAAAGAGTATGAACATAAGTTGTTGAAGAATGATTTTGGGGTGATAATATGTAAAAAATAAAAAGGAAGGGGGGATAAATAAGCTACTGGAGATGCTCTTAAGTGTTTTTGTCATGGTATGCTATTATAAGTTCATGTCTTTTTTATTAGAAAAAATCTTAAGATCTAATTAAGTTTAGTCATCCGTTATGAATGTTCAATTCTTGTTGTTTCATTTTCAATTTATTTTCTAATTTCCTCAAAATTAGTTATTTATTTATTTAAGGTCCGTTTAAGATTTTTACTATCTTATTTTAATTAAAAATAAGTTGGATAAGAATCCAGTTATATATATATATATATATAAATTGTACACAAGAAGCTGTACATAAAATGACGATATAAATAAGTTAGATTTTGAATTATTCAAGTGCAAATTTGCTTTTATCTAATTTAGTTACATCAAGGCGGAGTCGTTTTTGTTTCTTTGCCATGCGCATTTTTAATTGGCTTGAATTTCTCACTATGGTTCAAGTCAAGGAAACCGAGCCCACTACTCATATCAAAACATAGTTGCTACTAATACAGCCATGGCCTACTTGCAGAGACAAAGACGGCCAACCCCTCATAAAATGTGAGCAAATTCTTTTTATTTTTGGCTAAACATGTGAGCAAATTCTTGGATTTGTGGAATCTTTCATTATTTTTCTTTTAGGTTTGTCGTGTCCCAATCTTTGCACGTAACACCTTTAGTATAAGGCTTTGTGGGCGATCTTGGTGCTTTTCTTCCTTTTTAAAATAAAGAATAATTCTTTGTTAAAAGGGAAAGAGCATATATATCTTTAAAAGTGAAAAATTGAGATAACTAGAACGAAAAAAAGAAATACACAGACACCCACAAAAGAAAAGAAAAGCTTATTCTAACCCCTTCTATCTGATATTTATCTCGTGGACAATAAGATTTATTTTTGTTGGCTGCAAGTAATTCGCTTGAGTCATTAAAATAAATTTAACAAATCAACTTTTTAAAATGATTTTTTTTAATTTATTTTTAATCCATAATCTATAATATTTCATAAAAACTATGATAACAAGATAACAGAGTAAAATTTAGCAACAAAAAAAGAGATAACAGAGTAAAATAATATGTTTTAAATGTTAAAAAACCGGTCACAATGCGAAAGACTGCAAAGTCAAAAGAAAAATTAATCAATTAAAAATTAATGACGAAGAAAAGGAACATTTATATAAAATTCTTGAGTTAAGAAACACTGATTCCAATGAATGTGAAAATGAATTATCGGACAATTATTCCTCATCTAATTATCATTCAGCCAGTAAAATTCTAGTTCACCCAATATAGAATTTGATTGTAAAGATAGCTGTTGTAAAACATTTAATGTTTTAACTAAACAGGAAGAGCAAGAAAAATTATTAATAAACTTAATCAGTAAAATTGAAATCCCAAAGTTAAAAGCAGAGTATCTTAAAAACACTTAAGAAGCTTTTAACTATTACTAAAAATAACCTCCCCAAACCTAGAATAAGTCTTAACGAAACTTAGAAGGTGTAGACACCCTATTTTATACCTACCAATATTTGGAATCCTCGGTCCCAATGACGATACTATCTCGACCTATCGAAGAGCAATTTTGAGAAGTGAGCTCGAGAAGAAACCTTGGACAAAGCTCAAGCTCAAACAAAAGCCTTACAACCCAAACAAGCATACGCCACTCCTTTAGAGGCGTATGCCTAATGGACACGCTCAAAAGCTAGCGCATCTGAAGTAGGCGTACACCTCCCTTATATGAGCATACGCCATACAGAAGTAGCGTACACCACCCAGGAACAAGTGTACACCACTTTGAGACAAACACCACCTGAAATCACTCAAATTTCCATACCAGTCTTAACTGGCCATATGGGAGAGCTGAAAATTGTCAGCTAGGGTTTCCCCATTCCAGCAACACCCCCCCTTCACACTTCATTTCCTATATAAACACCCCCTCATTTCACCATTTCCCACAGAAAGAAAATCCCCCAAAAACCTTAGGCAAAACTATAGGCAAATAGTTTGAGATATAGTGATCAAATAGGCTTTTTGAGTACTAGGCTATTTTCTTAGGTTTTTCTAACCAAGAAAAAGAACCTATTTCTCAAAGGGCTAATAAACATTACTCTATTGCTTTCCAATCATCTTCTTCTCTTAACAATCAAACTTATGATGGGCAATAACCGAGGGACCAGTTAAAGAAATAGTTGCTACTTCAAGGTAAGTTTCTTAGGGTGAGAAATGGATCTTTCCCATGATCAATTTTCTCCACCTTAGCTTTAATTCCTTTTCTTTGTTATATTATATCTTATTTAATTTATTGTGTCGAGAAATGATTGTTTAAATCATTTTTTTTTTTTCACCTCTTAGTTGAAATGTTCCATTTCCCGCACTATTCCTCTTTTTGCCTTATTTTATGGGCAAGTCAGGCGTGTACGCCTCTGCCTTACAAGCATACACCGCTGTCCCATAGGCGTACGCCTATGTGCCAAGAAACGATTTCTCTCTTTATTTTCTTTAATTTATTGTCTTTTTTCACTTATTTGGACCCTCGTGAAACTTATAATGAGTTGATAACTCTTAAACTCTTGAAATCTTAGGGTTTCACAATGAGTTGATGTAGTGAACTCGTTGATTAAGTTGAGTGGCGCCCCATTTCATTGTTTATTATCCATTATGCATTCATATGGTCCAATGAGGAGTCTCTCATTCGAACGTCCATCCAAAACCCTTGGGTTTTTTGCAGGGACAATAGAATAGACTCTAGGACCACATAAATTGTTCATGCATCTTTCTTTAATGTACATCAAAAGATTCGATGATAAGCCTTGTGTTCAAACACCTATCTGAAATCCTCGTATTTCGTGCAAGGGTGATAGAACGGGCTTTAGGGTGTCATAAAATTGCCCATCCATCTTTCTTTTCACATGTTGTGTAGACACCCCAATTTGTACCGGTTGATACTCATGGTCCCTGGTCTCAATGATGATAATTCAAGATCTCTCATAAGGCAAATGTATGTTGAAAACCACCCGAAAAGCTCTAGAAAACGAGTTCAGAAGCTGCCTTTTGACCTAAGAGGCGTGCGCCTTATTTGATGTGGCGTACGTTTGTAGTGAAGAGGTGTACGCTAGTGCTGCCAGGCAGAAACCCTAATTCGTGGAGGCTGTGATGCAGACCAAGGAGCAAATGATTCAAACCAAGGAGCTGGACAAGTTGATCATACACTTGGGAATGGAGCTGAATATGCACAAGACCCATTGTCACTTCCAAGTGGTCCAATTACAAAACTTAGAGCCAAACGTTTCAAGGAAGCGCTAAATGGGCTAATCCAAGAGAATTGGGCTGATTCTAAAAAGACCAAGATGGGCTCAAATAATAATCAAGGCTTAGTCCATGTCATCAAAGCAATTGAAGAAGCTAATTAGCACACAAAAATGTGACCAGCATGGACTAACCATCAAAGGGCGTGAATTTGTTGAGTTTCAAGGATATTAAATAGGGGAATAAATTTGGTCTTGGCTGGTTATGTTAAATACATTGAACTTAGTCAATTAGCTATTTTTGGCTGCCTTTAGAAGTCCAAGAGGCTTAAAAACGTGGGGACTTGTTTATGTTGATGTTTGTGTTGTTTTAATGCTTTAGTTATGACTTTTCCTATTCTTGGAGGGTTGTTCCAAGTATATAGATTGGTATCTCGAATTTGAATGGACAGATTATGTTTTCAGAACTTATCATCATTGTGAGGTCTTGTGTTCCTCTTTGTTCTTAAAAGAACTCTTTGAACTTATCAAGTTAATCTTGTGGCGTTCAAACAACCAAACTTATCACCTTGATTGTTGAATCTTGGTGTGGCGTTTTCAATCCTTCGTAGTCTTGGTTTTCATCTGGTTAGGTGACGGGTCAAGGCTCAACCAATCTTGTCTACACGATCTTGGGGTTCTAATCCATCATTGTTATTGGGTTTCATCACAATTGTTGGTGGAGTTCATATCATTTGGTATCAGAGCTTTGGTTCTAAGATAAGTTTGACTATCTTTTATTTTCATCTTTTTTTTTTTATTTCCTGTTCCCTGCTGTAGAAAAAAAAAAAAAAAAAAAAAAAAAAAAAAAGAAAAAAAAGAAAGAAAAGAAAAGTGATTCCAGTAAGAAAATTTCCTCTTTTCAATCTTGTTTCTCACCTTATTCATGTTCTTGACCTTTTGATGAGTTTGGTGTTTTCTCATTTTTGAATTGCTGCTAGATTATTTTGAATTAGTTTTTTGAAGTTCGATTAAGAACTAAAGAAGACACAAAAGAGTGGAAAAAGGCAAGAGTGTGTGAGACCATAAGAGGGTAAAAGCCGTTTAGAGTGAAAACACGAGTGCAAGTGTATCAATTCTTGAGTGAAACACGTGAGGGAGTGCTTGTGAGGATTCTAACCTTGTTTTGCAGATTTTAAATATGTCCAATAATCAAGAAGAAGATACAACCGAAGAAGTTCGACAACATGCAGTTCCGAACCTCCAAATGCAAGCGTTGTTAGGGGAGATGAGGCGTATGTTGAGGGATGAATTAGAACCTATTCACGAGAGGTTGGACAGGGTAGAAGCGGGAACTCCTAGGGAACAGCAACAAGACATTCGCAATAGGCAGCAAGGTGGTCGTGTTCCGTGGCGAAATGTTGAGGAAGAAGCGGAGTCGGAGGAGATTGATGATCCATATTTGAACCGGGGAAGGTTTGAGCGTGGGAATGGGAATCGAGAAGCTAGGATGGGTAGGCCTAGGAGGGATAATGATTTAGGAAACATAAAGATTAAAATCCCATCTTTTCAAGGTAAAAGTGATCCTGAAGTTTATTTGGAGTGGGAAACTAAAATGGAGATGGTGTTTGATTGTCACAACTACTCGGAGATAAAGAAGGTTAAGTTGGCTGCAATTGAATTCACCGATTATGCCATTGTTTGGTGGGATCAATTACTGATTAATAGGAGAAGGAATAGAGAGCCACCCGTGGACACTTGGGAGGAGATGAAAATGCTTATGAGGAAGCGTTTTGTACCCAGCCACTATTATAGGGGATTGTATCAAAAGTTGCAGAGGTTAAATCAAGGTTCCAAGAGTGTGGAAGAATATTACAAGGAGATGGAAGTAGCTATGATCCGGGCTAATGTAGAAGAGGACCGGGAAGCCACCATGGCTAGGTTTTTGCACGGTTTAAATCGTGAGATTGCGGATATAGTCGAGATGCAGCACTATGTTGAGTTGACAGATATGGTGTATCAAGCCATAAAGGTGGAGGAACAGTTCAAACGAAAGGGATTGGCTAGGAGGGGACAACTTATGGCTACTACCAGCCCGTGGAAGACTGTAACGTCCTCGGCTCTGATACCAACCGACGCACTACTCAATATTGTCCTCTTTGGGAAAGACATACAGCAGTCCCTCAAGGTTTTGTCCCAGGGAATAGCTCCTCCCAGAGCCCCAAGCGCGTCCCCCTCCCATGTGTAGAACCTTGGACCCTTAAGTCCATTTTTAATTCTACACATGAGTACCATTAGGCTAGTCTTTCCCAAAGAGGACAATATTGAGTAGTGCGTCGGTTGGTATCAGAGCGGGGACGTTACAAAAAACGCGTATGGGTCTTGGGGCAGGATATCACCTCCCCTCACCACATATTGTTCTCTTTGGCGGCAGCGGAAGTGATAGCCTAATGGTACTCATGTGTAGAATTCAATGGACTTAAGGGTCTAAGGTTCTACACATGGGGGACGCGCCTGGGGCTCTGGGAGGAGCTATTCCCCGGGACAAAATCTTGAGGGGCTTGCTTCCGCTGCCGCCAAAGAGAACAATATGTGGTGAGGGGAGGTGATATCCTGCCCCAAGACCCATACGCGTTTTTTGTAACGTCCCCGGCTCTGATACTAACCGACGCACTACTCAATATTGTCCTCTTTGGGAAAGACACACAGCAGTCCCTCAAGGTTTTGTCCCGGGGAATAGCTCCTCCCAGAGCCCTAGGCGCGTCCCCCATGTGTAGAACCTTGGACCCTTAAGTCCAGTTAATTCTACACATGAGTACCATTAGGCTATCAAAACCTTGAGGGACTGCTGTGTGTCTTTCCCAAAGAGGACAATATTGAGTAGTGCGTCGGTTGGTATCAGAGCTGGGGACGTTACAAAGACAGCTAAAAAAAGGGACGAGCAGCTACAAAATAAGCCAAAATTTGAACCCTCTAAGAATGCCAAACCAACAACCGCCGCTACTTTGGGTAACACTGAAACTTCAAGTTCTAAAACACGTGATATTAGGTGTTTTAAATGTCAGGGGCGGGGACACATAGCCAGCCAGTGTGTAAACAAAAGGGTGATGGTGATAAACGCCCATGGAGAGCTTGAGTCGGAGAATGAGGAAGAAGTAGATGATGCTGACATGCCACCTTTGGAGGATGCCGATGATGAGCAAAGTGCTGTGGTTGGAGATTTATTGGTAGCAAGGCGAGTTCTCAATGTGCAGGTTAAGGAGGAAGAAAGTAACCAAAGGGAGAACTTGTTTCATACTCGGTGCTTTGTAAACAACAAAGTTTGCAGCGTCATTATCGATGGAGGGAGTTGCACAAATGTCGCCAGCACTTATTTGGTGGAGAAATTGGCCTTAACTACCTTGAAACATTCTCACCCTTATCGGCTTCAGTGGCTAAATGAATGTGGCGAAATCAAGGTGACAAGGCAAGTGTTGGTGGCATTATCCATTGGTAAATATGAGGATGAGGTGCTTTGTGATGTGGTTCCTATGCATGCATGCCATTTATTGTTGGGAAGACCATGGCAGTATGATAAGAGGGCTAAGCATGATGGATTCACAAATAGGTATTCTTTCACTCATAAAGGGCAGCCTATTATTCTTGTGCCATTGACTCCAAAACAGGTCAGGGAGGACCAATTAAAGTTACAAAGCTCAAATGAAAAAAAGAAAGAAAAAGAAATGAAGGCCGAAATTGAAAAAAAAGAGAGAGAGAAAAACATTGATCAGAGAGAAAAAGAAAGAGAGGGGATTTCGGCCATAGTGAGAGCAAGAGAGGAAAAATTCAATTACATTGCAAAAAAAAGTGAGATCAAGAGAGCATTATTTTCACACCAGCCCCTTATTGTACTCATGTACAAGGAGGCTCTTTTATGTACTAATGATCTCGTCGGTGCTTTGCCGAGCGTTATTGTTTCTCTTTTGCAGGAGTTTGAAGATGTCCTTCCCGAAGAAGTACCTTATGGATTACCTCCAATCCGAGGGATTGAACATCAAATTGATTTCATACCAGGTGCATCAATTCCAAACCGACCTGCTTATAGGAGTAATCCCGAGGAGACCAAGGAACTCCAGAGGCAAGTAGGTGAATTATTGGAGAAGGGGTATGTGCGTGAAAGCATGAGTCCTTGTGCAGTTCCGGTGCTATTAGTTCCTAAGAAGGATGGAACATGGAGGATGTGTGTTGACTGCCGAGCCATCAACAACATAACGGTAAAGTATCGTCATCCCATTCCTAGATTAGACGATATGCTGGATGAATTGCATGGTTCTTGTGTCTTTACAAAAATTGATCTTAAAAGTGGATATCATCAGATTAGGATGAAGGAAGGTGATGAATGGAAAACTGCTTTTAAGACTAAATATGGTTTGTATGAGTGGTTAGTGATGCCTTTCGGTTTAACTAATGCTCCGAGCACATTTATGCGTTTAGTGAACCATGTTTTGCGTGCATTTATTGGCAGATTTGTCGTTGTGTATTTTGATGATATCCTAATTTATAGCAAAAACTTGGAAGAACATGTAATGCATTTGAAATCTGTTTTGGAAATTCTAAGGAAAGAAAAGTTGTTTGCTAATCTCAAGAAGTGCACCTTTTGCACGGATAAACTTGTGTTTCTTGGTTTTGTTGTTAGTAAGAGAGGAATTGAGGTGGACGAGGAAAAGGTTAAGGCAATCCAAGAGTGGCCAACGCCTACAACAATCAGCCAAGTGAGGAGTTTCCACGGCTTAGCTAGCTTCTATAGACGGTTTGTGCGTGATTTTAGTAGCTTAGCCTCACCTCTTACTGAAGTCATCAAGAAAAATGTGCCGTTTAAGTGGGGGAAAGAACAAGAAAAGGCATTTAATCTGATCAAAGAAAAGTTAACTAATGCACCTTTGCTTGTTTTACCTAACTTTGCTAAAACTTTTGAAATTGAGTGTGATGCTTCAGGTATAGGTATTGGAGCTGTTTTGATGCAAGAAGGCCGTCCAGTTGCTTATTTCAGTGAAAAGTTGAGTGGGGCAGCCCTAAATTACCCTACTTATGATAAGGAGATGTACGCCTTGGTAAGGGCTTTGGAAAATTGGCAGCACTATCTATGGCCAAAGGAATTCGTGATTCACACAGATCATGAATCTTTGAAGCATTTGAAAGGACAGCAAAGGTTGAACAGACGCCATGCCAAGTGGGTGGAATTCATTGAAACATTTCCTTATGTGATCAGATACAAGCAAGGTAAGGAAAATGTGGTGGCTGATGCATTGTCCCGAAGGTATGCTTTACTTTCCATTTTAGATACAAAATTGCTTGGTTTTGAATACATTAAGGATTTGTATGCACAAGATTCTGATTTTGGTGAAGTGTTCAATGCATGTGAAAAAGTGGCGTTTGGTAAGTTTTATAGGCATGATGGATTTTTGTTTCGGGAAAATAAACTGTGTGTGCCTATGTGTTCTTTGCGTGAATTGTTTGTGAGAGAAGCTCATGGTGGTGGTTTGATGGGTCATTTTGGTGTAGCTAAGACATTAGGAATTTTGCATGATCATTTTTTTTGGCCTCATATGAAACGTGATGTGGAAAGAATCTGTGAGAAGTGTATCACGTGTAAACAGGCCAAGTCTAAGTTGAAACCCCATGGTTTGTACACCCCTTTGCCAATACCTAGTGAACCTTGGACTGATATTTCTATGGATTTTGTTTTGGGATTACCTAGGACTAAGAGGGGGAGAGATTCAGTTTTTGTGGTGGTAGATAGATTTTCCAAGATGGCACACTTCATTGCATGTCATAAAACTGATGATGCATCACATATAGCTGATTTGTTCTTCAAAGAAATTGTTAGGTTACATGGCATGCCTAGGACCATTGTTTCTGATAGGGATGCAAAGTTTTTGAGTTACTTTTGGAAGACTTTGTGGGGAAAGTTGGGAACCAAGTTATTGTTTTCTACTACTTGTCATCCACAAACGGATGGTCAAACTGAAGTAGTGAATAGAACTTTGTCTTCTTTGTTACGTGCTATCATTAAAAAGAACTTGAAAACATGGGAAGATTGTTTGCCACATGTTGAATTTGCTTATAATCGAAGTATTCATTCTGCAACTAATTTTTCACCATTTGAAATGGTTTATGGTTTTAACCCATTGTCACCTTTGGATTTAACTTCTTTACCTTTGAGTGAACGTGTGAACTTAGATGGCAAAAAGAAGGCAGAATTTGTAAAGATGATTCATGAAAAGGCACGGCTGAACATTGAAAGGAGGACTAAACAATATGTCCAACAAGCCAACAAGGGACGCAAGAAGGTAGTGTTTGAACCCGGAGATTGGGTTTGGTTGCACTTAAGGAAGGATCGTTTTCCGGAGAAACGGCGTTCAAAACTCCTACCTCGGGGTGACGGACCATTTCAAATAGTGGAACGCATCAATGATAATGCCTACAAGCTTGACTTACCAGGTGAGTATGGTGTCAGTGCAAGCTTTAATGTTGCTGATTTGTCTCCTTTTGATGTAGGTGATGATTTGAGGACAAATCCTTCTCAAGAGGGGGAGAATGATGCAAACCAAGGAGCAAATGATGCAAACCAAGGAGCTGGACAAGTTGATCATACACTTGGGAATGGAGCTGAATATGCACAAGACCCATTGTCACTTCCAAGTGGTCCAATTACAAGACTTAGAGCCAAACGTTTCAAGGAAGCGCTAAATGGGCTAATCCAAGAGAATTGGGCTGATTCTAAAAAGACCAAGATGGGCTCAAATAATAATCAAGGCTTAGTCCATGTCATCAAAGCAATTGAAGAAGCTAATTAGCACACAAAAACGTGACCAGCATGGACTGACCATCAAAGGGCGTGAATTTGTTGAGTTTCAAGGATATTAAATAGGGGAATAAACTTGGTCTTGGCTGGTTATGTTAAATACATTGAACTTAGTCAATTAGCTATTTTGGTTGCCTTTAGAAGTCCAAGAGGCTTAAAAACGTGGGGACTTGTTTATGTTGATGTTTGTGTTGTTTTAAAGCTTTAGTTATGACTTTTTCCTATTCTTGGAGGGTTGTTCCAAGTATATAGATTGGTATCTCGAATTTGAATAAACAGATTATGTTTTCAGAACTTATCATCATTGTGAGGTCTTGTGTTCCTCTTTGTTCTTAAAAGAACTCTTTGAACTTATCAAGTTAATCTTGTGGCTTTCAAACAACCAAACTTATCACCTTGATTGTTGAATCTTGGTGTGGCGTTTTCAATCCTTCGTAGTCTTGGTTTTTCATCTGGTTAGGTGACGGGTCAAGGCTCAACCAATCTTGTCTACACGATCTTAGGGTTCTAATCCATCATTGTTATTGGGTTTCATCACAATTGTTGGTGGAGTTCATATCAGGCTGGCTGTTTCTTGCGGGAATAGGTCAGTTTATCCCTTCTTCAAGCAAATCCTAGCCCCTTTTCCACTATAAAAGGAGCCCCATACCTCATAAACAAATCATCCCGGAGAGTCTCCATAGAAACACTGAAAATACCAAAAAGCACTAGTATAGTAAAATAAAGAGAAGTAGAAAAAAGTAGTCCTAAAGTAGCGAAGCTCTACTGAAGTAGAAGCCTAGAATAGGAGAGAGAAGAAGTAGTCTTAGAGGAGTGAAGCCCTGCCTAGAAGAAGATAGTAAGGAAGAGTTCTTGAGCAAGTAGTTATTCTCTAGTTGAAGTACTAGAAGGATAACCCCTTTATCACGAAACTCGAATCACAAACCTAGGCGTTCAAAGCCTTTCTTGTTGAAGATCAACACACAAACCCCGCCAAAGAGATCCAGTCTGAGAGACTGATGAATTGCTAGTTTGCAATAAGCTCTTTTAGAGGCTAGGTATGGGTCTCCTCAATAGGCCATACCAACCTCCATGAATGTTTGATTGTTATATTGCTTTCTAGGTTTAGTTAGAATAACTAGATCTTTACTCAAATTTCATGTTAATCACACTCCAATGAGCTATACCATGTTTGTCTGTTTACTAAAATAATTCCATGCATTGCCATGTGTTCTAGGTTAGAATTACAACCTATGTTGTTGTGGAGATGAACCCCATAACTTGGTGATAGTTGGATTTAAGGTGAGATTCCTCCTTCGATTTCAATATGAATATTATGCCATGCTTTGATTGTCTCTTGATTGTACTAGAATTAGGTTTAAGTGCTTTTGCCTGTTAGAGATTCTTTAATAAACTCCTTCAAAGAGTATCAAATAATATAGAAGAAAGCCAACCATTAGGTTGGGCGTTCTTAGGTACCTAACACCTTTCCAAGACGTACCTTAGCTTCGGACCTAGCTCAAGACTAGTAATTTCGTGCATGAAGTCATATTTATGATTCTTGGACCAATAAACCAAGTGGCGACTTCTTGTTCCTCTGTTCCTAACCCTAAAAAAGTTTGAGAATACGAACAACCCCCAAAAAGAAGAGGTGACCAACGCGACATCTCACAATGGTGACTCCACTGGGGACAAGAGAAGCTTAACTTCTGCTATTACTTAATTATTCTTGAATTTGCTTATTATTGAATCTAAATGCACACAAGCACACACTTTTTAACCTAAGATACCTGACAGTACCAAACCTGCCAATTCTGAGTTCCAATCGTCCTGCATGACGTAGGGTTGGTACTGTCACCTCACGGCTTGTGTACCTTGCCTATGATGGGTTTGGTGCGCATTTAATGATCAGTCTCTGAGCTAGTATGTTTACATACTAGGATAGATGCTCTTGTCGGAATGAGGAACCTTTGTGGAGTGATAAGGGCGGAACCTAGAATTGAGCCACCTACACTAATGAAACCCTAGGGTCCATATATCTTTTAGCACAATCCAAAGAGATTGCATGTGCTTGAGCATACATGTTTGCATACATGACATGAAATCATGGGAGGTCTTCAAGCCTAATTAATAAAGTCATGGATGTTTGTAAACTAGAAACCCAATGAGAATTTTCAAAAAAGGATGGAAGGAATTTTTATTTTAAAAACCAAGAGGTTTAAAGTTACAAATATTCTGATAAAGATGAATTATCATATGCTTTAGAATCTTCTTCTTCTTCTTTTTATTTTTTATTTTTTTATTTATAAATCAAGGGGTTTGTTGTGTCTAATAAGTCATGAAATATGACTTATTTACCTATGTTTTAGAGAGAATTTAATGGGATTATTATGCATGATACTTTGAATTACACATAAGTTATACAATTCTTTAATTTCATTGCATCGCATGAAATTTACCATTTATGTGAGTTATATTGATCCCATAGAGTATTAACTTAGTTTTTTATATTTGTAGGTCTTAATGAAGCAAAAGAAGGTCAGCCCAATTCAATTGGAGTCCAAATAAAACAAGGAATCAAAGAAAAATCACAGTCCAATTCGTACTAGGATTCCAGCTTGCATATGTCTTCGTATTTGGGCCATAACTTTCAACTCAAATATCGGATTGATGCGATTCAAGTTGGGCTGGAAAGCTGATTCAAAGGGATACAATTTTGTGTCTAATGAGAATTTCCTAATTCGGACTTATAATGGGCCAAACGTGGCGGTCAAGTAAAGCCTAAAAATCTGGGATTTTAAACCTACGAAAATTCTAGTTTTATTAGGATTCCTAGACCTATTTAAAGGTTCATTAGGTCAAATTTAAGAGCACTCTTCTCTCTTCTCTCTTAGCCTCCTCTCTTTTAGTCTCTCTTTGCCTCTCTCCCCCAATGTTTTCTTTAGATTTTTGTTTAGTATTTTTCATGGAAGGCTAAAACCTTAGCTTAGACTAAGGGGGATTCCCCTTTGTAAAATACTATTTATTCTTTTAATGCCATGAATGTGTTTCAATGTTTATAATTTCTTCCATTGATTGTTCATACCTATTATATTATTTTTTTATTTGAAACTTTTAGGGTTTGAACCGTTTCATAAGTTCAGTCAGGCTTTTCTTATAGTTATGTAAGAACCCTAGATTTATCAAATACAAAACCTTAATTGCATTAGATATTATTGTTTGCTGCGTTATTGCTTGAGAGTATATCGTCGTCTTATGATTTTTCTAGTGTAGTTATCGATTTCATGCTTTAATCAATGGACAATCTTTAGAAAAATTTATATTAGAATTATTTATAAAGTCTTTATTGCAAATCTTCCGATTGATGGTTTGGGATGAGAAACCATCAATTGAGTTATGACATGGTAAAATTGAATTTATAGTATTCTTATAAAGTGGATGAACCTAAAGTCTAAGCATTTTTACTCATTGCATTTTTCTTAATTTTAATTATTAGTTTTCTACAAACCTCAAAATATTATTTTCTTTATTTTTACCGTTTTAAAAGTGTCTCTTGAATTCCAATCTCCCTGTGGTTCGACAACCCTCTTCACTACTATACTATCCATCCCTTATTAAAATTGACCCGACATCAATTTTTGGCGTCATTGCCGGGGAGTTTCGGTACATTCAGAGACAACTTCGTGGAACAAAGATCACCAGTGGAATCTACTCTATTGGTAACCTCGTTCCATTCTCCCTTATTTCTATTTTACATTTTTTTTTTCTTTTTGCATTTACTTTAATTATTTGTCTGCATTACATTGTGTATGAGCATTTGGGTAAGGAACGAAAAAGGAAGATTAGAGATTTTTGAAACATATTTTGCAAACCTTTTTGATACACCAACATCTTCACCCAAATCATCCACAATGGGTGACGACACAGATAGCAATCATGAAGGGAATAGAAAAACTATGTATGATTTGTTGCATCCCACTCAAAGTTCTATACCATCATGCATCATGTTTCCACCTAATGCACCATATGTTGAGTTAAAACAAGGACTTTTGGCTATACTTCCAGATTTTCGAGGTCTTGAAAATGAGAACCCTTATGTGCATATTAGGGCTTTTGAGGAAGTGATCAATAGTTTTTATGCCCAACATGCTGTTGAGACTGCTAAGCTTAAATTTTTCTCATTTTCTCTTAAGGATAGAGCAAGAGGTTGGTTATACACCTTAAAACCTAGGTCTATAGGTAATTAGGGTGAGATGGGGCATGAGTTTTACAAGAAATATTTTCCTCCCCATAAGGTCCAACAAGTTAAGAGAAAGATTTCTAGTTTTATCCAGGGCGAGAATGAGTCATTATTTCAAGCTTGGGAGCGGTATAAAGATCTCTTTAATTTTTGTCCAACTCATAGCTATGAGAATTGGAGATTGATGGCTTATTTTTATGAGGGTCTTACACCTAGAGATAGACAATTTGTACAACTCTCTTGTGGAGGAGGATTTTTACAAAAAGAACCTGAGGATGCAATAGATTATCTAGATGAGATTGCTGAGAACTCAAGTACTTGGATTGGGCCAAGTGCTACTGAGAGCACAGATAGGTCTAGGACCACCTCTACTACTGCTGGTAGAGGAATTTATCAACTTAAGGAAGAAGATACCATGAAGGCCAAACTAGAGAGTTTAACCAAAGAGATTGAGGCCTTAAAGTTGAAAGATACTATTGGAGTCAAGCAAGGCTACCAAGCTGAAATTCATGAGGTATGCACTGTGTGTCATAATGAACATCCCATCAAGGATTGCCCATTACTACCTAATCTTGTAGGGATTTATGAGGAACAATGTGGGGCTATAGGTAATTTTAAGAAGCCTTATTCCCCTTATTCTGAGACTTACAACCCTAGGATGGAAAAATCACCCTAATTTTGGTTGGAAGAATGACACTAGTTCTCCCCAACAATCATCATTGCCACAAAGGAATTTTTCTCAATCCTATCCCACACAACATGCATCACAACCATCATCATCATCATCTAATTCACTTGAGCATAATCTTAATGCATTCATTGAAGCTCAAACTAAGGCTAATCAAATGTATGATGCATTTAATCAAAAGCATGAAGCAACCATTCAAAAGCATGATGCTATTCTCAACCGCTTGGTTGAAGATAATAAAGAGTTTAGGAGCCATCTATCTAAATTGACCACCACATTATCTGTTAATGAAAAAGGGAAATTTCCATCCCAAGCTCATATCCCACATGGTCAATATATGGCTCAAGGTTCTCAAGATAAGCCTAATAATGAGCATGTCAATGTAGTCACCACTCGAAGTGGAAAGACTGTGGTTACTCCCCCTGTGGAGGAACAAACTGAAAATAGAGATAACATTGAAGAGCCCACCATTAATGAACCGGTTAGGAGACCAATTTCTGTCCCATTCCCTCAAGCCCTAAAGACTTCTAGGAAATTGGACTCTAGCCCTGAAATTTTGGAGAACCTAAGGCAAGTAAGAATCAACCTTCCTCTTTTGCATGTGATTAAACAAGTGCCTAGTTATGCCAAGATTCTAAAAGATTTGTGCACCATGAAAAGGAAACAAAATGTGAAGAAAACTGCTTTCCTCACTGAACAGGTTAGTGCTTTAATTCAACATAAAATACCTCCCAAATATAAAGACCCTGGTTGCCCAACGATTTCTTGCATTATTGGTGACCATGATATTGAGCAAGCTTTACTTGATCTTGGGGCAAGTGTTAATTTGATGCCTTATTCAGTGTATTTACAACTCGGTCTAGGAGAGTTAAAACCCACCATGGTGGTGTTACAATTGGCAGACCGGTCTGTAAAAACACCTAAGGGTGTTGTGGAGGATGTTCTTGTTCAAATTGATAAATTTTATTATCCTGTTGATTTTCTCATTCTTGAAACTGAATCTGTTGTGCATGCTAATTCTAAAATTCCTATTATTCTTGGTAGACCCTTTTTGGCTACAGCTAATGCACTTATTAATTGTAGGAATGGCTTGATGAAGCTCTCCTTTGGGCACATGACTTTGGAAGTGAACATCTTCAACATTGGGAAGCAAATCTTTGAAGATGAAGACTGTGAAGTAGTGAATTGGATAGATGCAGTTGTGCAAGAGCAATTCACCAAGACATATCATTCTGACCCTCTTGACTCTTGTTTATTAAATTTTTCTGATGGTGACTCTAGCATTGGTTCTAATATTGCAAATGTTTGTTCTTTGCTTGACTTACAGGTTATGGAGCTCAATTGTTGGAAGCCAAGATTTGAGGAGCTACCTAAAAGTGAAAATAAAGCTCTACCCTCTAGTGTTGCAATACCAAAACTTGAACTAAAGCAACTACCAAATGGGTTGAAATATGCATTCCTTGAATCAGGTGATACCTTTCCTGTTGTTATCTCTTCTATTTTAAACATGGATCAAGAAGGTAAATTGGTTGAGTTGTTGAGAAAACATAAGACCGCAATTGGTTGGACCATAGCGGATATCAAGGGAATTAGCCCTTTAATTTGTACTCATAGGATTAATTTTGAGGATGAGGTCAAGGCCTCTAGACAACCTCAACGTAGACTAAACCCAAACATGAGAGAAGTTGTAAAAACTGAAGTTTTAAAGTTGTTGGATGCGGGTATCATTTATCCAATTTCTGATAGTAAATGGGTTAGTCCTACTCAAGTGGTTCCTAAAAAGTCAGGAGTCACTGTTGTGAAAAATGAGCATGGGGAGTTAGTACCCACCAAACTTGTCACCGGATGGCGGATGTGTATTGATTATAGGAAATTAAATACCGCCACCCGAAAAGATCACTTTCCTTTGCCCTTTATTGACCAAGTCTTAGAGAGAGTGGCTGGGCACTCTTTCTATTGTTTTCTGGATGGCTATTCTGGATACTACCAAATTGAAATTGACTTAGAAGACCAGGATAAGACCACCTTCACATGTCCCTTTGGCACATATGCATTTCGTCGCATGCCATTTGGATTATGTAATGCTCCGGCCACTTTCCAAAGATGTATGATGAGTATTTTTAGTGATATGGTCGGAGAAATTATGGAAGTGTTCATGGATGATCTTTCTGTTTTTGGAAATACCTTTGATGATTGTTTGGATAACTTAGGCAAAGTATTGGCTAGGTGTGAGGAGAAAAACCTTGTGCTTAATTGGGAGAAGTGTCATTTTATGGTGTCTTCTGGAATTGTCCTAGGCCATATTGTTTCATCCAAGGGGATAGAGGTAGACAAATCAAAAATTGAATTAATCACTAAACTACCTACTCCTAAAACTGTTAAAGATGTGAGATCTTTTCTAGGCCATGCTGGCTTCTATCGTAGGTTCATTGAAGGATTCAGTTCAATTGCTAAACCATTGTGTAAGCTTCTTCTTAAGGATACTCCCTTTGACTGGACGGAAGCATGCCAAGAAGCTTTCACTAAGCTTATTGGCAAGCTCACATCCGCTCCTATTATGCAAGCACCTGATTGGAGTCTTCCTTTTGAACTTATGTGTGATGCTAGTGATTATGCTATAGGAGCTGTGTTAGGGCAACGTAAAGATAAGAAACCACATGTAATTTACTATGCTAGTAGAACTCTAAATAGTGCTCAAATGAATTATACCACAACTGAAAAAGAGTTACTAGCTATTGTGTTTGCTTTAGATAAATTCCGCTCTTACTTGATTGGCTCACCTATTGTATGCTTTACTGATCATGCCGCACTTAAGTATCTTTTTACCAAAAAGGATGCTAAAGCGCGCCTAATTAGGTGGATCTTATTATTGCAGGAATTTAATCTCATCATCAAAGATAAGAAAGGAGTCGAGAATGTGGTGGCAGATCACCTTTCAAGGCTCATATTTGAGGATAACATGGAACACTTACCTATTAATGATGAATTTCCTGATGAGCATTTATTTTCTTTATCAAACCTACCATGGTATGCTTACATTGTTAATTATCTTGCTGTAGGTGAAATTCCAAAGGATTGGAGCACTCAAGACAAAAGAAAGTTTTTGGTTGAGGTACGTAACTTTTATTGGGATGATCCCAACTTGTTTAAATATTGTCCTGACCAAATAATTAGGAGATGTGTTCCAAACGATGAAGTCATTAGTGTTTTAAAATTTTGTCATTCTGAAGCATGTGGTGGCCACTTTTCTATCAAGAAAACCGCTGCAAAGATTTTGCAATGCGGATTTTATTGGCCTACACTATTCAAAGACACTAATAATTTTTGTCGTTCATGTGAAAGATGTCAAAAGTTGGGGGCAATTTCTCGTCGAAATATGATGCCTCTAAACCCCATTCTTGTGATAGAGATTTTTGATTGTTGGGGTATAGATTTTATGGGCCCTTTTCCCCCATCTTTTGGCTATCTTTACATTCTTGTGGCGGTGGATTATGTGTCCAAATGGGTAGAAGC
>OU015770.1:23825448-23864124 GCA_907173295.1 Fagus sylvatica | reverse complement strand
GCCATTTGACGGAACCGCTTTACTCTTGGAAATCAAGGGTGAAGAGATCCTGAATATGGCACCAAAAACATTAATTGTTTGTCCCGGCACTAGGTGTTAGGATTTCAAGTACATCCTACCACCGAAATGCCCGGAAATTTAAAAGATACAAAGATAAGGAATGGTGAAATAAAGAGTCTAAACAAAACCAAATAAGGTTAAATCGCACTTGCCATTCTTGGTATATTGCCCGACCAAATTTGGGACATTTGTCCATAACAAAAACCAACAAACCTAGGCTTAGCAAATAAAAGGAAACACTAGAAGGGAGGTAACCGTTTCTTAAACGGATGTCGTGGGGTGCCTAACACCTTCCCCACGCATAAGCAAACCCCCGAACCCATCTCTGGTTCAAGACCATTTAGTTTTAGATGTTTAAATAAGATAAAATCTATTAGACATAGGTGCCCAGTCACACCTTAAATTTCCCATGATTGGTGGCGACTCCAAATTTGTGCTCACACGCACACACGTACACATGTTCCCACACACACACAACTCATATCTCGAAACGGAAAAAAGAGATAGAGATCACACACAACACTCGCCAAATGGGGGTCGGTATCTAGGAAAAATAAAATAAATAAAAGGAAGATTTTTCCGCCGGTGTCGACACCATTTGATCGTGAATGCAGACAAAACCTAGAGAGGAGTCAACAACGTCAAGTTAGGTCTTGAATTCACAGTTGAGTGCATGACCTTGGCTTACTTTACGGGTAAACCATGGCTAAGTATGCATGCGTATGTATGGTATGCATGAGTGCAGTGTGTGTTGACAAACAGATGGATTTTCCCATTGGGTTGCCAAAATTGGCGAGCCTTTCGGCTTATGGTTTCATTTTGAAATTTTGGGTGACCATCATAGGTCGATGCGGGATGACACAGGTAAATGTCTATACACAAAGTTAAGTACGTACATGGCGGTCTCAAATAAATAGGCTTTCATACCACCACAAATTTGACGGGCCTTTCGGCACCCGATTCCATTTTTGAAAGATTTTTGGGGAACCGGTGTCAGGTGGTATGAAAGTCGTATTCTTGGTTGAACACAATGGGTGAATATCTACATTCCTATATAGAGTTTAGAACTCTTAAGGTTCACGCATGTACGGACTTATCGACAAAGAGGTAGACTTTCACACTATCAAAATTTGACGAGCCTTTCGGCGTTCGGTTCCATTTTTGAAAGATTTTTGGGAACCGACGTCGGTTAGTGTAAAGGTCATACTCTTGGTTTGACATGACAAGACTCTATGCACAGTGACTACAAGCATATTTAACGAAAAGATGGACTCTCACATTACTGAAATTTTGACGAGCCTTTCGGCGTTCGGTTCATTTTGAAAATTTTTGGAGGGAACTGATGTCGGTTAATGTGAGGGTCATACTTTTGGTTGACGAGACTATATACATAATGGTTACACGCGTATCAACGAAAAGATAGACTCTCACATTATCAAAATTTGACGAGCCTTTCGGCGTTCGGTCCCATTTTGAAAATTTTTGAGGGAACCGACATCGATTGATGTGAGGGTCGTACTTTTGGTTGGATATGACAAGACTATGTACATGACGGGTATGAACGTACTAACGAAAAGCTAGACTCTCACATTACTGAAAATTTGACGAGCCTTTCGGCGTTCGGTTCCATTTTGAAAGATTTTTTGGAAACCGATGTCGGTAAATGTGAGGGTCGTACTTTTGGTTGAGGACGACATGACTCTACACACGATGGTTACAATTGTACCAACGAAAAGGTAGACTCTCACATTACCAAAATTTGACGAGCCTTTCGGCGTTCGGTTCCATTTTGAAAGATTTTTTGGAAACCGATGTCGATAAATGTGAGGGTCGTACTTTTGGTTGAGGACGACACGACTCTATACACAATGGTTACAATTGTACCAACGAAAAGGTAGACTCTCACATTACTAAAATTTGACGAGCCTTTCGGCGTTCGGTTCCATTTTGAAAGATTTTTTGGAAACCGATGTCGGTAAATGTGAGGGTTGTACTTTTGGTTGAGGACGACACGACTCTATACATCCCTATGTAGAGTTAAGAACTCTTTAGGGCTTAGGTGGTTTGCGTGGGTATGGACAACGTGGTTATCCTATCCCTTTATCAAACAATGACATGCAAACAAAGGTTTAGATAGATAGAACCTGGCTCGGCTCCATTTATTTTATCACCACCTGGAAAATAGCACAATGCTTTTCCCTTGACTCATTTTGAAAAGACACATCCTATTTTTGGGTATCCTATCTTAGGTTGGATGTTCACTCGGTTGGCTTTTACCAGAGCCCTCACAGGTAACGTTCTCATAGAATATTTCAAATTCCGGAGTTTCAAACCCACGTGGCACTATCAGGTATGGGAATTGGAGTAGTTCAGAGAAATCGACGCTCCTCCATTCGTCAGTGTCATCCTCCTCTATGTAGTATCCTCTGGGTTCTTCCTCATCCAGAAGATCATTAAGGTCCATCTCATCTTCTACAATGTTGTCTAAGTCAAGTTCGGCATACTAGTCGAGATCCGATGGATCATACGGTTGGCAACTTTTCCCCATTGGTATTTCCTCCTTCTTTATCAACCCTTTCTCTGTTAGGTCGGTGATTTCTTTCTTGAACTCTTCGCAACATTCTAGGCTATGCCCTCGTGCCCCCGAGTGGTATTCGCATACATCCCCTGTTGATGGCCCCGGTGGTGCTTCTAATGGGGTGATGTGTCCTTGCTCCTTCAAGGTGTGAAATAGGCGCTTCCACGATGCTTGGCCACTGGCTAGATCCAACTAGCCGTCCACTTCCCCTATCTCAATCATATTCACATTTCCCTCCAGATGGTTGGGCAGAGGGTTAGTGGTAATATTGGGTAGCCCTTCAAACTTCAAGATCCCATGGTCAATTAGGTCTTGAACTCGATGCCTCAGCTGTTGGCAATTTGTTCCACAGAATGTCCCACTTCTCCAAAGTGGAAGTCACAGGTCAAGTTTTGGTCGAAATCCCTTCTTTGCGGTCCGTTGTAAGGTCTCAGGGACAATAGGCGAGATTAGGTTCTTTTCTATCAGAATGGGGTATAGCTCCGTCAGAGGCATAGGTAATGGCGTGAATTGTCTTGGCTCTTTTCTAGGTAGCCTATTGTTATTGACTTGGTTTCCCGCTGGCCTTGCCGGCATCTGAGGTGTTGGGGCCGGAGCCGGAACCTGAGTCGGAGCCGAAATCGGAGTCGGCCTAGGTTGTATCGGTTGCATGGTGAAGGTTGGGAGGACTTGTCTCGGTCTTCCATTGCTTCTTCCTATCATTTGCACATCTCCTTCCTTTTTCTTTGTCAGAGCCTTCTTGGCGGCTTGTTCGGCCAATGCCATTAGAGCCATCATTTCCACTATTTTCTTCATCTTCACAGCATCTTCAATCCTCTCTCCTACTGGTATCAGATCGACAAAGAACTGCATTTGTAGCCCTATCATCCGGTCGAAGTAGGGGTTCTTTAGTGTATCGACGAAGATCTTGATCATCTCTCTTTCGTCTAGGGGCAGGCATGCTCGAGCCGCCTTCTCTCTCCACCTTTGGGCATATTCTCCTGAAGGTTTCATTGCTCTTCTTCTCCATCCTCTGAAGATCGAACCAATCCGGAGCTATTTGGGAGTTGAAACCGTATTGAGCCAGGAAGGTATCCGCCAACTCCTTCCAATGAGAGATCTTTTTCAACTGTGAGTACCATTCGGCTGCATGTCCTGTCAGGGTATCTTGGAATGTCTGGATCAGCAACGGTTCATTGTCAACGTATGGCGCCATCTTTCGGCAATACATTTGCAGGTGGATCATGGGGTCCCCTCTCTCCATTGTACTTTTCGAATTCTGGGGCCTTGAACTTGGGCGGCACCGTCATGTTGGGGAACCAAGACATACTGGAGAAGTCTGTGTTTCCGAAAGAGTTCAAACCCTGTACGAGCCTGATCTTTTCCTCCAAGGCTATTGAATCTTGCTGTCCAACTGGGAGTCTTTCCCCTCCGGCTTCTGGCTTCGGTGGCCTGTTGGTGCGGTGGCGGTGGAGTGGTGTTGGCGTTAGAATGCCCTTCCGGCTCCTCGTCGTTGGCATCCTTGTCATCTTCCTTCCTTTGATTCTCGCCATCCAGGTTTCGCCTTGCTATTAGTTGCACGAAGCTAAGGAGTTCGTCAAACTTTCGTTCAAGAGCAACCATCCGGATCTCCTGCTCAATGGGTCCGGGTCCACTTGTCTCTCCAGCCATTTGATAGTGAATGTAGATAAAACTTAGAGAGGTAAACAACGTCAAGTTAGATTTTGAATTCACAGTTAAGTACATGACATTAGCTCACTCTGTGGGTAAACCACAGTTAAGTATGCATGCGCATATGATATGCATGGGTACATGACGCATTGACAAATAGATGGACTCTTATATTGGGCTACTAAAATTGGCGAGCCTTTCGGCTCATGGTTTCGTTTTGAAACTTTGGGTGACCATCATCGGTCGATGTGAGGGTCGGGATGACACAGGTAGATGTCTATACATAGAGTTAAGAACTCGTGTATGTACATGGCGATCTCGTCGACAAAGAAATAGGCTTTCACACCACCAAAACTTCGACGGGCCTTTCGGCACTCGATTCCATTTTAAAAGACTTTTGAGAACCGATGTCGGTTGGTGTGAAGGTCGTATTCTTGGTTGACGGTAACGCAACGGATAAGTATCCATATTCATACATAGAGTCGAGGACTCTTAGGGTTCATACATGTATGTATACTATGGTTCTATGGACCCATCAACGAAGAGATGGACTTTCATATACCCAAAATTTGACGAGCCTTTCGGCGTTCGATTCCATTTTGAAAATTTTTGGGAATCGGTGTCGGTTGGTATGAAAGTCGTATTCTTGGTTGAACACAATGGGTGAATATCTACATCTCTATATAGAGTTGGGATTTCTTAAATTTTACACACATATGTACATTATGGACAAATCAACGAAGAGATGGACGTCTACACCACCGAAAATTGACGAGCCTTTCGGTGTTCGGTTCCATCTTGAAAATTTTTGGGAACCAATGTTGGTTGGTGTGGAGGTCATACTCTTGGTTGGAGGTGACAAGACTTTATATATCCCTATAGAGTTTGGAAACTCTTGGGGTTTACAAGCGTACTAACGAAAAGATAGACTCTTGCACTACCAAAATTTGACGAGCCTTTCGGCGTTCGGTTCCATTTTGAAAATTTTTTAAGGAACCGGTGTCGATGGATGCGAGGGTCGTACTTTTGGTTGAGGACGACAAGACTATGTACACGATGGCTACAAGCGTATCAACGAAAAGATAGGCTCTCACATTTACCCAAAATTCGACGAGCCTTTCGGCGCTCGGTTCTATTTTGAAAGATTTTCGGGAACCAATGTCGGTAGATGCAAGGGTCGTACTTTTGGTTGAGGACGACAAGACTATGTACACGATGGCTACAAGCGTATCAATGAAAAGATGGACTCTCATATTACCAAAATTCGACGAGCCTTTCGGCATTCGGTTCCATTTTGAAAGATTTTTGGGAACCGATGTCGGTAAATGCGAGGGTCGTACTTTTGGTTGAGGACGACAAGACTATGTACACGATGGCTACAAGTGTATCAACGAAAAGATGGATTCTCACATTACCAAAATTCGACGAGCCTTTCGGCGTTCGGTTCCATTTTGAAAGATTTTTGGGAACCGATGTCGGTAGATGCGAGGGTCGTACTTTTGGTTGAAGACGACAAGACTATGTACACGATGGCTACAAGCGTATCAACGAAAAGATGGACTCTCACATTACCAAAATTGGACGAGACTTTCGGCGTTCGGTTCCATTTTGAAAGATTTTTGGGAACCGATGTCGGTAGATGCGAGGGTCGCACTTTTGGTTGAGGACGACAAGACTATGTACACGATGGCTACAAGCGTATCAAGGAAAAGATGGACTCTCACATTACCAAAATTCGACAAGCCTTTCGGCGTTCGGTTCCATTTTGAAAGATTTTTGGGAACCGATGTCGGTAGATGCGAGGGTCGTACTTTTGGTTGAGGACGACAAGACTATGTACATCCCATATAGAGTTGGAAACTCTTAGGGCTTGAGTGGTTTGCGTGGGTATGGACAATTCGGTTGTCCTTTCCCTTTATCAAACAACGACACGCAAACAAAGGTTCAGAGAGATAGAACCTGGTTCGACTCCATTTATTTTATCACCACCTGGAAAATAGCACAACGCTTTTCCCTTGACTCATTTTGAAAAGACACATCCTATTTTCGGGTATCCTATCTTAGGTTGGATGTTCACTCGGTTGGCCTTTACCAGAGCCCTCACAGGTAAGTTTTCTACTCTATAGTTCACTATATGCAACATGGTATGACACGGTTTGGAATTCTGTTTCCTAAAGGGGCCGATGATCATGCCCATTTCGTCCTCCCGAAGGAAGTCAAAAGGGTATTGGATCACCAGGGAAGAACTTGCACGCCTCCCTCGATCTCCACGGGTGTGGAGGGAGAAAGGTGGATTCTCGTGTTCCATGTCCTAGATATAAAGGGTTCGTGGTGGAGCCTGTACCAGCCCAGCCGCCACCTGAGTCCGGGTTCGACCCAAAAGTCCAATGAGGGTAAATGTCATGATTTTGAAAACAAAAAGGGAAAAGACTTTTTTTTTTTTTGTACAAAGCACAATATATAATATGTGTTGCATAAAATAAATCTCTATCCTATGTTCGCAGTTTATATGTACAAGAATATAGACATGCTAAAATCAAAACACTATACAAGATGAAATAAAGAGAATAAATAAAATCCTGAATACCAACAAATGTATAAACACATGCTTAGAAAAGAAAACATTGAAAGACTATAGGCTTAAACCCTCTAAGTCCCCAGTGGAGTCGCCAAGCTGTCAACACCGGCGGAAAAATTACTAAGTAAGTGGTCTTTTCTTTTTCCTTGATCCCGACCCCCATTTGGCGAGGTGTGTGTGAGATCCCTATCTCTTTGAGTTTTGAGATATGAGTTGTGTGTGTGTGTGCGAGAACACGTGTGTGTGTGTGCATGTGAGCACAAATTTGGAGTCGCCACCAATCATGGGAAATTTAAGGTGTGATTAGGCACCTATGTCTAATAGATTCTATCTTGTTTAGACATTTAAAATGAAATGGTCTTGAACCAGAGATGGGTTCGGGGGTTTGCTTATGCGTGGGGAAGGTGTTAGGCACCCCACAACATCCGTTTAAGAAAACGGTTACCTCCCTTCTAGTGTTCTCTTTTATTTGCTAAGCCTAGGTTGTTGGTTTTAATTATGTACAAATGTCCCGATTTCCGTCATGCGATATACCAAAAATGGCAAACGCAAAGTGACTTCGTTCGGTTTTGATTAGACTCTTTATTTCACCATCCCTCATCTTTGTATTTTTTAAATTTCCGGGCATTTCGGTGGTAGGATGTACTTGAAATCCTAACACCTAGTGCCGGGACAAACAATTAATGTTTTTGGTGCCATATTCGGGATCTCTTTACCCTTGATTTCCAAGAATAAAGCGGTCCGTCAAATGGCGGGGTTTTGGATGATTAATTCACACTTTGGGGAATTTTAGACCATGATCTTATGGGAGTTAGAACGTGTAGAATCCCTTACACGAAAGCACGTACCAGCCACGCCCCCGTGTAAAGGACTCATACCATGGTGTCCCAAAAGCCAGGGCGAGCCATAGCCCTTGGGTTGCACCAACTTCGTTTCTAACGCCCACATTACCATGTTTACTCTTTTTAAAGTTTTCATGGCAAAGTGTATTTTAATCACATTTTCATATCAAAGCGAATAAACAGTCAAGCAAGTAATCATGGCATGTTCGCAGCACATAAATTACTAAAAATGACTCTAACAAGTATGGGATGATCATGGCATATTCGCAGCACATTAATCATAAAAAGCAAGTCAAATGAGTAATCACGGCATGGTTGCAGCACATAAATTACTAAAAATGATTCTAACAAGCATGGGATGATGATAAGTCATGAAATATGACTTATTTACCTATGTTTTAGAGAGAATTTAATGGGATTATTATGCATGATACTTTGAATTACACATAAGTTATACAATTCTTTAATTTCATTGCATCGCATGAAATTTACCATTTATGTGAGTTATATTGATCCCATAGAGTGTTAACTTAGTTTGTTATATTTGTAGGTCTTAATGAAGTAAAAGAAGGTCAGCCTAATTCAATTGGAGTCCAAATAAAACAAGGAATCAAAGAAAAATCGCAGTCCAATTCGTACTAGGATTCCAGCTTGCATATGTCTTCGTATTTGGGCCATAACTTTCAACTCAAATATCGGATTGATGCGATTCAAGTTGGGCTGGAAAGCTGATTCAAAGGGCTACAATTTTGTGTCTAATGAGAATTTCCTAATTCGGACTTATAAGGGGTCAAACGTGGCGGTCAAGTAAAGCCTAAAAATCTGGGATTTTAAACCTACGAAAATTCTAGTTTTATTAGGATTTCTAGACCTATTTAAAGGTTCATTAGGTCAAATTTAAGAGCACTCTTCTCTCTTCTCTCTTAGTCTCTCTTAGTCTCTCTTTGCCTCTCTCCCCCAATGTTTTCTTTAGATTTTTGTTTAGTATTTTTCATGGAAGGCTAAAACCTTAGCTTAGACTAAGGGGGATTCCCCTTTGTAAAATACTATTTATTCTTTTAATGCCATGAATGTGTTTCAATGTTTATAATTTCTTCTATTGATTGTTCATACCTATTATATTATTTTTTTATTTGAAACTTTTAGGGTTTGAACCGTTTCATAAGTTCAGTCAGGCTTTTCTTATAGTTATGTAAGAACCCTAGATTTATCAAATACAAAACCTTAATTGCATTAGATATTATTGTTTGCTGCGTTATTGCTTGAGAGTATATCGTCGTCTTATGATTTTTCTAGTGTAGTTATTGATTTCATGCTTTAATCAATGGACAATCTTTAGAAAAATTTATATTAGAATTATTTATAAAGTCTTTATTGCAAATCTTCCGATTGATGGTTTGGGATGAGAAACCATCAATTGAGTTATGACATGGTAAAATTGAATTTATAGTATTCTTATAAAGTGGATGAACCTAAAGTCTAAGCATTTTTACTCATTGCATTTTTCTTAATTTTAATTATTAGTTTTCTACAAACCTCAAAATATTATTTTCTTTATTTTTACCCTTTTAAAAGTGTCTCTTGAATTCCAATCTCCCTGTGGTTCGACAACCCTCTTCACTACTATACTATCCATCCCTCATCAAAATTGACCCGACATCAATTTTTGGCGCCGTTGCCGGGGAGTTTCGGTACATTCAGAGACAACTTCGTGGAACAAAGATCACCGGTGGAATCTACTCTATTGGTAACCTCGTTCCATTCTCCCTTATTTCTATTTTACATTTTTTTTTTCTTTTTGCATTTACTTTAATTATTTGTCTGCATTACATTGTGTATGAGCATTTGGGTAAGGAACGAAAAAGGAAGATTAGAGATTTTTGAAACATATTTTGCAAACCTTTTTGATACACCAACATCTTCACCCAAATCATCCACAATGGGTGACGACACAGATAGCAATCATGAAGGGAATAGAAAAACTATGTATGATTTGTTGCATCCCACTCAAAGTTCTATACCATCATGCATCATGTTTCCACCTAATGCACCATATGTTGAGTTAAAACAAGGACTTTTGGCTATACTTCCAGATTTTCGAGGTCTTGAAAATGAGAACCCTTATGTGCATATTAGGGCTTTTGAGGAAGTGATTAATAGTTTTTATGCCCAACATGCTGTTGAGACTGCTAAGCTTAGATTTTTCCCATTTTCTCTTAAGGATAGAGCAAGAGGTTGGTTATACACCTTGAAGCCTAGGTCTATAGGTAATTGGGGTGAGATGGGGCATGAGTTTTACAAGAAATATTTTCCTCCCCATAAGGTCCAACAAGTTAAGAGAAAGATTTCTAGTTTTATCCAGGGAGAGAATGAGTCATTATTTCAAGCTTGGGAGCGGTATAAAGATCTCTTTAATTTTTGTCCAACTCATAGCTATGAGAATTGGAGATTGGTGGCTTATTTTTATGAGGGTCTTACACCTAGAGATAGACAATTTGTGCAACTCTCTTGTGGAGGAGGATTTTTACAAAAAGAACCTGAGGATGCAATAGATTATCTAGATGAGATTGCTGAGAACTCAAATACTTGGATTGGGCCAAGTGCTACTGAGAGCACAGATAGGTCTAGGACCACCTCTACTACTGCTGGTAGAGGAATTTATCAACTTAAGGAAGAAGATACCATGAAGGCCAAACTAGAGAGTTTAACCAAAGAGATTGAGGCCTTAAAGTTGAAAGATACTATTGGAGCCAAGCAAGGCTACCAAGCTGAAATTCATGAGGTATGCACTGTGTGTCATAATGAACATCCCATCAAGGATTGCCCATTACTACCTAATCTTGTAGGGATTTATGAGGAACAATGTGGGGCTATAGGTAATTTTAAGAAGCCTTATTCCCCTTATTCTGAAACTTACAACCCTGGATGGAAAAACCACCCTAATTTTGGTTGGAAGAATGACACTAGTTCTCCCCAACAATCATCATTGCCACAAAGGAATTTTTCTCAATCCTATCCCACACAACATGCATCACAACCATCATCATCATCATCTAATTCACTTGAGCATAATCTTAATGCATTCATTGAAGCTCAAACTAAGGCTAATCAAATGTATGATGCATTTAATCAAAAGCATGAAGCAACCATTCAAAAGCATGATGCTATTCTCAACCGCTTGGTTGAAGATAATAAAGAGTTTAGGAGCCATCTGTCTAAATTGACCACCACATTATCTGTTAATGAAAAAGGGAAATTTCCATCCCAAGCTCATATCCCACATGGTCAATATATGGCTCAAGGTTCTCAAGATAAGCCTAATAATGAGCATGTCAATGTAGTCACCACTCGAAGTGGAAAGACTGTGGTTACTCCCCCTGTGGAGGAACAAACTGAAAATAGAGATAACATTGAAGAGCCCACCATTAATGAACCGGTTAGGAGACCAATTTCTGTCCCATTCCCTCAAGCCCTAAAGACTTCTAGGAAATTGGACTCTAGCCCTGAAATTTTGGAGAACCTAAGGCAAGTAAGAATCAACCTTCCTCTTTTGCATGTGATTAAACAAGTGCCTAGTTATGCCAAGATTCTAAAAGATTTGTGCACCATGAAAAGGAAACAAAATGTGAAGAAAACTGCTTTCCTCACTGAACAGGTTAGTGCTTTAATTCAACATAAAATACCTCCCAAATATAAAGACCCTGGTTGCCCAACGATTTCTTGCATTATTGGTGACCATGATATTGAGCAAGCTTTGCTTGATCTTGGGGCAAGTGTTAATTTGATGCCTTATTCAGTGTATTTACAACTCGGTCTAGGAGAGTTAAAACCCACCATGGTGGTGTTACAATTGGCAGACCGGTCTGTAAAAACACCTAAGGGTGTTGTGGAGGATGTTCTTGTTCAAATTGATAAATTTTATTATCCTGTTGATTTTCTCATTCTTGAAACTGAATCTGTTGTGCATGCTAATTCTAAAATTCCTATTATTCTTGGTAGACCCTTTTTGGCTACAGCTAATGCACTTATTAATTGTAGGAATGGCTTGATGAAGCTCTCCTTTGGGCACATGACTTTGGAAGTGAACATCTTCAACATTGGGAAGCAAATCTTTGAAGATGAAGACTGTGAAGTAGTGAATTGGATAGATGCAGTTGTGCAAGAGCAATTCACCAAGACATATCATTCTGACCCTCTTGACTCTTGTTTATTAAATTTTTCTGATGGTGACTCTAGCATTGGTTCTAATATTGCAAATGTTTGTTCTTTGCTTGACTTACAGGTTATGGAGCTCAATTGTTGGAAGCCAAGATTTGAGGAGCTACCTAAAAGTGAAAATAAAGCTCTACCCTCTAGTGTTGCAATACCAAAACTTGAACTAAAGCAACTACCAAGTGGGTTGAAATATGCATTCCTTGAATCAGGTGATACCTTTCCTGTTGTTATCTCTTCTATTTTAAACATGGATCAAGAAGGTAAATTGGTTGAGTTGTTGAGAAAACATAAGACCGCAATTGGTTGGACCATAGCGGATATCAAGGGAATTAGCCCTTTAATTTGTACTCATAGGATTAATTTTGAGGATGAGGTCAAGGCCTCTAGACAACCTCAACGTAGACTAAACCCAAACATGAGAGAAGTTGTAAAAACTGAAGTTTTAAAGTTGTTGGATGCGGGTATCATTTATCCAATTTCTGATAGTAAATGGGTTAGTCCTACTCAAGTGGTTCCTAAAAAGTCAGGAGTCACTGTTGTGAAAAATGAGCATGGGGAGTTAGTACCCACCAAACTTGTCACCGGATGGCGGATGTGTATTGATTATAGGAAATTAAATACCGCCACCCGAAAAGATCACTTTCCTTTGCCCTTTATTGACCAAGTCTTAGAGAGAGTGGCTGGGCACTCTTTCTATTGTTTTCTGGATGGCTATTCTGGATACTACCAAATTGAAATTGACTTAGAAGACCAGGATAAGACCACCTTCACATGTCCCTTTGGCACATATGCATTTCGTCGCATGCCATTTGGATTATGTAATGCTCCGGCCACTTTCCAAAGATGTATGATGAGTATTTTTAGTGATATGGTCGGAGAAATTATGGAAGTGTTCATGGATGATCTTTCTGTTTTTGGAAATACCTTTGATGATTGTTTGGATAACTTAGGCAAAGTATTGGCTAGGTGTGAGGAGAAAAACCTTGTGCTTAATTGGGAGAAGTGTCATTTTATGGTGTCTTCTGGAATTGTCCTAGGCCATATTGTTTCATCCAAGGGGATAGAGGTAGACAAATCAAAAATTGAATTAATCACTAAACTACCTACTCCTAAAACTGTTAAAGATGTGAGATCTTTTCTAGGCCATGCTGGCTTCTATCGTAGGTTCATTGAAGGATTCAGTTCAATTGCTAAACCATTGTGTAAGCTTCTTCTTAAGGATACTCCCTTTGACTGGACGGAAGCATGCCAAGAAGCTTTCACTAAGCTTATTGGCAAGCTCACATCCGCTCCTATTATGCAAGCACCTGATTGGAGTCTTCCTTTTGAACTTATGTGTGATGCTAGTGATTATGCTATAGGAGCTGTGTTAGGGCAACGTAAAGATAAGAAACCACATGTAATTTACTATGCTAGTAGAACTCTAAATAGTGCTCAAATGAATTATACCACAACTGAAAAAGAGTTACTAGCTATTGTGTTTGCTTTAGATAAATTCCGCTCTTACTTGATTGGCTCACCTGTTGTATGCTTTACTGATCATGCCGCACTTAAGTATCTTTTTACCAAAAAGGATGCTAAAGCGCGCCTAATTAGGTGGATCTTATTATTGCAGGAATTTAATCTCATCATCAAAGATAAGAAAGGAGTCGAGAATGTGGTGGCAGATCACCTTTCAAGGCTCATATTTGAGGATAACATGGAACACTTACCTATTAATGATGAATTTCCTGATGAGCATTTATTTTCTTTATCAAACCTACCATGGTATGCTTACATTGTTAATTATCTTGCTGTAGGTGAAATTCCAAAGGATTGGAGCACTCAAGACAAAAGAAAGTTTTTGGTCGAGGTACGTAACTTTTATTGGGATGATCCCAACTTGTTTAAATATTGTCCTGACCAAATAATTAGGAGATGTGTTCCAAACGATGAAGTCATTAGTGTTTTAAAATTTTGTCATTCTGAAGCATGTGGTGGCCACTTTTCTATCAAGAAAACCGCTGCAAAGATTTTGCAATGCGGATTTTATTGGCCTACACTATTCAAAGACACTAATAATTTTTGTCGTTCATGTGAAAGATGTCAAAAGTTGGGGGCAATTTCTCGTCGAAATATGATGCCTCTAAACCCCATTCTTGTGATAGAGATTTTTGATTGTTGGGGTATAGATTTTATGGGCCCTTTTCCCCCATCTTTTGGCTATCTTTACATTCTTGTGGCGGTGGACTATGTGTCCAAATGGGTAGAAGCCGTGGCATGCAAAAACAATGACCATAGGACAGTTGTGAAATTCCTTAAAGAACATATACTGTCTAGATTTGGAACACCACGTGGCCATCATAAGTGATCAAGGCACTCACTTTTGTAATAAACCATTTGAAGCTCTAATGTCAAAATATGGTGTCATTCACAAAGTAGCTACCTCATATCACCCACAAACAAGTGGACAAGTGGAACTAGCCAATAGGGAGATCAAACAAATTTTAGAAAAAACGGTTAACCCGGATCGCAAGGATTGGTCTTTAAGACTAGTTGATGCACTTTGGGCTTATCGTACTGCTTATAAATCTCCCCTTGGTATGTCCCCTTATCGACTTGTTTTTGGTAAGCCTTGCCATTTGCCAGTTGAACTTGAACATAAAGCCTATTGGGCAATTAAATCTTTTAACTTTAACATTGATGAAGCTGGCAAACTTAGAAAACTCCAAATGAATGAATTAGAGGAGTTGAGAAACGAGGCATATGAGAGTTCTAGAATTTACAAGGCAAAGATGAAAACTTTTCATGATAAAAGAATTTTAAGGAAAACTTTTGTAGTAAACCAAAAAGTGTACTTGTATAATTCTAGACTACATAAGCACCCTGGCAAGTTGAGGTCTAGATGGGATGGTCCATACATTGTTAAACATGTTTCTGAACATGGAGCCATTGAGGTAGAAGATCCTAGGGATGGATGCACTTTTAAAGTTAATGGCCAAAGACTTAAACCAGCCCTAGAGAGGTTTGTTCAAGAGGAAGAGACTATTCCCTTGGAAGATCCCGTTTACCGGGATGACTAGACTTTCTTTAAGTCTATGTTACCATTGTACCATATTTTATATACTTTTTCTTTTTGTTTGTTTTCTTGGCTTTCTAACAACTTTGCAGGAAGTAGCTTGGGTATAACTACATCATCTCAGGTGTTTTCACTCCCTTTTCCTTTTATTTTATTCTATTGGCATGCCTCTCATTATCTTTCATTCATGCAAATATTTTAAACATTGAGGACAATGTCTGATTTAGGTTGGGGGAGGATAATGTATTCATTGATTGATGTACCTCTTGTTGTCTTTGGTTGAGAAGTTAGAAATCCATGCTTTCTTCTGAAAAAAAAAAAAAAAAAAAAAAGAAAAAAAAGAAAAGATATGAAGTCTTGAATTGTTGGATAATAATGTTATATTCACATGTTTTATTATGTTGTCTTTGAGAATTCTGTTGAACATTGAACTATTGGTTTGAAAGTCATTAGTGAGCTTAAGCATCTCAACACATAATTATTTGATTGAGATATTTGAACATGGCCCTTTATTACTTGTGTTTTGAGTGGTGATTATTACACTTGTACCTTGAATTAAGCACGAGCACGAACATGTAATTTGTGGGGTATGAAGTATGCATCCAATTGTTATGCAATTAAATTGGTTGACTTGTTAGGTAATTAACCTTGGCAAAAAAAAAAAAAACCATGCGAGCCTTTGATAAAAAAGGTAAACAATTCAAATGGTTGAGATATGAGTGACTAGTTTAGCTTCGTAGCCTTTTTGACTCGAGTTAGTAAACTCTTAGAGGTGTCTCTACATCTAGTGCCCCTTGAGCCAACTGGTTTGGGAGTCATTGGTCTAACACTCGATACATGGGTCAATTAGAAAGCTTAATGAAGTTAAACATTGCACAGTCCTCACGCAAAAAAAAAAAAAAAAAAAAAAAAAAAAAAAAAAAAAAAAAAAAAAAAGCCCTGGTTGATTCATCTAATGGGAATTCCATTGTTCTATATTATTATGTTGGAAAGATATTAAAACCCCATGATTATAGGTTATTTCACTTCACACATCAAGGAACTTGTGTAATGTTTTACTACTTGAATTTAAGTGATTTGGACTTAGTTAAGATTTCTAAAGATTTGAAAGTGGAGTTGATCTATTTAAGCTTGCTAATGAATCAAAACCATTGTTTGTGTGATGTTATATTCTCATTTGATAACATGATTTAATATGTGTTTGTTTTGAAACCAAGATTGAGCAATTCATAGCGTTTGTGGGTATCACTTCTGGTAAACCCTCACGAGACTACAACTCGTCCACTAGGGACACCTAGGGGTTTAAAGGCTTGTTGCATACGCTAAATGCAATCGAGAGTGCCAGCGAAAGTGGCTTAGTTAATTTTGTTTTGATTTTTTTTTTTTGATATTTTTGTTTTTAGTTTGCTAGGGACTAGCAAAGTTCAGGTTGGGAGGTGTGATAAGTCATGAAATATGACTTATTTACCTATGTTTTAGAGAGAATTTAATGGGATTATTATGCATGATACTTTGAATTACACATAAGTTATACAATTCTTTAATTTCATTGCATCGCATGAAATTTACCATTTATGTGAGTTATATTGATCCCATAGAGTGTTAACTTAGTTTGTTATATTTGTAGGTCTTAATGAAGCAAAAGAAGGTCAGCCCAATTCAATTGGAGTCCAAATAAAACAAGGAATCAAAGAAAAATCGCAGTCCAATTCGTACTAGGATTCCAGCTTGCATATGTCTTCGTATTTGGGCCATAACTTTCAACTCAAATATCGGATTGATGCGATTCAAGTTGGGCTGGAAAGCTGATTCAAAGGGCTACAATTTTGTGTCTAATGAGAATTTCCTAATTCGGACTTATAATGGGCCAAACGTGGCGGTCAAGTAAAGCCTAAAAATCTGGGATTTTAAACCTACGAAAATTCTAGTTTTATTAGGATTTCTAGACCTATTTAAAGGTTCATTAGGTCAAATTTAAGAGCACTCTTCTCTCTTCTCTCTTAGCCTCCTCTCTTTTAGTCTCTCTTTGCCTCTCTCCCCCAATGTTTTCTTTAGATTTTTGTTTAGTATTTTTCATGGAAGGCTAAAACCTTAGCTTAGACTAAGGGGGATTCCCCTTTGTAAAATACTATTTATTCTTTTAATGCCATGAATGTGTTTCAATGTTTATAATTTCTTCTATTGATTGTTCATACCTATTATATTATTTTTTTATTTGAAACTTTTAGGGTTTGAACCGTTTCATAAGTTCAGTCAGGCTTTTCTTATAGTTATGTAAGAACCCTAGATTTATCAAATACAAAACCTTAATTGCATTAGATATTATTGTTTGCTGCGTTATTGCTTGAGAGTATATCGTCGTCTTATGATTTTTCTAGTGTAGTTATCGATTTCATGCTTTAATCAATGGACAATCTTTAGAAAAATTTATATTAGAATTATTTATAAAGTCTTTATTGCAAATCTTCCGATTGATGGTTTGGGATGAGAAACCATCAATTGAGTTATGACATGGTAAAATTGAATTTATAGTATTCTTATAAAGTGGATGAACCTAAAGTCTAAGCATTTTTACTCATTGCATTTTTCTTAATTTTAATTATTAGTTTTCTACAAACCTCAAAATATTATTTTCTTTATTTTTACCGTTTTAAAAGTGTCTCTTGAATTCCAATCTCCCTGTGATTCGACAACCCTCTTCACTACTATACTATCCATCCCTCATCAAAATTGACCCGACATCAGTGTCCATAAAAGAACTCCAAATAGAATTCTCTTCTCCCTCTTCAACTAACTTCTACCTTCTCTCATTAATGTGAATTATTCCTTATAATCAATTTACTATTACCATTTATATGTTTATCACATTATTTTAGCAGGACAAAGAATGCATTTGTAGTCATCATTGTTTTCCTTGCTGACATGAGTAGCAGACTTGACCTCAACATAAACTGGAGTCCAAGAACCCTCTAATAATATCTTGATGTATGCCAAGGCAACAAAAAGAATCCAACACATTATTACTTCTCATAAGTTTTTTACATCAATTAATTGTTGGTGCTTGTAAGTTGCTCATGAGTCATGACATTATTCTCCTCTGCTAAATATTTGGCAAAATATATATATATATATATACAAAAAAAAAGTCAAGCCAAACAAAAGACTTGACCATCTGTAACAAATCCTCTTTAAATCTTAAGGGGAAAAAATTATGTAAGTTGATCTACCAGAGCAGGTTACTAGAACTCGAACGAGTAATTATTTTGTACTTTGCACTCAAGAGATACATTTCTCTTTTTCACATAATAGCGAATCTCATTAATTAGTGAGATATCATATCATATCCTCAAATGTACTCGGAAAATTCCTCATTATTCTCCCTAAAAACAATCCCTAAAACAATGGGTTTTTTTTTTGGGTGATATAACTGAGTCATAATTAGAGACAGTCAACAAAGTGATTTGTCATTTTAATGTTTTCTCTTAACTGACTATATAATTTAGTCTTGGAGGAGTTTAATACAAATTTTTGATAAAAAAGTTTAATACAAATTTTTTGAACATATTTGCACAACTATTATAAGCTGGTAACCAATTTTATTACCACAAAAAACCAGATTACATCGCTTTAATAAAGAGAGATCATAAAACACACCATTGTACAAATATTACACACCGAAGCAAATTACAACATTATTTCATATTAGTAGAAGGTTTTCGCTAACAGAAAGTAAAGAAAAACTGAAAAAGATTAACCCAGTACTCTCAAAAGCAGAATAACAATGGTAAGAACTAAGAATGGAAGCCTCAGCCAGTGATCTCAACGGACTTGATCTGAGGCTTCGGCTCTGGAACCTTAGGAATGGTGACAGTTAAGACCCCATTGTCCATGGAAGCCTTCACTTCATCAACCTTAGCATTCTGAGGCAGAAAGAACCTCCTAAGGAACTTGCCGCGGCCCCTCTCGACTCGATGGTACTTGTCGTTCTTGTCCTCCTTCTCCACGCTCCTCTCCCCACTAATCTGAAGCACCCTTCCTTCTTCAACCTCAACCTTCACCTCCTCTTTCTTCAATCCCGGAAGATCAGCCTTAAACACGTGGGCTTCTGGGGTCTCCTTCCAATCAACCTGGGCATTAGCAAATGTGGAAACCTCGTTGGAGCCCAAGGGTGCCCATATGTCTGTCACCGCGGAGAATGGATCGAAAACACCTCTGTTGCCAAACAAGCTTGGAATCAAAGACATGTTTGATCAAAGAAAATAATAAATGCTACAATGAGTTTTGTTTGGAAGTGTTTCAATTCCCGTTTCAGAAGGCAAGTTGAATTGACTATTGAGTGATATGTGCATGGTGAAAATATATATATAGAGAGAGAGATTAGTGGTGTGGGGTCTTCAAGTTTCGGGGTTCTTCTCTTTCTTATTGATTACTTGATTTATCTGGATGCTTCATGTATCACTATCCATAACCTTCCACCGAGTTCTATCTTCCTCCGCTTGCGTGGCAATGACTTTTTACAAAAAGATGCTATAATTATTCATTGACACAAAGAAGAGAAGGTTTTGGTATATGGGTTCTTTGGGCTTTTAGCCCATGGACTGATTGCATCACTTCATGGAAGTACTCTGAGGAGAGGACTAATGTTAATATTGATCAATACCTTAAGGGAGATTTTGGCCTCATTGGTCGGGCACCCTAATCGCACATATGGATTTTACTTCATTTTAATAAATTAAGACAACCCAATGAAAAAATAAATAAATAAATAAAGACCATGAATTTTAGATGGGGTGGGTTAGGGCCCGTGGAAGATATGATGCCAACATTCATGTTAAAAAATAAAAATAAAAAAACACTGAATTTCAGATGTCGATGGCTAGAAACCCCCTACTTGCACGGAGTATACAGTTTAAAGCCCAAAATTGACTGAAATTTAGATCAAGAACAACCACATCCACAAGTATGGGATAAGTAAGAAAAAAATGAAAATGCGGAATGAAAATGAGTTATCGAGCATAATAAATGGATTAAACAGATTAACTAAACGTAAAGCATGAGACTAGAAAGCAACCAAATATAAAAATATGAATCAAGGATGAGAATATGGCGCATTGAGAAAGTTCATACCTCTCTCCTTTAGAGATTTTAGCAAGGTATGTCTGATTTAACTAGTCTCTTGATTGGATTTCTGTCGTAGTTGCTTCTGTTTGGAACACATGTAACAAGGTGATAATGGGAGTCTCGCACTCTCGTGAGAAAGAGGTTTGTTTTCCGACAATAATTGTTAGGAAATAGTTGCTTTCTCAAAATCTCTTTCTTACTTCGCTCTCTATTTCTCGAGGGCTTTGCCTATTCATTCTCTCCCTCTCTATCAATCCTCAAGTCTTGCTTTCTCTCTAGATTTCTAGATCTCTTTTCTGTGTGGTGGTGTGCCTCTTTTTCTGTTGGAAGCACATTGCCTTAATTTTGAAAACTAGGGGTCTCTAATAGTCACGGCGTACACCTATTGGTCATTGACGTATGCCTGTTTGAGGCGGAGCAGCGTACACCTAGTCACTAATGGCGTACGCTGTGACGAGAGTGGCGTACGCCTTTTGGGTTAGGTTTCGGCTTTCTTTGAAAGGTAATTAGGCTTTGGTTGCAATGGGCCGCCTATTTGGGCCTAATACAAGATATTGAATATTTTGACAGAGATTGGTATGTTTCTGTCATTGGGACCGAAGATTGGGATCGATCAATACAAATTAGGATGTCTACATAATCCTAGATTAGTTTATGGTTAATTTGGAGTTTACCATACTATAAAAACCATTCAATTGATTCATTATAAAACATGAAGTTTAATAGTAAATATGTAGTCAAAAAAACTGTGGATGTAAGCTTCTATAACCAAACCATGTTAATTTCATATATTTCATCTTTTTTCATTTTCCTTTATATGCCTTATTAATGTAGAACAAATAGCACACGCTTTTTGGGAATAACGAAACAATCACAAGTCAGCGCAAGCTTGGAAAGCAGAACCCAAAAAGACACTAGTAGAAATCATTTTTGGCGCCGACGAACGGAATTGCGTGAAATTTGGCGAGCTATTTGGAATCAATGCTAGGATCAAGACTCATTGCCGTCGGCCATGAGCACCATCAGATTTCGGACAAATTCCTTCGTCTAGACTTTTAATTAATGGATTTTGTGGTTTATAGTATTTTTCCTTTTAATTGTAATTTTCAATTTAAAAGTCAGGATTAGGTTCCGCTTGTTTTAGAACGTTTCCTAGGATTAGTAGGAGTTGATTTAGCAATTTATTCACTTTTTCCGTTTTTTGTAATTTTTCTTATTTCATGCCTACCACGAATTAGGGTTTTTAGAGTATTCCTAAGGGTCAGCCTAGCAGGCTTAGGAATCTTTTAATATTTATATTGCTTATAACAGTCAAGACAAATCAGTTTTTCATTAATAATATTTCAGAAAAGAGGTTATACTCAATTATTCTCTCTTCCTTGTGGATTTGAGGAGCTCGTAGTGGACTCTAAAGTTTTATCATTCAAAGGAGAATGACGTATTCTTCTCCTTGCTATTCCGCTGCGTCCCCTATTTTGTTTTTCATATTTTCTCTTCAAAGTTATCTCTGGCCGTTTCTAACAAATAAAGAATTACTTAAAAGAAATGGTAAAATGGAAATTTCATCTCCATGATTGAACATGACTGAGGGACGGGAGCGTGGGTATGAGTTCAACTTCATGTAGTGACTAGTGAGTAGGCACGCAGTTCATTTTATTCTGATTAAGACTGCCCATGCCAGGTCTTCACTCAAATGGAGAGTGAAAGCAGAATCTTCAATATTCGCAGAATGCACGGCTAGTCCATCAAGGACCACATAATTGATCAATGGAAGCCACATTAGTTCTTTTACCATATATTCCTTCCATGCACCTTTATTCCTTTTCCATTATACCATTTTCTAAAGATAGGATTCGTCTTTCAAAACATCATGGACATGGACAAACTTCTACCCCCAAAAAAATAAAAAAAAACATCATTGACACACCAAAGACCATGCATATCTACAATACACAGATTTTTTTTCCCCCTAATGCCCCACCCTTCTTGTTTGTTCTATAAGTTCTATAAATACAGCATCCTCATTTTCCTTGAGAAGCATCGCTAGCTAGCTACCCTGTATGTAGTGTGTTTCCTTGTAAAATTTTAAGTGCATGATCTAATGTCCTTGCTCAACATCAATTTTATTTATTTATTTTTAATCATTACGCATTAAGATAAAAAAGATGTCGATAATTCCTAATAGCGTCTTTGGTGGTCGATATGATACTTCCTATTGGGACCCATTTGAGGACTTTCATTTCAAATGCACTGTCGCTATGCCTCACGCAGCTTTCCCCAATGAAGCAACGTCCTTCGTCAGCGCTAGGATAGATTGTAAGGAGACCCCAGAGGCATACGTGTTCAAAGCGGATCTTCCCGGGCTCAAGAAAGACGAAGTGAAGGTGGAAGTGGAGAACGGTAAAGACCTCTGCATTAGCGGCAATAGGAAGGTGGAGAAAGAAGTGAAAACCGACATGTGGCACCGCGTGGAGCGCAGCAGCGGCGAATTCTTTAGGCGTTTCAGGTTGCCTGAGAATGCCAAGGCAAATAAGGCGACGACATCTTTGGAGAATGGAGTGCTTACTGTTACAGTTCCTAAGGAGGAGACAAAGAAGCATAGTTTCAGAACAATTGATATTTCCGGCAGCTGAAAGTTTCGACAGGTAGTGAAACAGCGTATGTATGTGACTATATTCTGGATAAATAAAGTTTATCATGGTATAATATAACTGTACGAGTGTTTAGTTCCTTTGAGCCATGCTTTATTTTCTATGCATCCGAGGAAAACCATGGTTTCCCTCCTAAATTTTTCCAAGCTTGTTAGCATATTGTTGAAGATCAAGATGCTCTTTCTTGCAAAATATTTTATTAATTTCTGGTTCTATTGTTATTGATCAAAATAGGTCCCGTCTTATTCACGTTCCCAAGATCCTCCACTCTATAATCATAAAACAATTTTGACCTATCAACTTATGCAACACGTCATAAAAGATTCTCACTACAATTCTTGCTAACCAGGAATGAAACTAATGTAGACAAAAGGGGGCATGCCCCCTTAAATTTTAAATTTTAACCTAAAAAATTTATACTTGACTCCCCTAAAATTAAAATTTGATCCAAAGATATGTCGATCTCTTTCTCATTTGTGGATTTAATTTCTTATTAATCTAATTGTATCAAATCTCAATGAACAATGTTTTTGACTGATTCTGTCATTGAAGCCCTAGAACAATAGTCTTCAAAATAATATTTAATTGTATCAAATCTCTCTAAGGTCAACAGTGCTAGTAGATCCTTCCTAGGCCATTGCAAAAAATGTAAAAGAAATGTTAGATACTCTTTCTGAGTGGAAGCGATCGTATATGGGTTGGATTTTGCAGTGAGGATTGGGCTACTAGGGGTACTTGGAAAAAGACAATTTGATAGGCTTGATGATAAGATTAATTTTGGGCTTGTAGTGTCTTAGGTTTGATAAAAGGGTAACTGTCTGAAAGTATAGTGAGTTGGAATACTGGGGGTTGGACTCAACTGTTTGTGAGCTTGATATATAAGAAAGCAAGTTGGGCCAAGATGTTTAGACTTAGTGTATTTGGTCTAGGAAATTGATTAGAACCCTGTTATATGATCCTTAAGTAGTCGGACTCAACACTTGCAAGCCTTGGAAAACTGAGCTTCGATCCCAGGTCATTAGTTTACACCAACATGGACTTTTAGGTTTTTTGATTAAATGGTCCTCAAGCATTGGACAAGAGTCTTTTTATACATTCAGATTCAAACAAAGGCTAAACACATGCAAGGATGAATGCATATTTTAATGGGTTTGGACCATCCTAAGAGAATGATCTAATTGGGGCAGTACATGAGGGTGAAAGGTGGGTCAGAGGTTCCCTACTGCGTAGGACATAATATTCCTTCCAACCGCACGCAAGGGGCATCAGTTGGTCAAGCAATATTGATAGTCCCATCATATACTTACTTAAAAGGGTAGAGAGTATAATTCATGGGGTTGGTAATTAAGTTGACCGTGATCTAAGACTACTAGTACCGGGACTCCCAGGGTGATCATACAATATAATACAATTATAATACACGTGCAATGCATGCTCATACACAAATGATAGTTATCAAAGCAAATAAACAAACAAGTACAACTAAGGTGAACCTAGTATTCATCGTATCTTAATTTGGAGTCTAATCCTAAATATCCCCAGTTGAGTAGCTATTGTGAGAGTCGTGATCCAATGGTCCACTTTTAGATTCTCATCTTTAATGAATAAAGAGAAGGAATCCCCAATTACAAATCTCAATGTGTCGATTTTACTATCGATAGTGATTTCCCTAATTTAAGTGACTTACAATAGAGTTAACACTTAATTTAATTACAGGAATATTAATAAACCTCATAAAATAAACTTTTATTGGTAAACAAGAAAAATTACATGAATTGTTTGAATGAAAAGTGAATTACAGAGTTTTGATCCTAAATGCAATTTACAAAAAGAGACGTACATAACTTTGTTTCCTAGTTACAATCTAAAAAAAAATTAGATGGAAATACCTAATCTACATCCCATAGACTAAGTTAGCTAATGAGATTGTATTAGGAATCCACATCACCCAACCTAAGATTGGTATCGTAGGATACAATGGCCAATATAAACATTTCACTTATACTGTCACCTATTATGTCTTACAATCATAACCAATATAACTTAGCAAAAATTTCACCAAAATTTTCTTAAAAAATATTCGTTTCTATTTTTTCTGATCACTTTTTCAAATACTTCCCCCAAGAAACTCTCTACTCTCTCTCCATCATATTTAAATAATGTATTTATGAATTTTTTTGAAATTATTCGTCAATTTGAATATCTCTCTTTTCTATCCCTTCATTTTTCTTCCTACCCCCCCATCTTCTCTCCCTTAGATTTATTTTTCCTCTTTCACACCGTTAAACCCAAAAAAAAAATCCCTCAATCAACGTCACCTCTCACTGCTCAAATCGAATGCCCTGGCTCGCATCGCCACAAGGAGTGCACATCCGGGCACATACCCAACATCGATTTGGAGTAAAAGGTAGCTAGCATGGTGACAACAATAGCCCCAACTTCCCTTGCCTTCAAATCCAATGATATTATTGACATAATTTGTGTTTTTCCTCACATGGTACTCTTTCAATCTTTCTACTTAATCTAGATAGTTGAAATTTTGGGATTTTTTTTTGGTACTGGGTATAGGAATTGACCATTGTGTATGGCAGTTTTGGTTATGCATAGTAATGGGTTACACATCAATTCTGGTTAATCACGATGATAGGCGTCACAATCTCGGTGTACCGTTTGAGAGGGGCCAAGAGGAAATGAGACAAAGAACCGTTGAAAAAAAAAATTAAAAATGGATTTGCTTATCTACAATGTTCTCTAAGTGTTGAGGGTAACTATAACAATTAAAAAAATGTAGAGATTTGATAGCTAAACTATTGGAGCTATGTTTTCAGGGCCAACTCTTCAATCTTTAGAGATGTTGGTGAAAGAGTTAATCAAGAATGCAAGGGATTTGTGAAAGAAAAGTATATTGAAGATTGTATTGATTAACTTGAATATATTACATTAAGAATGACTAATACTTATACTGTAAGAGAAAGAGAGATTGTTAATTCTGTTATAACAAACTTAGCTAATCCCACATTATATGATTAACTTCTTTGACTAAAACTAGTCTCCACCTCATGCGCTGGGCACGTGGGAGAGTAAATGAAGATTCTAGAGACTTCTGGAACTTTACACTTACTGCTATGAGCTGCTGTGGGCTACTGTCGTTTAGTACATGAACTAACACTACACGACTTGCCGTTTGCTTCATCATCCCCCCTCAAACGAATGGTGTCAACTGGAACCATAAGTTTGGACTGAAGCTCATGAAACCGAGGCGAGGAGAGTCCCTTGGTGAAGATGTCAGCCAATTGATCAGCGGTGGAGACAAATTGAACTTGTAAATCCTTGCGAAGCACTCGTTCTCAGATGAAATGAAAATCAACCTCGATGTGCTTCATTCGAGCATGAAACACAGGATTAGAAGCAATTGCTAAAGCGGAAACATTATCACACCACAATATTGGAGGAGCAGATATGAAAATGCCAAGATCACGAAGCAAAACTCGAAGCCAACATACTTCAGTAGAGGCAAAGGCAAGTGCTCGATATTTAGCTTCTGTGGAGGAACGAGACATAGTAAGCTGCTTCTTTGCTGACCAAGTGATGGGGTTATGGCCTAAAAACACTAGAAGACCAAAGGTGGAACGGCGATCATTGGGATCGCCAGCCTAATCAGCATCAGTGAAGGCAGACAGAGTTGTTGGTCCAGAAGTATAGTGCAAGCCATGATCAAGAGTACCTTGAAGATATCTCAGAATTCTTTTAGCTGCTGTAAGATGTATGTCAGTGGGGGCATTCATGAATTGGCACACTTGATGAACAGCAAAGGAGAGATCTAGGCGTGTGAAAGTGAGATAGTGCAGAGCACCAACCAGACTGCAATAGGCATGAACATCAATGAGAGGGGTGCATATTGTGTTTGTGCAGTAAATCAGTGGCTGTTGACACCCCATTTTGCAACCATTAATTTTACTTTTTTACACTTTAGTGCATAAAGGGTAAAATGGTAATTTCACAAGCTTAAAAATTCAAAGTTGGTCCATAAATTTAAAATCATATTTTAAGTGATCAAAATTGAATTAAGAATGAGAGTGCATTTTTCGGATTGGAAATTGGATAAAAAAAAACCCAAGTTTTTATTAAGGAAATGAATTTGATTGGTTGAAATAATATTTACCATAAGCTCACATGCATAGGATTACTTATTAATTAATTTGATTGGTCCTCTAAAGGATTAAATTAAAATCAATTAATAAATAATTCCTATTGGTTTAGAACACCTTAAAATGGTAAGTATTCATGCACAAGATTTTCATCAAAAGGATAATTCTTAAATTGATTTATTTTTAACTAATGGGATAATTATTTTGACCAATAATTATCATATTAATTATTAATAAATTGATTATAATTAAGAAATCTCAAATTCAGCCAAATAAGGACTTCTAAATCCACTAGAAGTTGACCAAAGGTGAAAAAACTCGGAATTATCCAAAGCCCAATTCGGATTTGGATTCCAGCCCGTACACTGGTCAGTATTTTGACCATAACTTTTGACTCAATTATCCGATTGAGTTGATTCAAATTGGGCTGGAAAGCTGACATGATGGGCTACAAATATGTCTCTAATGACCATCTCCAAATTCGAATGTTTAGAGGGTCAAAACGGGCCCGCAATTAGAGCCTAAAAATCAGCCAGAATTTCGGGATTTTCATGAAGTATATCCAATTTCCAAAACCCTAATGCACTCCCATGAGGTCCAAAACGTGGGTAGGTTCATTTTTGGGCTGCCATATAAATAGAAAATGGATACTCATGTTTAAAGGGGGGTTGGATTTTTCATCGTTGAGAATCCCAAACAAAATTCAAGAGAATTTTTGTGAGGGATTAGGGTTTTAATAAGAATCGAAGCTATTCTTATAACCCTAGAAATTACAAGAGGCCACCTCTTGTAATTGGGATTCCAATCTTTGAATTCTATTTTTTTTTATCTCTTATAACCAATTTAACGGTTTTTCTTTCAAGAATCAAATTTTCAGGTTGGATTCAATCGAATCAAATCAAGGAGCTTCCTCCACAACACATAGAGGTACCTTTCTCCCTTGTTGTTTATTTCAAAACATGATTACATAATTGGTTGTATATAAATATGCTTAAATTTGTTTTGCTTATTTTTTTATCACCTGTATTTTCTTGGTTATTTTTTTTAAATAATATAGGAACATGTTAGGATATAAATCATGGCTTTAAAGATGATAAAAATGGCATAGGTTTCAGTTTCAAGACAAGTCAGAAACTATTTTTTGGATTAAAGGTCATTGGGCCTCCATTTTTACTGGAGTGCCGATTGGGTCTCTTTGGGACCCGATTGGGCCTATTTGGGACCCGTTTGGGTGATCCTTGAGTGCCAATCGGGCCTCAAAATTTATTTTCAATTTTCTGTACAGAAATTCATCCATCATTGATTATGCCATATTTATTCCAAATTTATTGAATCTTAACATGTCTCCTTGATTGTTTAGATGTAATTAGGATTGTTTGTTTGAATTGTTTTAGGAATTGTTGATTGATCACTTTTTTATTTTCTTTGTATGCATGTACTATGATTGATTGATGTCAAAATGCGAGTTGTGGTTTGGATGAGTTGTGAACTGTAGCATAGGAATCCTTAAGAGACTGATTTAGGTCAGGTTGAGTGGGTGCCTAACACCTTCCCACTCAATCCCCTAGCCCCCGAACCCTAATCTTAGGGGAAATTTAGATTAGTCCGTGTATCCTTTTACTTCTATCTCTTCTAGATTGTAGTTAGGACACAAAGCCTTGTAATTTTATTTTTCCTTAGATTGTATCTAGGGCAAAAGTGTTGTAATTTGTTCAATTTTCTAAACTTTTTTTGTATATTTCTTTATTCAATCAATAAATGAGAAGTACTCTTTTTTTTTCTTAGCTTTTTTTATAAAAGTTAGGTGGCGACTCCATTGTAATATCCCCTAGTGATTAGGATGGAAAACAGTGAAAGTCTCCATTTTGAGAATCCATGTTTAGGCCTTTGCATTGGGTTAAAGGTCGTGGTTCTCACAGTGGCGACTCCACTGGGGACTTAGAGGGCTAAACTCTAGTATAGGATTCCTAGTCTACAGTTCACAAGTTGTTTGCTATTGTTTGTTACTCGCTTTGATAATTGTCATTTTGTATGTCATGCATTGCACGTGTGATTTTGCATTGTGTGTTGGTTAGCCCGGAAGCCACGGTAGTAGTAGCCTTGGATCACGGTCCCCCTCGGATGCGGGTACCCTTGGCCAACCTACCACCCCATGAATACGTACTCTCGACCCTCTCGAGCAAGTATAAAGTGGTGAAACATACTGTGAGCCTTTGATGCCCCTCGCATGCATTGGTGGGTATGTTGAGCCCAAGTAATGGGGAACCTTTTTAGCCTACCCTCTACCCTCATGTAAAAGCCCATTTAGATCTTTCCTCTAGGATGGCCCAACCCAGTAAAGCGTGCATTCATGATTGTCTTTGTTTGAACCTAGGCCCAAGTCCAAAGCTTGAGGCCTTGTTTGCTCTTGTTTGAACCTAAGCCCAAGTCCAATGCTTGAGGCCCACTTGGATGTTGTTTGAACCCAGGCTCAAGTCCAATGCTTGAAGCCCACATGAACTTAAAAGAACTAAAAGCCATCATTGAAGTGAATAAAAAGCCCAAAAGAGAAAAGTTTCTTAACCAATTACTTTTTGAAGGCAAAAATCAATCAAGTCCACTGCTTTAGGCCCACATGACTTTAAAGAGATTAAAAGTCACATGATTCTAAGAAAATTCAAAACCCAAATTCAAAAGACTTAGAATCCATCTAGTCATGTTGAAAAGAAAAGCCCAAGTCCCATACTTGAGGCCCACTTGTCATTTAAAAAAAGAAAGCCTAAGTCTTATACTTAAGGCCCACTTGGTCATTTAGAAAAAGAGAGCCTAAGTCCTGTACTTGAGGCCCACTTGGTCATTTTGAAAAGAAAGAGTTTAAGTTCCACTCTTGGGCCTATGCTTAAAGAATGGTTTAGGAATCCAAAATAACATGAAGTAAAAGTCCATGTCCAAAGCTTGGACCCATTTTTTGAGAAAATGATACCTAACTCAACAAAACATTGATTGGATCAAAGATCCAAGCCCAAGGCTTAAGACCAACATGACTTCACTTGAATTGAAGCCCAAGCTCAAGGCTTGAGGCTCACATGACCTTCCTTGAACTTAAGTCCAACCTTGCATGAATGAAAGCTCAAGTCCAAGGCTTGAGGTTTACATCACTATTGAAGCCTGAGTTCAACTCTTGAGGCTCTCATGACCTTGTTGGAATCAAGACCTAAGTCCAATATTTGTGACCCAAATGACTTTAATAAATTCAAAACCCAAGTCCAACGCTTGGAACCCATTCAGTCATTTTCGAAAAACACAAAGGCCCAAGCCCAAAAACTTGAGGCGCACATGGTTCTTTTCTTGAATGAAAGTCTAAGCCCAATGCTTGACTTTCACATGATCCTATTGGATTAAAGCCCATAGTCTAATGATTGAAGCCTTCATGATTTTGTTTGGACCTAAATGAATGAAAGCCCAAATTCAATGGTTCACTAATGAGATTTTGTGAAATGAATGCCTAAGTCTGAAACTCACAGCCCATTGACTTAATGAGTCTAAGTGCACACAATGTAAAGGTTCAGATCATGTACAAAATTGACAAATGGATTCACTTCACAAGAAAGGGTCAAAAGTCCAAGATCATTGCTCAAAGGTCCACAGGAATCAAGCCCATTGTTGAAGAATCAATTTGAAGAAAGCCCAGTTTGTTCATCATCAGATTTCTCAATGGACCAAGAAGACTCCAACAATGCCATGGAGAACTTAAGGGACCGGTCATGCCATCTGAGACCTCATTGACCAAAAGATCATTGATCCATCTTCACCAGGCGGCTAATTCAACCTCTCTTGAGCCAAGTGATCACTCCAGAAGCTCCCAAGCCAAGATCTCATCCATGGGGTTTTTCTATCTTTCTTTTGTTTAAGTTCATTATGTTTGCTCATTTGAATTCTTAAGAACATGTTGCTTAGGTTTTGATTGTAAACTCATCATAGGAATGCTTGTTTGAATTTCTTGTTTACATTTTTCATTTAAAAAAAAGAAAAAAAAGAAAAAAAAAAAAATCAAAAAGCCAAAAAAAATTCTCTCTCTCCAACTAAGGGCAGGGGCCCTTAAGTTGCCTTCAATGAAGAGTCCTGAACTAGGGGCATGGGCCCCTAATGACTCCCAATCTCCTCAAGGCCCAAAGCCTAAGAGTTCATCCATTCATCCAATACTCAATGGTCATGATCTCCAACCACTGCTGGTTTTCAAAATGTGCATATTCAAAAAAAAATAAAAGATTGTGATTTGTTTTTCAAAAGAAGGTGTTCTTTCATGATCAAAAATCGCTCTTCTTCTAGAATGAGTAAAGTTCGAAATTTTCAAAATGCATTTTCAAATTGTGCTTAAGGAAATATCTTTAATAAAATCATTTTGCAAATCATGAGATTCCATAGCCTTACCAATCAATTTGCATAAAGAGGGATTAACTTCATTTAATTCATGTAAGGATCTTTGCTCACAATTTAGAACAAAAGGGAAAGAGATCCTAAATGCAATCAAGGGAAAAATCACATGTCATTTGATTAAATTGCAAAATCTTGTTTTGAGAAATTTTGATGTCACAACAACGGGTTGTTACTTCTTTTTACTTTAAGAGAAGTCTATCAAGAGAGGTCATATCTTTGTGCCGATAAACTAGCATTACTAGGGATTGGAGGCCATCTTTGGCTAGACCACATCATCCCAGAATTAACCTGTCACAAATTAATCCATTGCTAGCCCATTTGAGCCTATACAGTTAGCCTTTTTTTCAAGAACCAATAATAAAAACTTGAACCCAAGGGTGGGAAAAAACAAGTGTGCACATACTCAAAACTCATTTTGGGGAGGAGTCAAACCCAATGCTTGTCTGAAAAAGAGCCAACAAAGGAGGTACAAGTGTACCAAAAGTTTGAAAAGAAAGTGTGGTGATTAGGGGCATGTTCAAGACCCACCTTGAAGAAAGGTCGAATGAATCTGAAATCTTAATTCTCACTCGCTATGAGAGATTCATGTGAAGCTCACATGAGAGTCCAACAAGCTAAATCCGAAAAAGAGTGACATGAGTGTATGAGAAAGCAAGTAACTGTGAAAAAAAAAAAGTTGAACAATTGAGTTGTAAAGCTCTCAAACCAGGCTCGTGGAGCCTGTTTTAATCCATAAATGGATTTGTGGAGACGGTAGACATGTTTTGGTTGAGCAGCATTCACATAGCCAGGAGGTTGAACCATATACACCTCTTCTTTCAAAATGCCATGTAGAAATGCATTTCTGACATCCAACTGTCTCAATGGCCAATTGTAAGTGACTGCAAGAGCTAGAATGAGGCGAACTGTGGGAGGCTTGACCACTAGGCTAAAGGTTTCTTCAAAGTCTATGCTATGCTGTTGATGAAAGCCTTTAGCCACAAGTCTAGCTTTATATCTAGAGATAGTACCATCACTATGATGTTTGAGCTTAAACACCCATTTGCACCCAACTATGTTCTTGCCAAATGGAGGAGGAACTAGAGTCCAAGTATGTTGTCTTTGAAGAGCTGAGTACTCTTTATGCATAGCAGTGCACCATTGTGGAAATTTGGAGGCTGTGAGGTAAGTGGAAGGTTCTGTTTGGGTATAGTCAGTGATGGAGGTGTGAAAGGTTTTGGGTTTGAAGATGCCATTTTTGGATCTAGTATGCATAGGATGTGTGTTTGTAGAACTGGAAGGAATATGAGGAACTGAAGTAGGGGACAGTATAGGAAGAACAGATGTAGGAGGAGGAAGAGGAACAACAGTGGACTGAATTGACTCAAGAATGGGATTGTGAGGTTGTGAAACTGGGATGTCACAAGATGGGATGCAACTAGTGGACTGGATTATAGGATCAGTAGATTGAATAGAAACTGAATGTGGGTTTGTCGATTCTAGTATGGATGGTGGAGTGCAAGTGTGAGCTAGAATAGCTAACCAAGGTGTAGAATCAAAGAATGAGGTGACTGGTGTAGGTGTGGACTGAGAGGGCAGAGATAAATGAGTTAGGAATTCTGACTCATTGAAGAGAACATGCCTGGAAATATAGACTCTATGAGTTTTAGGGTCTAGACAGATGTAGCATTTTGAATATGTAGGATAACCAAGAAATATGCAAGGAGTGGATCTTGGTTGTAACTTGTGGGTATTGTAAGGCCTAAGATAAGGGAAACACAAGCATCCAAAGGTTTTGAGATGGGTAATATCTGATGGTTTATGGAATAACATCTCCCAAGGAGTTTGATGAGACAATTTAGGAATGGGAAGTCTGTTAATGAGATGCACAGTTGTAGAAACAGCATAGGACCAGTGAGTAATTGAGAGACCAGCATTAGATAAAAGAGTTAAAGCACTTTCTATGACATGTCTGTGTTTTCTTTCAACTATACCATTTTGCTGAGCGGTATGGGGACAAGAAAAATGATGGGTAATACCATGAGATGCACAGTGGGCATTGAATTCATTTGATGTGTACTCACCACCACAGTCTGTCCTAAGGACTTTAATTTTCTGTGACAGCAGATTTTCTACAGAAGCTTGAAAGTGTTTGAAAGTGTTTAGCACATCAGATTTTCTTTTGAGTAAATATAACCAACTAAACCGAGAGTAAGCATCTACAAACAAGAGATAGAACCTATATCCATTAGATGAATTAATTGGAGCAGGGCCCCATACATCACTGTGTACCAATTCTAAAGGATGAGTACTTTGAAATTGAGAAGGTACAAAAGGTAACTTGTGCATTTTGTCAATAAGGCAGTGCTTACAATGATGTTGAACATGCTTATTATTGACAGAAATACAAGAAGACAAAGAAGGAATGGCAGAGATCAACACACGATCACTAGGGTGTCCTAATCTTTGATGCCAAAGCTGCCATTTATTCCTAGAAGACAAAAAAGCTTGAATTGAAGAAGATGTAGATGAGGATGGTGAGACAGATGGAACAAAAGGTTGAGTGTGAATAGGATATAATCCATTTTCACTCAAACCCTTGTAGAGAACCTTCCCCGAAGGTAAATCCTGAATAAGGAATTTGTTAGAGTCAAAATAGCATGAACAGTTATTATGTTTGCAAAGTTTATGGACTGAAAGTAAATTGGAAGAGATTTTGGGTGAATGTAATAGGTTGTGTAATCGAAAGTTATAGAACTGAGTAGATAACTGACCAGTGCCAACATTATTGATGGGGATGGATTGACTATTGCCAACTGCTACTTGATCATGGCCTTTGTAAGGAGTTTGACCTGTCAGATTGCCCAAGTTGGATGTCAAATGGTCTGTAGCTCCAATATCAGTAAGCCATTTCTCACCAGCTTGAGTTTGAGAAGCATTAGAAGTAGATGCCATTGCTGCAAGCTTACAGGTGGATGCCTCCCTTGGTATGCAAAATCCATCCTATGGTAGCAGTCCAAGGCTTGATGTCCAATCTTGCCACATATCTGACACATAGGTCTGGAACCCTCAGATTTGCCTTGAAAATTCTAAGAAAACTGAGCATTGCCTTGAGTGAATGCATTGGATGGATACTGATTGTTGGAGAACTGAGCATTGCCTTGAGTGAATGCATTGGAGTGAGGATACTGATTGTTAGAACTAAATCTACCACCTCTTCCTCTTTGATTATTATTTCTGCCTCGACCTCTATTCTGATTGCTGTGGACATAGAAAGAGGATTGAGAGCTGGTGTTTCTGTTGTTAGGTGTAGCAGAGGCAAACATAGCCATAGAGTTAAGATCCTTTCCAGAATCAAAACTTTCTGCCAAAGATTGTTCTTCAGTCTGTAACAACACCATGATTTCTTCAAAACTTACAGGTTCATTTCTTGTTCTGATTGTTGAGCAGAATGCACCATACTCTCTAGGTAATCCTTTGAGAATGATATGAAGCATCTCTTCATTATCTATCAATGTACCAACAGCAATGAGTTTGTCTCTAGTATTCTTAACTTTCTGTAAGTAAGAACTCACAGAATCTGATCCTTTCTTGAGATTATGCAGCTCAATTTTGAGATTCAAAACATTGGCTCTTGAGGTTGAAGTGAACCTATGCTCAAGAGTCTTCCACATAGACAGAGCATAATTTTGTCCTACCACCATTGACAGAACTGAAGGTGATAGAGTTGAATTGATCAAGGTCAAGAGAGCTTGATCTCTGGTATTCCAGAATTGAAACTCTGGATTCACTGTAGTAGTGAAGTTTCCTTCTGCATCAGTGAGAAACCGAGAAGGAGATTGAATTGTTCCATCAACAAAATCAATCATAGAGTAAGCCTACAAGATAGAAGACAGTTGATGCTTCCATACAATGAAGTTTGTGCTGTCAAGCTTGACAGACATGAGGTTAGACATATTTGATAGAAGTAACAATGGAGCTTGAATCGAGGTCTGCAATGAAGGGCTTGTGGTGTGTGATGAAGTAAAAGCCATTGGCTCTGATACCATGAAAGAGTTAATCAAGAATGCAAGGGATTTGTGGAGGCCAGGAAAAGTATATTGAAGATTGTATTGATTAACTTGAATATATTACACTAAGAATGACTAATACTTATACTGTAAGAGAGAGAGAGATTGTTAATTCTATTATAACAAACTTAGCTAATCTCATATTATATGATTGACTTCTTTGACTAAAACTAGTCTCCACCTCATGCGCTGGGCACGTGGGAGAGTAAGTGAAGATTCCAGAGACTTCTGGAACTTTACACTTATTGCTATAAGCTGTTGTGGGCTACTGTCGTTTAGTACATGAACTAACACTACACGACTTACCGTTTGCTTCATCGGTTGGTACAAAAATAAAATTTAAATCAAGTGACATGGCATAAGTTGCCAGCAAGCACAAATGAAGAAATGACGAGTGTAAATGTATTTGTTTTGCCAGATAGAGGACATCTGCCAATTAAACATTGCATGTTTGGATAAGGAAAATATCGCAACTAGCAAGGTAATGGTCCATGATTTGGAGCAATTACGAGCGTGTCAAAGCTCAAGTTTCAAGCATAAATAAAGCATCTCTTCTTTCAAAACAAAAAAACAAAAACACAAACATTTCAAAGAACATACAATAGATCAAGAGGTAATTTGAAATCAGATATCAAAAAAACTTTTGAAAGATCAGGAGATCATTTGAGAGAGACCTGGGAGCTTTATTTAAGTTAGAATCTAAGAGCTACTAAGTGAATATTTGTGTAGTAATTTTTAATTAAATGAATGTCTAAGCATAATGTCTTTGGTAACGGGCTAGATTTGCAGTTGGATGGAGCCATTGTTGGAAAATGAGCAATCTACTCGGCCCATCTTCTTTTTGGTTTTTGCAGGGAGCTGTGGTCTTAACTTAAATCTAAATCTAATTCCAAGTGTTCCCAATTGACAAGGCCAAGTAGCTAACCAACATCTGTGCTCATTTTCCACGTGCCAATCACTCCCCATGCATGGGCTGACAAAATGCCAGTTCCATTTGAAATCTCTTTTATTTAACTGTACAGTCCCAAAATTGCTTTATATAAGATATAGAATCGGTTCACTTTCTTCTTCTTCTGTTTTTTCTTTTTCTTTTTCTGTCTGAGGAAATCTGTTCACTTTCGTCTAGGATTGCTTGCAAATGAGTCATAGCACAATTGTGAAGACTATAAACCCTGTCCCACGCGCACTACCATAATACACACGCACAAAAAGTATCACTAATAAGTAACATAAACCCGGAAAGTAACCTACACGTCCGAGTACAAAGTGCGTGAATTGTTAGAAATTATGTTCCCTCTTTATGCCTTCTTAAATATTAAACCCTCAGTGTCTCTTTGCTTTCATTTTAGAACACAAAAGAAAAGAAGTAGTGTACGATTTTAATCAGATGATCATGGAAACGGTGTCGCATCACAATTACGGACCTTACAAAGCCGCTGCTCGCGGTGCAGGCCACCACAAAGCAACCATGCACATGACCTTCTTCTGGGGCCACAAAGCCGAGGTCCTCTTCTCGGGTTGGCCAGGAAATAACTCAGCCATGTACGCTTTAGCCTTGGCTTTCGTCTTTGTTCTTGCCGTGCTTGTCGAGTGGCTTTCTTACTGCAAACTTATAAGGCCCGGGACCAACGACGTCGTGGCAGGGGTGATGCAGACGGTGATGTATACGGTGCGTTCTGGGCTGGCTTACATGCTCATGCTCGCTGTCATGTCGTTTAATGGTGGTGTTTTTCTTGCTGCCATCGCTGGACACGCCGTGGGGTTCGTGCTTTTTGGGAGTCGGGCTTTTAGGAAGTCCAGTGGGTCAGGGTGTGGGTCGGGTTCTGACAGCCGGACCCAAACTGATCTTCCTTCAATGAAATGCTGATTGAATATGAATATACAAGCCATGCATGATGCTTGCATGCATATGTGATTCGGGGTTTTGGGTTTGGTGTGCATTTGCTTCAATAAATCGTTCGTTGAGACTTGAGAAATGGAGACTGAATAATTATTATATTGTGTTGTAATCTTTTTTCTATTTCTCTTTTCATTATTTTGGACTTTTTGGTAATTGACTTCCCTGTTCATGTATTAGAGTTTGAGAGCACGTAAGTATATGGAACCTGGCAAGCTTTAGACTCCGCTAGTTTGTTTCAACTGAAAATGAATTCACGAGAAACTGCATGGCGTGTGTTAAAACAATGATACACCTATATTCACACCTCTTTTTCCTTTTCTTTTCCTATTGCTGAATATTTTGCTATTAATCGTTACTTTCAGGTACTATTCTCATAAAACCTCTTTCACAAGAGTCTATAGTAAAAAAAAAAAAAAAAAAGTCTAAAAGTTAGGGCCGGCCCTGGGGTAAGCCCAGCAAGCCCCTGGGCTAGGGCAACCCCCCACCCCAGGGCAACCAATTGGGAAAAAAAAATTTATACTATACATAAAAAAAAAATAAAAAAAAAAAAGGATTATACATATACATTAGGAAAAAAAAAATTTGTATTCATAAAATAAAATTTTTATTAGAGGGCAAAAAAAATATTTAGAAGACAAAAATAAAAAATAATCATAAAGCGTGGTTCAGGTTATTTTGTGTGTAGCCGTTAAGGGCTTTTGTGTGTGGATGTAGGTCTTTATGACCGAACCATGGTATCTTTTTGTTTCCGCTCTCTCTACTCTCTATTATTATTGCTTTCTATTTTTCTACACCATAACCAGTTAAAAGTACAATGTAATCTTAATTTTGTATAAAAAAAAAAATTTTGGACTTTATGTTAATTTTTTTAATATTAAATAATAAGTAGGGCAACCAAAATTAGAACGGGTTAGGGCAACCCAACTCTCGGGGCCGCCCCTGAGTAAAAGTCTATAATAACAAAAAGGTCTTGCTAAGATCTAAAAGTTTTTTAGTTTAATTGATATCTCTTATTTCTTTTAATAATGACATTTATGATTCAAATATTTCGTCTCCCAATTTTTTAATAAAAAAATTAAAATATAAATTGTGAGTTTATATAAGTATACTTTCTGTGCTCCTATTATAGAGCAATGTACAATTTTGGTAAACAACATTACTTGGTTTATTTGCTATTAGGTTTCATAATTTATTTGATTCGAAAGCCTGGTTCAAAATTGGATTAGATATAATCCCTTCAAAAATTAGATTTTTCTTTTCCTTTTACTTTTAAATTTTTTTATATATTCCTACTAGAATTTGGTTTAAATTTTTTTTATATATTCCTACTAGAGGTTATCAGTGCCATCAACGCTAGTCACAACCACACCACACTACCAACCTCTACCAGCATCATTACTAGATTTTAAT